>OY757913.1:61681798-61764298 GCA_963585895.1 Sepioteuthis lessoniana | reverse complement strand
GACATTCAGGCAGCCTCGTCCAGGATTTGAAACGTGTCACCCTGTCTATTTCCTACGGCGGTAATCATTACACTACGAGCATCTCCCACATATAAGCTGGTGTATGTGCATGCATACGTGTGCTGAGATATTGAAAACTTTGAATGAAGATCTTTATACCAGTATAGCAAATGTGACATAGATGAAAAAAAAATAACACTGTGTCTATTGTACTGTTAATTATGGGAATGACCGTCAGATTCATAATATGTCCGGTGAGAACAATAAGTGAGAATAGTCAATGATTATATAAACTATTAAAATGATGTTTCAAGTTTTGTGTATTTCACGTACAGTGTACACAATTTATTAAACTAATGATTTTTACAAGCGACAGACAGATATATAAATGAGTGTACTTCTTTACATAGTTAAGTACATAAATATATGCTATAACAAGTGGAGAATCCCTCAGGTGTTGTGGCTGACGAGCTTCACTGTGAGATCGTAGTAAGCGAGTTCGAACTCCAGTCGTACTATTGAATTCACATTCGGACTAATATCCTTAGAAAAGGTATAGAAAGCTTTACCCTCGTCCAAGTGTGTGTGTGTGTGTGTGTGTGTGTGTGTGTGTGTGTGTGTGAGTTTGTGTTTGTGTTTTTGTATGCGTATATGATTGAAGATATAGTGGATCTAATATAGAATAATATCTTGAATACTTTGACTAACTATATATATATATATATATATATATATATATATATATATATATATATATATGTATATTGTGTCTAAATATACATGGGATCCATGTGACTGCTAAAAACATTACTTATAATAATGTTCTGTTCTTTTTTGCTTCAGATCTGAGAACATTATTATACTATAATAACTATTAATCCTCAATCACAATGCCTTGGACATGAGAGGAAAAATATTTTGCGTCATTTCTTATTTAGAGATAAAATCATTCAAAACTGTCTCAGAATATATACAACCCATTAATATGATAATGATTTATTACTGGGACTAGAAACTCAAAAAAAAGATTGCATGTCCTGGAAGCTGATATAATTATAATTAAAAAAAAAACATTGATTTCATGTCTCTCGCTCAAAGGATGTATTTTTTACAGGACGTGTTCCAAATGACCGCCATTGCGCTTGTCTCAATGGGTGGCATTTATTTTGAGACACTCAGTATATATATGTGTGTGTGTGAGAGAGAGAGAGAGAGAGAGAGAAAGAAAGTGTGTGTACGTGTTTATGAGTGTGTGTATGTATGTGTGCATACAGGATTGTAGATATAGTGGATCTAATATGAAATAATTACTTTAGTATTATGAATGTTTATATATATATATATATATATGTGTGTGTGTGTGAGAGAGAGAGAGAGAGAGAGTGTGTGTGTGTGTCAGAGAATGAGAGAGGGTGAGTGGTAATTTACTAAGCTTTTTACTTAGATGTAGCACAAGGCCGCATAAATTGGACACCTAATGAGAATCGAACTCACTCGTGAAGGTTTGCTTGTCTACCTTGCTAACCATTACACCACCCGAGGTGCCCTATGAGAGAGGGTGAGTGTGTGTGTATGTGTGTGAGTGTGGGTACAGGATTGAAGTTATGGATTGAATAATATAATTGCTGTTCTTCAACAATGATATGCCATAAAGCTACGAAACCAAGAAACTAACAAAAAAAATATTGATAAAGAAATTGCAATAGAAATTCCATCTCGCATTTATTCGTATATATCTTTGTTTAGTTTGATTGGTTGATTTTAACGGCAGGCCAAGCCATCTAGGGTAATTTTAAGCCTAGAGGTTAGGGAATCGGGCACATTGTATGTTCGCATTTACATTTTTTCTGTAATTGTTTATAAAGAGGATTTTTTGTGCCTGATCGTATCGAATAGGAATAATTTTTATACAGGTCTATCTAGATGGGACTTTAAAAGGCAGATTAGAGTGGGCCTGGGATTAATGGCAATAAAGGAGTACTCAGCATTCTCCAGATGCCCAGAACTGTAACCTCACCATCGGATACAGTTTTGTGTCATATCCAGGACACCCCATTTAGAGGGGAGTCTTATCCTCTCTGCAGGGAATACAAACAGCATATTCTAAGACCCGTCAAAGTGTAGGAATTTTTGGTTAAGTCTTGAAAATACTTCCACACACACACACACATAAACATACACACACATACACATACGCACACACAAATACACATACACCCCCCAAAAACATAAAATACGATTAATTTATACAAGCAAATGAAAGCAGCGACTGAAATCTTAAAAATACATGAATACGTTAATTAAAGGGAATGTTTATATGCTTTGCAACTGCTGGGTATCAGGGATTTTTGTAATACAGAAGAGTACAGGAAGTAGAGAAAGAAAATTTTAGATGCAATGTTTTTCATGAGTTGCCTGAAAATCGAAATGAATAAATTTATCGATATAATTAATACTCAATGGGAAATGGAGAAAGAAAGAATGAAAGAAAGAAAGAAAGAACCATGATCCTAAAGAAAGAAAGAACAAAAAAGAAAAAAGAGGGAAGGAAAAGACAAAAGAAAGTGAGAAAGAGAAATAGAAGAAAAGATCGAAAAAGGAGAAATAAATAAGAACGTGGAAATTGAATAAAAGAAAGAAAGAAAGAAAGAAAGAAAGAAAAAAGAAAGAAAGAAAGACAATTGAAAGGGAGAAAAGGAAAAAGAAGAAAGAAAGAGAGATGGATAAAGAGAAAGAAAGAAGAAAGAGGAAATTAAAAGAAAGAAAGAAAGAAAGACATTTGAAAAAGAGAAAAGGAACAAAGAAAGAGAGATTGATAAAGAGAAAGATAGAAGAACGAGGAAATTAAAAGAAAGAAAGAAGGAAAGAAAGAAAGAAACAAGTAAAAATATGTGTGAAAAAAGAAAAAAGAAGAATCGAAAGAAGCAAAAAAGGTAAAAGAAAGAAAGAAAGAAAGAAAATAGTAAAAATGTGTGTGAAAAAAGAAGAATGAGAAGGAGTAAAAAATAAACGTAAAAGAATGAAAGAAAGAAAGAAGATCGTGAGTGACTGAAATGTCATTACTATAATTCGTTTTGTTTTCCTTTTCTCTAAACTAACTTCGAGGAAAAAACATTAAGTTTCTGAGTCAACTAAATGGGTCACACGTACCAAATGTTTATGTTTTCAAATTGTGGTACGGCAACAAAATGGCCATGCGCCACACACGCACAAGAACAAAAAACAAAACAAAACAAAACAAAAAAGAAGAAACGGCCACATTTCCACTTGATTCAACAAGAACTACCCATTCGCCCACTATTCATACAACATCTACAATTCTTACCCAGTAAAAATAACAATAAAAGACTTGACCTGGTCTATGCAGTCATTTTAGAAATAAAAGAGAAGAGAACAAATCACTTAAAAAATGTGTAAGAACAATTAACTCCTAAACGTCATCTGGAACATACACACGCCTGCGTCCCTATGGCTTAATGGACTTCGAAAATGTATTAAGCGGGTTCGAATTCCAGTTGCGCTATTGCATTCACTTTCCAACTATATATATACCCTAAGGAAAGGTATGAACCCTTAATACCAACCAATGGGTTAAATAACACCACTATTGTTTTTCTACATCGTTAGCTTTGGCGTAAAATTACTTACGTATCATTACACAAAGTAAACCAAAAAACTTGGATAATCCTCACCAATAAACTTATCCCTAGAAGTGATTATTTAAGGGCTGGAATTATGAAGTACACATCAAGAGGTGAATATTTTGTTTTAAAATTATTTGTTTGGTTTGGTTTTATGGCACAACAACCATTGTAGGTTATTTAATGCCAAATCTATTTTTGTTTGGTTGGTTTTTATGGTATATCAACCATTGTAGGTTATCAATGCCAAATCCATTTTTGGTTGTTTCTTTGGGTTTTATGGCATATCAACCTTTGTAGGTTATCTAATCCCAGATCCATTTTTATACAAATAAACCGTCCTATTTCAAATAATTCAGTTTAGCATAAGTACACGGTTTAATTATAAAAAAACATTTCTTTTTCAAGCTATTCAGTTTAGTCAAACGGTTCAAATTCAAACAATTCACTTTACTATAAGTATAGTTTTGTTTACATACAGTTAAAAAAAAGTCAAAACAGTTCTATTTCAAACAATTCAGTTTAGCATAAGTAAGATTTTAATGTCAAAAATAGTACTCTTTCAAATAATTCAGTTTAGCATAAATATACATTTTAGTTCTATTTTGCCCATACATAGGACCCTATCAGGTGCTACCACTCCAGACCAAGAATAGAGACTTGAAACTATAATTCTTTACAAAGGATTACTTTTCTCTTTTGAGAGTTTTTCACAACAGCATTAGCTGATGGCTTTTCACTGGAGTCTGCGTGACAGCAAGTCTCCACAAATTTCCAGGACTCTTCACAGTATCCTGGCCGAAATCAACCATACCGTACTTTGAAAGGTCTCCTAATTATTGTTTACTCCTCGAGTTTTTCACACCGATGGTCTTTCACTGGAGTTTATACGATGGCAAGTCTCCTCAAGTATCCAGGACTCTTCTCAGTATTCTGTACTAATCCTTTGATGAGTGTACCAAGAACACCAATTACAATCGGTATCACCGTTATTTTCCTATTCAATAGTTTTTTTTTCAATTCCTTTGCAAGATCAATGTACTTTTAATTTTCTTTCAGTTTTACTATTATCATTTACTCCTTGAGAGTTTTTCACCACAGTGTCTTTCCCTGGAGTTTAAGTGACAGCAAGTCTCCTCAAGTCTCCAGGTCCCTTCTCAGTATTCTGGCCGTTCTCAATAATGTAGTAGTTTTGATGGACTCCACTTGTTCTCTTATTTCCAAGCCCTCTAGTCCCTTTAATAATCCTTTGGTGATTGTACTAAAAGCATCAATTACGATTGGTATAATTGTCACCTTCATGTTCCATAGTTTTGTGGGGGGGGGGTTCAATTCCTTAGCAAAGTCCGGGTACTTATCCTTCTTTCCACTTTCTTTTGGTTTTATTCTGTAGTCATCCGGGACAGCAAAGTTCACAATCTTGCAAGTTCTCTTTTTTCTTTGTTGATTTTTAAGTGGTCTGACCTTCTGACTGAGATTAGGTGATCCGTTTGTATGCCAAAATCCTATAGGAATTTATGTGTGTCATTCTCGAGGACAGACTCTGTTTTGTGCATATACCATTTGTTATACCATTTGTTCGTATGGTTAAATTTAAATTTCTTGCATGATTCGCAGTGGATAACCTTGCCTACTCAGTCGTGTCTAGTCTTATACTCCCTCTGTGCTAATTTGCTGCATTCGCTTATTATGTGATTGATGGTTTTGTCTCTATTACCACATAACCTACATTTGCAATTTTGTTGTGTCTTATGTATTCTTGCTTTGATATGATTGGTTCTTATGGTGTTGTTTTGTGCTGTTATTAGGAGAGATTCTGTTTCTATCTTAAGGTTTCTTTTTCTTAGCCACGTCCAGGTTTTCTCGTGTGAGATGTGGTTTATTAGTCGTTTAAAACGCTCATAGATTTGTTTTTCTTCCCATTCTTGTTTTCTATTTATTATCATTCGGTTGATCTTCGTGTTGTCTGTATCGATTCTGGTGGTTGTAAATCAGTCCTCCTTTGTGCTTTTCTATGTAGTTCTCGAGTCGTCGTATCGATGCGTCAACGCTGTCTTCAATGCTAGCAAGTCCTCTTCCTCCCTCCTTTCTTGCTACATATAGTCTGTCAACGTAGATGTAGTGGCTTATGAATGGTCATTAGTTTTCTTATTCTTTGGTCCATTTGCTTAAGTTCTTCTCTGGCCCACTTCAAAAATGGTCCCGAATATCTAACGAAGAGTACAGCCCAGGTATTTATTCCTTTGATAAGGTTTCTGCTACATAGTTTTGTCTCGGGTAGCTTTCTGGTTCTCCTGGGATATTCTTTCTTAGTTTTGCTTTCATTTCTACTTGTTTGATTGTGTCAGCCTCCAAGATGCCCAAGTATTTGTACGAGTCCTTTTCTCCAAGTGTTCTAATCTTGTCTTGATTTGGCAGTTCCATTCTGTCCGTCAGGTGTCATTTGCCGCTTTTAATTATTAGCATGGCACATTTTTCTATACCAAATTCCCTCCCTATGTCCTGACTGTTTATTCTAACTGTGTGTATTTGAGTTTCCAGTTCTTTTTCATTTTTTGCAAACAGTTTGATGTCGTCCATGTACTTTAGGTGGTTGAGTTCTTTTCTTGCTATTTATTAAGTTTGTTCCGGCTATTCATTTTCTGAGTATGTTGTTAAGTGGCATCGTCGCAATTATGAATAGTAACGGTGATAGTGCATCTCCTTGAAATATGCCTCTTTGGACCTTTGCTTCAGCTAAGCTCCTCCCTCCCGATGTCGATTCCACTTTCCAGGTTTTTATGCTTTTCTCCATAAAGTTTTTGACTTCATCAGATAGATAATTATTATTATTATTATTACTCACTTGAAACTATATAACTATGTGCCAACAAATGATTGTTTTCTAACAGAAATAATTACTTGAAACCATATAATTATAGGTATTTGATAAGAATACGTGAAAGCATACGACTGTCACCAAATAAATTGTATTAGATGAAATACTTGATATCATAAAACGGTGTGCCAAAAGAAAAAAACACTCCAGGAACAACTACACAAAAAGTGTAAATATAAATGTTCAATGAACACGATTTCCTAACCTCTAGGCATAAAATGATCCTAAACCAGTAGACATATCATTAAAATTAATAAATCAAGCAATCACTCAGTCCACACACACACACACACACACACACACACACACACATATATATATATATGTATATATATATATATATATATATATATCAAATCTCTTGAGTTGCACTCAAACTTAACACAAACAAAAATGATACTTAAATTGATAAATCTCTTGAGTGACGCTCAAATTATATATATATATATATATATATATATATATTAACTAAGTAATAATGTCATATAATTACTTTACAACACCAACTTGAGTTACTACCTTCAAACCTAATTAGTAATGTTTAATTAAATGTAAATGATTATTTCAGGAAGATAAATACTTCATTAATTTTCTTTTTTCTTTTGAACCTATGAAATTTAAATTCTGAATGACTACGCGGGTATAGGATTAATATGGCTTCCCGGTGATTATTGTTCATTATTAAAGACCCCTCCTTACCTCATGGGAAGAGAAACCCCTTTCCTCATGAGGAATATAAATATAACGCTAAAACTCTCCCTTAGAACAAATAAGTATGCATACCAAATATGGTAGCTCCACATTATAAAATTTACCCGTCAGTCAAGGTCAAGTGAGTTTTATAACTATTAAACGTTTATTGTAGTAGCGTAAGGTCAAAAAATTGTTTCTCGGACCATTTTAAAACAGCGAATACCTATCTGTCTATGCATAATTATTCTGTTCATTATATATATATATATATATATATATATATATATATATATATATATATATATATTGTTTCTCGGACCATTTTAAAACAGCGAATACCTATCTGTCTATGCATAATTATTCTGTTCATTTTTATATATATATATATATATATATATATATATATATATATATATATATATATATATAATCCTTTGTATACAATTATTCTGTTCGTTATATATATATATATATATATATATATATATATATATATATATATATATATTAGGTAAAGTTGACGACTGTAGTCGGGGGCGACCCAAAGGCTCCTTTTTCCTTACCTCCATGGTGTTGGGGAGGGTACTTCCCCCTTCCCTTCATCAGTGCCTTATAATGCTGAGTGTTAAGCAAGACAGCATCAAGTACCATTTTTGAGTCTTTGGCATGACATGACCTGATATTGAACCCTTGTCTCCCGGGCCTTTGGTGAACATTCGATAAGATATGTATCCGTGGATCGTACATTTCCAATTCCTCCATTCTCCTTTCCAAGCCTTTGGCGACCATTCTAAGTGCACCAACTTCAAACGGTTTCACCCTCATATTCCACACCTTTTGGAGGGGGGTTTCCAGTAAGGTCCAAGTATTTGTCTGTCTTTTTTTTCTCATTATTATTTCACTCCTTGTGATTTTTTTACTCAAGTTTTAATTGATTGTCTCTCTCAGGAGTTTGAGAGACCGTAAGGGTCATCAGATTTCCAGGATTATTCTAAGTATTCTGGCCAATCTCAACAATGTACGTCAGCTCTTTATTCTTGCACAGACTTCTATTTATACCAGTCTCATTTCCAATTCCACCAGAATATTTTCGAAACCACTGGGGATTGTTCGTAGCGTGCAATACAGGTTTCTGCAGCTAGTTTTAACTGGTGGATTTTTACTGAAGCCTGTGTGATAGTTACCTCCTCAGGTCTCCAGGACTCTTCTCAGTATTCCACCAGATTTTAACAGTGTTGTAGTCTAGATTATTATTATTATTATTATTATTTTACTCTTTTAAGTGTTTTCATCACCAGAGTTAGCAGATAGTTTCACACAGGTGTTTGAAGAACAGCAAGTCTCCTCAAGTCTCCCGGAATCTTCTCAGTATTCTGGTCAATTTTAATAATGCTCTAGTCTGGATGATCTCAACATGTCCTATGATTTCTAAATCTTCCAGTCTTTTTAACAATCCTTTGGTTCGTTCCTAATGTACCAACTGCAATTTGTATCACCGTCACTTTCATCTTCCATTATTTCTATAGCTCTCTCGTATGGTCCAGCATTTATCCCACTTTTCATCTTCTTTAATTTTTTCTCTATAGTCTGCCGACACAACCAAGTGCACAATTCAGCAGGTTCTCTATATTTCTTTTTTTGTTGTTGTTGACTATCACGAGATCTGGTCATCTAGACGAGATTAGGTGATCCGTTTGTATCTCCAAATCCCAGAGAAGTTTGTGCCTCTTATTCTCTGGGATGGATTCTGAGTTTTTACATATACCACTTGTTTTTATGGTTTAAATTTAAACTTCTTGCACAATGGGAATAATTACTTGAAACCATATAATTACTTGAAAAAAAAAAAAAAAGAAAAGACTGACTTCAGCAATAAATAACCCAACAAAGACCAATATAAAATCAACCAACCAAGCAACGAACAATATAAGACGAAGCCAGAATGTGTTGAGAGCCCTTTGAATTTAGGTGAATGTACGGTTTATGCGTTTTTATCAAGCCGAGATTTAGTAGGTAACGTCCGAGCACTCGATTCACTTCGTTCTTAGTCAAGCCATAGCCGTAAATGCATATTATTATTAAGTTGATAGCAATCTATGACTGTAAGTAATAATCTGGACGACCCGGTCGTACTGAATGACGCTAAATATTTCCCTCTAACAACGGAAGAACTTCCTTCTCCGTCACACTGTTTACTTGACTCTCTTTGCACTCTCCTACTCTCTGTCTCTGTCTTTGTCCTGTATATATATATATATATATATATATATATATATATATATATATATATATATATATTACTTCTTCTTCTTTTAACAATCAGCCTACAACCAACACAAGAATAAGCTGCACGCATTGTCCCAATTTCCTTCTCTCTCTCTCTCTCTCTCTCTCTCTCTCTCTCAGCAAATAAGTAAATAAATAAATAAAATGTTGACTCGATGTGTATTTATTTATTGTAAATTTCGATTTTTTTGAATCAATATAAAAGGATTTTTTTTTCTTTTTACATAACCAGGAGAAAAAGGTTTTGCTGTTGAATAGTGATTTTTGAGCTACTCTAAGACGTTGTGAATTTGAGTCTCACAAGGTGCCTATAAACGAAATTTCAGATGATAGCTTACATCACTAACCTACCGAATGTTCGCCACATCCTGGAGGAGGCATTTACTGATTCTGGGTCAAAGTTCAAAATCCCCAGCCTTAGAAAACAAGGAGTTAAGTTTTAGATGTATATTAGGAGGCTTAATAGAATCCGCTTCCCATTGGGGGTGGGCAACGGCTTATAAAAAAATGAATATTTCCTCCATCGACTGAACAAAAACTACCTCAGACTTTCCTGCTTATGAGAGTAGTCCAAAAATAATTTGTAACGCCCAGAATAAACGTTAGTGAGGTTTTTTTTAACAACGTGTTTGTTCTTTTGTCATTGGGATCAAGTGACAACCTCTTCCGCCACCTCTTTGACACCTTAACGTTTTCTTGGACATTCTAAAGATAGCCAATTATGTTACATGTAGCTTCTTGCTTGAGAAAATGAAGCGTTGTAAATATTTAACAATGGATCAAGTGACAGCCTGTCCTCCCAATGCTGCAGCACTCTCCTCAGTACCTTATACAGATTTAGTAATGCTATATGGATGTTTTTTATTCTTTCGCGGAATTCAAATTCTTCTTGTCTTTCAAGATGGACCGGGAATTTTCAAAGCTTATTTATTTATTCATTTATTTATTTATTACAGTTTTTGTTGATATACATTCTGAATTTTCAAAATTATAGTTGCTGATAGATTTCACAAAATCTAGAGACAGTGTTCTTCATTAATCTAGCTGGTCTGACTTCTTCCACGGTATTTATTATTATTATTATTATTATTATTATTATTATTATTATTATTTCTTATGGATTTTTCATACCAGCCTTAGCTGATGACCTTTCACTGGAGTCTGAGCAACAGCATGCCTCTCTCTAGTCTCCAGGACTCTTCTCAGTATTCTGGCCGACCTCAGCAATGCTGTGGTTTGTATTGTCTTGGCTCGTCCTCCGATTTCCAAATCTTCCAGCCCCCTTACCAATTTTCGAGACCGTTCCAAACGCTCCAATTACGATAAGTATCACCCTCATCTTCATGTTCCATAGTTTTTTTAGTTCTCTGACAGGGTTCAAGTACTTATCTTTCTTTTCGCTTTCTTTGATTTTCACTCTGTGCTCCGCCGAGACGGCCACGTCCACTATTCGGCCGGTTCTCATTTTTGTGTTGATCATCACTAGGTCTGGTCTTCTGGCCTGGGTTAGGTGATTTGTTTGTATCTCAAAATCCCAGAAAATTTGTGCATCTCATTCTTTGGAACGGATTCCGTGTTCAGCAAGTGGTATAGTCAAATTAAAACTTCCTGCGGTGACGGTGATACCAATTGTAGAAGGTGCACTCGGAACGATAGGATAAATAGAGACTATTCAGACTACTGCATTATTAAATTGGCCAGAATTCTGATAAGAGTCCTGGAAACGTTAGGAGACTTTCCATCATTCAGACTCTAGTGAAAAACCATCCGCAAACGCTGGTCTAAAACCCTCTCTTAAAGAAGTAAAATAATGCTTGGTATTATAAATATAGATCGGGCCATTGGCATAATGAGTAGAGTGTTCGCCCATGGGCCAGGGTTCAATCCGAGATCGAGTCATACAAAAGACTAAAAAAAATGGTACTTGATGCTGTCTTTCTTAACACTTAGCATTATAAGGTAAGGATCAAGGGTAAAGTGGAGCAATCTAGGGAAAGGAGTAGCGCCCTTCCCTATACCTCGGGGTGGAGTAGCGCCCTTCCCTATACCTCGGTGGAGTAGCGCCCTTCCCTATACCTCGGTGTAGTAGCTATTGTAAAGGGAGACTTCGGGTCACACTCGACTAAGGTTGCCAACTTTACTTTTTATTTTATTATTAATATTTGAATTATTAATATCAAAATTATCATAATGTTTGGTAATATTAATATCCGGCCGAAGAGAACAGCCTTTTGATATTTTGATTTTTGGCCTTAAATTGCATGGTAGTTTTGCAATGTCTTTTCTACCATAACTTTCTTTACTATTTCTAAAGCTCTTAATGTTTCATTGTTTATAAGCAATGGCTTTTTAATTTACATCTCTACGCCTTTCTCTCGATATATATATATATATATATATATATATATGTGTGTGTGTGTGTGTGTGTGTGTGTGTGTGTGTGTGTGTGTGCGTGTTTATATGTATAATTAGTTTACTTCTTAAGAAATATCTTTGCACACTGGCCAGCCTCTAGTTGCACTTTTTGATTCCAGGCCAGCGTCAGAGGTCAATGTTCAAATCGCTTACGCCAACATGTATTTGTTTACTCGTAATTCAATATTTCCAACCCTAGAGATTACGTACGATTGACTGCAGAACGAATGATTTAGTTCGTTTTTTGTTTAAACTACATACAAGCAAGATACAAATATCAGTCATGTTAAAATCTAGTCGAGAGAGAGAGAGAGAGAGAGAGAGAGAGAGAGAGAGAGAGAGAGAGAGAGTTGTAGGACGAAATATTATATTGGAATGATTGATCTGTCGAGCAGGCTATTAATTTGAAGCTTACGGCTGACTATTTTAATTATACGATGCTTAACATTAAGCGTTTACAATCTTGAGTCTTGTTCTTTCCCTCTCTTTTCTTTTTTTAATCTCTTTGTTCTTTCCTTCCTTTTCTTTTTGGCGCGAACTTTCTCGGTGCCAACCGATATAAAACAAATGGTTTGCCTCTAAAATCACTTCCTGATAATCATAGTCTCCTTCCTTCTCTATGAAACTCTGAGCGATAGTATGAAGAATTGTGAGTTTGTATTTTAATATCTTAGTTCTTATTATGATTCTATCCTTTGACATTGAATACTTTTAAAATTGACTGGAGAAAATATAAATGAATCATGCAAAATGCAGAGTTTCTCTCTTTCTTTTTTTCTCTCCTCCATCTCTCTTTATCTCTTTCTGTCTTTCTTTCTTTCTTTCTTTCTTTCTCATTCTATTCCCCCCCTCTCTCTCTCTCTGCTTCTCATTCTATTTCTTTTTCTCTGTCCCCATTCCCTTCATCTACTTTTCTCTTTGAGTTTTCCCACCAACACTTTCTCTTTCTATTTCTAGCTGTCTCTTCCGCATCTTCTTCTTCTTCTTCTTCTTCTTCTTCTTCTTCTTCTTCTTCTTCTTCTTCTTCCGCATCTTCTTCTTCTTCTTCTTCTTCTTCTTCTTCTTCCGCATCTTCTTCTTCTTCTTCTTCTTCTTCTTCTTCTTCTTCTTCTTCTTCTTCTTCTTCTTCTTCCGCATCTTCTTCTTCTTCTTCTTCTTCTTCTTCTTCTTCTTCTTCTTCTTTCTATCTGTCTATCTATCTATCCCATTCACTTTCTTATTACTCTCTCTAGATCTCAAATTATATCCTATCACTATCCACTCCTTTAATCTATTTCTCTTTTTAATTCTTCCCACCTACACTTTCTATTTCCTACTCTCTCTCTCTCTCTCCCTCTCTCTCTCCATCTCCCTCTCTCTCTCTCTCCATCTCTCTCCTCCCCTCTTTTTTCCATTTTTACACTATCTATTATGCAATATACTGGGTCATCTATGATTTAGGTTAAAAATTCATGACGTAAATTAGTTAACTGCTACATTTGTCAAATGACCGTTTGCTGTCAGGAATATACCACTTTTCTATTTTTTATTTTCAATTTTAATTTTTTTTATGGTGGCATTTCTTTTAAAATCTGACCCACATCCAACAGTACATCACTTAAATTATCAAGGCATAAAAGAAGCAACAAAATACAATGACAGAAAAACTTAATAATGAGGACAATGCTTCATCTAAGAAATTCAGACGACCAAAGCTATTTACGACTAGGTGTAAACGAGCAACAAAATAAGATGAAAGAAAAACTAGTCAAAAGTTAACAATAAGGATTATACTTCATCTAAGAAATTCACACAACTAAAGACTATTACAGCTATTTACGACTAGGTGTAAACAAGCAACAAAATAAGATGAAAGAAAAACTAGTCAAAGTTAACAATAAGGATTATACTTCATCTAAGAAATTCACACAACTAAAGACTATTACAGCTATTTACGACTAGGTGTAAACAAGCAACAAAATAAGATGAAAGAAAAACCAGTCAAAAGTTAATAATAAGGACAATGCTTCAGCTCAGAAATTTTGCCAATTAAAAAAACCTTAACATCTTATACATTATTTTGTTGCGTGTTTACACCCAGCATCAGTTGTAATAGTAATGATAGATATTATAGATTTCAGTTTGGTTCCTATTTTCTCCTTTGTTTACACCTCATTGTAAATATGATAGATTTAAAATGCTTTGATTTTTTTAGATGAAGCATTGTCGTTATTTCTCATTTTTTTAATTGCAATTCTTCCATCATCTTTCTGTTCAATGGATTTTGCCAGACGTTGCTAGTACGTGACTGTCGATGAGAATTAAACTCACTGCAAATTTTGCTTGACTAGTTCCCTAATCCCTACAGCACTCACAGCACCCTAACAAGTGTAAAACTAAACTTAGATTTAACTCAAGGCAACAAATATTAGGGGTCAAAAAAGAATTGAACCCACAAGTAATTCATCTACAAGTCTAGGTAGCTAAACATTTCATTACAAGGATTTGTGTTTGGTATGGTTTCATGGCATATCCACCATTGTAGGTTATCTAATGCCAAATCCATTTTTGTACATATAAAAAATTATATCTAAAACCATTCAGTTTAGGATAAGAACACAGTTAAATGTAAAAACAGTTCTATTTCAAACAATTCAGTTTAGCATAAATAAGCATTTTAGTTCTATTTGATCCATAGATAAGACCTTATCAGGTGCTAACACTCCTGACCAGAGTGGACTTGAGAGCGATGACAATGAAGGGGTACTCCGCATTCCCCAAAGCTTCAGCATTACTGGAGCCTCACTATCGGATTGTTTAGTGTCATATCCCGGACACTTGTTGGAGGAGTCTCTCACCAGTTTCCCTGATTTGGCATAGTTTATTGGTATAATAGATGAGCCCGTGGTGTAATGATTATCGTCGTAGGAAATGGACACGGCGACTCGAGTTCAAATCCTGGACGAGAATGATTGCATTTCACATAGCACTAATACCCTTGGGAAAGGTATGGATCCAATTATTTTCCCTCCAGCTATGGGTAAATAGTATGACAGACTGGTTCTTCAGCTTTGGTGAGGCAACTAGTCTAGGAGAAGGAAAACTCTGAATTCAAACCTGTTAAACTCCGCTTAAAAATTGACCTTGTATCATATCCTGCCCGAGCGGAGGGGTTGGTAAATAGGATAATAGATGAGCCCAACAGTAGGGAATTTTTCCTAGCGTAGTGGTTAACGTGCTAGATTGTGACAGCGTCGTAAACAAGTTCGAACTCCAGTTGTGTCATTAGGTTCACTTTCAGTCAAAAATCCTTCGGAAAGGTATGAACTTTCTTATCCCACAAACTATCGGTTAAATAGTACCACTACTGCTTTTTCGACAAGAATAGATTTGGCTTTAAATAACCAACCAAGGTTGATATGTAATTAAACAACGAAACCTATCAACCAGCCTCCAAGGAATATAGCAGGCTACTATACTCGAGGAAAGAAAGAAACCTGTTATGATATACTCTCTCTTACCGATGTCTTGTTCAAATAAGATATGTTGGTTGGTTGGTTGGTTGGTAATACCTTATGACATATCAACCGTTCTTGGTTATTTAATGCCTCTTCACATGGACGAGCAAAGGCAGGACGTCCAGCTAGAACCTACATACAACAGCTTTGTGCCAATACAGGATGTAGCCTTAAAGACCTACCGGAAGCGATGAACAATAGAGAGGAATGGCGAGAAAGGTTCAAGGATATCCGTGCTGATGGCGCAACCTGATGATAATGATGATGACTGTTTATTTACCGGGCCATTGGCCAAATGAGTAGAGTATTCGCTAATGATCCGGGAGGCTGGGGTTCAATCCGAGGTTGAGTCATACTAAAGACTCAAAAAATGGTACTTGATGCCGCTTTGCTTAGCATTGAGCATTATAAGGTAAGGATCAATCCAGGGAATGGAGTAGCGCCCTCCCCTACACCTTGGTGTAGTAGCTATCAAAAAGGGAGCCTTCGGGTCACCCTCGACTGAGGTCACCAACAAATTACTGTTTATTCACGATTTTTCAGAGAATAGTTTATATGTAACATTTTAACGAACCAGAACTTATTTGCTTGCACAGAGTTAAATGGTTTCAAATATTACTAACACTAATATTTCTATTTGCATACAGTTACATGGCTTAAAGGATTGTTATGTTATACTAATAGTTCAGCGGAAATCTTGTTAATCCAAATATCTTCTCTTTCCATATATATATATATATATATATATGGAAAAAGAAGATCTTTGGATTACTACAAACTAATTTTTTAGAATAACAACTATATATTTTTAGAGCAATAACTATATATAGTGTGAGTGTGTGTGCGTGTGGGGGTGGATGAGAGAGAGAGAAAGCAGACGAAACTGAATCAAGTTAAGAATTATAGATTAGTAATTAGCCCAATCGGCTGGGGCTGTAGAATACACTGACTGCTTCTCTGCTCAGGTGTAGTACTCCCCCAACAGGCGCCCTGGATATGACACTAAACGATCTGATGGTGAGTTTTGGGGAATACGGAGTGCCCCCTCATTGCCATCGCTCCCCACTCTGGTGTTGAATAGGAGTAGTAATACTTGATGTGGTCTTATCTATGGGTCAAAAAATAAAAATAGAAATAAAAATAAAAATCTACTAAAAAAAATAAATCAAAATGGATTTGGCATTAAATAACCTACAGTGGTTGATATGCCATAAAACCAAACCAAACCAAACCAAAGATTAATAATGCCATTAAACAATAAAACCAACCAACCAGCCTTGTAGGCTGGTTGATTGGTTGATATTGATTGACTCATAAATATCGAAACCTGCTATGATATACTGCCTATTACCAAAGTCTTGGTCCAATAAAATATGATAGTTAGTCGGTTGTGTCCAATAGGATATCAATCATTCTATATTATTTGATACCAAATAGTGTTTATATATGATTTTTTTCAGTGAATAGTTTGTAGGCAACATTTTTAAATGAGTCAGAGCTGGTTTGTTTGCTCACAGTTAAATGGTTTCAAATATTACTATCAAACTCTAACAGTCCAATCAGCTTATCTAATAGAAAATATCTGCCTAGCGAGTTCAATTTTCACTGATGCCTATTATTTTTGGAGATATCTTTGAATAAGTTCATCTCAATTAGTCAAGACAGAACAACAGAGACAGAGAGAATTGTTTGATAGTGAAAGATAGAGCTGAGTAGTGATTACTGAACTGACCCTACTTACGTAATGAGTTTGATTATCAACGTGTATCCCATATTCGTTGGCTTTTCCCAGTGAACATATATTAGATGCGCTTCGCCATACCAGCGAACTAGTCTAGTAAATCATTATTACTGAGTAATGTATTCAGTCCCAACTTGGTATTTTGGGACCTTGCACCAAACTAACTTAAGGTTAGTAAACGCTTATTTCAATTTCACATTAACGTTCTGCATATTTACTTTTTAAAATATCAAAGTGAACAAATCCTGTACATGGCCCAGTAGGCTGGGGCTGTAGAATACACCGACTGCATCTCTGCAGAGGAGTAAAACTCTCCCAACAAGTGTTTTAAATGTAACACTAAAAAAATCTGATGGTGCGGCTCCAGTCAGGTTAGAGCTTTGGGAAATGCGAGTACTTTTTATTTCCATCACTACCAGGTCCACTCTGGCCTGGAGTGGTAGCACCTGATAGTCTATCTATGGATCAAATAGAACTCAACTGTGTGCTTATGCTTATGCTAAACTGAATTGTTTGAAGTAGAACTGTTTATATATATATATATATATATATATAAATTGATTTAGCATTAAATAACCTACGAAACCCAAAACAAACCAAATCATCAGTGATGTTGGGCTGAAAAGTTCAAAGGTCGAAAAGTTCACACGATGGCGTTATATCTTTTGTAGATGACTTTTTTTTTTATAAATGGGATTCAAGTATTGGAACACTGATAGAATAAGTTTATGAACTACAAAAGGCGCTACGAGAAAAAATAAATATCCTTTGGTGATATTTCATTTGAGTATCTTGGCCAATCTATGAATTTTTCAGCCGACCCTCGTATATTCTATAATTTACCATTATATTTGGATGCAACAGTTTGTGGCCCAATTGGCCGGGGCTGTAGAATGAATATACTGATTGCATCTTTACAGCGGGTTAAGACCTCCTCTACCAACGAGCGTTCTATATATGACAGTAAACAATCTGATGGTAAGCTTTGGGGAATGCAGAATATCCATTCATTGCCATCGCGTCCAGGTTCACTCTGGTCCGGAGTGGTAGCACCTGATAGGGTCCTATATATGGGTCAAATAGAACTGTTTGATATCTAAAATGGGTACTTATGCTAAACTGAGGGGGTGTCCTCGTGGTGTAATGGTTAAAGCGATGGACTGCGGTATCGTAGTACGCGAGTTCGTACTCCAGTCGTGTTATTACGTTCACTTTCGTGCAAATACCCTTGGGAAAGGTATGAACCCCCTTATCCTCCCAGCTATGGGTTAAATAGTACCACTTCTGTTCTTCTAGGAGAATGGCTTTGGCATTAAATAACCTAAAAAGAGTTGATATGCCATTAAACAAAGAAACCAAACCAAACCAAACTAAACCTTATGCTAAACTGAATTGTTTGAAGAAGAACTGTTTTTCATTTAATTGTGTGTAAACAAAAAACTCTACTTATGCTCAACTGGATTTTTTGAAATAGAACTGTTTGATCATTTAATTGTGTGTAAACAAATGAATGGTGTTTAATTAAATTATTAGTGTTACATAGCAATACTTGAAAACATTAAACTGTGTGTGAACAAATGATTATAAGTAAATCGACACACCGTATGTTTCTTTGTTTAATGGCATATCAACCTTTGAAGATTATCTAATGCTTACTGCGATTCTGCAGTCCATCGCTTTAACCATTACACCACGAGGACACCCCTTTATAGTAAAAAAACAATTATTCGTATTTGATAGAAATAAGTGAAACCATTTCAGTGTGTGAAAAACAATGAGCTCAAATTCGTTGAAAAATATTGTTTAGAAATCATATATTATATATATGTATAAAAAGGATTTGGCATTAAATAGCCTACACTGCTTGGTATGCCATAAAACCAAACCAAACCAAAATAAGCAGCCGTTAGCCAACAACAACCAGAATACATAGCGATAATTGAGCGATTGATTGATTTTAATGGCATGCCAACCCATTAAGTGTTATTTTATACCGAAAGGTGAGGGAATCATATTCATTGTACGTTCATATTTACATTCATTGTGTTGTCGTTTCTAAAGCAATTTCTAATCAAACTTGCAAAGGGATAATAGTTTTGTGAGATTCAGCGCTCACACTCTTTGTTAATTTTTAATCTTACAACGTCGTGATGATAACTATGAAATGCTAATTAGAACCCTTCACTCTTTCCTGAATAGAAGCACCAATATCATCATGGATGTTTGTTACAGTGGGTAACTAACGGTTTCACGGGCTGTCTAGAAAGATCTACGGTTTATAACGCGTAAATTGCACGCACTGATTATTCGGTATTTAACCGCCTTCTACTTAAATTGTTCTGTAAACATTTGTGAAGAAAGAAAGGAAAAGAAAAAAATTGGTTGTAATATTCTTTCCCCCACATCTATATTTCTCGATAGCAGCGACCTTTGGTAAAAAGCTTAAGCATTTAAAGACGCTTATTTCTTACGCTTGGCTGGTGTGCATTGCTTTCTCTACATACCGTTTCATCTAATTACAGCATCGGTATTTACTAAGTAGTTTCGTCTAGTAGAGGTCTCCAAGTGTCGGGTTTGAAATCCCACTAGTTCTATCTTTGGGTGCACCAATTGCAGAGGCTTTACTTTTAGGGATAAAATATGGCCTCTGTCAAAGCCAACTCCACGTCAGACAACAGCAACATTCATCATCTAAAAAGGGATAGGTTTTAGGTTTATTTCTGACGCTCAAAGCGTGTCTCCTTTGGAGAAATGCCGACGGGGCTTGAATAATTTTTCAACTGCTCACCCGGAAGACTCGTTTTCTAAGAAAGAATTTTTACGTTAAATAAACCGTATGCCATATATAAATAAATAGATGGCCTTGTATTAGGTTAAGCTAAAAGAAGTGTATCTGTAATTGCTAACAAAGAGGCTGTAATCCACAGGGCATTATTTTTTGTTGTTTATACTGTGGTTTGTTTTCAAGCACCCCTCCCGGGGATTGAGCACTCTGGCGAAGGAATTAACGGCTGCCACCAGCATAATGCAAAGCTCTTCCTACGAATTGAGCATTTCGGAGTCCGATAGCAAAAAATGAAAACAAACGAAACCTAATACATGTCGTCGAAATAGCTGAGCTGTTAGATATCAAGTCTAGCGTAAAGTTAGGCGGGTTTCGATCCCAGTTTGAAGCGTCCTGCGTATCTAGCCAAATTGAAGAGTTCTGATACAACGAAACAGACTGTCTGTGGATAACAATATATATATATATATATATATGATTGAATATAGAAATATGAAAATAAAGCATCTATGTTAACTCATATATGTAAATATATGTACAGATGAGTGAACATAGAAAGATGAAAATAAAACGCAATATATATATATATATATAAATATGTGTGTGTGTGTGTGTGTGTGTGTGAAGGGGAAATAAATAGGAAAGTTATTTATTTTTTCTCATCATGACGAATTTTTCCAATCTACTATTTCTCCACACACACACACACACACATATATATATATATAACTTCTCTTATAATAATTCGTTCGGTAAATAAATTCATTTTGATAATGCACGACTACGCGCAAAACATATCTATCTGATTTTCCAAACTACTTTCCCCACACATACACACAGACACACACATATATATGTATATATATACATATACAAATGAGAAAAAAATAATCATCTAAAAACGTTGGATAAATCAGAGTGCTCGTATGCCAGCCAGCAGTGCACTATAGAAGCAAAAAGAATTCGCTTAAAACCTTCTTGATTCATTCCATTCCTGGAGGCTTCATATCCTTCACGATCGAAAAAACACAATCCTCAGTAGGAAAGAAAAACTTCTAACAAAGGATTGTTTTTCTTTCGATTCTAGAATACATGAAATTAATATATATATATATATATATATGGGGGGTATTAGCAAGTGTGTTCATGTGTGTTGTGAAACTCGAGGTGAAGTAGAAAATATTAAAAAGTGTGCCAGCACACAATTATAGATTTAAAAAACAAACTTTTTATATTTAGAAGAATAAGAAAATATAATGAGTTTTCATAAAAAGGACGAATTAAAAGTCCGAAGTAATTTCTAAGTGCCGACACAAGACAGACTTTATCTTGTTACATCTACCGCCAGTTTAACATCAACTATAGTTTTGCGTATATAAATTTAAAAAAATATTGTAATTGTTGTGTGAGTGATTATTATGTGTTCCAGTGAGCACGAATATTCTTTCACTATCGCCTGAGTATCGCTAATTAAACGTGAAACTTTTAGCAACGAATGTTCCTATTTTGTTTAAAATACTCGTTTCGAGTAATAGAGTAGCTTTATCTTTTTAGTTTATCTATCTATAACTTCAATTAGATAATATCTCTCTATATATATAGATAGATGGAGACACAGAGAGAGAGAGAGAGAGAGAGAGAGAGAGAGAGAGAGAGAGAGAGAGAGAGAGAGAGAGAGAGAGAGAGTGAAGGACAGAAAGAGAAAAAGAGAGAAAGTGACTAAGAGAGAGATTGAGTGTGTGACAGAGTGACATTTTACAGGGTTAAAAGGTCGCTTATTGCTTTCAGCTATCTGTCGTCAGATTAGCTTTAAGGATACTGAAATAAAAGCCAGATCTACGACTACTTTTATAATTTCTTCGGATCCATGAATTGACATGGTAACAAGTTAATGAAAATAATGCATGCAAGCTAACACACACACGCGCGAGCGCACTTCTAGGTACACAAATATGTAATTATGCGAGCAAGTGTTGTCTATCTCCAAGCATGAGTGCGTATGAGAGAGAGAGAGAGAGAGAGTGTGTGTGTGTGTGTGAGAAAGAGAGAGAGAGGAAGAGAGAGAGGAATAGAATAATTATGTTAGTTGCGTCCTTGCTCCTCCAACAGTGTCCCGCATGTCTTGATAATCTAATTCGGATTGTCAGCGAGATGGATGGTAGGTGGCCATACAGCTGTTGTTCTGTGGGATATTGCTTCCAGGATTTGTTAGTATAGTTCGTTGCAACGTTCTCCTATGGACGCGCAAGTGTGGGACGACCAACTAGAACTTATCTACAACGGACAAGAAAGTGTTCCCATAGTAGCCCAAGCGTTTTCGCTGGTCGTCCTCAGCGGTTGTGTTAAATTGTTTGTTCCTGTGAGTTTTATTCATATTCTATTTGGAATGCTCCATAATAGATTATGCTTTGGGGCACTTTATTCACCATCTTGAGCCAGACATAAGAAAAATAACAAATGACTTGAACGTCTTCACTTGAAGATCTTGAAAAGGATAGAATCCGAGGTCTTTAAACTAATATGCTTAGATAACGACTTACTGCCTATGTACACATAATAAAAGGCAGCATTGTAAACAAACGAAAGCTAATACATAATGCCTTATAATTCCCGAGGTGACGTGGTTCGCTTGCTGGCTGTGTAGTATGATACTAAGTCTCACGTAAAGTTGGGCAGGTTTCGATCCCAGCTTCAAGCGTCCTACGTGTCTAGCCACACTGGAGAGTTGTGATACAACGAAACAGTCTGTCTGTGGATGACTATGTATGTGTGCGATTTCCATGCTTCCCATATGTCTTTTAATTTGAAGATATCCTTTTTTTTTCAGATGATTTAAGGTTTACTTTTCATACAGTGATACACATTTTGTTATTAATTTATTATAGAGTAATCAACATTTTTTGCCATTAAAATATGAAAACAGTCAGCCCACTCGGCTGTGGCTATAGAATACACCGAGTGCATATCTGCAGAGGGGTAAGACCACTCCACCACGAGAGTCCTTGTTATGACACAAAACCTCTGATGGTGTGGTTTTAATCCTGAAGTTTTGGGGAAAGTAAAGTGCCCATTCGTTGCCATTGCTCCCAGTTGACTCGGACCCAGAGTGGTAGCACTTGATAGGGTCCTCTCTCTTAGGTCAAATAGAACAGTTTGACATTTAGACTCTTTGCAAAGAAATCTTATGATAATTGAACTGTTAGAAATAGAACTGTTTGACATTTGACTGTGTGTAAACAAATGAGAGATGTTTAATAGAATTGTTAGGGATACAAAGCAATACTTGCAACCAATTAACTGTGTGTAAATGAATAAGTAATCATAAAAGAAAATATTTTGGAGTTGCTCGTGGTGTAATGGTTATCGTCGTAGGAAATGGACACGGTGACACGAGTCCAAATCCTGGACGAGACTGATTGCATTTCACATAGCACTAATACTCCTGGGAAAGGTATGAATCCAATTATCCTCCCTCCAGCTATGGGTAAATAGTAGGGCAGACTTGGTTCTTCAGCTTTGGTGAGGCAAGTAGTCTAGGAGAAGGAAAAATCTGAATTCAACCCTGTTAAACTCCACTTAAAAAATGATCTTGTGTCATATCCTGCCCGAGCGGAGGGGTTGGTAAATAGGATAAAAGGAATTATTAGAGTAAAATGGCAATACTTGAATCTTTATAACTGTGTGCCTAAATTGAATTATTAGTATTACATAGCAATACTTGGAACCATTTGACAGTGTGCCAAAAAATGAATAATGTTTCATAGAATAATCATTGTTAAATAGCAATACTTGTAATCACTTCTCTGTTGTGCAAAAATGATTAATATTGAATAGAATTATTAGTGTTAGATGGCAATAATTGAAACCATTTAACTGTGTAGAAACAATATCAAAATTAGTGTGCAAAGAAATTTATTCAAAATCATTTAAAAAATAAAATTACCAGCAAACTATATGTGCAAACAAATGGCTGATGTTAAATTGTGAATTATATAGCAATACTAGAAGACATTTAACTGTGTACCAAAAAAAAAAAATGAGCTCAGGCTTGTTCAAAAATGTTATCTACAAAAATGTATTTACAAATCATATATTTTTTTTATCTATTTATATAAATAGGATTTGGCATCTAATAACCTACAATGGTTGATATGCCATAAAACCCAACCCAACCAAACCAAATTTAACGGGGGGGTGTCCTCGTGGTGCAATGGTTAAAGCGATGGACTCCGGACTCGTAGTACGCGAGTTCGTACTCCAGCCGCGCTATTACGTTCACTTTCGGGCAAATACCCTTGGGAAAGGTATGAACCCCCTTATCCTCCAAGCTATGGGTTAAATAGTACCACTACTGTTCTTCTATGAGAATGGCTTTGGGATTAGATAACCTAAAAAGAGTTGATATGCCATTAAACAAAGAAACCAAACCAAATTTAACGACGGTTTTTCTTACTACCCTGTAGTAAAACTGATTGCTCTCTCTTTCCCTCTGTCCTTCTACCAATACTCTCACTCTCACTCTCTCTCTCTCTCTCTCTATATATATATATATATAATGACAACAGCATCTTGATGGCTGATAGTTGTCTTTACTACCTAAAATACAACTCAAATATCTTAATTGATAACTTCATAAAAAATATACAAGATTCGTAGGAAGATAAGGTAGTAAGACACCTGTAAGTCGTTTGATTATTGTGAGATACGCTGGTAGAACACTTTTGCCACTCTCTGTATCTAACCAGCAACAGTCCAGTTAAAAGAAGAGCAAAGATTATGGGAGACTATAAAAACTACAGATTTTATATTAGACTACCATCTATCAGACTTTTCTTGCCAAATCAGCAGAGCTTTCTTCCCGAGTTTTGATTTAGAAGTTAACTTATAAAAGGGTTGCCTTCCCTTAGGTGTTGTCATCATATAATTCTATATCTTGCTTATTCGTTTCGTAAAATATTAAACTAAAGGGTACTTTTCGCCACACAGCCAAAACTTGCAAATATCTTGTGATTGATCATTTTTTGATTGGAGATAATTAGTTTATATGGTATTATGCTATTCATAAAAATTCGTTTTTTTTTAATCCTGGGGGTTCCTTTTCGTATACATACCCAGGTAATCTGATGCGCAGGTTACCTTGTTTGTCGCTTGAAGTATGCGTACAGTTATTTTCCTTCACAGTTTTGCTTTCTTGATTTTCATATTTTTCTGTTTGTTCTTAAATAATTTCTGTTGATATTGCTGTTACTAGTTGCCTTTTCCCGTCTTTCGTTGTTCATTTTTTTTATTTGTATATTCTTCATGTCTTCGAATTGATTGGTTTGGTTTCTTTGGCTAAAGGCGTATCAACCTCCATGGGTTATTTGATGTTATAGGCTCTATTGTAGAAGGACAATAGTGGTACTATCTAATCCATAGCTGGGGAGATAATGATATTGATACCGTTCTTAAGAGTATAAGTCTGAAAGTGGACGTCATAGCACGATTAAAGTTCGAACTCGCTTACTACGATGTTGCTGACCAGCTTGTTAACTATGACGACACGAGGACTTCTGAATTTATACATCTATTTGTCTATTTAAACCAGATGCATGGGATTATTATTAGACAGTGGGCGAGAGCATGTTGCGTCTATAGCATAGCATCTTCTTTAGTATCCTTACCGATCATTTTAAAGCCGGGGTCTGGACACTCTCAGTACTTCTACACACTGATCCTTAGATAGTGGTTCTCAAGCTCGACTCACGGGCCATTACTTTAGACGTGAGCTCGATTTTCGTTGGGCACTCTAAACTTGTTGCCTTATGCCGTTAACTAAGTAAATTACCGATTATCACGTGTTCGTTAGGCAAGGGTTAACGAGTGTCGCTGTCCATTATTCTTGTGCAGTAACCGCGCTTGTTGCCCCGCCCTTGTAATCTGTATTCAGTGCAATGGCTTAGCCAAAGAAAGTTGTATGACAAGGTTGTATAACGTTGGAATGTCACGCTGGCTATGTGGTTGAAGTGACATCACGTGATTTATTACATGTTAAAAGTTACGAGCATTTTTATCGACATATGTCGTCTTGTCAAAAGTGCGTTGGGCTGCTGTTGACTGATTTTCTTTAAGCTCTAAAACCCGCCAGAGGAATACGTATAAAAAACTGACGATAAACTAATTCATAGGAAATCGCTATAAGGCAACTGTTGTACGAAGTGAGCCCAGATAAGGTCAGGCATTCCGGGTGTGCAGTCTTCTTCTCCCCTTTCCTCTCCCCCCCCAAAAAAAGATCTTTGGGACACATACTCTTGGTCATCTCTTGACAGTCGTGTGAGTCTTCGTAATTCACATACGTTGTAACTCGAGGAGTTGACGACAGGGTGCGGAAGCAAAAAATGGAATAATTTTTAAAATGTTTTTTTTACTTATCTGATTCGTCCAATTTTTGAAGAAAAAAAAAGCGATAAATCTAAATTTTCATAATGAGCTCCATTATTCAAGCCCTTTTTTTTTTAATTGAAATCCAGCTCAATATGTGTGAGCAAAAAAAGAAACGACAAAGAATTTATGATTTGCTTAATGCCAAAACCAAGCCAAAGTTCATATGTCTGACGTATACAAAGCAAAAAAAAAACTTTTACAGAAAAAAGAGCTTTTTAAGGAAAAGAAGGAGTGGAAGATCGAACAAAAAACGAGAAGAAATCTTTTCAACTGCTCTCGCTACAGCGAAGAAGGATCCCATAACGTTAATAAGAAAGCACGCTAATGAATTGAAAGTCCACAAGAAAACTGTGATAACAACAATTAAACAAGATTTAAGCCCAGACAATAACCCCCTTGATTACGCTATATGGGGTCTTTTAGAAAACAATACAAATGCAACTTCCCATTCAAATATTGGTTCGCTTAACACTGCTATTGAGGAGGAATGGAATAAAATGTCCGAAGAGTTTATTTTGAAGGCTTACTAATAGTTTCGAAGGCGTATTGATACACAAATTGAAAAAAAGAATGGAGGCCATACTGAGTAAATTTACTCTTTTGTATCTATCTTCTTATTTTGTTTATTTTTTTAAATTAAGATTAATTTTGATTTATGATCGAGTCGTTAATTATTTTATACAAGAATATTCTTAATTTTGCTTCTGCACCCTGTATACATACAGATTTTTTGTGGTTTTATTTCATCTGATTTTCTCTATGAAATTGTTTGCTAGCAGTTGTAATTTACCAAGTTAATCTCAGTTTGACCCTATCAGTGGGATTTTGAATACGCTGCCTCTATCCCTTGCAGAAGGGCAAGACCCCCCCACCTAGAAACAAAAGCTGGTGTCCTGGGTATGGCACCCAATTTCATCTGATGGTGAGGCTTCACTTCTGGATATCTAGGAAGCTTCGAGTACCCTTTCTTTGCTATTACTCCCGGGTCTAATGTCTACCCAGAGTGGTAGGGCCCGTCAGTATCGCCTCTATGGGCCACAAATATATATTTAAAAATTATTGACATTCAATAAAACTGTGCCAGAAATAAGCTCTTCATAAACAACTACACAAAAAATGTAAATATGAATGCACTATGAACGTGATTCCTTAACCTTTAAGCATAAAATAACTCTAGACGGGTTGACAAGCCACTAAAATTAATCAATCGATCAATCTATGTGGTGCCTTCAATAAGTTTCCAGACTTTTTTCATACAGGCATTTAAAATTGTCATAGACTCTTGAAAATTCAGTATGTCATTGCTATATATCTTATGAGATGACTGACCAATTTTTATGATTTCAGGTTCAAATGAACAGCTACAGCAGAAATTGAAATACACCCTACTAAAGCCTGATTGTCACAGCTGGTGAATTTCAAAAATGCAATCTGGACGCCAGGAAGAGCGATATGCAATAAAATTCTGTTTTAAACTTTGAAAAATTGCCATATAAACGTATGGAATGCTTCAGACTGCTTTTGGACCATCTTGCATGAATTGAACATCAGTTTTTGAGTGACATAAAAGATTCAAGGAAGCCAGGGAGTCTGTGGGGGATGATGAGAGCTGTGGGAGGAGTAAGGAACTCAATTCACCAGAGTTAATTGGCTAAACGGTTAGGGTTAGGGTTACTATGTTGAGGTTTTAAGGGAAGAGATTCCTAGGGTAGAGGCCAGCACTCTTCAAATCGGGTCAGTGGCATTTCCAGCAGGACAATGCACCAGTCCTCAACTCCATCCTTGTCACAGACTGTTTAACCAAGATGGGCATCAAGACAGTTCCTCAGCCTCCCTATAGTCCAGCCCTTGCTCCCTGTGACTTTTGGTTATTCTCTAAGCTCAGAGGCTATCGTTATGAGACAACTGAAGAGATGAAAGAGGCTGTGACGAAGGCCGTTGACACGCTCACACAAGAGGACTTCCATGGGGAGGTTCCAGAAGTTGTTGGAACGGTAAAACAAGTGCATTGCAGCCGGAGGAGATTACTTCGAAGGGGACTAGAATTTCATGTATGTACTATCAATAAAAGTGCCCACACGAAAAAAGTCTGGAAACTTATTCAATGATCCTTTTAACTCTTTAATCCTTACACCAACCGTATAGTAAACTCCATTGATTGCTCTGCCCTTGTGATTTATAATGAATTCAATTCTATGGCTTAGCCAAAAAAAGTTGTATAACGGGCTTATACGACGTTGGAATGTCACGTTGACTATGTGGTTGAAGTGACATCACGTGATTTATTACATGTTAAAAGTTGCGCGCATTTTTATCGACATATGTCGACTTGTCAAAAGTGCGCAGAGTTGTTGCATACTGATGTCCTTCATGCTCGAAAATCTGCCAGACGAATACATACAAAAAAAAACTGACGATATGCTTATTTATAGGCTATAGCTATAAGTAACTGTTGCACGAAGTAAGCTGAGATAAGACCGGAAAACCCAGGCGTGCGTGCGTGCGTGCGTGCGTGCGTGCGTGCTGAGAGACCACGCTCCATCGTTATATAAAGATCTTGCGGTCAAATAACTTGGGCTCTTCGTAATTCATGTACGTCGTAACTTGCGCGTTCGTTATAAATGCGGGAAATATATTCTATAAACCGGTAACGTATAGTGGTTTATGCCATGTCTTCGTGGTGTAATGGTTAAATCGCTGGACTGCGTACTCGTAGGGTGCGAGTTCGACCTCCAGCCGCGCTACTATGTTCACTTTCGTACGAATAACCCAGGGAAAATGTACGGACCCCCTTCTCCTCCCAGTTATGGGTAAAATAACATCACAAATTTTCTTCAAGAAGTATTGACTTGGCATGGAAAAACTAATGAAGGTTTATATGCTATTAAACAAAGAAACCAAACCTACTCAAAAAATTCTACGGAAGCTGATTTTATAAAATATTTCTTTTTAAATCTTCCATAGATATTATATACAAATGTCCTAAAATTTAAAGTAACAAGCTGATCAGCTTTGAAAATGATTCCCACACATTTTTTTCTTACTAAGTAAACTTTTGATAAAAGAAAGATAACAATAATCAAAACTCTCAGTATTCATTATTTGTACCCGGTGACCTCTGACATTACTCGACCATGTCTTTCAATTTCTTGTACTCGTTGCTCTGTCTGCGGGGCTAAGAATTCGCTGATTATCGCCCCATTTTAAAATGTTTTGTCCTGAATATGAACTTAAATTGCATCTGATGAGATACTAGTTCTAGAGATGTGGGAAGTGTTGAGTACCTCTTCATTGCCATTACACACAGGCCCACTCTGACTCGGAGTGGTAATACCTGTTAGACTCCCATCTATGGCTCAAATAAATCCATTTACAAATTATTAGTATTCGATATAAATACTTGATGACATATAACTGAAAGTTATTTGTGTTAAGAATAGTTACTTGAATCTATAATCTTCATAGGATTATCATCATTAATTACTCAAAATCATATAATTGTGTATAAACAAATGACTATTATTCAATAGAAATAATTACTTGCAACCATATAAATATAACCAGCTCTCTGGCATAATGGTTAGAGTGTTCTCCAATGGCCTCAAAAGACTCATAAAACGGTACTTGATACCCCCTTGCTTAAGACTCAGCATTATAAGGTTCAGAACAATGGTAAAGTAGGGCAATCAAAGGAAATGAGCAGCAACCTCCCCAACATCTTGGTGTAGTATCTGTTGAAAAGGGAGCCTACGAGTCACCCTCGACTACGGTCGCCAACTTTACTTTAATATAAATGTTAGTATTAGATAGGAATACTTACAATCATACAACTGTGTACAAATTAGGGTTTGGTTTGGTTTCTCCGTTTAATGGCATATTAGTTGTTGTGGGTTATTTAATGCCAAATCCATAGTTATTGAAGAAGGAGTGGTACTAAGGAGGAGATAAAGGTGTTAATACCTTTTCTAAGGGTATTAACCCGAAAGTGAACATAATAACCGCAACTGGAGTTCGAACTTTCTTACTACGATTTCGCAGTCCAGCTCTTTAACCACTACATGATGAGGATTCCACCCGTGTGCAAATTATTTGTATTAGATAGGGATACCATATATCATATAACCGTGTACAAAAAATTCCTAAGAAGCACATAAAAAATGTAAATGTAAAAATGTACAATTGACGTGGTTCCCTAAATTCTAGGCATAACATAAATCCAGACGGGTTGACATGCCATTAAACGGAATAAATCAATCAATCAAAATCGTAGCTTTGTTTAATTTTTGACTGGCATGCCCGGTTATTGAGTGAACATAATCATCATCATCATCATCATCAAGTCGAGTTGCTCACACTGATTTTCCTGACTCTCTCTCTCCGTCCGTCCCTATCGTCCATCGCTCCGAGCAGGTTTTCCAAACTACATTCTGTGTCTACACAGAGTTGAGGTACATCATTTCTCACTGGCACGTCAATATGTAGGGTTCCAAAGAAGCACGTCCTCCCTCTTCCAACAGTGCCCCGCATGTCTTGTTCTGACTTGGATGGGTTTAGACATAAGAGTTAAATGGCCGTACAGCTGTTGTTTCGTGGACTGTTGCTTCTGGGATTTGTTCCATATAGCTCGTAAAATTCTTTTGCAGTCCCCGTCTCGCTCTTTCTCTATACCTTTTTGTCAACGTCCATGTGGTGCATCCTTACAATAGTATTGACACAACTGCTACTTGTAAAAAATCTCGTTTTAGTTTATCGGATAGATCAAAACTTCTTATGATCGATAGACTTTCGATTGCAGCCCACGCCTTCGCTAGGCGCAAATGGACATTACTTTCTATAGATGAGATACTGATACCGAGGTGCGTGAATTCGTCTCCTAATTTCAGAGGACCACCATTTGGAGAGGAGATGACTCCTTCCCGATTAAAACACGTGTACTCCGTTTTGTTTGCGTTCACGTGGAAGCCAATGCCTCATACAGCCTGCTATGCAACTAGGATTTGGCTTGGGTAGGTGTGTGTATGTGTATGTGTGTGCAAGTGTGTATGAAAATAATGACATTACAAATGAATGATACATGACAGTTTTTAAAACCTGCTTTTTAAAAATCCTTATGCAAGTTAGATATACCATGTCATTTGCTAATACATATGATATACATTTCATGTTGATCATGTGTATGAACGGTTTAACATGACGTAGGTTGTTTTAAAGTTAGCATAGGTGTAGAAACACGCACGTGTATTCGTATTTATTTATATAGATGGAGACCCTTTTTTTTAATAAAATGTAATATTTAATTGGCTTTTAGTAAAATCTTTAAAACAAGGCTACCCCAGTAGGCTGGGGCTGTAGAATAAATACACTGACTGCGTCCTTGCAGAGGAGTAAGACCACCCCGCCAAACGAACGTCCTGGATATGATATTAAACAATCTGATATTGAGGCTCCAGTAATGCTGGAGATTTGGGGAATGCAGAGTACTCTTTCACTGCCATTACCCCCGAGTCCACTCTGCCCCGAAGCAGTAGCACCTGACACGGTCCTATCTATGAATCAAATAACTGTTTGACATTTAAACAGAGTGCAAACAAATAACTCATGCTAAATTGAATTGTTTGAAATAGAACTGTTTGGGTTTTTGGCTAAAAGTTACATCAATAAAACTTGGCGTTTGAGTGCGAAAGTACACACAAAAAAAAAATAAAACAAACAAACAAACAAACAAACAGAGCCTTGATTTATTGTTATAGATGAACAAGAAAAAAAAGATCTTTGGAATGGACGAAAATATTCTTCGATCAGTGATTCCATGATTTTTGCCAAGGCTTTTATCATCATCCAAATAGGTTCCGCTATGACGATGAGGCTTAGAATATGTTGATTGTGTCTCCTGCATAGGAGTGAGCCCCCCTCCGAAAAGTATTTTCCTTGGTGTGACACTTAACGTCATCAGATGCTGAGGCTCCAGTTTTGGAGATCTGGGGAATGAAGAATACCCCTTCATTGCCATTACTTCCAGGTCCACTCTGATCAGGAGTGGTTGTATCTGTTGGGGTCTCATCTATGGGTCAAATGGGACCGTTTAAAATTAGTCGTATTCGTAGAATCGAGTTAAAAAAAACTTTAAAGAAACAACTCTACAAAAAATGTAATGGCTCAGTTGTTTGGTGGGGGGGGGTCTGAAGAATACACCGACTGCATTTCTGCAGTGGGGTAAAACCCCACCTTTCAATCAGAGTCCTGTATATGACACTAAACAATCTGAGAGTGAGGCTCCAGTAACGCAAGAGCTTTGGGGAATGTGGAGTACCCCTTTATTGTCATCGCTCTCGGGTCCACTCTGACCTGGAGTCTTATCTATGGATCAAATAAAACTAAGCTGTGTACTTACGCTAAACTGATTTATTTGAAATGGAACTGTACTTATGCTAAACTAAATTATTTGAAATAGGACAGTTTTGACATTTAAGTTTGTGTTAATAAATGACTGATATTTAATTGAATTTTTTGTGATACATAGCAATAGTAAAGTAAAGTTGAAGACTACAGTCGGGGGTAACCCGAAGGCTCATTTTTCAATAGCTACTACACCGCGGTGTAAAGAAGGGTGCTACACCATTCCCTGGATTACTCCACTTTAACCTTGATCCTTACCTTATAATGCTGTGTGTTAATCAAGACTGCATCAAGTACCATTTTTTGAGTTTTTGGTATGACTCGACCTGGGATACTTGTGACCTTTTAACTTTGTTTACTAAACTGAATAGCTTGAAATAGAAATGTTTTTGACATTTAAACTGTGTAGGTTAGTTCAACTGATTTGTTTGAAATAGAACTGTTTATTTGTATAAAACACATTTGGTATTTGCCCGTGGTGTAATAGTTATCGTCGTAGGAAATGGACACGGCGACATGAGTTCAAATCCTGGACGAGACTTATTGCATTTCACATAGCACTAATACCCTTGGAAAAGGTATTAATCCAATTATTCTCCCTCCATCTATAGATAAATAGTAGGACAAACTGGGTTCTTCAGCCATGGTGAGGCAATTAGTCTAGGAGAAGGAAAACTCTGAATTCAAACCTGTTAAACTCCGCTTAAAAATTGACCCTGTGTCATATCCTGCCCGAGCGGAGGGGTTGGTAAATAGGATTAAATAACCTATAATGGTTGATCATAAAACCAAACCAAACCATAAAAAAATGTGAATACAAACGTACAATGAACGCGATTCCCTAACCTCGAGGCATAAAATAAACCTTCATAAGTTGACATCCTTTTGAAATCAGTTAATTAGTTAACCAATATAAATACGTTGTCAATGATTTTACTATAAAAAAGCACAGAAAATCATTTTACACTAGAAATGTTGTGAGGTGTATTTTTTCTTTTTCTTTTCTTTTTCTTTTTCTTTTAATAGAAATGCATTAAATATGAGAATTAAAAATAAAAAGATTTCCAGCGGTCAAGAGATAAGAATAGATCAATTATAATTATAAGGACGATTAACTCATTTGAACAAAAGTGGAGAAAGAAAAAAAAATTTTTTTCTGTCGTAATCCGCATTCCTCACATCGAGACACTGAAGATATTTTCTCCTCGTCAAATTTGGCTGTGGTTTTCCTTTTTATGCTATACCTTTTCCAGTTCAAAATGGGAGTAGTTCAGTTCAAAATGGGAGTAGTTCAGTTCAAAATGGGAATAGTTCATTTCAAAATGGGAATAGTTCAGTTCAAAATGGAAAAATTATTATAAGTATAAATATAAAAAAATATCTTATAAATTATTTTAGCAATAAAATTGTTAACATTTTATACTTATAATAATTTTTTTCCATTTTGAACTGAACTATTCCCATTTTGAACTGAACTATTCCCATTTTGAACTGAACTACTCCCATTTTGAACTGGAAAAGGTATAGTCGCTTTCTGCCCTTCCGCCTCCATACACACACAAACACGCACGTGCGCATACACACACGCACATGTACATACATACATACATACACATACACACACACATGCGCACACAATGCGAGTAAATGTTTAATGTGTGCATACGTTTAAAATTACTGATTTTAGGTGAAAACTATCTATTTAACCTCCTTTATTTATCATTTTAAACTTCCTGTTGGGATGCGTCGCCTTCAAAAACAAAAAAAAAACAAAAATTCCCAACAACCGAACAAAAGCTACCTCACAGATAATATTAAGATTTACAAAAGCTCGTTAACCAGTACCCATACAAAGCGACCAGTTATTTCTTGGTTTAGTTGAATGCACAGGCCTTGGGCCGCTACAAGGCTTGCTGTTCCGAAGTGGTCACCCATTTAAGTACTGAAACAGGCTAACTGTTGCTTAACCTCTGGAATCTGATAGAAACAGGTGCTTTCAGCGTGACTTGAATGCGCGACTACCTCGAATATGAATAAATAAAACGAATTCTTATCCAAATTCTGAACGATACTGTTTGCGGTTTACAATGCGCTAATGCTCTTGAGAAAGGCATGAACCCATAGATAAATAGCAGAGTAAGCTGGATTCTTTAACCTTTGTTAAGTAGTCAGTCAAAGAGAAAGACAACCCAGAATTCAAACTAGTTGTGCTCCACTTAAAAATTGACCTTGTGTCACACCCTGCTCACGGGAGAGGTGTTGGGTAAATACGTACTTTACGAATAATCCACGAAGTGAAAATGCAAGGGAACTCTGAATTCATACCAGCTGTACACAACTTAAAAACTGACCTTGTGTCACAACCTCCTCGTGGTGGAGGGGTTAAGTAAATACCTATCTCAGAAATAAAAGCATTCTTGGTGTAATGGTTACCGCCATGGAAATAGACTTGGTGATACGAGTTCAAATCCTGAAAGACGCTGATCACATAACGCTAATACTCTTGAAAAAAGAGTGAATCCAACTATTCTCCTTCCTGCAATGGGTAACTAGTAGGGCAGAATGTTCTCTTCAACCATGGTATGGCAATCATTCTAGGAGGAGGAAAACTGAATTCAGGTATGTCAAACTCCACCTAAAAATTGCCCTTGTGTCCCACTCTGCCCGGGGCGGAGAGGTTGGGTGAATATATACCTCATAAATAATGTATGCGGTGTGCCCTAGATATATTCAGGCATGGCCAAACAACCTATCGCAGCTCTGCCAACCTTCCTCACCCTTCACACACCAGTTCGGGTTTGGCTTTCCACGTCATCTCATTCATTCCCTTTCTGACTTTCTTTTTTCGAGGAAAAGAACAAGAAGAACGTAACAAGACAGCTGATGGCAATCCCGAAATAAGATTTTAAAAAGTATTTCGTACGGTGGAAATGAGGCTATAAATACATGAGGACCCAAATGAAAGTTCTTTGAAGGGGAATAAAATATTCTGTAACTCTTTATCGCCTATTTTGATGCTTAATTTTAAATGAACGAATCAGTTGTGGACAAAGGTTAAATTCAACACAAAAAATGTATCTTATTTTCTATTTACTAATCTAAGTTTATGTTTGGGGACGATGTTATAAATATGCGGTATCTGATTATCATCGAACTCCTTATATAGTCGTTGGGGTCAAAGAGAAATATTTGATAATTTTACTCGACGGTGAAGTGCCCCAACGATATAAAATCATAAACTCGCTATGAATCTTGTATTTGTTGATTTATTTCATCTAAAAAAAACATAAATTTAAAATAACTGAAATTGAACAGAGCAAGGAGATAAAAAAGAATACAAACGTGTGATCACTGAGCGCGAAAGTAAACATTTTTTAAAATTTCAAATCTTAAATCTAAACTTTGAAATAAGATTCCACACGCTTGAAAAGACGCGTCTGCATTGAAAAAAAATTGACGAATTGTCGCGAGCCCAGATATAGCCATAAATAAAAAATTTAAGCTCTGTTTCATTGCTAAAATATAGAGCTCTCTATGTTTTGCAATATATATATATATATATATATATATATATATGAACTCACACACACACACACACATATATATATATATATATGTGTGAACTCTCTCTCTCACACACACACACACATATATATATATATATATGGACGCTCTCTCTCTCTCTCTATCTCTCTCTCTCTCTCACACACACACACACATATATATATATATAAATATATATATAAGTAAAAGTAAAGTTGGCGACCTTAGTCGAGGGTGACCCGAAGGCTCCCTTTTCGATAGCTTACTACACCAAGGTGTAGGGGAGGGCGCTACTCCTTTCCCTGGATTGCTCCACTTTACCCTTGATCTGTACCTTATAATGCTGAGTGTTAAGCAAAAAGGCATCAAGTACCATTTTTTGAGTCTTTGATATGACTCGACCTGGGATTGAACCCAGGTCTCCCGGGCCATTGGCAAACACTCTAACCGCTAGGCTAATAGTCACTCAATCTCTTCATATCAAAACTTTTGCTTTGGACCTACTCAATTATTATAATACAAATTGATTATTCCTCTACTTGAAATTATATTTATATACACCGTTTTGATTAACTTATGTCTTTACGAAATGACCCCCAAGTATCCGGGACATTGGCCCAGCGGTTAGAGTGTTCGCCAATGGCCCGGGAGACCTGGGTTCAATCCCAGGTCGAGTCATACCAAAGACTTTAAAAATGGAACTTGATACCACCTTGCTTAACACTCAGCATTATAAGGTACGGTTCAAGGGTAAAGTGGAGCAATCCAGGGAATGGAGTAGCGCCCTCCCCTACACCTTGGTGTAGTAGCTATCGAAAAGGGTCATCCTCGACTATGGTCGCTAACTATATATATATATATATATATATATATATATATATATATATATATATATATATATATATATATATATATATATACACATATATGTGTGTTGTTCAAAAGGTTCTAAGCCTTACCCAGATTTTAGATTTGCGCTCAAATTTATGGGTTTCACTTGCACAAAAATTAAGACGGAAATCTGAAATAGTTTTTCTAGTTTTATAAGTGATAGTGTGTCGCCGCAACAAAAACGTCCTGCAATGGCTCTTCTTTCTCGGTGAAGCTTAGGACTTTTTGAACGACTATCATAGATAGATAGATAGATAGATAGATAGATAATTGATGGATAATCATGAACTTACTGACATAGATAGATGGATAGATAGATAGATAGATAAGTGTTCAGAAACTTCTAAGCCTCTTAAAGCTTTTAGATTTGTTGCATACCAATCACCTTTGTATGGGCCTCACCTGCACTGAAATTATGACAGAGATCTGAAATAGTTGTTAGAGTTCTATAAGAAGTGATACTGTTACAGCAACAAAAAAAATCTGCTATGGCTCTTTCTTTCAGGGTGAGACTAAGAACTTTTTGAACGACTTGAATATATTTACATTCTACTCGTGTATTGGTCAGTGTTTGAAAAAAAAAATTTAATAAAGAATTGCAGTGGACCTATACAGTTGTGATCATTTTCAAAGATTGAATTTCAAACCAAATGGAAAGTGCTCGGAACAACGCTTGACTTCATGAATTAATTCTATGAATTGATTATTGCGTAGCTATAAATCAAAGCTTGATCGTCTTATTCGAGGCTGAGCAGAAAAATGTATATGATGCCGACATATCTACTGTTGATTTTTTTAACCTATGGGATCTAAGCGCTGCAACACAGGTGGAAGATTTATTTTAAATATTCCATTATTATAGAGTTGGCAAGGTAGAAGCTATAACATTTGGGAGAATATTAAACAGATCCCTCAACTGCATACACGTAAACATATATATATATATATATATATATATATGTATGTTGAAAAGATATATTTATAGTGAATCAAACTGTATGATAGAAATGTGTGGAAAGTTGGATAAATCAAACACTTTTCTTAAATTTAAATGTGTGATATTTCGTTCGACTGTTTTTCATCTTCACGAACTTTTTTAAGACAGAAAAACTCAGAAAACAGTCTCTGTCTTGAAGAAGTTTGTGAAGATGAAATAAAGCCCAACGAAATATCACACATCTAAATTTGAGTTAAGTGTTTGATTTACCTAACTTACCATATATTCATATCATATGTATCTGTGCTTATCTACGAGGGTACTATTTACCAACCCCTCCGCTCGGGCAGGATATGACACAAGGTCAATTTTTAAGCGGAGTTTAACAGGTTTTGAATTCAGAGTTTTCCTTCTCCTAGACTAGTTGCCTCACCAAGGCTGAAGAACCTAGTCCGTCCTACTATTTACCCATAGCTGGAGGGAGAATAAGGGGGTTCATACCTTTCCCAAGGGTATTTGCCCGAAAGTGAACGTAATAGCGCGACTGGAGTACGAACTCGCGTACTACGATTCCGCAGTTCATCGCTTTAACCATTACACCACGAGGACACCTGCTTATCTACGAGGGTAGACTGAAAAGTTCATTGGTTAAAAAATCTATATGATGACGTCATATCTGTTGTTGATAACTTATTGACCGATAGGATCAAAAGACTTCAACTCCAATGGAAGAAGTGTGTAGACCGCAAGGAGGACTATGTTGAAAAAAAATTGATCACTTTTTATTAGAGTATCTTGGTCAGCCTAAGAACTTTTCGGCGGATTCTCGTGCATATGCGCTTGTGTTCAAGAAACAGAATAATGTTTTTCAGATAGTCATGATGTCAGAAAAACAAGAAACAGTTTCGTTTAGTCAACTAATCTACCTATTCACCTGTTAGCTAATATATAAATAAGTAAAAATTAATAAAATAAACAATAAAAATAAAGAATAGAAATAAAGAAAAAAGTTACAAAAGTCGTTTTGAAATAATAGTTGTGACAGTAACGTAGTATTTCAAAAGCAGAGGCAGCCAAGCAGGAATTAAGCAAAATATTACGTCAGCTTTTATTTTGTTGCATAAAACGTCATCAACGTGATATCAGAAGCAGTAAGATTCTATACGCGTCTTTGTAACAGAGGATTGTGTGATGCCTGCTCTTCCTTGTTTATAGTTATTTACGAAATTGTGACACAAGGTCATAAGTGCGGAGCACCCTATGAGCATCGAACTTACTAACAATGGTCCGCTCATCTTGTTTACTAACCATTACACCATCTGAAGTGCTCTTCCTTGTTTATTGCATCTCATCTGGTACTGATAACTTTTCCTTTCTTTTTTTTTCTTTTTCTTTTTTTTTTTTTTTTTGGCCATCCACTGACTTATCATCATCCTAAACTTCATATCACTCAGCATGCTGAATGTGAAAGTAGATGAAGTCAAATGTGGGACAACGGCGCACTTCACCAAATGCTGGGCGGAGGAACCCCATTGGTTTGGTTGGGGTTAGGTTTTATGGCATATCAACCATTGTTAGTTATTTAATGCCGAATCCTGTTTTGACATATATATCAAATATATGATTAGTAAACACATTTTATAGATACACTCAGTTAAATGATCTGAGAGTTCTATTTCTAACAATTCAATTAGTATAAGTTAGCAAATTTAAATGGTTCCAAGTATTACTATATATCATTAACAATTCATTTAAATATCTGTCAATTGTTTACACACAGTTAATAGATCAAACAGTTGGCCTAGCGGTTAGAGTGTTCGCCAGTGGCCCGGGAGACCTGGGTTCAATCCCAGGTAAAGTCATACCAAAGACTCAAAAAATGGTACTTGATGCCTCCTTGCTTAACACTCAGCATTATAAGGTACGGATCAAGGGTAAAGTGGAGCAATCCAGGGAAAGGAGTCGCACCCTCCCCTACACCTTGGTGTAGTAAGCTATCGAAAAGGGAGCCTTCGGGTCACCCTCGACTATGGTCGCCAACTTACAAGTCATTTGTTTGTACTCAGTTTATGTCAGACAGTTCTATTTGACCAATAGACATGACCCTACTAGATGTTACTCCTCCGGGCCTGAGTAGACCTGGGAGTGATAGCAATGATGAGGTACTCAGCATTCTCCAAAGCTCCAGCATTACAAGAGCCTCACCATCAGATTGTTTAATGTCATGCTCAGGACACTTGTTGTGAGGGAGGGGTCTTATTCTTTTGCAGAGACATATTCAGTGTATTCCACTGGTCCGGCCGACCGGGTTAACCTCATATGTCGATGACCAGGATCAAATAGTTCAGTCAGGAAACTACTGCTACTCGTCTGTTAAGGAATCGTCTATTGTTGAAAAAAATAGCACCCGAAAGATTACCATGACTAAATTCATATCACTGGCCTTAAGTGAACTCAAACGACCTGGGAAATGAATCGTACTGACCATGGTGGAGTTCAATTGATTGGATGATCGAGTTTAACTGCATCTCAACCCGTCTAGGATTATTTTATGACTGGTTTCGGTTTCTTTATTTCATGGCATATCAACCTTCGTGGGTTATTTAAGTTTGGTTTGATTTTGTTTAATGGCATATCAGCCATTGTAGATTATTTAATACCAAATCCACTTTTAAACGTATAAACAGTTCTATTTAAAACAATTCAGTTTAGCAAAAGAATAGTTTTTTTTTTTGTTTTTTTTTTTGTTTACCCACAGTTAAATGTCAAAACAGTTAATTTCAAACAATTCAGTTTAGCATTAGTACACAGGTTAATTCTACTTGATCCATAGATAGGACTCTATCAGGTGCTACCACTCCGGGCCAGAGTGAACATGGGAGCAATGGCAATGAAGGGATACTCTGCATTCCCCAAAGCTTCAGCATTACTGGAACCTCACGATCAGATTGTTTACTGTTATATACAGGATACTCGTTGGGGGAGTCTTACCCCTCTGCAGAGATGCAGTCGATATATTCTACAGACTCAGCTTACTGGGCCTGTGGGTTATTTAAAGCTTCATTCATTCTTGTAGAAGAAGAGTAATGATACTATTTAATCCATAGCTGGAGGGGATAAGGAGCTTCCCACACTTCTCAAAGGTATTAGTCTGAAAGTGAAAATAAAACCGTGACTGGATTTCGAACTCGCTTACCAGGATGTCGCAAGCCAGTATGGTCACTACTACGCCACGGGAACTGCCCTCCTCGCCCACTGGTTTTGTAATCGCTTTGATTATACGTTCATATTTACATTTTTGTTTTTGGTTGGTTGGTTGTTTGGGTTTTATGGCATATCAAACTTTGTTGATTATTCAACGCCAAATCCATTTTTTTGAAAACAGGTTCTGTTTCCAACAATTCAGTTTAGCATAAGTACGCAGTTTAAATCTAAGTAGAGTTTAATAGGGAAAAACATTTCTATTTCAAGCTATTCAGTTTAGTCAAGCTATTCTAATTCAAACAATTCAGTTTAGCATCAGTATGCAGTTAGTTCTATTCAACCCATAGATAGGGCCCTATCAGGTGCAACTATTCTGGGCCTGAGTGGACTTGGGGGCAATAGCAATGAAGGGGTACTCGGCATTCCCCAAAGCTCCAGCATCACTGGAACCTTACCATCAGATTGTTTGGTGTCATATCCAGGACACTCATTGAGGGTCTTACTCCTCCGCAGAGGTGCAGTCGGCGTATTCTACAGCCCAGCCGACTGAGCAATACACAGAGTTAAATGTCAAAGCGGTTTTATTTCAGATAATTCAGTTTAACATAAGTACACAGTTTAGATGTCAAAACAGTTTTATTTCGAGCAATTAAGTTCAGCATAAGTACGCAATTTAAATGTCAAAACAGTTCTATTTTAAATAATTCAGTTTAGCCAAAATACGCAGTTTAAATCCAAAAATCAGTTTAGTGAAGGAAGCACAGTTTAGTTCTATTTAACCCATAGATAGGGCCCTTATCAGGTGCTTCCACTCTGGGTCAGAGTGGACCTGGGAGCAATGGCAATAAAGGGATACTCCACATTCTTCAAAGCTCCAGCATCACTGGAACCTCTCCATAAGATCTCAAGAACTGGACCCTCACTATCAGTTGCAGTTTTTTGTCATTCTAAGGACACCCCCTTATAAGAGGGAGTCTTACTCCTTTTTAAGTGATACAGGTAGCGTATTCTAGGCCTAGTTGGAGTCCGAAGTCATGTAAATATTTGTTGTTTTTTTAAATTTCCATTCCCATCTTTGGTTAAGCACACATATACTACTCTCTAAGTTTGATTAGGTGCCCTATTCATTCGGTCTTGTGCCACATAACAGCAAAGAACTTCGTAAATTACTACTACACTGACAGAAGTACGGATCTGTACGTAAATAATCGCATTTTTATGGAAACTATAAGAATTATTGAATAGGTGGGTCACCTCTACCCGAGTTTGTAGGATTACAATATTAGACGAGTGGTCAAAAATATCACTTGACCATTATATTGTAAAATTCCAATGCTTTATTATAGAATTACATGTTTTTTTCTGGATGTTTTTTAATCTGATCAAAATTGAATGATCACCGCAACCATTTTTAAGCTGAATTTTAAGCGGCAATTACCAAAATTTTAAACAAGATGTTCCAAGTTCGAATACCATCTATTTGCATTCATTAACATAAGTCTCAAATTTTTACATGATCCATCGCTTATAAGCAAATTTAATTTCAATTCACCTTTATGTAGATTAATTGAATGCCAAATTTAAAAAAATATACGTTACACAGGAAACCATGATAAGAGGCGCTGATTTTTAAAAAAATGTTTTCGGCTTCAAGATTGAAATTTTTAGACCATGTAGAAAAGTTATTGAAAATGAAATATTGAATCATAAAAATAAAACCAGCAAATACCTGGAAACACTGAAACTCACTTAACAAGTGAAGATCCCGATCTCTTTGGATGGAACAGGATTTTTCCTTGATAATAATAATAATAATAATAATAATAATAATAATAAGAAGAAGAAGAAGAAGAAGAAGAAGAAGAAAGACAATATGAGGATCAACGGAACAAAAATAACTAGAAAAGAAAATGGGAAGAAAAACAACTGTATGGACATTTCAAGCGACAAACAATCAAAATCTGACTCATGAAATCTTGGACGTGGCTATGAAAGGGGAGCCTTGTGAGAAACTGAACCTCTTCTAATAGCAGCAAAACAACGCCATGAGGACTAACTATGTCAACGCAAAAATTGAGAAGACGAAACAAAATATCAGATGTAGTTTATGTGGTGATAGAGACGAAACGATCAATCACATAATAAACGAATGCAGCATATTAGCACAAAAAGAGTATAAGAGTAGACACGACTGGGCGGCGAAAGTGATACCCTGGGAATTGTGCAAGATATCTAAATTTGATCATATGAACAAATAACATATGCACAACCCAGAATCCGTCCCGGAAAAGGAGATGCAAAAAACTCCTCTGGGATTTTGAGATACCAACGGATCACCTAATCTCAGCCAGACAACCAGACATAGTGATAGTCAACAAAAAAAGAAAGCCTGCCGAATTGTGGACTTAGCCGTAAAGAAGAAAAATTGAAAGAAAGCAAAAGGAGATATAAGTACTTGGGCCTTGTTAAGGAACTGAAGAAACTATGTGACATGAAAGTGACGGTGATACCAATTGTAATCGGTGCACTCGGTAAGTCATCAAAAGATTGGTAAAAATACAGGAGTAATTTGGGAATAAGTCCCCGAGCGGTGACCATCCAAACTACAGTATTATTAAGATCGACCAGACTTCTTAAATGAGTCCTGGAGACTTGAAGAGATTTGCTGTCACCCAAACACTAGAGGAAGACCATCAGCTACCGCTGATGTAAAAAAAAAAACACTCTCAGAGGAATAAAATAGTAAAAATAATTCTATTTAACTTTTTCATAAGCCTGAATCTTTCAAAACATTCATTTACATTCCCTTGTTTAGTTTCGTTTTCTTTTTTTAATGTCATATCAACCCTCGTTGGTTATTTAATACCAAAGCTATCTTTGTCGAAGAACAGCCGTGATTTATTTAACCTATAGTGAGGGTGGATAAGTAGGTTCTTAACTTTCCCAAGGGTATTAGTCCAAAAGTGAACGTAGTAATGTGACTGGAGTTGTTCACCCTTTTGTAAAGAAAACAATTTCAAAAAATTTATACTTTCGTCTCTGTATGTTCTTTTTAACTAAAAAGATTGCTGTATATATATATATATATATATATATATATATATGCGCGCGCGGGTGTGTGTAAGTGCGAACCCCACAAAACGAGCAGAACATGAGACAAGGTCAATTTTTAAGTGAGTTTTGACAGGTTTGAATACAGAATTTTCCTTCTCTTAGATTAGTTGCCATACCAAGATTTAAGTGCTTAGTCTGCCCTACTTTTAACCTCGAGCTGGAAGAAAAGTTGTCAGTCAAGCTTTCAGAATCCTCTGTGTGCTATGTGAAATACACACACACACATATATATATATATATATACACGCGCGTGTGTATGGGTTTGAGTAAAAAACCCTGACACTTCGTTTCTACTAATATTATTGTTGATCCGCTGAAACATATATATGAGTCATTTGACTTCTATGAAAAAGAAACTAATATATATATATATGTGTGTGTGTGTGTGTGTGTGTGTATTATCATCATCAAGTCAATCTGCAAGCACAGATTTCCCCGACTATTTTTCGACATTCGTCTCTTTTATCCATCGCTCCTTGCATGTTTTCTAGTCTACACCCTGTGTCTTCACAGAGCTGCTCTAGGTATGTTCTTGTAGGTCGGCCAACACTGATACGTCCATGTGCGGAAGTACATAAGTGAACGCCTCTTATGAGTTTGTCCTTGCTTCTCTTGTTCGTCTTATTTGGATGGTTTTAGAGATAGGAGGTAGGTGGTCCTACAACTGTTGTTTCATGGAATGCTGTTTTCAGGATTTGTTCACTATAGCTCGTAGCATTCTTGTGCGGATCCCGTCTAGCTTTTTCTCTATACACTTTGTCAGCGTCCACGTGGTGTATCCATATAGTAGTATTGACGCAACCGCTGCTTAAAAGAAATCGCATTTTATTTTATCGGTCAGGTCAGACTTCCATCTAATCGATAACCTATCGATAGAAGTCCACGAAATTCGCTAGGCGAATATTGATGTTACTTTCAGTAGATGAGACGCAGCTATCGAGACCAATACCTACAGCTCTCTGTTCCAGACTATGCAGCAGGGATTTGGCTTGGGCAGATGCATTTGCAAGAAGCGCTATATCATCTGCATTGTCTGTGTCCGTAATAGTTTCAGCGGGATAACATCAGCGTCTTGTCTTTTTTAGCGTAAATCCACTTTCTTTTATTAGGATTGATATGCTGTAAAACTGTTCTAACGTAACAATAGGTTACTGACTGAGAAATAACCAAAACAGAAGTCGGAAAAGAAATGGAAATCTTTATAACCTTATCAAAATACAATACTCGCCGGCGGCGTGAAGAAGATAAACCACTGCTCGTGGTGTACTTCTCAGTCAGCATATCTAACCCCCTCACAATAGTGTCTGACGTATTTATGAGGAATGGGACATACCCATTAATGTTCCTTGGTTGGGTATATAACAAAAACATCACCAACTAAAAAAGGTAGGTATACAGTTATGAAAAACAAAATCGGGGCACCAAACGTATTTCATTGATTATACAAGCATATTAATAAGAACATATCGATAATAAACATATTAGTCCCTCATGTATTTAAATTGTTTGCTCCCGGCATTCAAAAACTCTACTTGTCGAGTTAGGCCATCCACGCAAACTCTGCCACAAAGAAATATTATAACATTACTATTATTATACAAATAGATCTATAATAACAAGAATTATGTAAGTTAAATAGATTATTATGATTTCAATGAATTGAATTAATTCTCGTATTAAATTAATCCTTCTACACTTATTTTTTCATTACTGAACACATACATTTGTATACCCAAATATATATATATATATATATATATATAGTTAGTTAGTTAGTTAGTTAGTATAGTGTGGACAGAGATTCAATAACACTACTATTCTATTGACCACACAGAGGAGAAACTGACTGTTAGTAAGCATCGTTAAATTTGTGCGCAGGCCGTGCTGATTTCTACTAGATATGCTCTATGTCCGATATTGTCCACTCTTTATCTGTGAATATAGCAAACTACATTATATATATATATATATATATATATATATATATATATATAATTTAGTTTGTTATATTAACAAAAAACTACAGCTTATATATATATATATGTGTGTGTGTGTGTGTGTGTGTGTGTGTGTGTGTGTGTGTGTGTGTGTGTGTGTGTGTGCACTTCACAGAGTACTAATACCCTTGGGAAAGGTTTGAATCCAACTATTAAACCTCCAGCTATGTTTCAATAGTAGGCCAGACTGGGTTTTCAAACCTTGGAATGGCAACCAGTCTAAAGGAAAATCGGAATTCAAAGTTGTTTAACTTAGCTAAAAAAAAATGACCTTGTGTCACATCCAGCTCGTGTCGAGGAGCTAATACACCTCCTTTTTTCAACCCCTTTATATATATGTGTGTGTGTGTGTGCGTGTGTGTGTATGTGTGTGTTAGAAGCTAGCAACTTCTTTGCCAAGCATTTTCTTGGGTAAGGCTCTGAGTTGTTTTCTAGCTAGACGAACTGCCGTTTGAACATGTAATTGAATGGAACGAGTGATAGTCGTTAGCTCGTCACTGTGCTGAAGAATGAAGGTGTGATGATCAGCCAAGCGTGCGTTCAGACTACCAAAGAACATTCATACGACATAACGAATATGTCTATCAAGCTGACATCAACCCGATTTAGTTTACATATTTAAAATAAATAGACCGGATTTCATTTTCTTTTTCTTTTTTTTTTTTTTGCCTCCCACGTCTTTGTGATTCACAAACTTGTCTTGCTTGTTCACCCCATTTGGGTCGACTTGTTAAAAAAATTCTTTCGTTTTTTTCATGAACAAGAATGAATATTCTAAATCAATATAACTTTCATTTAATCGAGAACAAGTTCAAAAATACATTGATTGCCTTGATCTTGATTGATCACTTGAAGACCACTACTGTACTCGAAGAATGTATATATATATATATATATATATAATTCATAGAATATTGTCTGCAACCCTGGGTTTCATGAAACCCAGGGTTGCAGACAATATTCCATGAATTAAATATATATATACTTTATATATTTATTTATTATTATTATATAATAGCTCGATCCTAGATATTGAGCACTCTCCATATTACATTGCACTTGGTTCGACATTTATCCACAAAGTGATTTAGTGACAACCAACACTCTTATAATATATATATATATATATATATATATTTGGCTTGACGTTTGAGTCAACCGGGTTTCGATCCCAGCTACGGGAAGCTAATATCTAGCCACACTGATGAGTTCTGATCGAACGAAACAGATCTGTCTGTGGCTGACAATATATATATATGCTGTTTTTTGTATTTTATACGAAATAAACTTCATTAATTGCATCTATTATTTGAAGTTGAACACGATCTTAAGTCAATGAAAAGATTACAGTTTCGGCAAAATTTAAGAGAAATTCGGATTAACAACTTTACTAGAAAGAAGAATGAGAGATGATCTAATTGAAACTTTCAAAGTAATTAATGGAATTTTTAACTATGGTTGACATGTTTTCAATATTTTTCCTCGAACTAGAAATTTATCGTCAAGATAGATTTCAAAAACTAAGTCTTTTAACCAATCGGATGTTTTACGATTAGTGCAATTTATTTTTGGAACAAATTACATAATCAGATCAAAAACAGCAATCGTGAAAAAAAAAATTAATTAGATGATTTCAGAAAAATGCTACGAAAAAGTATTTATGAGGCTATTTTTGGAAACTATTGAACTTCGTAGGATTTGATTAACCTATCTATCTATCTATCTATCTATCTATCTCCCTTCGCACGTGCAGAATGTGACACAAACACAATTTAAAGTGGAGTTTTAATGAATTGAATTCAGACTTTTCTTTCTCCTTGACCAGTTGCCATACCAAGGTTGAATAGCTCATGCTGTCCTACACCTTACTCATAGCTGGAAGGAGAGTAATTTGATTCATATCTTTCTCCAAGTTATTAACGCTATGTGAAATGCAAACAGTTTTGTCCAGGATTTGAACTCGTTTAGCCATGTTCGTTTCCTACAACGGTAATTTTTACATCATAAACGCCTATATATATATATATATATATATATATATAAAAGCGTACATTGTATAATGGTTATCGTCAAAGGAAATATATATATATATATATATATATATATATATATATATATATATACACCGTATTAATGGTGTATATGTTCTGTGCAAAGGTACTTTCTGTTTTTTTTTTTAAGTTGATGAGAGAAAATAGAAAAAAAACCGGAGATGCTCAAGGAGGCAAATTAAACAAACAATTATGATAATAATAGTAAACACGACTGGATGGGGAAAATGATCCACTGGGAATTTTGCAAAAAGTTTTAATTTAACCATACAAATAAATAGAATATGCACAATCGAGAATCCTTCTTTGAGAATGAGAGGCACAAACTTCTCTGTGATTTTGAGCAAATATCGGCCAGACATCCAGACCTTGTGATAGTCAACAAAAAAAGAGAACCAGCCGAATAGTGGACTTTGTTGTTCCAGATGACCACAGCGTAAAAATAAAAGAAAGCGAAAAGAGAGATAAGTACCCAGACCTTGCTAGAAAGGAGACAAATTCTGGAACAGGTAAGTGACGGTGATACCAATGGTGGTTGGTGCGCGCGGTACAGCCATCAAAGAATTGGTAAAGGGACTGGAGAACTTGGAAAAAAGAGGACGACTGGAGAACATCCAAACCACAGTATAATTATGATAGGCCAGAATACTGAGAAGAGACCTGGGGGCTTGAAGAGACTTTCTGTCACTCAAACCCTAGTGGAAAACCATCAGCTAACACTGATGGGAAAAACTCGCAAGGAGTATGATAATGATAATAATACACACAAACTCCTCTGGGATTTTGAGATAAAAACGGATCACCTAATCTTGGCCAGACAACCAGACCTCATGATAATCAACAACAAAAAAAGAGAACCTACAGAATTGTGGACTTTGCGGATCCGGCTGACCACAAAGTAAAACTGAAAGAAATCGAAAAGAAGGATTAGTACCTAGACCTTGTTAGGGAATTGAAAAAACTATGGAACATGAAAGTGACAGTTTTAGCAATTGTAATTGATGCTCTTGGTACCGTCACTTAAGGATTGGTAAAAGGACTGAAGGACTTAGAAATAAAAGGACGAGTGGAGACAATCTAAACTACGGCATTGCTGAGATCGGCCAGAGTACTGAGAAAAGTTCTTGAGGCTTGAAGAGAATTGTTTTCGCCCAGACTCCTGGAAGAGGATCAGCTAACGCTGATGTGAAAAAATTCTCAATAATAGGGATGATGTCGAGACGGCTACATCAAGTCTTCATGGGACGTTGCCACTTCTCAATATATTCTTTATAAGCAGTTTTCATATTTTTTAAACAGCAGTTTTTTACTTGTTTTCAATTGTTTATTTTTCTATTTTTAGCGAAAAACAATATTGTGCATATGCAGTCCTCTTCATACTCAAAAGGCCAAGAAGTTAAGTCTGAATTTTTGTTTTCTAAGCTGAAAATCCATCTTCAGGGTCAGATCTGGAGACGTGGGAAACATTAGAAGAAATATAGGGTGGCTCAATATACACGAGATCCATGTGACAGCTTATAACTCTACTAATAATAATGTTGTGTTCTTTTTTGTTTCAGATTTGGAAATAGTATACTATAACAACTATTAATCCTCAATCACAATGCCTTGGACAAGAAAAGAAAAAAAATATTTTGCTTCACTACTTATTTGGAGACAAAATCATTCAAAACTGTGTCCAAAAAGATGCAACCCATTAATATGATAATGATCTATTACTGAGACAAGAAACTAAAAAAAAATTGCATGTCCTAGAAGCTGATATTATAACAATTTAAAAAAAAACTTGATTTGATGTCTCGAGCTCAAAGGATACATTTTTTACTGGATGAGTTACAAATGACCACCATTGTGCTTGTCTCAGTAATAAATCGTTATCATATTAATGGGTTGCATCTATTTTGAGACACCCAGTACGACGGGGTAGGTTTATATCAAAAGAAATTTAGGGGGTGCTTAAACTAGAGGAAAAACTTGCTGAATTAAGTCTGTTGAATGCCATGGAGAAGAGACTGTTTTGAAGAGAACTAAGGGATTTTTTTCTTTCTATTTACGCACTGGTAAACTTTAGTCTCGATGATTGTTCTAATATATTTGTTATGGTACTCCATGTATTAAAAATGTGTATATCGAGATTGATGAACTTTTATGTACAATGCAATTACAAACTTATTTAAATATTGCCCTACACGTACATATTTTTAAAATCCTACACGTGCACATCTTAAAAATCTTACTCGTGCACATTTTAAAAATCCTACATGCGCACATTTTAAAAATCCTACATGTGCACATTTTAAAAATCCTACATGCGCACATTTTAAAAATCCTACATGTGCACATTTCCAAATTCATTGTGAACAATTTTCTAGTATTTTATTCATTTTCATTAATTTTTTTATTTATTTTGATTTGAACTAATTAGACCCTTAAACTATCCGCATTTTTTATCTTTTGAAAGAAAACATTATATTACGAATTATATTGAGGTGGGGGTTCATTTTCTAATTCTAATTCAATGTAGAATGATCACCCATTTCCGGGAAAAATACTCCAAGGTCCACTCTTCACTAGAGACGTTGTAGCTGTTAGGGTCAGATCTATGGTTCAAATAAAACTTTTTGATTAGTTAACTATGAGCAAACAATTGACAGATGTTAATTTGAAATGTTAGCGTCAGATAGCAATACTTGAAACCATTTGACTATGAGCAAATAAAACTATTAATCTTTGATAACAATACTTGAAAACATTTAACTGTGTGCAAACAAATGATTAATACTTGATAGAATTATTCGTGTTTGACAGCAATACTTGAAAGCATTTATTGCCCAGTCGGCTGGGGCTGTAGAATACACCGACTGCTTCTCTGCAGAGGGGTAAGACCCCCCCCCAACAAGTGTCCTGGATATGACACTAAACAATCTGATGGTGAGGTTCCAGCAATGCTGGAGCTTTGGGGAATGCAGAGTACCCCTTCATTGCCATCGCTCCCAGGTCCACTCTGGCCCAGAGTGGTAGCACCTGATAAGGGTCCTATCTATGGGTTAAATAGAACTAACAGTATACTTATGCTAAAATGAATTGAGTAAACTGAATAGCTTGAAATAGAAACGTTTTTGACTATTAAACCGTACTTACACGTAAACTGTGTGCTTATGCTTAACTGAATTATTTGAAATAGAACTGTTTTTCGACATTAAAACTGTATTTACACTTAACTGAATTATTACATATAACTGCTTGAATAGTTTGAAATGGAAATGTTTTTGACAATTAAACTGTGTACTTATGCTAAACTGAACTGTTTTCAATAGAACAGATTATTTACATAAAAATAGATTTGGCGTTAAATAACCTACAAAGGTTGATATGCCATAAAACCAACCAAACCAAACCAAACTTGAAAGCATTTAAATATATACAAACAAATGATAAATACTAAACAGAACGATCTGTGTTAGATTGCAATATTTGAAACCATCTAATTGTGAGTAAACAAATAAGCTATGGCTCTTTCAAAATGTCACTTATAAACTATTCATTTACAAATAATATATATATATATATATATGTGTGTGTGTGTGTGTGTGTGTGTGTGTGTGTGTGTGTGTGTGTGTGTGTGTGTGTGTGAACAGGATTTTACATTAAATTAAAGAATTGATATGTCATAAAACCCAGCCAAGCAATCTTAAGGTAATAAGATTTTATTTGCTTTTTTTTATTAACAAAGGATCCTCTCTCTCTCTCTCTCTCTCTCTCTCTCTCTCTCTCTCTCTCTCTCTCTCTCTCTCTCCCCTTTTATCTTTGTGTGTGTCTGTGAGCGTATTTTACCCCCAGCGCATGAATATACAACGTAGGTGAGTTTGAAGTCATTAATCCTATCCCTATCGAAATAGCAGTCAAGATTCAAAGAGATTATCTCATAGACATGCTTTTTCGGTAACTTTCTTTGAGACCTAATCAAGATTTTATCAACCACTTGTGAACCAGAACACAAGCAGTCGAACAAAAACATATAGGACCAATTACCCTGTACATCGAGGAATTTGACAAATTCCTATAAACACTGGAATATACCCTGTCTGAAAAAAAAACTTGTGGTAGAATGCTTTCAAGGCAAAAATATTGATAGCTTGGTTTCGTACAACAATTATCAAGAAGAGGCGAATCTATGCCAACTGCAGGCACGTTCCTGACTGATAAGGCCGATGTGGGACAGATAGGCACGGTTGCAGCAGCTGCAGCTGAAGGTCGATTTAAGTAAGTTTGGTTAATTGATTAATCAACTCTTGTTGGTTATTTAATGCCTAAACCTGTTTCTACATATATGATTTTAAACGAATAGTTTGCAGGGAACATCATTATTAAAAACTTCACACACATTTAAATAATTCCGAGTATTGCTATTTATTGTTTTCACAGAGTTAAGTCGTTTCGAGCATTGCTATCTAATACTAATAATTCATTTGAATATTAATCATTTGTTTGCACGCAGATGATTTCTAGTGAATGATTAAACAGTTCTATTTGATCCATAGATGGGACCTTAACAGGTACTACTGTTCCAGATCAGAGTGGACCTAGGAGTAATAGTAATGAAGGGGTGCTCCATATTCTCAAGAGTTTTAGAATTGAAGCTTCACAATCAGATGTTTTTGTGTAATATCTGGGTCTTAGCCCTCGGCAGAGATGCTGTCAGTTTATTCTACAGCCCCACCAGCCGACTGGGCTACTGAAGGTCTGGTCAAGGTTTGATGGCATAGTGTTGCGTTTCCTACTCCTGTGCCTTTTGTCTTTTAGTGGCCCTGTGGGTGTTTTCAGAGGAGGAGACCTGGTTGGTAGTGAGACGCCAGACATCACGATTTTCAGCTAGGTTGGACCATCGGCGATAGTCAATGTGACAAGCAACAAATTCTTTTTTCAAGCAGTCCTTGAATCGCTTCTTTAGTGCCTCTCTGTGACGATGGCCCTCGGAGAGCTTGCCACACAGTATGATCCTGGGCAGGTGAGGATTCCCAATCATGGAGTCATGTCCAGCCCAGTACAATTGGAGCTTCAGTAGCAAACAACAGTTGCAGAATGCTTTCAAGATAGCATTATTATAGAATATCAATATTACAAATAGATAAATGTCCTGTTAGCAAGGATAAGAATACGCTACGTGTGTCCCCTGAGGAGGGGTTATACCCCCACTAAAAAGTGGTCTCCTTGGTATGACACTAAACAGTATCGGATGTTGAGGCTCCAGTTCTGGAGATCCGGTGAGAGTGGAGTACACTTTTATTGCTATTACTCTCAGGTCCACTATGACCCGCGGTGTTAATACGTATGCAGGTCTCATTTGTGTGTAATTCCAGTATAGAGATTATTAAAAAGAAATGACATTCAAGTCGACGTACACCCCACAAAATTATCATTCATTTGCAAATTGAACTGGAAAATGCTTTATTCTTTAAGTTCGAGTACTTTCAGATCATGGCTTTAATAAAAAGAATAAATCTTGGGCTAAAGGCGTGAATCTATCCTTTCTTCCCTCAACTATAGGAACTGCTTGAAAATTGTTAATATTGGACGGAATACTTGATACCATAATCTGTAAATTATTTGCATTAGGAAATGTTACTTGAAGTTATAATTGTTTGCTAAGGATAAGTATTATTAGTTACTTGAAACCATATGACAGTTCAAATTATTTGTATCAGATATGAACACTTGATATCACATAAACGTGTGCAAAGCAAAAACCTTTAAAGAAAACAACACAAAAAATGTAAGCATGAACGTATAATAAACGCAATTCCCTAAACTCTGGAATAAAATAACCCTAAACGGGTTGATATGCGGTTAGAACCAATCAATCAATCTTAAAAAACAGCACAAAATATTTAAACATAAACATACAATAAACGCAATTCCCTAGCCTCAAGGCATAAAATGAAGCCTTGACGAAATGACATACCGTTAAAATCAATCAATCAATCGATCAATCTGTTCTCTAACCTGTTCATCTTATGTATGATATGTTTAAAAATTATTTGTATTCGAAATGATCGTGTACAAATAAAGAAAAGATAACCGCGCAAAAAATGTAAATATAAACGTATAATGAACGCAATTCTCTAACCTCTAGACATATAATAATCCCAGATCCTTTGACATGCCGTTAAAATCAATCAATTAACAATTAGTAAAAAAGAAAGTCAGATCTATTTTTAATCAGCATTATTTCAGTTTACTTTTGTTTCTTTGTTTAATGGCATATCAACTTTCGTGGGTTATTTAGTGTCACATCCATCCTTGTAGAAGAACGGTACTGGTACTATGTAACCTATAGCTGGAGAATATAATCTTGTCTGACATAAAGCAATAACACTGTTCACTCAGAGAGAATCAAATTCAGTACATTGTCGAACTGACCAACAGGACGAGCTTGTTTATTGTCGCGTTTTGGTAAATTTACATATAATTATTCAGTAAACATAGCCTACTCTTGTAAAATACTTTAACATCTGTGTGTGTATGAATTTACCCAACCCCTCTGCCATATGCTAGATGTGACAAAAAGTCATTTTAAACGGAGTACAGCTGGTTTGAATCTAAAGTTTTCTTTCTCCTAGGTTGGTTGCATTTCCATGATTCAAGAACCCAAATGCCCGAAAAATGAATCTATTTATGAAACTCAAGCCCAACTAAAGCGGTGCATCATAGTGAGATTGTCATAAGAGTCTTACATTGAAAATGCTCTAACGGGAAATATTACGATTTTCACCGTCTTTTAGAACTGAATGATAATTTTTGTCATTGAAGGGGTTCTCCAAAATCTCAAGATCTCCAGAACTGGAGTCTCACCATCAGATGCAGTTTAGTGTCATACCCTGGACACATTAAACGTTAGAGAAAAAAACCCTTGTTATTTCTTGGAATAAATACATTTAAGGAAAAAAAAAGAATCCATTAACCTCTATAATCCCATCGTAGATTTTCCCAATTTTCTATTTTGTTAATGTGGACCTCCCAAAATTTTGTATGATTCATGGAGAGTGGGGGGCATATAGACTTCGGTTGAGAACCGCTAGTCGAATAAATATTTCATGAATACAATCACATATCGTGTTAAAGAAAATCAAAAAGATATATATATATATATATATATATATATATATATATATATATATATATATATATATATAGAGAGAGAGAGAGAGAGAGAGAGAGAGAGAGCTGTTAAATCATACTTACATTACAGTTGCTTTTCTACTTCTTCGTCGAGTTTTTCTGAATAATTTTTTTTTATCACTGGTAAAATAACGCTAAATTGACAATTTCGACAAAGTCCGTGATAAATCCCCGAGTGAAACGTAAAAAAAACAACTCAAGTCCACTGTAATAATTTTTATAGTAAAAATCATTTCCAATGCCTTTTTCAAGTATGAAAATTATTTCCAATGCCTTTTTATAGTAAAAATAATTTCCAATGCATCTTTACAAAACTCATGCACATTGCTCCGTAGTTTTACTTCTTGAGTCGGCGAACAGGAAATAAATGCATTGAGGGTGACTTCAAAGATTTGTATTTCTTAATGGAAAGCCAATCTCAGCTGATTGGCCAATGCGTTGAACGAGTAAAAAAAAGTCAACCAATCAGATTCAACTTCTATCCGCTCCCATTAGCACTACTTTAGAGGTAGCTACTGATTGGCTGGGTATCAATGAAAGTATTGTATAAAGAGTCTATTGAGTCAGCCGAATCAAATGGTGCTGAATCGAATACTCTTGTCGTTTCCATTAATATCGTAGGTTATCAAAACTTTAGAAGAAAACAACATCAGATTCAAATAAAATACACTTCTTTAAACTGAGAATGTCTGTTGTCCTGTACCCCTGCTGGAAGAACCACTCTATCATGATGTATAGAAAGATATATCTCGCTTATTATCGATCAAGACAATGAACCTTATTTTTTTAAATACGAAACGATAATAGAACAACCATTAATAATATGTATAGCCTAGGAGCTTAGCTTCACGTGGATATCTCCCTTCTGCTATCCACTTGCTTTTCGGCAATGATCAGCCAAAATATCATTCTTTTTTGTTAATTTTTTTCTGCCAGTCTTAACTTGGCCTCTCTCTGATCGGAAACAATGATGATAAGATAATCAGAATGTGAACGGTACTGTGTAAGTCAGAATTACCTGCCACGTGTCAAGGTAACTAAAAATTCAACAGAACGAAAAAGAGAATTTGTCAAAGGGACGAGGAAATCCCATAAAGTATCAGCGGCCAAATAATATGTATATATTACAAGCTTAGCTCCGTATAGATATATCAATCTCTGTCTTTTCACTTTTCTTCCTGTCCAAATAACACTGCTTTTATTTTTTACTGACAGTCTTAATTTGGCCTCAAACTGATCAGAAATAACGACGAAAAGATAATCAGAGTGCGAACGGTATTATATATCCTAATATAACCTGCCATGAGGTCGTCTGTTTGGAAAGGTGGCAACCCACTTTGCAGAACGAAAAAGTAAAACCTGTACAAGAACGGGGGAAATCATTGGGAGTGGAGTCAGCAGCTATCGGGCGGACAAACGTTTATAAGGAGGAAGACTACATAGTCTTGGGTGACGACTGCCCAGGAGAGGGTCACCCCATTATTAAATCTACGATCCAAAGATCTCACCATCACCATCCCAGCTTGCTAGGCCATGAAATCTAACTTTTGGGTGTAAAGAGGGAAGCTAGTTCTGCGCACATTGAATTCTACCTTAAGTTTCACCAAGCTAGTTCGAAAAGAAAAAAAGAAAAAAAACGATTTGTTTGGGTTGGTTTCTTTGTTTAATGGCATATCAACCTTTGTAAGTTATTTAATGCCAAAGCTATTCTCATAGAAGAACAGTAGTGGTACTATTTAACCCGTAGCTGGGAGGATAAGGGGGTTCATACCTTTCCCAAGGGTATTTGCCTGAAAGTGAACGTTATAACATGACTGTAGAACGAACTCGCTTACTACGATTCCGCAGTCCGTTGCTTTGACCACGAGGATAATTTTTTTTCGCTGACCGCAATTGTAACGTTTTGCCAGACTAGACTAAGCCTTTTGAATACATATACACACATCCAGTAGCCATCTTGCCAAGAAGTTACCGTAAACAAGTTATTCTCGCAGCCTATTATAAATCTGTATTGAATTTGGTCTGCACTGGGTGCCCCACTCTAGTCGTCTCGAGGCAATCTAGGATAGACTTATTAAATATAATTTTTCAGCGGAAGGAAGTCGTTTGTGAGAATATTTTACTATTTTAATTTCAGATACATTCCCTAAGGTTAGTTTAGAATGTGATATAAGGACAATTCAGAGAAAACGTGTTCAAGCAGACTGTGTTGCATTATTCCTTCAAAAAAGGTGGCGGTCTGCATTCGAAATCCTAGTTTTGACCTGGGATAAAGGAATTTCAAAGGAATATCTACTGCTGAATATTCAGTAATAAAAACCAGCAATAAAATTACCACATGAACGTTTATTTATGTTTTCAATTAATTTTGTGGCGCAAATTTCAAAAATGTAATCCATTTTTATCAATCTCGTATAATCTTTATGTGACGGAAACATTGTATATCTGGTAAAATCACGACTGTGCTGAAGTTATGATGTTCTAGAGATGCCTACATTATTGTTCCGACCGGATTATATAATGAAATGAAATGGAATGTCCTTGTCTGAATTTCAGAATAATAATTTTAAAAAAAAGGACTATTTTCCGGTCTTCAAAATTTTCTGTTTGTTTTGATTTGATGAGTTATTGTGTTTCGCAGTATTTGATATTTTTGTGTAGTTAAACCATATTTAAGAAGTCACGATCAATTTGAGTATTGTTGGAATTTTTTTTTTTTTTCTTAAGAGTACGACAATGTAATACACTTTATTTCAACCTGTCAACGAGAAAATCAGATAAAAAATACAGTAGAAGGTTTATTAAAATTCAGGAATTGGTTTAAGAATTTTTTTTAAATTCTTGTCATTTTTTAACACTTCTCTTGTTTCAGTTTTGCTGCTTCCTGAATTACGAAGATATGGAGAATAATTGTCTTTAATTGGAATCAATTTGAGATGAGGCTTCTTAATCTGAGAATTAATTTTTTATTGCGGACTTTTTTTTTTTTTTTTGTCCTCATCTTGGTAGTTTTTTTTGTGTTGTTTCTTCTTTCACTACGTTTCGGCCAAATTTCACCTCTGGCCTTCTTCGGGTGATTTTTACCGCGACCTCGGATAGGAATGATGAGTCTTGTAACCGTATCCCCAGTAATTACTGCCTTCCATAGTTGTTGTCTATCGCACCACGTTTTTGACAAAAAAAAAGTCCGCAATAAAAAAAATTAATTCTCATATGGAGAATAATTTGAATTTTTAGATGAAACTTATAAGTCAGTTGAAGTTTTTCTAAGATTATTGAATTGATTTGATTGGATGAATCATCTTTGATGATGTTAATTTTTTTCTCTGATGTCCGTTTTTTTGGCAAGACAACTCTTTTATCTAATTAATAAGATTCTTAGAAAACACTAACGTAAATGAATTCATTTTTTTTTTTCTGCTTTATGGTTTCAGAAGCAACAAAGAAATGGTGAAAAAGCTTTATTTTCAGCAGCATTTTTTTTTTTTTTTCAATATATTGTGGCTTTCGGTCAAAAAACATCCAGACGTGGTGGGCAAAACATTAATGTTTTTTTTTAATCTGTACCTCGAAATTGTCAGAAAAAAGTAAAAATGTCTCATGGGACAAGACTTTTATTTATCTATTTTTCTGTAGGCCAGAGTAATTAATTCTTTTCAAGGTTAATCCTATTATTTGTGTTTTTATATCTAGATTCACTATTTGAAAGATGATTTTTTTAAATAAAGTACACACACAGATACAAGTACGCACACACACACACACACACAAACACGCACGCGCACACACATATTTATATATGACAATAGTTTATGGTTGTCCCTATCTCACTTGATGGGTTAGTGGTAGACCAAATGCGGTATAATTTGGAGAGTGCTCAATATCTGTGATAGAGCTATTATGTAATGATAATGAATAAATATATCTTAGTTTGAGGATTACCGTGTAATGACATGCATTAAACCAATGGTTGCTGATAAGCATCCATGTTATTAAATATATATAAAAACTGATAGATAGATAGATAGATAGATAGATGCCTTCGCCTTACCAAAATTTGATAATGGCAGTAAAAAGACCAAAGGTTTTATTCATGATGAAAATTAAAACTTAAAAGATGGAAAGCAAGAGAACCGGTTTCGTTCCCCGCTCAACAGAAGTAAATCGAGGAATAAAAAAAAAACAGAATATAAAAAGGTAAAATGTGGTTGAAGAAAAAAAAATTGTTTATTGAAGACTACTTCATCGAAATATTATTACCGTATTTAATGGCATATAAGGCGCACTTTTTTTTTTTAAATAAAAATATCTTTTAGAATTTCCCTGTGTCTTATATGCCATATGTTGGTTCAAAATACGCAATAGTCGGCCGTAATTAGATGCGTGCCAATTCCTATTAAGTTAGACTTAAGAATAACTTTTATACACCTATCGTCATCATTTTAAAATCTATTATGCGGATTCAAAATTATTATCATTGATAATATTCATTATATTAATTTCATCACGTTTAATATAAATACATTTTTGTTTTCTTTTGCTTTTTTGGTTTTTTAGTATTTGTTCTTCTGAAATTAGGGTACTTCTAATATACCTGTGTGATGCCGTCAAATAGGGTAAGACCTAACAGACATTCCCTCTGTTTACAGAGACGGCTTGCCGGACTAAATAGAAATACTCTCAAATACTTACTCAATATAGAGAACAAGCAACACTAAATTTCTCAGCATAGTCACGGTTATTTATCAGGTGTTCTGCAATTGATGGCCAGTATGTATTATTAAGAATATCAGTCATGTCATATATATATATATATATATATATATATATATATATGTGTGTGTGTGTGTGTGTGTGTGTGTGTTTCTTTTTCAAAATCTTCCGGTGAAGACGTTCGAATCTTCTTGTTAGTTTTCTTATATCTGGGTCAAGATGGTGAAGAAAGTACCCACACTAGCCCAAACGCTTTCGTCCATTTCGCTGGTCATCCTCGGGAATTGTGTGAGGCTGTTTGTGAATATGAATTTTATTTGTGTTTATCTGAAGTGGTTTTTCTTATATATGGGGTTGGCTCATTCTGTTCGGGTGTGAGGTAGGGTTAGTAATTGAGTATGTTTGATATATTAATACCTGTGTGGAATACTATTTCATTTATAGTTGTTGTTTTTTTTTTATAGAGCTTTGTTTCGAGGATTTGTAAACGCTTTTATTGTTATTTTTATGTATGACTTTTGTATTGTTAATGAGGATCTTTCTTATATCTGGGGATTTGGATTTGTCAGTGTCTTTGTTATGCAACCTGACACAATCCCCAGTGAAATGGTCGAAAGCACTTGGGCTGGTATGGGCTACTTTCTTCACCATTTTGACCAAGACATAAGAAAAATAAGAAGAAGGCTCAAACGTCTTCACTGGCCGATTTTGAAAAGGAAACAATCCGTAGTCTTTAACCGAACATACTTTGATAACGACTTGCTGCCTAAGTATACAATATATATATATATATATATATATATATATATATATATATATATATATACCTGTAATTCAATATATGTATATATATATATATATATATATGTATGTATGTATAAAGTTATTAACTTAGATTTAATTAGATGTGTCTCAAAACCGAATGTGTAGATTACTCATTGAGACTCGAAGTTAAGATTTGCTTGTCAAATATGCAGACTATTACACGACTGAGGCTTTTATAAACAATATCTATATTTATGATAACAAAATGTATATTTGTTTGCTCTATAGACGAACAAGCAGTTTGATGTCGAGTAACAGAATTTGGTATGCATACCATATGAGACCCAATAGAAGGTTTTAAAACAAAAATATTTTTGTTCCTCGAGGGGAAATTCAGGATCTCGTCGTGAAGGGATGGAGAGGGTCAACAAAAATAAACGAATAATCAGCAAAAAATTATGTATCAGCAGAACCTAGTGATGCAGAATTCAGATTTCCAAAACTTCGAGCGAAAAACAAAAACAAATTATTCATCTTACTAAAATAACTATTTATATGTAATTAATGAAGTAAAGTTGGCGACCGTAGTCGAGGGTAACCTTTTCAATAGCTACCACACCAAGGTGTAGGGGAGAGCGATACTCCTTTTCCTGGATTACTCCACTTTACCCTTGATACGTACCTTATATTGCTGAGTGTTAAGCAAGAAGGTATCAAGTACCATTTTAAAAGTCTTTGGTATGACGCGACCTGGGATTGAACCCAGGTCTTCCGGACCATTAGCAAACACTCTACTCACTAAACAACGTTAATTAGGTTTCTAAGTAGTTTCCTCGGGTTGGAGATGTAAAATGATTGCATAATATCATTGCTTAATTATGTCGAACAACCTGAAGTAAAAAAAAAAAGAAATAGTTTAAAATCGATAAATGTCTAAAGTGTCACTCACTCAAATGAAAAATATTCCTCCAAGGATCTCCGTCAATTTTTTCATATAACAATAAAGCACCGGTTCCCGCCAGATACCAGAGTCAAGGACCGGTGAGCCGGTTCGGTATTCGGAGGGATGACCACTTAAGTGACAGCTGGCATAATAAGCAAGCTAAGGCTTGAGTACCAGACTAAACAAAGTTTCGTAAACTACTTTCACCTATAGTATTTTGTCACGTACTTTTAATCCCTTATATTAACCGATACGATCATCTAGCTTAGCATTAATTTTATGGGCAAGGAACGGAAAAATGTGTTTTGTTTTGACCTGGCGGCGTACTTAGGGAAATGGTTATCGTTGTGGGAAATGAAATCGGCTACCTGAGTTCAAATCCGACGGTAGGCTTTCTGTGTTTCATTTAGTGTTAATACTCTTGTTAATACGCTTTATCCGTACAATGGGTAAAATAGTAGGGTAGACTGTTTTCTTTATCTTTGATTAGGCAACCAATCTAGAAGAAGGAAAATTCTGAATTCAAACCAGCTTTACTCAGCTTAGAGTCTACCTTGCGTCAAATCCTAACCATGAATGAGCGGTTACGTAGGTTGGTTGTTTGGTTGGTATAGCATATCAACCTTTGTAGGTTATTTAATGCCAAATCCATTTTTACAAACAAATAAACAGTTCAATTTTAAACAATTCAGTTCAGCATAAACACACAGTTTTATTGTCAAAAATATTTTTATTTCAAGTAACTCAGTTTAGTCAAACAATTCTAATTTTTAAAAAATTCAGTTTAGTATAAGTATAGTTTTTGTTTACACACAGTTAAATGTCAAAACAGTTCTATTTCGAACAATTCAGTTTAGCGTAAGTACAGTTTCAATGTCAAATAGTTCTATTTCAAACAATTCTGTTTAGTATAAGTACGCAGTTTAAATGGCAAAACACGTCTATTTCAAGCAATTCAGTTTAGTATAAGTACGCAGTTTAGTTCTATTTGACTCATAGATAGGACTCTATCATGTGCTACCACTCCGGGCCAGACTGGGAGCGATGGCAATGAAGGGGTCTTCAGTATTCCCTAAAGCTCCAGCATTACTGGAGCGTCACCATCAGATTGTTTAGTGTCATATCAGGTCACTCGTTAGGAGTGGAGCGGTTATATATATATATATATATACTATTTAAAGGTCGACTGGATTAGATGGAAGTTTTTATACAAGTGGAAGTACCTATTCGTATGTACATAGTCCTCTCATTTATGGCGGGAATTATGCTGTGAGTTATAATGAAGAATATCTTGCCCCAGCGTATTGTGACAAAAAGTGTACATTCTACATTCCAAATTACATTGCGTGTAGTTTTCGCACATAGTTATACGATATCAAGTATTCCTGTCGAATACAAATAATTTGCAAACAGATCTATTTAACTCACAGATGGGACCTTACGAAGTACAATCACACCGAGTTAGAGTGGACCTGGGAGTAATGGTAATGAAGCTTGCGGCAGAGGGGTTGCGTAGATACCCTCCTACATCAGTATAAGATTGATTGAACCGTGCAAATTCAAACTTAGAAAATATCAGCATAGAAACTGCAGAACAATATTGTGAGCAATGCACATTTCACAAGCCATTGTTACTGTTGTGAGTTTGAGTCTCATCCACCTGGCTATGTGCCTGACTAAGCCAAACTAAGCTGACATTGGGTTTTGTGATATTCAAGACAGTCAATCGGCACACACGCACACACGCATATATATATATATATATATATATATATATATATATATACATATATATGTGTGTCGTCTTGACACATGTCCACGGATTCTATGATATCGTAGATGGAATCAAATATTTGCTATTTATGCGTCCGTCGTTGTGTCTGTTTACGAAACCTTCAGCAAAATAATGGTACAAATATTAATCTATGTTCTACCGTATTCAAACATAACTAAGTTTTTTGCTTTTTCTTGGTTCAGACTTATACAAAGAAAGTATAAAAGCAGCAAACAGTTAAACATATGTACTTGGTTTCTAACCCAACGTCACATGACTCCTGGAGTTGGGGTAGGAGTATGCAGCGCACCCAGCGGGGGTCTATGAGTTAAATTTTTAAGTTTCCAGGGCGTCAAGCCTAAATCGTACTCTTACTACTGCAGTTTGTTTCGCCTCTGAACTAACATCCAATAAACTGGCACCCAATCAATTTTTCGATGACAGAATGATATCAGACAGTTGTTTTAACTATTGTTATTAGTTTAATAAACATCTATGCATACGCAGACATACACACACACACACACACACACACACTCATATATATATATATATATATATATATTATATATATATATATAGTCACCTATTAATAAGTACACTCCTAACTTTTTACAGAAGGCTTATTTTTTCTACACCAAAGATACAGGATTTATCATTTCGAGTGAAACATAATACAATCAACGTGGATATTATTAGGAATTACTTATTACAAACTTTACAAATTCAAAAACTAAAAATGAAATTGCATTATACACATATATATATATATATATAATGCAATACACACACGCAAACACACCTATACACCCTCACACACACTAAAATATATAGATATATTTATATTCAGATATGTGTGTGTGTGTGTGTGTGTGTGTGTGTGTGTGTGTGTGTGTGTGTGTGCGTATATATATAAGTGTTTGTTTTCATTGGTTTGTTGTTTTGTTTTATGGCCTATCTACCCTTTTCGGGTCATTTAACGCTAAATCAAATATCAAACAATTCAGTTTCGCATGAACAGTTTCTTGCTTACAATCAGTTAAATGTCAAAACAGTTCTATTTCAAACAATTCAGTTTAGTATTAATTTTTTTTTGTTTACCCACAGTTAAATGTCAAAACGGTTCTATTTCATGTAATTCAATTTAGCATAAGTATGCAGATTAGTTCTATTTGACCCATAGATAGGACGCTAACAGGTGCTACCACTCCGAGCCAGAGAGGACCTGGAAGCGATGGCAATAAAGGGGTACTCCACATTCCCCTGTCATATCAGGACACTCATTGGTGGGGGGGGTCTTACCCCTCTGCAGAGAAGCAATTGGTGAATTCTACCGCTCCGATCGACTGGGCAATACGTCTGTTCGTATGAATGTATTTTTTTATATGGTTTATATGGCAAAAATTGACATCATAGACAAAATTACTATCATCCAATTTAAATTGGCTGTCACTATGCGCAAACCTTATTAACAAACTAAAGAACTAACAAACTAACTATATATATATATATATATATATATATATATATACATATATATATATATATATCTTTGTGTATGTATATGTTCCTATAAGCATATAATGTTTACATTCTGCTTCGCTTCAGATGCTGTAATCTCAGGTAGCTTGTTCATTGTGTTTAATGTTCAAACGGTAAAAGGTGCCATGTTGACAATTGAACAAATCCTGGATGCACCATCCCACAAACGCAGCTGTAGAGCCACTTACCTCCCATCACACAAGCCATCCAAGTAAAACAAAATAAACATGCTGGATATTGTTGGTGAAAAACAGACAAACTCATAAGCGACGTTCTCTTATGGACTCCAACTCAAAGTTAGCCGACCATATATGTCTATATATATATTGCGGACACTGGATGCAGTCTCGAGGATCTGCTAAAGATGGGTGATAATAGAGAATGATAGAACACCGTGATTGATGACAATGAGAATGTCATATATGATAATGATGATGATGAGTATGTTTTAGATATATATATATATATAGATATATATATATATATATAAAACAAACTCATCATCATCACCATCATCATACACACACACACATATATATATATATGTATATATATATACATATATGTGTGTGTGTGTGTGTGTGTGTGTGTGTGTGTGTGTGTGTGTGTGTGTGTGTGTGTGTGTGTGTTTATTTGTGCAGCATTTTTTCATTAATGCATATTTCATTGAACAACATAGACATGTTTTGCCTAACCTTTTTGTATATGTCCTTTCCAGTAGCGAAATTGATTTTACGGTGTCCGGCTGGAATTGGTTGATGAAACTCCCATAACTAATTGTTACCCAAGTACTTTCTCTTCGATCTTAAGCTATCATCAGGGGTGTGTGTATTGCAAAAGTGATGGGATCTTTGCATTTACATTACTATTTTGCAAGTCTCTACTATTTATACTGGTGTGTTGTTGTTGCCTTTTATTCGTTTCTATAAGTAGCAGCAATAGCTAAAGATGTTTAAGTACATCAGTACTGGATTTGAAATTGATCCTATTAAGTTTGGGTTGTTTCATTCTGATTAGGAGTGCTTCGAAAATTTGTAATTTTTGTTTGTTATTTTGTGGTTCTGATATTGTGTTTTCGCTAAGAATTTTCCTAAACTCAGTTTGGGGCAGGAATATTTTCTTTAGATGTTGTGCTGTTGAACTCGTATCAGATAGATGCATAGTGAGTCATCTCGATATGGTAGTTGAGGTTAAGCCAACGTATATATTGCTATTCTCAGAGATACAATTTCCAATTAATGTACAACGTTATATGTAGACAAAACATGTCTACATTGTTCAATGAAATATATATATATATATACTTCAACATACGGCGTGCTAAAGAAATATGGAAACATGATATATTTACCAAAACCTAGAGTAATCAGCCATGTCGACAGGGCTTATAATAAGTTATGAGCATCCCTTGAAGAAAAGTAATTCCTTTAAAAAGGCCGTGCTTTTTATGACATTAAACTGCGTCTATTGTAGGCATTTCCATGCAAATTTAACAAGCTGACCTGTGTCGTTATAAATGTCTGAAATGTGCAATATGTTAATTTTATTGAAATAATCGTTTTGCTATTTGTATTATAGAATTATTAAAGAATTTGTATTATAGAATTATAAGAAGAATTATGGAAAGAAAATTCTGACATAAAACTAATAAAATTCTGACATAAAACTAATAAAATTCTGACATAAAACTAATATGTATTTCCAATTCCTTTCATGACAACCTCGATTTTCCTAATATCTGTTATCTTTTACAAGCAATGAATCTCTTCTCTCACCTTGCGAGGCTTAGAATATGCTGTCATCTGCAGAGAAGTAAGACTTAACTCCATTCATCCCCAAAAAGGAAGTGCCCTAGGTATGACATTAAATTCCATCTGATGGTGAGCATCCTGTTCTGGAGATCTTAAGAATGTTGAGTACCCTTTTATTGCCATTGCTCTCAAGTCCACTTGACTTTGTTAGGGTCCTATCTATGGGTCAAATAGAACTGCTTGAAAATTATCAATATCAGATAGAATACTTGACACCTGGGTATTAACAATAGATACTCGAAGCAATAATTGTTTACTAAGTATTATTATTATAATTACGCCTATGAGTGTCCTTCACACCAGCGTTAACTATTGGTTTTTCACTGGGGTTTGAGTGACAGTAAGTTTCCTCAAGTTTCCAGGACTCATCTCAGTATTCTGACCGATCGTAATAATGCCATAGTTTGGATGGTCTCCTCTTGTCCTTTTATCTCCAAGTATTCCAGTCCCTTTACCAATCCTTTGGGGATTGTACCGAGTACACCTATTACAATTGGTATCACCGTCACCTTCATGTTCCATAATTTTTAGTTCTTCTAGCAAGGTCTAGGGAGGTTTATACTCGTGGTGTATTGGTTAAAACGATGGACTACGGAAGTGTAGTAAGCGGGTTCGAACTCCAGTCGTGCTAATACGTTCACTTTCGGAAAATACCCTTGGGAAAGGTATGAACCTCCTTCCCCTCTCATCTATGGGTTTAATAGTACCACTACTCTTCTTCAAAGAGCCAAACCAAGGTTTTGATACTTATCTCTCTTTTCGCTTTTTCAGTTTTACTCTGTTGTCCTCCGGGATGGCAAAGTTCGCAATTAGCAGGTTCTTTTTTTTTTCTTCTTTTTTTTTTTTTTTGACCATCACTAGGACTGGTCGTCTGGCCGAGATTTATAATTATTATTATTATCATTAATATTATTGGTTGCATGAAATCAAATAACAAACAGACAAATGATTATTAATGAATAGAAATATTTACTTGAAACTCATCAACTAAGTGTAAATTATTTTCATTAGTTAGGAACACTTGATATCATATAGCCGTGTGAAAAAAAATGTACAAAAAAATCAAATATGACCATACAAGGAACGCGATTCCCTAACCTCGAGGCATAAGATGACCCTAAGCAGGTTGATGTAACGTTAAAATCAATCAATCAATCATTCTGCTCTCTCATCTGTTCACTTTGCTTAAGGTTTCTTTTCCTACTACACATTTTGTTTCTTTGGCACCATTTAGTTAACCTTTCACACCATTTGTCATCCTCCCTTTTAGCTGTGTCTTGTTCACTTTTATTTTTGTTGTCTACTTTGATCTGCCCTCAGATTTCTCTTCTCTTAGATTGTCCATTCCATTGATGCCAATGTTTTGGCAGATTTTTTTTTTTTTCATCGTTAAAGTAAATCTCCATTTTCTCTCGACACACTAATACATTATTTTATATTATTTTCTTATTACTCTTACAATAGATTAAGATGGTACATTTTATTTGCAATTAACTTTTTGTTTTTGCAGTTTATTATTTCTGACGCTCAAAAACAAAGAAAAAGAAAAAATGACCCTGCAACTGTAGTTCCCTATAGGAGATGCTCAATTTACGTCAGAACCAACTTATGACAAAGTGGTCGGAACGGAACCCCATTGTAATTCAGGGAGTCTATGTAATTCAGAAAAGAATGGGAGCAATTGAAAAAATGGAGAGAAGAATAAAGTGAATTTCATGCAGTCGACATGAGGTCTACATACAAAAAAGAGTCAGCTATTCTTGATATTTTCAAAGATTAGGGTGGATTGAGGGTGGAGGTAATAAAGAGTTAGAAGACTGTGTCACCCCAGGGGTCCAAATTGGTAAAATCTGCCTGACAGTCTTTAAAATTGCAATTCGGAAACTAACTGTATTTACTCGAGTAATGAACGACTTCTTGTAATGAACGATCACTGATATTTAGTCACGAAAATAAGTTTTTATTATATATCGGCATCTTGTTTTTAGTGAAAATTTGATCTTAAAATATCGTTTATAACACGATTATATATATATATATATCTTTTATTTAAGCTTGAACAATGGCTTCTTGATCATCATCATCATCATCATCAAGTTTTGTTGATAGTACACACGCCCCCCCTCTCTCTCTCTTGCAATCCGTCCCTATCGTCCATTGCTCTTGGCAGGTCCTCCAGAATGCATCCAGTGTCCGCACAGAGCGGATGTATGTAAGACCTGGCTTGTTGGCCAACATTTGCACGACCATGTTAAGAAGTCCATAAGAGAACATCAGTTAGGATTTCATCTTTATTTCTACAACAGTACCCTGCACATCTGCTTTATCTTACTTGTATGGTTTGTGAGATGAGGAGTAAGTGGCCGTTCAGCTGTTGATTTGGGAGGTGTTGCTTCCAAGATTTGTTCAAAACTGTAATTACAAGCTATTTAGAAGATTTTCAGTTTTCTCCTTGTGCCATTTTTTTTCTATTCTTATTTTTATTTTTTAAAGAGGAAATGCTAATATATTCTATATTAGTTTGTCTCTCGACGAAGGCAAATCTAGGTGAATAAATGCGAAGCAATGTCCCTGTTTCCATACCTCGTTAAAATAAAAATAGCCAAACAGACTTTAAGACTTATCCCGATACCAGGTGTAAACGTGGATCTGCGACTCATATAGCGCGTCAAGTGCAGCCCATCCTTCTCCAGGTCTGCTTTGAATTTACAGTTTTCTTTCTTGACCGGTTGCGATACCAAAGTTAAAGAAGCCCATATGTGCCCATAGCTGGAGGGAAAATGCATACCATCCCCAGAAGTACTGAGGATGTGAAATGTAAACAGCCTCGCTCAGGATTTGAACTCGGGTAGCCGTCTGCACTTCCAACAATGATAATCGTTACGCCACGAGCATCACCAAAACGGTTTACATAATGTTAAATCGTTTATATGCTTTTATTTTACGAAATTTCCCCCACTCACATACTTGGTGTTAAGATGTGACAGAAGGTCGGTATAATGTTGGGATACTTCACAGCGAGCAAGCCTCTCAGGAAGCAGGTGCAAAAATTGCTCAGTCCCGTCCGTATTCCTCTATAAGAGCCCCTCATTCACTGAATAATCAACCAACCTCTTATCCTATTTAGGCGAGGGAGCAAGTACTGCCGGGGAGGAAGGACCCCGGTCCTGAACCATTCGATTTTGGTTTCTTTGTTTAATGGCATATCAACCTTTGTGAGTTATTTAATGCCAAAACTATCTTTGTAGAAGAACAAGAAGGGTACTATTCAACCCATGGCAAGAGGAATAAGAGGGTTAATACGTTTTCCAAGAATATTTCTCCGAAAGTGAACGTTATGGCGCGACTGGAGTTCGAACTCGCTTACTACGAAGTTGCAATCCAATACTTTAGCCACACAGCGACTCCCTCTTAACTCTTAACTGAGCAAGATCATTATTAGTTGCTTAAATTAATATAAGTGTACCATCAAATGATTATTTTTTAAGATAGAACTTGTTTGTTAAATTCATAGAATTGTGTATAAATTATTATCATTAAACAGGTTATGAATCAATACGATTGTGTGCAAATTATTTGTATTAGATTGGAATACCTGATATTCAGATGTCTGCAAAAAAAGTCTAAAGAAACAACAATACAAAAAAGGGTAAATTTAAACGTACAAAGTTTGTGTTCCTCTTAATTTTACGACATAAAATACCCCCACACGGGTTGAAATGTATCTAAAATCAATCAATTCAAAATCACTCGAGTAAATAGAAGAAAGCAAGCATTGAAAAAAGAGAGAGAAAATAATTGAAAGTTCTTGATTTGTTTGTTATTCAATGACATATCAACCTTCTCGGGGTATTCAATGCCAAATCCATCCTTTTAGAAAGACAGTAGTGGTACTATTAAACCCATAGGTGGGAGGATAAGGGGGTTCATACCTTTCCCAAGAGTATTTGTCCGGAAGTGAACGTAATAGTGCGACTAGAGTACGAACTCGCGTACTACGATTCCGCAACTTTAGCAATTACACCACGTAGACACCTCTTTAGTAATAGATTGGTTTATGGTTTTATTTGTTTAATAGCATATCAACCTTTCTTAGGTTATTTAATGCCAAAGCCATTCTCCTAGAAGAACAGTAGTGTTACTATTTAACCCATAGCTGGGAGGATAAGGGGGTTCATACCTTTCCCAAGGGTATTTGCCCGAAAGTGAACGTAATAGCGCGACTGACGTACTACGATTCCACAGTCCATCGCTTTAACCATTGCACCACGAGGACACCCCCTGTAATAGAGTCATAAAGAGTATGAATGAACAAATGTGAGAAAGAGGGCGTAATCTACCTAGTAATTACCTGTTAAAATCACGGATATAATTTGAATGAATTTCAATGGTAAAACCATTAATAATTCATTTCTTTAAAGCTATTAACCAAACATTCCAATACTTGAATAATTGTTCAAACTTTTGGTGATAAACCAAAAGTCCCGGTTTTAGTTTTGATAGTACCGTACGTTAAATTTGATAGACCCTTTTCCTCTTCGAAATTTTTGCCCAGTCGCCAGGGCTGTAGAATATACCGGCTGTATCTCTGCAGAGGAGTAAGACTCCCCCAACGAGTGTCCTGGATATAACAGGAGCTTTGGGTAATGTTGAGTACCCCTTCATTACCATCGCTCGCGGGTCCACTCTGGCCCGAAGTGGTAGCACCTGATAAGGGTCCTATCTATGAATCAAATAGAACTAAACTGAATTGTTTGAAATAGAACTGTTTATATGTATAAAATTGATTTAGTATTAATAATATACAATGGTTGATATGCCATAAAACCAAACCAAACAAAATCACACATACTTAACATATACGTATAAAAAGTATTTGGTATTAAATAACCTACAATGGTTGATGTGCCATAAAACCAAACCAAACCAAAATCTTCGAAATTTCAGATCTTTCTTACTTTCACAGAGACAGAAAAACGCTAGTGTTATTTCTTTGGCTATTTAAGCTTCGATTAGTAAGCCACCAGGCCACTTGTTTTGCTTTGATCTTTTCTCTCTTTTTTTGCGCATGCGTTAATCTATTTTGTGAAGTAATGACCGTTACTTGATTCTCTCTTAAATATCATTTTCTTACTAAAACGAAAATATTGTATGATTCTATATTAAGATGCATTCGCAATTTTTTCCATTTTTCAATATAAACGATATATTAAGTGTATTTCTTCACACACACACACACACACACACACATATATATATATATATATGTGTGTGTGTGTGTTCATTAGTTCTTCCTTTGACTTGAACAAGTATCACAATACATCTTTATATATATATATATATATATATATATACACACACACACACACATATATATATATATATATATATATATATAAACCGTGAACTACTTTATTGTCTGTAATTTGGATACATTGTTTACACATAGGCTTTATATCAGTGAAGGTCAAACAAGTGGCGAGCATACATCTCAAGTTTAACGGCCCAGACGACGTTAGAATGAACATAGATAATGATATGATGAAGTTCATACAGAATTAAACGTCATAATAGAGACATCATCATTATCATCAAGACATGCTGACAGCACAGAGTCTCTTGAATCTCTCGCCCCATTCGTCCCTATCCTTCATCGCTTCTGACAGGTTTTCTCGACTGCATCAGAGCCGATGGTATGTTTTTCTGTTATATATAATGGTACGTCGAGACAACATTTTGATTACATCAGTTAATGTATTGGCATTGCTCACACACATACACACACACACACACACACACACACACACACACATACACGCATATATATATAAATATATATATATATATATATATATACATCTGGATAAAATATCTGACAAAATCTAAGATAGGAAAACACATCCACACTAAGCGATATCAACATACTCATTCGGTAGATATCGACAAGTTGTCAATCATATGGAAATTTGATCTCTCTGAGAAAGTAAAACCGGATTTCTTCAAAGCTGTCACCATGTCAGTACTACTATATCGTTTCACCACTTGGAATCACACGAAAACGGATCGAGAAAAAGCTAAACATCTCAAATTTGATCAACACGTGCTGTTTTGAACAGATCCTCGAAGCAACACTCCACAAAATATCAGCTGTATGTCTACCTACTTCGCATCTCACAAAGCATCCAAGTAAGACGGATAAGACATTCTTGACATTGCTAGATAAAATAAGGACGGACACCCAACGCTGTTTTCTTGTGGACTCCCACACATGGTCTCGCCAGGGTTGGCCGTCCAGCGAAGATTTACTTTAGCTCTGATGCAGTCTAGAAGACCTGTCAGGAGCGATGAATGATAGGGATGGATGGCGCAAGAGAGTCAAGAGGCTCTGTGCTGTCAGGATGGCTTGATAATGATGATGATATATCTATTGTGACGTTTAATTCTGTCTGAATTTTGTCATATCATTATCTAACGAAACTTGTAATAAACACACAAAAGTTACTCCAAATCGTTTTCGCAGCTTATTTTTCTTCAGTATGTATTTACCCAACTCCTCCGTACTAACTGGATGCGACACAAACTCATTTTTTAAGCAGAGTCGAACAGGTTTGAATTCAGAATTTTCTTTCTCCTAGACCGGTTGCCATACCAAAGTTAGAGAGCCAAGTCCATCACAGTATTTACCGGCTGCTGGAGGGAAAATAGTTGGATATCACAATTCTATTTTAAGATGCATTCAGATTCCACTATTCATATTTTTCTTCCTCTTCCAATATAAATGCTATATTAAGTGTATTTCTTTATATATATATATATATATATGTGTGTGTGTGTGTGTGTGTGTGTGTGTGTGTGTGTGTGTGTGTGTGTGTGTGTGTTCATTAGTTATTTCTCTGTCTTGAAAAAATCGATGGGACATCTTAATTAAATCTTGCACCAGTGGTAATTGGGGGATTATTAATTCACTCTTTTGAGAGTTTTTCAAACCAACGCTAGCTGATAGTTTCTCACTGGAATTTGAGAAACAGATAGTCTCTTCTAGTCTCCAGGACTCTTCTCAATATTCTAGCCGACCGTAATAAATCGGTCGTTTTGATGGTCTTCACTTGTCCTTTTATTTCCAATTCCTCAAGACCTTTTATCAATCCTTTGGAGATTGTACCGAGAACACCAATTAAAATACTCCACAAAATTAAAGTATTGACAATAAGAAGAAAATGAGTTTAGAAAATTAACTCCGAAGGATAAACATCGATCTGACTGTGAAAAAGAATTCATTCAATATGAACTCTGTCACTTAATTGTACTTTGAAAAAACCAAGAGCCAAGCAAAACAAAAGATGATCCGGTTGAATAAGAAATTACCAAGTTAGAAGCGCATGATTGCACAAAACGATTTGATCTGACCGCTAGAATTTGCTGCGTCACTGTCTAGGTAACCATTCGAGGGAATAAAACATTTGACACATTTGATTAATAAATATTTCACGTCATACCACTGGTTATATAAAAGGCTGGTTATAGAATAATTTGCAATTCATACTCAAAGTAAAATTATTTCCGATGAATGTTTATTTTATTCTTTTAGTATTTTTTACCGGCACAATCAGTATCAAAGAGGAGCTTATAGTGTAACGGTTATCGTCGGAGAAAATGGACACGGCGACACCAATTCTTATCCTGGACGAGACTGTTTGCTTTTCATATAGCGTTAATACCCTCAGGAAAGATATAAATCCAATAATTCTCTCGTCAGCAATGGATAAATATAAGGGTAGACAGGGCTCTTTAACCTTTTTATGGTAGCTGGTCTAGGAGAAAGAAAAATCTGATTTCAAACCTGTTAAACTCTGCTTAAAAATTGACCTTGTGTCACACTCTGCTCGTTCGCAGGTGTTTGTAAATACATATATCTACAATGAGTAGAATTTATGGTTTGACGTATTTAATAAATCCAACCAAAATAATTTCAAGTACGTTTCTACTTACGTTTTTGACAATTTTGGGGGAGTCCTCCTGACATAGTTGCTAACACTGCATCCTATTAAACGAGTTCGAACTCCAGTCGCGCTATTAAGTTCACTTTGGGGAAGGCATGTACTCCCTTATTACCGCAGTTAAGAGTTAAATAGTACCAGGATGATTTTGGTATTAAATAACCCACGAGGGTTAAAACAAGGCAGCAAAAACAAACCTATATGAAATATTTAGAGTGATTTTTGATAAGGTGTCTCAATATACATGGTTATATAGGGTGTCTCAATATACATTGGACCCTTGTGACTGCTAATAACTCTACTAATAATAATGTGTTCTTTTTGGTTTCAGATCTGAAAATATTATACTATAACAACTATTAATTCTCGATCACAATGCCTTGGACAAGAGAGGAAAAAATATTTTGCGTCTCTACTTATACAGAGACAAAATCATTAAAAACTGACTCAAAATAGATGCAATCCATTAATATGATAATGATTTATTAGTGAGACAAGAAACTCAAAAACAGATTGCATGTCTTGGAAGCTGATAAAATAATAATTGAAAAACACATTGATTTGATATCTCAAGCTCAAAGGATGCATTTTTACAGGACGTGTTCCAAATAAATGCCATTGCGCTTGTCACAGTAATTTATCATTATTATATAAATGGGTTGCATCTATTTTGAGATACCCTGTACGTTTGAATATAGGCTATCCATAGGGTCAAAGCAGTTACTTATCTTTTGCTAAGTTTAGCTTATTTTAGCCTGAAGCAGAAAGTATAAGGCTCTCATTGTAAATCGAAATCGCTTGTATGTAGTTAACCAACCCCTCTGTCATGAGCAGGGTGCGACACGAGGTTAATTCCTAAGCAGAGTTTAACAGCTGTCTTCTTCTTTGCCTGGTACAGCACAATCAATCTTATTCTGATTAGGGGGTGTCCTCGTGGTGTACTGGTTAAAGCGATGGACTGCGAGTTCGTACTCCAGTCGCGTTATTACGTTCACTTTCGGGCAAATACCCTTGGGAAAGGTATGAACCCCCTTATCTCCCTCCAGCTATGGGTAAATAGTAGGGCAGACTAGGTTCTTCAGCCTTGGTTAGGCAACTAGTCTAGGAGAAGGAAAACTCTGAAGTAAAACCTGTTAAACTCCGCTTAAAATTTGACCTTGTGTCATATCCTGCCCGAGCGGAGGGGTTTGTAAATAGGATCTTATTCTGATTTAAGAGCCTATTTGCCTAACTACAAACATCATTCCACCTAACTCGGAGTGATTGTTCTTAGCTAGGTCCCATCTATGTGTCAAATAGATCTGTTTTCAAATGATTTGTATTAGATAGTAGTATTTGATATGATTTAATTCTGGGCCAAAAAATATGCGCATACAAAATCTTCCTCACAACAACTAAGAACATAATTTCCCGCCATAAACCACGTAAATTTACATATTTTTACTCAATTCCTCCGCAATTGTCAGGAAATGATACAAGGTCAATTTTTAAGCGGGGTGAAGCTTGTTTAAATTTAGAATTTTCCTTCTCCTAGGCTAGTTGTCTAATCAAAGCTGAAGAGCCCAGTTTACTCTACCATTCTACACATAGCTGGTGGAGAGAAGAAATGGATGCAACTATTTCTTAAGTGCATAAGCACAAAAAGAACGCAAATAGCATCGTTCAGGATTTGAACTCAGATCATCATGTCTAGTTTTATACGTCAATAACTGTAACGCCACGAACGACTCAATCTTTTCTGTACCGTAAATTGCGGCAACTTTTCAAGCCTGAAAAAAATAATCTTTTCAAAACTAGGAGTCGATTTATACGGCAGGCCTAAAATCCAAACCTTTACCACTGCTTGACTACTCTGTGCTAAAGGCTTGTCGTGTAAGTCAACTCCTAGTTTCGTAGAGACTTTTCCAGGCTCAAGAGGTCGACTTATCCGTTGCAATTTACAGTATATTTACTAATATCCTGTACGTGGTATTATCATTTACAGTAGCTACTTGTTCTTTCTAAGCTGAGCTTATTTTAGCATAAAGCCAGAAATATGAAGCACCCCCTGAGAATCAAACTCACTATTAATGATCTGTTGGAGGTGCCTGTGGTGCAATGGCTATCGTCGTAGGAAATGGACACGGCGACACGAGTTCAAATCCTGGACGAGACTGATTGCATTTCACATAACACTAATACCCTTGGGAAAGGTATGAATCCAATTATTCTCCCTCCAGCTATGGGTAAATAGAAGGCAGACTAGGTTCTTCAGCCTTGGTGAGGCAACTAGTATAGGAGAAGGAAAACTGCGAATTAAAACCTGTTAAACTCCGCTTAAAAATTGACCTTGTGTCATATCCTGCCCGAGAGGAGGGGTTGATAAATATATATTAATGATCTGTTGGATTAATTTGTTTTGCATTAAAACGCAAGAGATGACCTACAACAGTGATTTGTTTTCTTCTTTTAAAATGACTGATGATCAAATTCCCTCATTGATGTTCTCCTCCCTACTCCAACCTTAGACTTTTTAAAGTCTAGGATAAATAATTATCTTACCTTGACGTAGTTTAGATTTCTGCTTCGTTTCTTTGTTACGATATTTTTGTTGCATTCTTATTTGTAATTTGCTATTTTCTAATCTTTTGTTTTTAGCTACTATAATTAGTAGCTAAAAACAAAAGATTACTTAGGGTATCTCTAAATTTATGAACAAAGGGAGCAAAATTGTCTTTACATTAAGAAGCCTTTACAAAGGCAATACGACAAAAAAATACGTGAATGTAATAAAAATTCTAATAAATCCTAAGATGTATCTCATTTCACAATGTACGTCTACTTCCTTATGCAATTTATTTGTAAACGCTTTGCCAGCCTTTTACCGTTCCTTTTTACCCGGAAATATAATTTTGTCACGGGTCAAACTTTAAGGGTGTTTTGTGGGAAAAGATTGACTAATAAAAAAGCGAAGAAGAGTTTTTATTTATCTTCTTTTTTTTTTTTTTTTACTTATATCTTATTTGTTTTTGCACATTATATTCAACAGCAAGCACTACATAGCTACGAAGAAAGAAAGAAAGAAAGAAAGAAAGAAAGAAAGAAAGAAAGAAATCCAGTTAATATTTACTGAGTCGAGTTCATTAATGTACAATGTCAGATGTAAGAGACATGGAACGAGGAAAACTGGGTTACATCAATCATACATTGCTTTGAAAATCGGCATTAAAGTTTATTACAATAGTAATAGCTGACATAACTTGTTCGTTAGGAAAAAAGAAAAAAAAAACAAGCCCAATTTATGGCGTCGAATCTACATGAGTTTCTATCCATCAGTCTCTCTGTCTGTGTGTCTAATCAATTCTTCATGTCATTCAGCCTTTTCACATCTATCTATCTATCTATCTATCTATCTATCTATCTATCTATCTATCTATCTATCTATCTCATTCACTGCCTTAGTTTCATATATATATATATATATATATATATATATATATATATATATATATATATATATGTATGTATGTATGTATATATATATATATATATATATATATATATATATATATATCGATGTATTTATCCTAAATGCGTCTTACTTCTGACATAATTTCTGAGCACTCTGTAAAAATCAAACCTTCAAGCAAATATCAACGAGACTGGCCTGCTAATCACTTCACTGCGACAAGATGACATAGATAGATAGATAGATAGATAGATATCTCTATCTATCTATTAATCTATCGAACCAGCCATACTCTGCCAATTTTCCAGATGTGGAGAGCATGCCTTGAAAATCAGCACTCGCATTCCTATTACCTGGCCTTGATCAATAAACACTGGTATCAGTGGTAAACACGCAACTCTAATTTATCAATATAGGTCAGTTTATTTACTAACCTTAACTTCTGTCTCGAATAGGACCACAATCGTGAGGCGGACAACAACATGCCTGGCATACTAACTGGGTAAACACTTCGCCCTATCTGCTTGCTCGATTGAATATTTATTCAATCCAGTTTAGCCTGGTATAAGGTTAAAATTCTGAGCTGTCTAAGGAGGATCGAACTCAGTGAAATCGTTATAATATGCGATACTCAGTTAACTGATAATTATTGAACTCATCTTCTTGGTTTTATTTTTCTTCTTACATATTGCCGAATTTTTTTCTTTCTTTTTTTAAAGTTTTTTTTTCTTTTTTGCTTGTTTGATTTTTCTTTTCTTTTTTTTTTTTTATTTAACCTCTAATCTCTGAAACGAAAGCGTTTTTTTTTTTTTAATTATTGCTACAAATATTTCACCTGAAGTTACAATTTTATGTTTGGAACGACGATCAGGTACTAACGAGTCAAATCTGCATTTTAAGATGCAACTTTTCGCGACGAGTTGAAGCTTTATAAACTTGAATATTTGAAAAGAGCTTTTCTTTTTCAAAAATTCATTTTTCTCATTTCACACGTGCAACGAACAATTTTCTTTCTTTTCCTGATTTATTACTCTTGTGTCTGTCTGATCAATTTTGAGTCTAAGAGATTTTGTGTCCACGTGAAAAAGCGAGTTGTTTCTTCGTGTGTGTGTGTGTGTGTGTGTGTGTGTGTATGTGTGTGTGTGATCATACGTGTTTGTAAAAGTAATTTCAATGTGTTTGTGTTTCATGTAGCCGTTGTGTGTGTGTGTGTGTGTGTGTGTGTGTGTGTGTGTGTGTGTGTGTGTGTGTGTGTGTGTGTGTGTGTGTGTGTTTAAAACATCTTTTCATTGTGAATGTGTTTGCGTATGTGTATGTATACCTAAAAAAAGCTAATTTTCACTCTGTGTGAAGCCCGATCTGTGTGTTTGTTTGAAAACATCAATTCTTAATGTGTGTGTGTGTGTGTGTGTAAGTGTGTGTGTGTGTGTGTGTGTGTGTGTGTGTGTGTGTGTGTGTGTGTGTGTGTGTGTGTGTGTGTGTGTGTGTGAGTGTTAAAAAACCAAGTATTTATATGTTAAAAAAAAACACGTCTGTTTAAAAAAAAACAACATATTTTTTGGTGTGTGTGGGTATATGTGTTTCATGAAGCCAGTTCTGTGTGTTTTGTTTGAAAACCTCATTTCTTAGTGAATGTATGTGTGCGTATGCATGTGTATCTGTGTGTGTGTGTGTGTGTGTGTGTATGTGTGTGTGTGTGTGTTTGTGTGTGCCTGGAGAGTCCGTCGTTTAGGCTTATTTGAAAAAGCCAATACTTTGTGTGCGTGTGTGTGTGGGGGTTGTGTCTGCATATAATTGTTTGTAGGGGGCGTATGTGAGCGAAAAAGACAATTATTTATGTAAATGTTTGAAAAAGAAATTTTTCTCTGTATGTTTCATGAAGCCAGTTCTCTGTGTGTGTGTGTGTGTGTGTGTGTGTGTGTGTGTGTGTGTGTGTGTGTGTTTTTAAAAATAGTATTTCTTTGCGAGTGTGTGTGTGTGTGTGTGTGTGAGTGCGTACGTGTGTGTGTGTATGTATGTGTGTACGTGTGTATGCGTATTCATGTATGTGTTTGAAGAATCCAATGTTTATATGTATTTGAAAAAGCTAGAACTTTACGTGCATGTATAAAAAAATCAAATTTTCTCTGTGTGTGTGTGTGTGTGTGTGTGTGTGTGTGTGTGTGTGTGTGTGCGTTTTAATAAGTGCATGTGTTTGATAAAGTCATTTCTGCATGTTCGTGCTTGAAACCATCTATACATTGTATGTGGATTATGTTGTGTAAGCTTTAAAAAATGTCAATGATGGGTATATATATATATATATATATATATATATATATATATATATATATATAGACAATTCTTTATGTGCATGTGAATGTGTGTGCGCGTGTGTGTGTGTGTCTGTCTATCTGTCTGTCTGTTATTGTGTGAAAAAGCCAATTCTTTTATCGCATTCGGATGTTTTACGGTTTTATTCATACAGACTTTGTTGACGATACAATGTTTGTTCACTTAAGCAGAACCCAGCCAATCTCAGAAAGCAAGCCTTACCCGTCGGGCGGGTAAGGCCGGAATGGGACGGGAGAGGCTAAAGGAACTGTGACATTTTTTATTTCGAATATTTAAACACACACACACACACACACACACACACACATATATATATATATATATATATATATATATATACAGCCACTCACACGCACATATACATATACATCCACTCACACATACATACATACCCACACATACATATAAACCCACTCACAGACACAGACATATAAACTCTCACACACACACATACACTCAAGCACACCCACTCATACACACACACACATACAAATACACTCATACATATACACACATACATATACACCCATTCACACCGACCCACCCACTTTCACACATACACCCACTCACACACATACATGCACATACATTTACACCCACTCACATACGCACATACATATACACTCACTCACACACACACGTACACATGCCCTCATACATACACACCCACTCACACAGACATACATACATATACACCCACCCACACACATACATACATGCATACATACATATACGTATACACCCACTCACTCACACATACACTCACGCACACACATACACACACATACATATATACCCACTCACATATATACGTACACACACATGCATATAAACCCACTAACACCCACCCACTCACACAAATATACACCAACCCACACACATACATACATATATACCCACTCACACATGCACACACATACACCAACTCATGCATATACTCCCTCTCACACACACACACACACATATATATATATATATACCCTCTCACATGTAAATACCAAAAAGCATTTTCGAGAGTCACGCTTGAGGAATGAAATAATTACATCTGTTCACACCGATAGCCGAGTTTAGGGTTCAATCTCTGGTAAAAGCCATGTTTTCGGATGCTGATTTCTCCGGAAAGATGGATTGATTGATTTTAACGGCATGTCGATCTATCTAGGGTTATCTTATGCCTACAGGTTAGGGAATGGCGTTCATTGTACCCTTAGATATTTATGTAGTTGTTTTTATGCAAGGTCTTTTTTGTTTTGTTTTGTTTTTTTGCATACGCCTTTTGAACAGATCAATTTGAACAATAGATGGTAACTTAGCAGGTAAGACCTACCCCTGCCAATGATTGTCCTGATCATGACACTAAACAATCTGATAGTAAGGTTCCAGTAATACTGGAAAATGCGAAGTACTTTTTCATTGCCATCACTCCCAGATCCACTTTGGCCCGAAGTAGTAGCACCAGATAGGGTCCTATCTCTGGGTCAAATAGAACTGTTTGATATTTA
>OY757913.1:61666798-61676798 GCA_963585895.1 Sepioteuthis lessoniana | reverse complement strand
TTATCACCGAAGATTTGGGCATGTCTGAAAAGTAACGGGACTGGGTAAGCTGATCATCATACAGTTACTGGCAAACAGGAACGTAGACGTTTTGGAACAACCTTCCTATTCACCTAATCTTGCATCGTGTGATTTTTTTTTTTCCCTAAGCTCAAGGGGATCGTCAAAGGAGCCTATTTTCATGGCATAGATGCCATCAAGAAAGCCCTGACGACAGAACTCTGAGTGTGTGTGTGTGTGTGTGTGTGTGTGTGTGTGTGTGTGTGGTTAATCTTTTGGTCTTATTCTAAAATAGTGTGAAATGCAAGATTGTAGAGGGGACTATGTGTATATAACTCTGCTTACGGTGCCTATCGTATTAGTCCTAGAAAAAGTTAATTGCGACGGCATCACACCTTTAGATAGATAGATAGATAGATAGATAGATAGATAGATCACCTATCTATCAGTGATAAGACTTTATAACTATAACTTTAAAAAACGTATATATACAATGAAAACAGTTCCCTCAACTTTAGGCATAAAATAACCCCATCCAGAGTAACTAGCCATTAAGATGAACCATTGAATTAATGAGTCGAGACACACACACACACACACACACACACACACATATGTATATATGTGGTATAAAATAACCTCTCTCAGGGTGACAAGCCATTAAAATCAATCAGCAAATCAATCAGTCAAACTAGACCCCCCATATATATATATATATATATATATATATATATATTTAAAAAATGGAACTAATCCTACTAGCATACGGCCTACCTAAAGAAACCGTAGCAGCAATAATGATCCTCTACAGAAACACAAAAGTGAAAGTACGTTCACCAGATGGAGACACGGAATACTTCGACATTGTTGCAGGAGTACTACAAGGAGACACGCTAGCCCCATACCTCTTTATCATCTGTCTAGACTACGTGCTTAGAGCTTCGATCGACAAAATCAGAGAAAATGGCTTCGAGCTGACTAAGAAAAGAAGCAAAAGGTACCCCGCAAAAACAATCACAGACGCCGACTACGCTGATGACTTAGCGTTACTGGCGAATACGCATAATCAAGCAGAGACACTACTGCATAGTTTGGAACGAGCTGCAGCAGGCATTGGCCGCCATGTCAATGCGCACAAAACTGAATATATGTGTTACAACCAAACGGGCAACATTACCACTCTAGACGGAGCCTCTCTGAGACTAGTGGACAAGTTCACCTACCTAGGAAGTAGCGTCTCATCAACAGAAAACGACATCGACACACGGCTGACGAAAGCATGGACGGCTATAGATAGGCTCTCAATAATATGGAAATCAGACCTGACCGATGAAATAAAGCGCAGTTTCTTCCAGGCAGCGGTTGTATCGATACTGCTATATGGATGCACTACATGGACGCTAACCAAACGGCTGGAGAAGAAACTTGACGGCAACTACACAAGAATGTTGAGAACAATATTGAACAAGTCCTGGCGACAACACCCCACGAGATGCCAACTGTACGGCCACCTGCCTCCTATCACGAAAACTATACAGGTCAGACGAGCCAGACACCCCGGACACTGCTGGAGAAGCAAAGACGAGCTCGTAAGTGACGTACTACTATGGACCCCCACATATGGCCAAGCAAAAGCAGGACGACCAGCCCGAACTTACATACAGCAGCTATGTGAGGACACAGGATGTAACCCAGAAGACCTGCCGGAGGCGATGAACGATAGGGAAAAGTGGCGAGAGATGGTCAAGGATATCCGTGCTGGTGGCACGACATGATGAATGATGATATATATGAGGCATAAAATAACCCCACTCAGAGTGACAAGCCATTAAAATCAGTCAGTAAATCAATCAGTCCACACACACACACACACACACACATGTACATTTGAGGCATAAAATTACGCCACCCATATATATATATATATATATATTCATCGCACAGGTTTTTATTTATACATTTCAGTTTAACATAAGTACACAGGTTCAATGTCAAAAACAGTTCAATTTCAAACAATTCAGTTTCGCATAAATACTCAGTGTAGTTCAATTTGACCCATAGATAGGACCCTATCAGGTGCTACCACTGTGGTAGCCGCACAGTGGACCTGGGAACGATGGCAATAAAGGGGTACTCCGTATTCCCAAGGCTCCAACATTACTAGAACCTCACCATCTGATGGTTTAGTGTCATAAATAGGATATTCGTTGGTGTGGAGGAGATCTTACCCGTCTGCAGAGAAGCAGTCGATGTGTGTGTACGTTTCCAATTTGATTAAAACTGCTGTGTGAGTTTATTTTTTATATAGTATCAACACTTTCAAATATCAATAGAAAGAAAATTGCGAAATATGTAATTGCCTTTCACCTAAATAAAGCTATGATAAAATGTAGATAATTCGTTTAAAAAGCACTTTTCAAGTTTTCAGACTGACAACTGCAAAGATATTTCAATGGTTTTAGCGAAGCTTTTCGTTCATCCCCAATGTTCAGCCGACAAGCTTGAACGATTAACAAAAGGAACTCTCAACTATCCAGACGCTACGTCGTTCGCACACGCGCGTACACACTGGCTAACCACGAGGCTTTATCAATTTGAAGTCCATTAAATACTCGATGTCGGTAATTGCCTTTAAAAAAAAGAAAAAAGGGAAAAAAAAAAGGAAGTTCCCACGGCGTAGAGAATTTACTCCCAAGAAACCCGTGCCAAAAAAGAACTTACTTGACAAATTTTTCATCGCACAGGTTTTTAGTAAATAGCGTCTTCAGACATACATACAAGTATATGCTGTTATTTTTTGACACTATATTAGTAATGATGGTCTACAAAGCATAAAATACGCCAGCTGTATCCCCGGCAAAAGGGTAGGACTCTCCAACAAAAAAGAGTGTCCTAGATATAACCATTAAACTGCATCTGATGGTGAGGTTTCAGTTCTGGAGATCTCGAGGGTGTGGTCCTCTCCTTCATTGCCATTACTCCCAGGTCCACTCTGATATTGAGCTGTAGTATCTGTTAGGTTCTCAGTTATGGCTAAATAAATCTGTTTGCAAATTATTTGTATTAGATAGGAATACTTGAAACCATTCAACTGTGTGCAAAAACTTACAAAAGTACGCTAAAATATAAATGTATAAATATTTTTGGTACGTGCAGAATTTGAAATTTTGACTTTAGTAGCGTGCGCATGTGAAAATATCGTAAAAAACGAGTAAAATATTAAAGCAAATTCTTACTGAGATCCCTTATTTAATTCATGACTCATTAGAGAATTTTTAACGCGAAATTTCAGAATTTAGGAATATAAAATCGGGTCCTGTTGAACGGTGATGATATGGCAAAAAAATTTAAATTCCTCGTAAATTTCAGGGTAAAAATTCTCTGACGAGACGTGAACGAAATTAAGGATCCCAATAAGAATTTATTTTAATATTTTACTCGTTTTTAAAATATTTCAACCTGAGCACGCTGTTAAAGTCAATTTTCAAAAATACGAATGTACAATAAACAACCTCAAACAGGTTGATATACCGTTAAAATCAATCAATATATATATAGCGTGTGTGTGAGTGATGGATTATCACATTGATTTTTAAAGCATTAGGGCCCAACAGTTTTTGTTTGTTCTTATGCTTGTGTATCGTTTATGAAACTAGCTTTATATTTGCATACAAGTCTGCAGATAATGAATGCAAGAGATTTTTATTTGTGTGTTGTTTAATGGCATATTAACCTTCTTGGGTTATTTAATGCCAAATCCTTCTAGAAGAATAGCAGTGATATTATTTAACCTATAGTTGGGAGGATAAGGGAGTGCATACCTTTCCCAAGGGTATTCGTCCGAAAGTGAACATAGTAGCGACTGGATTTCGAACTCGCTTACAACTATTCCGCAGTCCATCGCTTTAACCATTACACCACGATGTCACAAACACCTCCACAGAAGAGTGAATAATCGAAAAAACTATCATTTGTACGTTCGTATTTACATTGTTTGTGTAGATGTTTCTTAAGGACTGTAGTATGAGATGATTATTATACGAGTGTTGCCATTAAAATGAAACGGGAATTCTTTCAAAAAGTGTAAGTACTGCTGTATGGTAGCACCACTTAGACTGTAACAATACGATTAGAGGGAAAGCTTGATGGGAACTATATGAGGAATATGTGTGCTGTTCTGAACAAATCCTGGAAGCAATATTCTACAAAACAGTCATTGTACACCCACTTACCTCCCATCTCACAAACCATCCAAGTAAGACGAGCGAGCCATGCAAGAAACTGGTGAAGAAGTAAGAACAAACTCAAAAGTGACGTTTTCTACACATGGAAAATATATATATATATATATATATATATATATATATATATATATATATATATATATATATTGACACCTCTCCTTTCTTTAGAGAAGAAGGGGGGAAGTTCTCGTGGTGTAGTGGCTAACGTACTGGACTGCAGCCTCGAAGTAATCTATTTCGAACCCCAGTTGCGCTATAACGTTCACTTTCTGATTAATTCCCTTGGGAAAGGTGTGACACTATGAAGGATTTCCTTAATCTAGTTAATGGGTTTTCCTAACATTTGAAATTTGATACCCAAGCCGAATCTAACTCATCTTGTCACATATATATGTGTGTATACGTGTGTGTAAGTGTCACATATATATGTTTGTATACATGAGTGTAGGTGTGCGTGTGTGTGTGCACACACGTGTGCGTGGGCGTATGTATATACACACACACACGTACACATGTATGGGTGCACACACACACACACACGTGTGTATACATGTATGTGCATATATCCAACTCATAGTGTCACAAAGGTATTGAATCCCCTTATCTCACAGCTGCAGGTTAAATAGTATAATTGCTGTTCTTCAGGGATACTTAGGATGGCTTTGGCATTAAATATCCCATGAAAGTTGAGATGCAATTAAAAACAAAGGAGCCAAGCCAAGAGAAGAAGAACATCTCAAACACGCAAAAGACACCCGTAAGAACGCATTTGAGTCCTCGGGCCTATTTCACCTTTACAAGCTTTGTTTCGTATGTGACAAGCAAAGAAACTATCGTTGACGTGGACATTAACGCCGTGCACTGTCATATCCAGAGACCGGCTGCAGATCAATGTGTCCCGGAAGCGAGACGAATTAGAATTTGGTTCCTGTGGAAGGACCTGTGCAAAATTTGCCACCCATTGTTTACTGACAATAAGACCTCATACGACGAACAAGTCCGGCTTCGAACAAACAGACTCTTCAGAAGATATTACTGACATGTTGAGGTTAAAAAGTCTCCGGGTCTGAAGTCTAGTCATGTTTCCGAAGTACTCGTTTCAAGAAGGAGTATATATATATATATATATATATATATATATATTGATTTCCATCTATATTTTTTGCATTAGGTTCTCTGGATTTATAATGTTATCCTCAGGTAATTTTATGTTTAATGAATCCTAGGAATTATTATCGAATTATACGCAATTCAATCTAATTAGTTTGATCTTGCCTACAGTGTCAGTACTACTGTATGTTTGCACCACGTGGACTCTCATGAAACATTTGGAGATAAAGCTACATTGTAACTACTCAAGAAAACGGTTTGTTGTTTTGAACAAATCATGGAAACAGCACCCTACGAAGCAACAGTTGTACAGACACTTACCTCCTATCACACAAACCATTCAAGAAAGACAAGCAAGGCATGCTGAGTACTGCTGATGAAGGACGACCCCATAAGCTACGTTCTCTCATGGATTACTACTGATGAACTCACCAGTGTAAGCCGATATGCAAAAACTTACATGTATGGACACTGGATGCAGTCTAGAGGGCCGATAGGGACTGATGGCGAGAAATAATCAAAGGAATCTGTGCCACTGGCAATGAGTGATTATGATGATGATAGGGGAAAAGTAATACTTGATAAAATGCATCGCTGCATTGTTGCAATCAAAAACTCCGAAACGGATTCGCAAGTTTCAAACCTGAAAATAGCAAAATATGTCCGGCGGTAGATGCATAAAAATTCAGTGAAAATTTTATGGAAAAAAGACTCTTTGTATATATGATGATATATCCATTATATTTTATGTAATGATATATATACATTATACAATATATATATATATATATATATATATATATATATATATATATATATATATATGGAAAACCTGCCGGAAGAGATGGATGATAGGGACGACTGGCGAGAGAAAATCTGGGAAATCCGTGCTTGCAGTGGGACATGATGACGATGATGATGAAATATATGTATTCCTTTTCATATGTATGATAAAATATATATTTCAAAAGATCAACAATAATAATAACAACAATTTTGGGCACTGAACTAGAGGAAGTGAAATTCAAAGGAAGAATTGAGACCATCCAGACTACAAAATTGTTGAGATTGGTCAGAATACTGAGACGAGTCCTGTAGATCAGAGGAAACTTGGTGGCAATCAGATTCAAGTGAAAAGACCACAGCTAACAGTGAAACACTCACAAAGTGTGAAATGATATAACGATTATATATATATATATATATATACGAATACCTACAGAGTCAGAAGTAATCTTTCTAGGTTTTACCAAACCGGATCATCAGGATATATTCCAACTATGTATTCTGTCGGCGCTTTTTCTTTTGACTAGGCATTGCGATACTGTTGATTATTTTTAAGAAGTATGAATGCTTTTAATCTTTTCTTTTTACATGGAATTTTTTTCTCAGATATTTGTTTGTATATTTTACAGATTGTATCATGTTTTTTTTTCACTCCGTCAGCATCATGGAATAGGAAGATAGATAGATAGATAGATAGATAGTCTAATGAGTAGAGTGTTCGCCAATGGTCCGGGAGACCAGGGTTCGATCCCAGGCCGAGTCATAGTAAAGACTCAAAAATGGTACTTGATGCCACCTTGCTAAACAATCAGCATTATAAGGTAAAGATCAAGGGTAACGTGAAGCAATCCAGGGAATGGAGTAGCGCCCTCCCCTACACCTTGGTGTAGTAGTTATTGAAAAAGGAGCCTTCGAGTAACCCTCGACTAAGGTTGCCACTTTTACTTTATTTCATATATGACACTACTACTACTACTACTACAACTAATAATAATTATAATAATAATAATTAACGAATGCAGCAAACTAGCACAAAATGAGTACAAGACTAGACACGACTGGGTGGGAAAGGTGATCCATTGGGAATTGTGCAAGTTTGAAGTTTTACTATGTGAACATGTAGTATATGTACAACTCAGAATCTGTCCTGGAGAATGAGACGCACAAACTCCACCGGGATTTTGAGATACTAACGGATCACTTAATCTCGGCCAGACGGCCAGACCTTATAATAATCAACAATAAAAGAATTGCAGAATTGTGGACTTGGCTACTCCGGCTGACCACAGAGCAAAATAGAAAACAAGTGGAAAGAAACATAAGTACCTGGACTTTGTAAAGGAATTGAAAAAACTGTGGAACATGAAAGTGACGGTGATACCAATTCTAACAGGTGCACTTGGTACAGTCACTAAAGGATAGTTCCTGGGACTGGAAATAAGAAATAAGAAGACGAGTAGAGACCATCCAAACTAAAGCCTTGTTAAGATCGGCTAGAATACTGAGAAGAGTCCTGGAGACTTGAGGACACTTACTGTCACTCATACTCCAGTGAAAACCTATCGGCTAACACTGGTGTGAAAAACTCGAAAAGGAGTTACAATAATAATAATAATATATATATATATATATATATATATATATATATATACTCTCTAAAGGACACATATGAGTATGTATGTACTGATATATGTATATATTTGTGCAGATATAACGCTTTATAAAGAGAGAGAAATGAATATCTCGGTAACTAACATTTATTAACTTGATGTAGAAATAATGTACACATTTATATAAATATCTGTGTGTGTGTGTGTGTGTGTGTGTGTGTGCGCGCGCGCGCATGCGCGCCGTGGACGAATAAGAATATGTGTAATTATTAGCTCTAAATATTTCTTTTCACTCTAGCTAACTGGATGACCTGCACAGACCGACAATTTTCTGACACTCTTAGTCTCACATTGGCCCTGTACACACGTTTAATATACGTCTCTTTCATAGACATTTCAAAGATATATATATATATATATATATATATATATATATATATATATATATATATATATATATACTCTCACAGCTTTTCACATAAAATAGTCCATGTCTTACATATACAAAAATATAAGTGTGTAACTTAAAAAATAACAACAAAAATACAACCCCCCTCTACTAACCTCACTTTTTACACACACACACACACACATACACACACTCCCCTCTCTCTCTCTCTCTTTTTCTCTCTCTTTCTCTCTCTCGCGCACGCGCGTTCGCGCTCGCTTTAAATTTCATAGGGGCGAAGCCCTGTGCTTATTTGGGTGGAATAAGTGTCCTGACATACATCGTTACAGAACATGTCGGGATTTTTTTATACATGATTTAATCAAACAAACAATTAGTTTATATAAAAAAAAAGTCACTTGACATTCTAACAACAAAAATTATTTTAAAAAGTATATCTCTTAGCTATAACGAATTATAAATTTTATATCTGTTTTTATATTGTTTATTTTCATGCTTTTTATTTTTTGCCTTGTTTTCATATATATATATATATATATATTATATATCTATATATATCTATATATATATATATATATATAGTATATATATCTTCTATTTTGTTTTTAAGTCAAAACTTTATTTTCCTTCCAAGTGGGTGAGAACAGTCCCATTTGAGAAAGAAAGACTAATTATAGACTTATAAAATTCTGATAATACTTTGGCGTCAGAAAAACCAAATGAATGTATCTTTCTTTTCCTTGCTTTTTTTTTTTTTTTTTTTTTTTTTTTTTGGTGTCAGTTCTGAAAATCTTAAAGAGATTTTCTTTAACTGGGGTTGGTGAGTCGAAAGGGGTGGGGTGTTTGACACTTAAAATGTGTGCTAATCACCCAACGTTTCTGAAATGGTAAATGTGACGACCTTATAATTCAATAATTTAGATTATCTTTTGATAGATAGGTAGATAGATAGATATCGTTATTTACTAAATGTTCCTTTTTTTTTGTATAATTAAAAAAAAAAGCATGTATGAATCGAACTCATTGGCAAATATCTACGAGACAAGCTTAATCATTGCACTAGGATAAGCTGGCATGGACAGATACATATCAAGAGCCTGAGATAGATAGATAAATAGATAGATAGATAGATTTATTTGTTTTTTGTTCAAATTCTCCCAAATACAGTGCAAGGCTGTTGTTTCATAGAAAATTAAAACTATGTATTTTTCCTTTCTTCTTTTCTTTTAAACTCCTTGAGTAAATAAGACTGCCAGTAAGAAAATGTCCACACGTCACTGAGAGACTAGATGGACCCTTTTTCGCACAATACAAAATCAGATGCAAAGCGTTTGATTCGAGAATTAAAATTTGTTTTGAACCATTTAAATCAAACGCAATAACTTCATTAAGTTAATTCACACATAAGGCATATGTCTAAAATTGTTGTTATCAGTCATGTCTGCTAATTTACAACATCTGGTGAATGACAAACACATAGTTTACGAAGCCCACACGACAAGATCAACCAACTTTAATTGTTAAAATCGTTCTTGGTTTACTGAAAAAAAAAAAAAATGTAAAAAAAATTTTACTATATGGACTATCCATCACGCGCAAAAGAAAACCCAGTGTGTCAGTTTGGGCGAAGGCGATGTGAATAATTTTCAATTTCGATTGGATAAAAAGATTTGAATTGGTTGTTGGTTGAGAGATACATTAGAATATCACTGTAATAGATAGATAGATAGATAGATAGATAGATAGATAGATAGATAGATAGATAGATATTTAGATGTAGAGATGTGAGTTTGCTGAGATGGATAAATTGATAGAGTGATAGATAAGAGCAAACTGACAGA
>OY757913.1:61456798-61659298 GCA_963585895.1 Sepioteuthis lessoniana | reverse complement strand
TTAAGAAGGCAATTCACGCCTTAAGTGGCTTGAAATTTTAAACAGCGTACACACACACACACACACACATATATATATATGTATATGTGTGCATGTATATATATATATATATGTATTGATACATATATACATACATATAAGTGGGTGCGTATATGCATGCGTGTGTATGTGCGTATGTGAGTGTGTATATATATGTATACATGTATGTATATATATGTATACATGTATGTATATATATGTATACATGTATGTAGTTTTAAGATTTTGCAAGTGCATGTGCGAGTGTGTGTATGCATGTAAGTGTATGTATATGTATATATGTGTGAATATTTGTGTGCCTGTATGCAAGTGTGTGCATGTATGTGTGTGTTTGCAGGCGTGTATATGTGTTCGTGTCTCTGTGTGTGTGCGTGCGCGTGTGAAGGAATCTATGTATGTGTTTATGTAAGAATGTATGTATATGTGTGTGTACGCTTAGAATTCTCACCGGGCATAAATGTCATTAGTGGTTTTTGAAGGGGGCTCTGTGTGTCTGTGTGTGTCTGTGTGTGTGTATGTGTATGTGACTTTAGATTTTTCACAGTTTACATACGATGATTCCATAGAGGTATATGTGTGTATGCGTATTCATGTGTGTGTGTGTGTGTGCGTGTGAAGGAATCTATGTATGTGTTTATGTAGGAATGTATGTATATGTGTGTGTATGCTTAGAATTCTCACCGGGCATAAATGTCATTAGTGGTTTTTGAAGGGGTCTCTGTGTGTCTGTGTGTGTCTGTGTGTGTGTGACTTTAGATTTTTCACAGTTTACATACGATGATTCCATGGAGATATATGTGTGTATGCGTATTTATGTGTGTGTGTGTGTGTGTGTGTGTGTGTATGCCTCTGTGTGTGTGTGTGTGTGTGTGTGTGTGTGTGTGACTTAATATTTCTCAAATTGTACAAAAGTCATTCAAAGTTTCCATATATGTATATGAGTAAGTGTGTATGTGTGTGTGCGCGTGTATATGTGTACGTGTGTGTGTGTGTGTGTGTGTGTGTGTGTGTGTGTGTGTGTGTGTGTGTGTGTGTGTGTGTGTGTTTGCTTGCTTGCACGAATATAGCGCGAATGTATGTCTTTGCAAATATGCACCTATGGAAGATAGACATCTCATGGTGTATAAACATTATTCAATGTTCCCAAAGGTATGCGTATGTATGTGAGGATGTATGTGCGTATAAGGGTGCATGAATGTGTGTGTGTTTGTTCGTGTATGCACGTGTGTGTATATACATGTGTGCGTGCATCAGTACGTTTTGATTTTTTCAGGTATACGAATGTCCTATATTCCACAAGGGGTATGTGTGCGTATGTATATGTGTGTGCATGTGGGTTGTGTGTGCTTTTGCGTGTACGAGTGTATATGTGTGTGGATGTGGATGTACGTAGGTGGTTTCTGAACTGTATGTATGTGTATGTGTGTGTATGTGTGTGTGTGTATGTGTGTGTGTGCACAAACGTCAACGTTGCTTTTCAAAAGCGTGAGTGTACCAATATTTGTGGGTGTTGGGGCTGTACCTCCTGATTTTTCAGGTACATAAATGTCCGACGTTTCGAAAAAAGTGCGTTTGTATCTGTGTATGGGCGCGTGTATATTGTGTGCGCTCCTGCGTGTGTGTCTACGCGTGTGTCTCTTGGTATGAATCTTTGTGTGTCTTTTTGGGTATACATTTTCATCTTTCAGGTACCCTTCGATCTTTCGAAAGGTGTGTGCGTATGCGAGAGTCTCTTTGTGTGTTTCTTTGTGTGTCAATTTGTGTACGCGCGTTTGTGTGTGTATGTGTGTGTGTGTGTGTGTGTCTTTGTGTGTGTGTTTGTGTATGCGTGCGTATGTCTCTTTGTGTGTGTGTGAGTGTGTGTGTGTGTGTGTGTGTGTGTGTGTGTGTGTGTGTGTGTGTGTGTGTGTGTGTGTCGATGTGTCTGTGTGCGTACACTTTGATGTTGCAGGTATCCTTCGATCTTTCGAAAGGTGTGAGTGCGTATGTGTGAGTCTCTTTGTGTGTCTCTTTGTATACGTGTGTGAATGTCTTTGTGCATGTGTGTGTGTGTGTGTATGTGAGTCTCTGTTAATGTAAGTGTGCGTCGATGTATGTCTGTGTGTGCACATTTTGATTTTTCGGGTATTCTTCGAGTTTTCGAAAGGTGGGAGTGCGTATGTGTGTGTCTCTTGGAATGTTTCTTTGTGTGTGTTTGTGTGTGTGTCGTTGTGTGTCGTTATCTGTGTACATTTTGATTTTTAAGGTATTCTTCGAGTTTTCGAAAGGTGGGAGTGCGTATGTGTGTGTCTCTTGGAATGTTTCTTTGTGTGTGTTTGTGTGTGTGTCGTTGTGTGTCGTTGTGTGTCGTTATCTGTGTACATTTTGATTTTTCAGGTATTCTTCGAGTTTTCGAAAGGTGGTAGTGCGTATGTGTGTGTCTCTTGGAATGTTTCTTTGTGTGTGTCGTTGTGTGTGTGTCGTTGTGTGTCGTTATCTGTGTACATTTTGATTTTTCAGGTATTCTTCGAGTTTTCGAAAGGTGGTAGTGCGTATGTGTGTGTCTCTTGGAATGTTTCTTTGTGTGTGTTTGTGTGTGTCGTTGTGTGTGGGTCGTTGTGTGTCGTTATCTGTGTACATTTTGATTTTTCAGGTATTCTTCGAGTTTTCGAAAGGTGGTAGTGCGTATGTGTGTGTCTCTTGGAATGTTTCTTTGTGTGTGTTTGTGTGTGTCGTTGTGTGTGTGTCGTTGTGTGTCGTTATCTGTGTACATTTTGATTTTTCAGGTATCCTTTGACCTTTCGAAAGGTGTGAGTTCGTATGTGTGTGTCTCTTTCTGTATGTATGTATGTCTATGTATGTGCATATGTGTGTGTGTGTGTGTGTGTGTGTGCCTTTGTGTGTCTTTGTGTGTGTGTGTAGATTTCGATTCATCCAGTATCCTTCGGTCTTTCGAAAGGTATGTATGCAAGTATACATGTATGTATGTATGAATATATGTATGTGTGTATGTGTGTGTTTATACCCCTTAAGACAACGTTATTGACGGTTTTTAACAGCGTGCGAGTATATCGTTTGTTTGTTTGTGTATATGTTTGTAGATATGTGTGTGTGTGTGTGTGTGTGTGTGTGTGTCTGTGTGTGTGTTCTATTTTTCGCATCTACATGCCTTTTCTCTCTCTCTCTCTCTCTCTCTCTCTCTCTCTCTCTCTCTCTCCACATTTCTTTGACGGCCTATATTTTTTGTGTATGTGTGTTCGCTTGTTTTGTCTTATGAGTGTGTAATTGTACCAGGACTTAATCACTAACGTCTGCCTAAGATGTGTGCAGACGTCTCACCCATTAACCAGATCTCGCTAGACTGACTGCAATCGACAGTGGGGGAGGGCACTCGCTGGGAGGTAATGGCTAACGAGCAAGGTACTCCCTGCTTTAATGGAAATTTCATTCCTATTTCGTACTAAGTCTGCTGGGGTTAAACAATTACTGATTTGACATAGGATGAAAGGAAGAAAAATTTTATAGAAAATATTTGTGGTTTCCGAAGAGACTCGAACCAACTACTATGAATCTCCCACTTGGGTTATTTTACGTCATTAACAGATGAGCTACAACGTGCCCTATTTGTGTGTGTGTGTGTGTGTGTACATTTATTAATCTTGGCTCTGTAAGGTATAAGGCCATCAATGCAGAAGTACGTTGTGAGAATTGAACTCATTTTAATAAGCAATAATAACTTCCCGGTTGGCGGGACTGAGAATACGTTGTCTGTATCCTCACTAATGCATAATACCCTCTCAAAAGATGAGTGCGTCCTGGGTACAATACTTTACTACATCTGATGGTGAGGCTCCAGTTCTGTAGATATTGAGAGTAAGGATTACTACTTAATTTCCATTACTTCCAGCTCCACTGTGACACTGAATGGTCCCATCAATGGGTCTGATAGATCCGCTCAAAAATTATTTATATTAGATAAAAATACTTGCAACCATACAACCGTGTGAAAATTATTTGTATTAGATAGGAATACTTAATTCCATAAAACTGTAAATTGTTAGTAATTAGAATATTTACTTGAAGCTGAAATTGACTACAAAGGATTATTATTACCTACGTGAAACCTTAAAAGTGTGAAAATGAATGATTATTATTACACAGAAATGATTATTTGAAATCATACAATTATCGGTATTAGGCAAGAATACTTGAAACCATACAACCGTGTGAAAATTATTTGCATTACATAGGAATACTTGATATCGTAACTGAATGAAAACCTCAAGAGATTTTCACAAAAAATGTAAATATAAACACGTAAAGAAAACAATTCGTTAAACTCTAAATAACCCAAGGCTGTTTGACATGCCTTTAATATTAATCTGTCAATCAAGAATTATAAATAACAAAGCTATTTTTTACCATCAGTCATCTGTCGGTAACACCATGGGCTGGTGAAGAAAAAGGCAAAATTAATAGGGTTATCAATTACATACGTTTGTTCTTGATTAAACCATAAAATCCACTCTAAGCATCATAAATATAAATATATAAATAAATCTTAGAAGAAAATGGATATATATATATATATATATATATATATATATATATATATATATATATATCATTAAGAAAAAACATAAACCGGTCACATTAGGATTATAAATTTATTTCCATCCTGTTAGGTGTTTTTGAAAAATCAAAAAACACGAAAAAAAATTAACAGGACTTCTTCAGATCTTATGAATAAAATAAATCAGAATAGACACAGGAAAGAAGGTGGGAGGGGATAGAAGAGGGGTGAAGAGTTATTTTCTCATTTAGCCCACTTCCGTTTTTTTATTTTATTGTCGGTTAGAATTATAGCAAATTAATTATTAAGAAAAAACACAAACCAGTCACATTAGGATTATAAATTGAATCATTTTCTTGTCCTGATGGAATTACTCCCAACTCCGGTTTAACTGGACCAAATAATACATATATATATATATATATATTGTCATCCACAGACATATATATATATATGAAGTATTCTTCAATCCGGTAAATCTGGAGTAGGGAACAATTCAATCCGGACAAATAAATTATTCAAATTTCGAATATCTAAATATTTTTGATAAAGCAATCAATGTAAATAAATTCACAAAGCAAATAATATTATTACAAGAAAAAAACAATATTCGGTCACATTAGGATAATAAATTAATCCTTATGTGACCGAATAATGGTTTTTTTCTTGAAACATATATATAAATACATATATAAACACACACACACACACACATACAATATATATATATATATATATATATATATATATATATATATATATATATATATATATCCCTGACCATCACTCGCCACCCGTCTCTATCGTCCATCGCTCTCGGGAGGTCTTCCAGGCTATATCCTGTATCAGCACCGAGCTCTTGTATATAGGTTCTACCTGGTCGTCCTACTTTTGCTCGTCCATGCGATGGGCTCTACCGGAGTATACCTCTTACAAGTTCCTCCTTACTTCTCCAGCAGTGTCCCGCATGTCTGGCTCGTAATGGTTTTCGTAATGGATGGTTAGTGGCCGTACAGCTGCTGTTTTATTGGGTATTGGCTCTAGGACTTGTTCAATACTGCTCGCAGCATTCTCGTGTAATTGTCGTCAAGCTTTTTCTCCATACATTTAGTTAGCGTCCATGTAGTGCATCCATAAGCAGTATCGACACGGCCGTTGCTTGGAAAAAATTGCGTTTTATTTTTTTGGTCTGGTCTGACTTTACTATGACCGATAGCCTATCGATAGTTGTCCATGCCTTCACAAGTCGCGTATTAACCGGTGCATTGACATAATGGTTAGAATATTCGCCAATGGTCCGTGAGTCTCTGGTTCAATTCCCGGTCAAGTCATGCCAAAAACTAAAAAAAATGGTACAGGATGCCTCCTTGGTTAACACTTGCCATTATAAAGTACGGATCAGGAGTAAGTGGAGACATCTGGGGAAATGAGTTGTGCCTTCTCTTACACCATGGTGTAGTAGCTATTGAAAGGTGAGCCCTGGAGTCGGCTACCTTACTTAGATATATAGTAAAAAGTAAAGTTGACGACTGTAGTCGAGAGCGAGGCGAAGGCTCCCTTTTCAATAGCTATTACACCGAGGTGCAGGGTAGGAAGCTACTCCTTCCCATGGATTGCTCCACTTTACCCTTGATATGTAACTTATAATTGTGAGTATTAAGCAAGGAGGTATCAAGTACCATTTTTTAAGTCTTTGGTATGTCTCGGCCTGGGATTGAACAGCGGTCTCCCGGGCCATTGGCGAATATTCTACCCACTAGGCAATATAATAGTTACCGTCATTGGAAATGGACTCTCTGACTCGAGTTCAAATCCTGGTCGAGGCTGATTGCGTACAAACATATATAATTTTGGTGTTTTTCGCACTACTTTTAACTGGTGGTTTTTAACTGTAGTCCAAGTGACAGCAAGTCACCTCAGCTTTCCTAGACTTTTTAAAAATCGTTTTAGATTAACAATGCTTCATTTTTGAATATCCGTATTCTTTCTCTGATCTCCAGTCCCCCCCCCGTCTTTTTTCCATGCCTCTGCGGACCATTCCAAGGGCTCCAAATACAATTGGTATCACCGTCACCTTTCTCGTTTTTTACTTCTCCTGCAAGATCCAAACGTCTGTTCATCTTTTTTCTTTCTTTTTCACTCGAACAGCAAAATCCACAAGGCTTCAGGTTCTTCGCTAATGATCCAGGAGCCCTGGGTTCAATCTCCAATCGAGTGATACCAAAGACTCAAAAAAATAGTACTTGATCCCCCCTTGCTTAACACTCAGCATTATAAGGTACGTATCAAGGGTAAATTGGAGCAATCTAAGGAATAGAGTAGCGCCCCCTACACCACCTGAAAAGGGAGCCTTCGGGTCACCCTCGACTAAGGTCGCCACCTTTACTAACTTACTTTTCTTGTTAATTGACACTAGGTCTGGCCTTGTGCTCTGAATTCGATGATCCATTTGTATCTTAAAATCTCAGAATATTTTATGTCTCATATTCTCGGACGGATTCTGGTTTGAGCATATATCATAGCCAAATTTTGATCTCTTGCATAATTCCCTGTAGATCGACTTTCCCACTTATTATTTACTTTCCGTAAGTTTTTTTTTTCTTCATATTAGCTCTTCAGTAAAGTCTAAATGACAGCAAAATGTCTCAGCTCTCTCCAGCCCAGTTGGCTGGGGCTGCTGAATACACCGATTGCATCTCTGTAGAGAAGTAAGACTCCTGTCCCAACAAGTATCATGGATACATTAAACAATCTGATGGTGAGGCTCCAGCTTTGGAGATTTGGGGAATCCAAATTACCTCTTCATTGTCATTGCTCCAAGGTCCACTCTGGCCCTATAGTAGTAACACCTGATAGCGTCCTATCTATGGGTCAAATAGAACTGTTTGACATTTAAAGTTAGTGCAAACAAATGAATTATGCTAAATTGAATTGTTAGAAAAAGAACCGTTTGATCCTTTAACTGTGTCTATTTAAGAATGTATTTACAAATCATTTGTATTTAATATATATGTATAAACAGGATTTGGCATTAGATTACCTACAATGGTCGATATGCCATTAAACCAAACCAAACCAAACCAATCAGATGTCGCTGGCTCTTCTTAGTATTCTAGCCGATCTTAGCGGTCCTTGGTCTTGACAGTTTCAATTCTTTCTTAGGTTTCTAGTTCCCCCAATCTTTTTTCTAGTTTTACGTGTATTTTTCCGATGATTCTAACTACTACTGGTATCACGGTCACCTGCATGTTCTTTAACTTCTGTAAAATCCACTTGTTGGCAAGTGGTTTTTTCTTTCCAATTAAAACTTGATCTGGCCTTCAAGCCTAGAGTGAAGGATCTGCTGTAACTCATTTTTGAACAGAATCTGGTTTGTACGTATACTATTTGTCAGTATGGTAAAACTTCAGTCCCTTGCACAATTACTAGAAGACCCCGTTCCTCACCTTTCATGCCTACACATGCGTTGCGTTTGTACCAGTCTTGACTACTACGACTATTATTATTATTATTATTATTATTATTATTATTAAAAAGAAAAAGAGAAAATCACCTTACAAGTTTCAAGTTTCACAATTTCTTGATTATCAGATAAGTGTTGTAAAACTTGTGATAAAAGTGATACATGATGAAATTTGGGTGATATATATATATATATATATATAAGTAAAGTTAGTAAAGTTGGCGACCTTTTCAGTAGTTACTACACGGAGGTGTAGGGGAGAGCGCTTTTCCATTACATGGATTGTTTCACTTTACCCTTGATCCCTACCTTATATTGCTGAGTGTTAAGCAAGGCGGTATCAAGTACCATTTTTTGATTCTTTAGTATGACTCGGCTTGGGATTTAGCGACCACTCTAACCATCATTCCAATATATATATATATATATGTGTGTGTGTGTGTGTGTGTCTGTGTGTGTGTGTGTGTGTGTGTTGAAATCTAACTTTTTATTATAGTCTCATAACTTGATGTTCCACGAATCAGCTATGGAATTGATGAAAGATGAAAACAGATGAAAAAAGTATTCATCCATTTATTGTGACGGTTATTCTTATCTGAAGCTGATTGGCTATTTTGCCGTCCCTATACGTATATTTTTTGGAACAACACATGCATTGTAAAGGTCTGTCATGTTTTATAACACTTTGATTCGTGGCATATATATATATATATATATATATATATATATATATATACAGGGTGGAAGCAAAATTAATAATCTAGAATAATAATAAACGACTCTATTATAAAGCAAGATTAATTTTGATTAAAAAAAAGAAAAAAAGAAAATAGACACAAAACAGTAAATTTACTCAATATGGCCCCCCATTTTTTAAATTATTGATTCAACACACGTTCGAAACTATTTGCTTGTCTTCAAAATGAATTCTTCAGACATATTATCCTATTCCTCCTTAGTAGCAGTCTTAAGCGAACCAACGTGGGAAGTTGCATTTGTTTTGTTTTCTAAAATGCCCCATATAGCGTAATCAACGGGGTTAAGGTCTGGGCTTAAATCTTGTTTAATTGCTATCATCAGTTTTCTCATGCACTTTCAAATCATTAGTGTGCTTTCTTATTGACGTTGTGGGGTCCTTCTTAATCACCGTAGAAAGAGTAGTTAAAAAGCCTTCTTTTCATTTTTTGTTCTATCCTCCAGTCTTTCTTTTCCTTAAAATCTCTTTTTCTGTACAATTTTCTTCTTTGCTTTCTTTAGGGCAGACAAAGAAACTTTGGCTCTGTTTCTGCGTTTAATTTTTAAAAAGTACTTGAATAATAGAGTTAATCGTGAAAATTAAGATTTATCGCGTTTTTTTTTTTCAAAAAATGGACTTAGTCTGACGACAAAAAAAAAAACGTTTGAAAAATTATTCCATATTTTGCTTCTGCACCCTGCATGTATATTAAATGGCTGCTACATCATGATAGATGATAGCCGTCTTTACCTCAAAATTCAAAATCAAATATTGTAGTTCAACTTATGAAAAATATACTAGATGCATCAGATGAAAATGTAGTACGTTATTGGATTATAGTGATTACGCATGTACGATGCTTTTGCTACTCCCTGGATCTACGTAGCTTCAGCCCAGTGGCAAGTATAGCAAGATCATTGGCAGGTATGCAAACCACAGATTTTTTTTCTCTTAAACTTTTCCTCTCAAATGATAACTTCAAGTCAGCATAGGTTTGATGCAGAAGCTTCTTTCTTCAGTTTTTATTTTGAAGTTAACTTCTTTCTGAAGGGTTGCCTTTCATTAGACAGGAGTCACGTTAACTCATATATATATATATATATATATATATATATATATAGTGTGTGTGTGTGTGTGGAGATGTCGCCTCTTTGATTATAGCTCATGTATTCTATTTTGTTTGCGTTCACATGGAGGCCTATGCCACCTGCTGCCCGTTCCAGACTATGTAGCTGGGATTTGGCTTGGACGGATGTATTTGCCAGAAGCGCTATGTCATCGGCGTCGTCTGCGTCCGTAATAGTTTGTGCGGGGTATCTTCTGCTTCTTTCCTTTGCCGGCGTGAAGCTGTTTTCTTTCATTAAAACTATAGACGTTCGAAGCGCGTAGTCTAGGCAGATAATAAATAGGTATGGGGCTAATGTATCTCCTTGCAGCACGCCTACAACAAGGTTGAAGTAGTCTGTGTCTCCATCCAGTGAGCGAAATTTTACTTTCGTGTTTTTATATAGCATCATTATGGCTGCGACGGTTTCTTAGGAGAGACCGTAGGCGAGAAGTATTTGCTTCATCTTCCCTCTGCGTATAGAATCAAATGCCTTGGAATAGTCGACAGATAATAGTATTGCCTCCAGGTTTTTTGCCCAGACACCTAGAATTCGACGGATAGTCAAAATTTGTGATGTCGTGGATCAACTTCTCCAAAAGCCATTCTGTGTGGTTACGTAGCAGAGCTTTGTGAATCTTGGCCGCGATGGAAGTACGGCAATTACACGAGAATGCTAAGAGTTGTACTGAACAAGTCTTAGAGGCAACACCCCACAAAACTGCAGCTGTACAGCGACCTACCACCCATCATGAAAATCATCCAAATTAGACGAACAAGACATACGAGACGCTGCTTGAGAAATTAGGACGAACTCATAAGCGATGTATTCCTGTGGGCCTTCTTGCATGGACGAGCAAAGGTTGAACCACCAGTTAGATCCTATCTACAGTAATTCTGTGCCGATACAGGATATAGCCTGGAAGAAATGCCGAGAGCGATAGACGATAGGGACGGTTCGTAAGAGAGGGTCAGGGAGATCCGTGTTAGCAGCACGACATCATGATATATATATATATATATATATATGCGCAAGTGTGTCGACTGAAAAGTTCATAGACTGACCACGGTACTATCATGGAATATGACCAAATGATGGTTGAAAAAATCGTCAACAACCGATGGTATAGTATTAGCCAATAATTTTTTCAGCCGATCAACATTTCATCCCACCTTAGTGTAAATAATGAACATATTAGAATTAACCATATTTACCAACCTCTCCGCTCGGACAGGATATGACTCTAGGTCAATTTTTAAGCGGAGTTTAACAGGTTTGAATTCAGAGTTTTCCTTCTCCTAGACTAGTTGCCTCACCAAGGCTGCAGAACTAAGTCTGTCCTACTATTTACCCATAGCTGGAGGGAGAATAATTGGATTCATACCTTTCCCAAGGGTATTAGTGCTATGTGAAATGCAATTAGTCGGGTCCAGGATTTGAAATCGTGTCGCCGTGTCCAATTCCTACGACGATAACCATTACACCACAGGCACCTTCCAAAACATATTAGAACTAACAGTTGTTTATAAGCGTTTGATAAAGAAAAAAATGCTCAAAGTTGGCCCGCAGAGCAGTTTAAAAGCTAAAAGAAATAAAGATTTCATCTTTTTATTACAGTCTTATTTTTAGAAGTTTTATCACTCACCTATAGAATACATTAGGTTGGTTTCTTTTTTAAATGACATCAACCTTCTTGGGTTATTTAATGCCAAATCCATCCTTATAGAAGAACATTAGTAGTACAATTAAACCCATAGCTGGGGAACCCAGTCGACTGGGTCTGTAGAATACACTGACTGCATTTCTGCAGAATGGTAAGACCCCACCACCCACAGCAACAACGAGTGTTCTAGATATTATATTAAACAATCTGATGAAGAGGCTCCAGTCATGGAGCTTTGGGGTATGTAGAGTACCGCTTCATGGCCTTTGCTCCCAGGTCCACTCTGACTCAGACTGGTAGCACCTGATAGGGTCCTATCTATGCATAAAAAACTCTTTGACTTTTAAAGTTTGTCAAAGAAATGACTAATGTTAAATTAAGTTATTAGAAATAGAACTGTTTGATCATTTAACTAAGTGTAAACAAATGACTGATGTTTCATTATATTTTTATCATTAAGGTTTTTCGGACTATTGTCTTCATCTTTATGGTTATTTCCATAACGTTTCGGCCGATATGTCCTCCGGCCTTCTTCAGGTGTTTGTCGAACTCGGGAACCCTCACGGAACTTCGAAGGTTCCCGAGTTCGACAAACACCTGAAAAAGGCCGGAGGACATATCGGCCGAAACGTTATGGAAATAACAATAAAGATGAAGACAATAGTCCGAAAAACCTTAATGACAAAAATCATCAAGCTTCATCTCAGAAATTTAGACATTTAATTATATTGTTGGTGATACATAACAACACTAAGAAGCATTTAACTGTGGCCAAAGAATGAGTAATGTTGACTGGAATTATTAATCTTAAATAGCAATACTTGAAACTATATTCGTATAAGATACCAATACTTAGAACCATTTGTCTGAGTGCTAATGAATGAATAGTGTTCAATAAAATAATTAGTGTTAAATAGCAATACTTGTAACCACTTCACTGTGTGCAAACAAATGATTGATATTGAACTGAATTATAAGAGCTAGATAGCAATAATTGAAACCATTTAACTATGTAGAAACAATAGCAATACTACTGTACCAACAAATTAATTCTAACTCATTTAAAAATGATGTTATCTATAAACTATTCACATAAAACTCATTTATGTATATTTTTTAGATGTGTGCAAACAAATGACTGATGTTAAATTGTTACTGTTACATGGCAATACTTGAAACCATGTAATTGTGTGCAAACAAACGATTAATAGTAAGAATTATTTGTATTTGATGGAAATACTTTAAGCCATTTAACGGTCTGCAAAAAAATAGCCAAGACTTGTTTAAAAATGTTATCTCTAAAATGTGTTTACAAAAGATATCTAATATACGGGGTAGAACGATATAATTGTCGCCCTATAAAAGACGACATGATTCCATTTCCATTTACTGAAAACCGGTTTTCTTTTTTTTCTTTTTTTTTTTTTTTTTTTTTTTGTTGTTGCAGACCATCTACTAGTTGGCCAGTTGTGTACAAATCCCAAGAGCGATAAGAGCCTTCTATCATGTCTGAAAGGGACACAATGTTCAACGAGCGAGATCAGAGATGCACCGCTGTACAACTCATGCTCTCTACCGATCCAAGTCATGACAACAGGACCATTGCCAACACCCTCAAAATGCAAATCTGGATTGCCACGAATAACAGGGACGTGCCCATGGTGATGAAAACAAAGTTTCCGATACGGTTATGGTCTTTGGTGAGGTTTCAAGTGAGGGCCACATCATGCTACCTCACATCTTCGAAGTCGGCTTGAAAGTCAATACCAAAGTGTACCTGGATGTGTTTAAGAGTGTGGTGATCCCCTGGTGCAATCAGATGGCCGGTGGCAGACTCTGGGTATGGCAGCAGTATTCGGCACCGGCCCTCAAGTCCAAAGAGACCCATTCGCCGAGTATTCGCCGAGCTCCCGCCGGCGCTAGTGGAAAAGGCATGCTCCCAGTTCCGGATCCGTATCGTGGCGGTGATTGAGGCTGAAACCAGCTACATTGAATTGATGTCAGCTCTACTACATAATCAAGTTACCTGAATTGATTTTCTAAATAAAAGTTTTAAAATAAAGCTGTAGTGTTGTTTTTCTTTAGGACGACAATTTTATCGTTCCACCCTGTATATGTATAAAGAGGATTTGGCATTAGATTACCAACAATGGTTAATATGCCATAAAGCCAAGCGAAACCAAACCAAAACCATAACTGGTGGGGATAGGGAGGCCCATACCTTTCTTAAGAGTATTAGTCAGAAAGTGAACCTAATCCTAAGATTGGAGTTCAAATTTGCTAATTACGATGTTACAGTCCAGCATGGTAATGCTGGACTTGGCAAGGAATGTGTAGGTGTGTACATGTGTGTATGTATGTGTGTTCTTGTGAGTGTAAATATGTGTGTGTAGATGTGTTTGCGTGTTAATATGTGTGTGCATATATATATATGGGTGAATGGGTGTGTACGTGTGTATGTATGTGTGTGTGTGTGTGTGTCGGTCTGGAAGCAATTCAAGTGTAAATATACTGAAAGTGTGTACTGATACGAGATTAATGGCGATCTGAGGCTGTGTATGTACCACCATGTGCATGCGTGTGTGTGTGTGTGTGTGTGTGTGTGTGTGTGAATTATGTCCCTCGGATTGTACATATGTGTGTGTTCGGTCCATATAAGTGTTTAAGTGCGTGTATTCTGTCCATGTGTGTGTGTGTGTGTGTGTGTGCTATCCATGTGTGTGTGTGTTATCCATGTGTGTGTGTTTGTCTGTTCTCTCCATGTTTGTTTGTGTGTGTGTGTGTGTGTGTGTGTGTGTGTGTGTGTGTGTGTGTGTGTGTGTGTGTGTGTATTCTGTCCATATGTGTGTGTTTTGTCCATGTGAGTGTGTATGTGTGTATTCTGTGCATGTGTAGTCTGTCTATGTGCGTGTATGTTCTGTCCATGTAAATGTGTGAGTGTGTGTGTTCTGTCCATGTGTATGAGTGTGTGTGTGAGTGTGCGTGTGTGTTCTGTCCATGTGTTTGCGTGTGTGACTCTGTGTATATGTTCTATTCATGTGTGTGTGTGTGTGTGTGTGTGTGTGAGAGAGAGAGAGAGAGAGAGAGAGAGAGAGAGAGTTATGTCCCTCTGCATGTATATATGTGTGTGTGTGTGTGTGTTCTGTCCATATAAGTGTTTGAATGCGTGTATTCTGTCCATGTGTGTGTGTGTGTGTGTGTGTGTGTGTGCTATCCATGTGTGTGTGTTTGTCTGTTCTCTCCATGTATGAGCGTGTGTGTATTCTCTCCATGTGTGTTTGTGTGTGTGTGTATGTGTATTCTGACCATGTGAATGTGTATGTGTGTATTCTGTGCATGTGCGTTTGCATGTGTGTAGTCTGTCTATGTGCGTGTATGTTCTGCCTATGTAAGTGTGTGAGTGTGTGTGTGTTCTGTCCATGTGTGTGAGTGTGCGTGTTTGTTCTGTCCATGTGTTTGCGTGTGTGACTCTGTGTGTATGTTCTGTTCATGTGTGTGTGTGTGTGTGTGTGTGTGTGTGTGTGTGTGTGCAGAGTTTCTGATTTATACATATTCTTAATCTTATACTGTGCATATCTGTCGAGATATTGATCGTCCTATGTGGCAGCATATATGCTTAGTTATAAATACACTCTTTAATGTATATGCGCTTGTGAATATGTGAATGTATTTATCTATGTATGTATGTATTAAACATTAGCTTAGTCTGACACGAGATCAAAATTTCGAGGCACTTGGGAAAGAACAAACAGATGATATAAGAAAATGAATACGAGAAAGATTTGTTAAACTTTACACCACATCGAGGCGTTTAATATTTGCCACGCTCACACTCAAAAACAAAATATATATATATTTCTGTATGTGTATGTGTATGTGTGTGTGTGCGTTTGTGTGTGTGTGTTTTTACATGTATGTGTGTGTGTTTATATATGTATATGTGTGTATGTGTGTGTATATGCGTACGTTTGTAAACATACACACACACATACAAATATATGCATAGATAGATAGATAGATAGGTGTATGTATGAATATATGTCTTAAAAAATTATGTATGGCTTGTTTTTACGGATTAGTTATTTTCTCCCTTTAAAAATACAAAAACAGTTTAGAATCGTTTCTTAATCAACTATTTTAAATACGCACTCCCAGGGTTCATAAGTAGATAGATAGATAGATAGATATAAACAGAACATGTTGCGACTCGAAGTCAAATTTTACGCAGAATTTAACAGGTTTGAATTCTGACTTTTCCTTCTCTGAGATTGGTTACCATACCGAATGTAAAGAGTACAGTCTATCCTACTATTTACACTTAGCTGGACAGAGAATATTTGAATTCGTACTTTTCCCCAAGGTATTAGCGCTATGGAAACATATGCGTATATATATATATATATATATAGAGAGAGAGAGAGAAAGACAGAGACAGAGACAGAGAGAGAAATAGAGACAGAGAGATAAAGAGAGACAGAAAGATAATGACACGGTGTGATAGATAGATAGATAGATAGATAGGAAGAAATTAAAATTGACAAAACTGTCTTAATAACTGCACGTTAGGTAACAGATAATAGGTCTACCATCGTCCGTGCGACATTCAGTTTTCTATTCCTCTAATCCAATTTCGTATTCGGTGTTTTAATTTTTAAGTGGTTTGGTTTTTTTTCTTCCTTTTTCTTCTAAAGAGCTCAACTGTTGTCCATTATTTCATTGTATTTATTTCCTGTCAATTCTTTTGTTTTATTTTTCTTTTTTACTTTCCCGCGTCGATGCATGCGTTCCAAAGTTGGGCGTATTTGTACAATGCTAAAAGGTGCGCATGTCTCAATCTGCCAGGAATGAAGTGTGGTAAAAAAACATGTGCACAACACTGGCGCCTCCTCATAGTATTTACTGATACCTGGAGTCCCACAGGATGGCTTCTCTCCAAGATAGATAGATAGATGCAAAGAAATGCACACACACACACACACACACACACACACATATATATATATATATATATACTCGAATAGATCGCTAGATACAGTGAGAGGAAAATACAGACTCACAGACAGACAGAGAGGAATAGTTTTGAAAAATACAAAAACACACTTTAATCGTTTTTTAACCAACTATTTCAAACACAAATTCCCTTGGGTCGTAGATAGATATATAGATGGATACAAAGATACAAAAACTTATATATATATATATATATATATATATATGTGTGTGTGTGTGTGTGTGTGTGTTCTGATAGATAGATAGATACGAAAACTTTGATATATATATATATATATATATGCTCAGATAGATAGATAGATAGATAGATACGTGGTGCCTTCATTAAGTTTCCAGTGTACTTTTGTACAGGCAAATAAAATTGTCGTAGACTCTTGAGAATTCACTATGTTATTGCTATACATATTATGAGATGACTGACCAATTTTTATGATTTCAGCTTCAAATGAATAGCTACAGCAGGAATTGGAATACCCCCTACTAAAGCCTGATTGTCATAGATGGTGAATTTCAAAAATGCAATCTGGACGTGAGGAAGAACAATATGCAATAAAATTCTGTTTTAAACTTGGAAAAAATGCCACAGAAACGTATGGAATGCTTCAGACTGCTTTTGGAGCATCTTGCATGAATCGAGCATCAGTTTTTGAGTGGCATAAGAGATTAAAGGAAGGCAGGCAGTCTGTGAGGGATGATGAGAGGTGTGAGAGGAGTAAGGAAGTCAATACGCAAGAGTTGATTGGCCAAAGGGTTAGGTTTACTATGTTGAGGTTTTAAGAGAGTTAAGGAAGAGATTCTGTCAGAAGAAGTCAGCACTCTTCAAATCGGGTCAGTGGCATTTCCACCAGGACAATGCATCAGTCTACAACTCCATCCTTGTTACAGACTATTTGACCGAGATCCTATTTACCAACCCCTCCGCTCGGGCAGGATATGACACAAGGTCAAATTTTAAGCGGAGTTTAACAGGTTTTAATTCAGAGTTTTCCTTCTCCTAGACTAGTTGCCTAACCAAGGCTGAAGAACCTAGTCTGCCCTACTATTTACCCATAGCTGGAGGGAGATAAGGGGGTTCATACCTTTCCCAAGGGTATTTGCCCGAAAGTGAACATAATAACGCGACTGGAGTACGAACTCGCGTACTACGATTCCGCAGTCCATCGCTTTAACCAGTACACCACGAGGACACCCATGGGCATCAAGACAATTCCTTAACCTCCCTATAGTTCAGACCTTGCTCCCTGTGACTTTTGGTTATTCCCAAAGCTCAGAGGCTGTCGATATGAGACAATTGAGAAGATAGAAGAGGCTGTAACAAAGGTCATTGGCACGCTCACGCCAGAGGACTTCCATGGGGTCTTCCAGAAGTTGGAATGGTACAACAAGTGCATTGCAACCGGAGGAGATTACTTCGAAGGGCACTAGGGTTTCATGTGTGTACTATCAATAAAAGTGCCCCAACGAAAAAAGTCTGGAAACTTATTTAATGATCCTAGTATATATATATAGTTGGTTATTTATGAGCTATCAACACTTTTAGACCCAGCAGTGTGTAAGGGTTAGATTCATGGACTGCGCAATCGTAGTATACGAGTTCGAACTCAAGTCGCGCTATTCCGTTCACTTTCGGACAAATACCCTTGGGAAAGGTATGAACCCTCTTATCCTCCGAGCTATTTGTTAAATAGTACATCTATCCTTCTTCTAAAAGGATGGCTTTGGCATTAAATAACCCACAAAGGTTAATATGCCATTAGAAAGAAACAAACAAATACAGAAAATTACTCAGGTGTTGAGATCATTGAATTGAATCTTTTTATATAGATGATTTGCAAGTGAATAGCTCGTTGGTAACTTTACTTTTAAACTACTTCTAAGAACTCATTGGTTTTGGCTCATTTAATTGGTGCCAAGCGTTCTTATCTAACATTGAGAATTCTATTTAATATTTATCATTTGTTTAAAGAGAGTTAAATCGCTTCAAGTATTAACATTAGTGATTCTATTTATCAAGTATTCCAATGAAAATAAATCGTAAACAGCTGTATGGTTTCAAATAACATAATAATGATAATTCTATGTAAATGCCTTAACACTTTTATTGGTTTGCTTTGGTTTTATGGCATATCAACTATTGTTGGTTATTTAATGCCAAATCCTGTTTATACATATATATTAAATATATATAATTTGTTAAAACATTTTTAGATACACAGTTAAATGATCAAACGGTTCTATGTCTAACAATTCAATTTAGCTCAAGTCAACAAAATTAGGTAGTTCCAAATATTGTTATGTATCACTAACAATTCAATTAAACATTAGTCATTTGTTTACATACAATTAGATGATCAAACAGTTCTATTTCAAGAAGTTCAATTTATCATAAGTCATTTGTTTGCACTCAGTTTTAATATCAAAGTACAGAGTTTAAATATCAATTAGTTCAATTTGATCCATAGATAGGACAAGAATGGACCTGGGAGTGATGGCAATGAAGGGGTACTCTATTTGAACCATTGACAGAACCATATCAAGTGCTGCTAGATAGATAGATAGATAGATAGATAGATAAACCCTTTTTTTTTTATCTGGGATTCGAACAGTGAACTTCGACATATCTAGAAACTACATAGCTATCATACCCCTCAAGTAAGCCTCCGAAATTCAGTGACTGAAGAGAATGAGTTACCCCTCCCCGATAGATAAAAAAAAATCATCATGTTTTGTGGTATGGGCTTTGTCGAGCGGAATTGCTGTTCCAAATAATCCGATAATTGTCAATGACAGCCAAATCTCTCACATGTTATACAACACCGCGAAATCAACCACCATTGTCGCAAGAAATGCCGCCATGAATGACCACATTATGTTACCCCAACCATCTACTCAGTATTCGGCTTATCCAATCAGATGTAGATTTTACGGCACTTCTGAAAGTGTTCATTGAGAGTTTGTGTTGAGATTTTAATAGCAGAACCTACTTGTCTAAAACAACCCATACCTGTCTTGGGAATGGATTTGAAACCATCCAGATGACAGTACTGTTAAGATCAGTTTAGAATACTGAGTAGAGTCCTAAAAACCTTAGAAGACTTGCTGTCACTCAAGCTTCAGTTAAAAACCAATTGTTAAAATTGATGGAAAAACTCGTAAGGAGTAAAATAATAGTAATGATAATATTCCGATCATGGTCGCCTGGCATTCATGCTGGGTGGCTGAGATTGATAATCCCTTGTCTAAGGATCCCGTCCCCGCCCATATTTTACCTGCTTTGCAATACTAAGTACATTGTTTGGTGCTATTGGCACCCTATTATCGGAATGCCGACGGGGCCAAGAATTTTTACCCCTGCCAAGCATAGGTTTCGACCTGTGTAGGGCTTCCACTATAAAACGGCCTTGTGCCATATTCTGACATGATGGGGCGTCCGAAAATATTGAGATATGAATGGTCACCTAATCTCGATCACAAGACCAAGCTTAGTGTTAACAAGAAAAAAATTGGACTCACCGTCCAGTGGATTTTGCAGTTCCGGCCAACCAAAGAGTAAAAATAAAAGAAAGCGAAAAGATAGACAAATACTTAAACAGAAATAAAAAGATGTGGAATATGTGGGTGGCGGTGGTACCAATAGTGATTGGTGCACATGGGACGTTCACAAAAAGCTTGGAAGAAATTCTGGAGGAATTGAAAGAATCGAGACAATCAAGTCTACGGCATTGCTGAGATCAGCCAGAATACTGAGAAGAGTCCTAGAGACTTGGAGAGACTTGCTGTCGTTCAAACTCCAGTGAAAGACCTCCAGTTAACGCAGGCTTGAAAATTTTACAAAGAGTGATATAATAATAATAATAATAATAATAATAGACGGCATCAAACTATTTGCAAAAAATGAAAAAGAACTGGAAACTCTAATACACGCAGTGAGAATATACAGTCAGGACATAGGAATGGAATTTAGCATAGAAAAATGTCCGATGCTTGTAATGAAAAGTGGCAAACAACATTTGACTGACGGAATGGAACTACCAAATCAAGACAAGATTAGAAAGCTCGTAGAAAACGAAACCAACAAATACTTGGGCATCTTGGAGGCTTACGCCACCAAAAGAGTGGAGATGAAAAGAAAATTAAGAAAGAATATCTTAGAAGAACTAGAAAGCAACTCAAGACAAAACTATCGAGCAGACACCTTATCAAAGGAAATAAATACCTGTGCTGTACCCCTCGTTAGATATTTGGGATCCTTTTTAAAGTGAACATGAGAAGAACTTAAGCAAATGGACCAAAGAACAAGGAAACTAATCACCATGCATAAGGCATTATATCCCAGACACGACGTTGACAGATTATATGTATCAAGAAAGGAGGGAGGAAGAATTGGCAGCATTGAAGACAGTGTTGATGCAGCGATACAATGACTTGAAGACTACATAGAACAAACGAATAAGGATTGATTACAGCAATCAGAAACGATACTGACAACACGATGATCAACAGAATGACAATAACTTGGAAGCATAAATGGGAAAAAAACGACTCTATGGTCGACTAATAAACAACATATGACACGAGAAAACGTGGACGTGGTAAAGAAAATGAAACTTTAAAAGAGAAACAGAATCTCTCCCAATAGCAGCACAAAACAACGCCATAAGAACCAATCATATCAAAGCGAGAATAGATAAGACGCAACAAAATAGCAAATGTAGGTTATGTGGTGATAGACACAAAACCATCAATCACATAATAAGCGAATGCAGAAAATTAGTACAGAAGGAGTATACGACTAGATACGACTAGGTGGACAACGTGATCCACTAGGAGATGTGCAAGATATTTAAATTTGACCATACGAATAAATGGTATATTCACAACCCCACATCTGTCCTAGAGAATGACATACATAAACTCCTGAAGAATGAAACACATAAAATTCTCTGGGACTTTGCGATACAAACAGAGACCAGACCTAGGGATGATGAACCACAAAAAAAAAAGAATATGCTGAATAGTGGAATTTGCTGTCCTGGCGAACCACTGTGTAAAAAGCAAAGAAAACAAGCGAGAACTAAAAAGCCCGAGAACTAAAAAAGCTATAGAACATGAAAGTGACGGCGATATCAATTATAATTGGAGCGCTTGAAACGTGTCCACAAATATAGTAAAGGGTCTGCTAGAGTTAAACATTGGAGAATGAGTAGAAACCTTCCAAAATACAGCACAGTTAAGATCAGCCAGAATACTGAGAAGAGTCCTGGAAACATGAGGTGACTTGCAGTCATTCAGATTCTAATGATTTTGGTTTGGCTTGGTTTGGTTTGGTTTTATGGTATATCAAATATTGTAGGTTATTTAATGTCAAACCTATATATATATATATATATATATATATATATAAAGAGTTTAGCATAAGTAAAAGTTTTAACTTACACACAGTTAAATGTAGAAACAGTTCTAGTTCAAACATTTCAGTTTAGCATAAGTACACAGTTTAAATGTCAAAAACAGTTATATTTTGAAAAATTAATCTTAGCATAAGTACAGTTTTTGTTTATATGCAGTTTAATGTAAAAACAGTTCTATTTCAAACAATTTAGTTTAGCATAAATACATTGTTTAATTTTATTTAACCCATAGATAGGACCCTTTCAGTTGCTACCACTCCTGGACAAAGTGGACCTTGGAGTAATAGCAATGAAGTGGTACTCTGCATTCCCCAAAGCTCCAGCATTATTGAAACTTCACTATCAGATTTTTTAGTGTCATATCCAGCACACCCAATTGGGGTCTTACCCCGGGCACACGTTGGAAGACTGCAACCCCTCTGTAGATATGCAGTCGGTGTATTGTACAGCCCCAAAGATTCTCGCAAAAGACCATCAGCTGACGTAGTTTAAGGTAAATAGACATAGACACACATACACAGGCCCATTATCATCATCATCATCATCAAGTCGCCCTGACAGTGTAGATTTTCCTAACTCCCTCTCTCTCTGTCTGTCTCTCCATCGCTCTCGACAGGTCTTCCAAATTATATCCCGTCTTTTTGCTGGTCGGCCAACACTGGCTCGTTCATGCGTAGGGGTTCATAGAAGAACGTCGTATGAGTTCACCCTTGCTTCTCCAGCAATATCCACATGTCTTGTTCGTCTTAATTGGATGAGTTTTAAGATGGGAGGTAAGTTGCCATACAGCAGTTGTTTCGCTTTGTGTTGCTTCCAGGATGTATATATATATATAAGTTTAGAAAGCGTAGACTCAGATCAACGATGATTGACAACTGTCGGTTTCTCGCCTAAAAACGTTGGTCAGGTCAACTTGGTCCAATTAATGATACTGAGCACCCAGTAGGCGATGCTTAGAACACGTTGACTGTACCTCCACACTGAAGGGTTAGCCTACCCTAAAAATATAAATATCCTGGGTATGACATTAAACTGAATCTGATGGTGAGACTCCAGTTCTTGAAAGCTGCAGAGTGTGAAGAACCCGTTCTTTGCCATTACAACCTGATCCACTCTGACTCGGAGAGATAGTGACTGTGTGGTCAGTTTAATAGAATATTCGTATTCGAGACGACTAAAAAATGAATAATGAACACGATTTCTTAACATCTCGGCACAAAATAACCCTAGACAGGTTAACATACCGTTGAAATAAATCAATATTTTCTAAAGGGCTGTATTCTTAAAAAAAACTGTATGTACGTATATATCGACATATATATGTGTGTGTGTGTATGTATATATACTTATGTATGTATATATGTACATATATGCAGTTCTGGAGCTTTGGAGAGCACTGAGTCACCTCTTCGTTGTCATTACACCCAGGTCCACTCTGATATAAAAGCTTAGGATTTTTGGTATCATGTAAATAAAGTAAAGTTGGCGACCTTAGTCTAGGGTGACCCAAAGGTTCCCTTTTCAATAGCTACTTCAACGAAGTGTAGGGGAGGGAGTTACTCCATTTCCTGGATTGCTCCACTTTACCCTTGATACATACCTTAATCAAGGCTGCATCAAGTATCATTTTTTGAGTTTTTGGTATGACTCGACCTGGGATTGAACCCCAGTCTCCTGAAACATTAGCGAACACTCTAACCGTCAGGCCAAGTGCATTGTAGGTTATTTAATGCCAAATCCTTTATATACATATAAATTAAATATATGGTTTCTAAAAAAAAAGAAATAACATTTTTAAATGAGCCTAAGCTCATTTTTTATTTTTGTACTGAGTTAAATGGTTTTACTTATCTCTTGCTTATACAAACAATTCTATTTTCTATTAATCATTTGTTAGCATACAGTTAAATGCTTTCAAGTATTGCTATGTATCATAAACATTGTAATAAAATATTTGTCAGTTATTTACAAAAAGTTAATGGATCAAACAGTTCTATCTAAAAAAAAAAAATCAGTTTTGCATAAGTCATTTATTTGCACTCAGTTTTAATGTCTAAGTACACAGTTTAAACGTCAATAAGTTCTATTTGACCCATAGATATGACAAAAGTGGACCTTTGAGCGATAGCAATTAAGGGGTACTCCGCATTTCCCAAAGCACCAGCATTACTGAAGCCTCATCATCAAATGCAGTTTAGTGTCATATGCAGGACACTCATTGAAAGCGGTCTTACCCCTCTGCAGAGATGTAGTCGATGTATTTTACAGCCCCAGCTGTGTGGGCCAAGATTTGATAGGAATACTTGATACTATATTACTCTAAGAACACAAATAATTATTATTAAATAATGATTGTTGTTAGAAACCAGGAGACACACTCAGCTGAGCAGTCATCGCCGTAAGAAATGGTTTCGGAACCCCGAGTTCAAACCTGGGTTTCACTTCGCGCAACCTTTGACATAAAATAACTCAACAAAGTCTGACCTACAGTAAAACCACCCAACGAACGTCACTAAATTATCAGCGTCGATACAGAAAACATATGGTTCTGTTTATTTATTAAGTGAAAGACAATTTAGAATTATATTCTTTCTCGAAGCTAAGTTTTTACTTTGGTTTAGTTTCTTTGTTTAATGGCATACCAACCTTCATGGGTTATTTAATACCAAAGCCATTCTTGTAGAATAACAGTAGTGGTACTATTCAACCCCTAGCTGTAGGAATTCAACCTTTTTTTCCCTAACAAGTATCCTGTATATGACCCTTAACAATCTGATGGTGAGGTTCCAGTAATGCTAGAGTTTGGGAGAATTCGGAGTACTCCTTCATTGACATTGCTTCCTGGTCCACTCTGGTCCGGAGTAGTAGCACCTGATAGGGTTCTATCTAAACTGTGTATTAATTCTAAACTGAATTGCTTGGAATAGAACTGTTTTGACATTTAAACTGCTTACTTTTGCTAAACCTAATTGTTTGAAATGGAACTGCTTTTCTATGCTAAACTGAAACGTTTCAAATGGAACTGTTTTTGACATTAAAACTGTACTTACGAAAAACTGAATGGTTTGAAATAGAACTGTTTAATTGTATAAAAATGGATTTGGCATTAAAAAAAACAATAAAGGTTGATATGCCATAAAACCCAAATAAACAAATCAAAGTTTTCTCAAGGGTATTTGTCTGAATTTTTTACAGGCGACAATTCCACACTAAACGGAACCTCTCTGAAACTGGTAGACAAATTCACCTACCTCGGAAGCAGTATTTCATCAACCGAAAAAGACATCGACACACGGCTTACGAAGGCATGGACAGCTATCGATAAGCTATCGATCATATGGAAATCAGACCTGACCAATAAAATGAAACGCAGTTTCTTCCAGGCTGCAGTCGTGTCGATACTGCTGTATGGATGCACTACTTGGACGCTAACAAAACGGCTGGAGAAGAAGCTAGATGGCAATTACACAAGATTGTTGAGAGCAATATTGAATAAGTCCTGGCGGCAACCCCCACAAGACACCAACTATACGGCCACCTGCCTCCCATCACGAAAACTATCCAAGTTAGACGAACCAGTCATGCAGGACACTGCTGGAGAAACAAGGACGTGCTCATAAGTGATGTACTCCTATGGACCCCCACATATGGCCGAGCAAAAGCAGGACGACCAGCTCGAACATACATACAGCAGCTATGTGATGATACGGGATGTAGCCCTGAAGACATGCCAGGGGACGATGAGCGATAGGGAGGAGTGGCGAGAGAGGGTCAGGGATATCCATGCTAGCGGCACGACATCATGATGATGATGAGGATTTGTCTGAAAGTGAACGTTATTGCGTGACAAGAGTTTGAACTCGTTTAATACAATATCGCTGTCTAGCACATTAACCTCCACGCCGCTGAGACTCCCTCCATAGAATGACTCATTCCTGTGTTTGAACTAATACTGACGACTTAATTGGCAAATACTATTTACAATTTTACAAAGTAAATCCAGATTTTTTCATAAATAAGTTTAATCTAAATGAATTAGGAATAAAAGCATGCGTTACTTGAAATGTACAGTTGCCGTGGGAAGAAAAATAGTCATTTACTAAGCTTAACTTTGGTCAGTACAAAGCCAAAAGCATGGGGCACTCAGTTAGAAGCGAAATCACTCACAATAATCTGCCAACCTAACTTGTTAATAGTTATACCAAATGAAATTCCCAGTGATAAGAAAAGACACCGGGTAAAGAACGAAGAGAGAGAGAGAGAGAGAGATAGATAGAGAGAGGGGAGGTTAGTTGGTTGTTTTTACGTCACGTTAACCCTTGCTAGCTAATTTAAGGCTGAAGTCAGCATTTCTTTTTCAAGCTATTTCTATTTTCACGCTATATTAGTTTCAAGTAACTATCCCTATTTAATGATAATAATTTCAATATAGTTTCAAGTATTCTTATCTAATATCAGTAATTTCCGAAAAAATCTATTTGGCCAGTAGATGGTACTCTAACAGGTGCGTGGGTGTCCTAGTGGCGTAATGGTTAAAGCGATGGACTGCAGAATCGTAGTAAGCGAGTTCGTATTCCAGTCGCGCTATTACGTTCACTTTCGGGCAAATACCCTTAGGAAAGGTATAGAACCCCCTTATCCTCCCAGCTATGGGTTAAACCGTACCACTACTGTTCTTCGAGGAGAATGGCTTTGGCATGAAATAACCTAAAAAAGGTTGATATGCTATTAAAACAAAGAAACCAAACCAATCTAACGGGTGCTATCACTCCGGGTCATAGTGAACCTGGGAGTACTCAACTTCTCTGCTAGGGGGTGTAATCGATGTGTTAAAAGCCCACCCCGCTGCGCCTTTGTCGGACGAGAATGAGAGAGAGAGATAGTGTGTGTGTGTGTGTGTGCGTGTGTGTGTGAGAGAGGGGGGGGAGAGAAAGAAAGAGAGAGCAAGAGAAAGAGAGGAGGGAGATTTAAACCACGAAAAGAGAAAAAGGAATAGGAGAAAAAGTAATTTAAAAAAGAGTAAAGTTATACTAAAAGGAAAAAGGAAGTTCGAAAAAGTGAGACCCATAAATAGATACAGAGAGAGATAGAGAGATAGAAAGAGAAAGACACACTCACAGACAGAGAGAGAGAGGTGGGGAGATTTAAACCACGAAGAGAGAAAAAAGGAATTGGAGAAAAAAATGATTAAAAAGAAGTGAAGTTGAAACAAAGAGAAAGAGTAAGTTCGAAAAACTGAGAACCATAAACAGATAGATAGATAGATTGGCTGAGAGAGAGAGAGAGAGAGAGAGAGAGAGAGAGAGAGAGAGAGATTATCTTAACGTTTTAGCGTCTTTTAGTGAACTGAAAATTGTTTTCTTAAAGATAATTATTAGATAATCAGGACATATAATGCCAACCGAATATGTCGATCCCATTTTCATGTCCGTTGTCACCAAAGAAGCATACTTCTTACCATTATTCTATTCTGATAGAATAATACGAACTTTCAACAAATTACAGTCTCCTTCTGTGAAGGATCAGAGTTTGGAGCAGCAGGTGATGTTTCATGTCACTTGCTACATGGTATCTTGTGTTTATCGCTGTAATTAAGAATATACATCACTTTGGTAGTCTTTTTTCAAAAACGAAAAACTGAAAAAAGGACATCTATAACTCTAAGTGGGGAGGGATTGATTCAAAATGGGGACTTATATTTTCATTCCAACACTGACCAATGGTTCTGTTTGGAAGAAGATGATATTGTTTGGAAGTTACAAGCTCACAATATCAGATTAACTCAATATCTCGATAGATAGATAGATAGATAGATAGATAGATAGATAGATAGATAGATATTAATATACCTTCATAAATAGATTTTAAAATGCCGTAAGACATCTCTCGTGTGAACTGATAGATAGATAGATAGATAGATAGATAGATAGAAGTAAACAATTCAAAAATACCTCAATGTCAATTGCATCCGGGTGTACTTCAGTTTTAATCTAACAGTATTTCTTCCAACGACAACAAAGTGACAAGTACCGAAAGAGGAAGGTCGGCTGTTCTGCTCACTCATTTCCGTTCTCCCCCGCTATCTCTCTCTCTCTCTCTCTTTCTCTCTCTCTCTCTCTCTCTCTCTCTCCGTTTTGACCCAACAGGTCAACTTGTACGACGCTGTGACCTATGGAAAAGGGAACGCGTTGAATTCTAGAAGCAGTCTAAGAAATGGTTGGTTATTTTTTTATCTGTATTTTATTTAGACAGTTTATTTATAATTTTTCTGTTTCCTTTTGGTTTTTTTTTTTTGTTTTTTGTTTTTTTGTTTTTTTTCTTTATTTTATTGAAACGCTCCCACTGAGGGGTGAGGAGTGTAGGCGTGCTGGAATATCAGGGAGCAGTGGGAAAAGTAAAAGGTTTTGAAGCAAATGTAGACCTCAGTTTGTTTGTCCGATTTTATCGACGGCGTTATCTCTTAAGATATTTTAAACCAGGTAAATTCCGCAAAACGAGTGTGGTTGTGTGTGTGAAACGTATGGTATGCAAAAAATGAATCAGGAACGCCACACGTGTTGGGAAGGTCTAACAGTTATATATATATATATATATATCGCAGTTGCTTATGTCAGTTTCATGGTGCCCAGGACTTTTCATTTACAGACGCTTCGTCAACTGACGTTTCATCGATATAGTTGACATGTTTTGTTGAACAGACGATTCGTCGACAACTGTTTGGTCGAAGGGTTGTTTCGTTGACATAGATAGATAGATAGATAGATAGATACGTGGAGAGAGCCATAAATATAAACATTCGAAAAGATGGCTTGTTAGATTGATATATAAGAAGAGATTACCATTGATAAGCCGACTCATTGGTCAAGTGGGTAGAGTGTTCACCAATGGTCCGGGAGACCTGGGTTCAATCCCAAGTCGCATCATACCAAAATCCAGGAAAAGGAGTAGCGCTCTCCCCTACACCTCGGTGTAGTAGCTATTGAAAAGGAAGTCTTCTGGTCGCCCTCGACTACGGTCGCCAACTTTACTTTACTTACCCTTGATATACGCAAACACATAGATAGATAGATAGATACGCTTCGACGAAAATATCTTAATTTATTTAATCCACGATTTTTGTTTATCTTTTTATCTACCAATTATTTTTTATTTTCACTCTACTATGTAGCAGACGAAGTTATAAATGGTTGAATAAAATAATGATCTATAAATTAATTAATTTCATTTCTTTAAATTGAGAGAAAGTTTATAAAGTCTTTTTGTGTAAGGAAAGTTAATATAAATCCGAGCGTAAATATAACAAGAGAGAAAAATTCATAAGAATTTTGGGTTGAACTAGATATTTTGTGAGTGTAAAAGATTTTTGCGTGAATATGTCAGTATGAAAGAGAGAAAATATATTTATGCAATAAATACGCGGTTGAAACGGATCAGGAAATGTAAAATTGAAATGGGAGTACAAGTACGAAGTTAGAATGATTAAGTGATATTGAAAGGAAATACAAACTTGAGGGAAAAGAATGTTAGATTTTCACTCAAAAGAAATAAAACCCAAAGTTTTGTTATATATTGACCCTCGACCGAGCCGTCAATCAAGAGATGCACCAGGGTAAATAAGCGGCAGAACAGCGGAAGCGGGTGGATGTTAAACAATAATATAACCAGGGCACAGACGGTTCGAGTCAGTTGGGGACAAGATGCCGAATTGAGAACCAGCGGCAGACAGAGGGCTTTAGACCCTCAGTGACCTACGGTTGAGCAACCCTAGCCAAGATTAGAAAGAAGTGCTGCTATGGTCGCGAGAAGAACTTTGGGTCAAAATAACAGTCTGTCCCCGTCTCCAACTCATCCCTCACATGCAACTAACTATCACCTTTTGAGAATAAAGTGTGAGAGATATATTTTCATAAAGTGTGTTCGTTCGTTCATTGAAGTTCGTCATTGAATTGATTATGGTCTGCATATATTTGTATATTTGCACATCGTAATATACAACAGTTTGAGTAGGCTACAGAATAAACCTATTGCTGGTGTAGTTATTTTATCCCTATTTATTAGATTGAGGTAAGTTTGAAATTAGATAAGAAATGTTGATGATTTATCAATAATTCTAATTGATTAAAAAGGAATTTTTAATAATGTAGGAGCGAAAAGATTTCTTAAATTATTTTGGGTTCTGCTCCCTCAGATTTTTCACAGCAAGTCAAATATCGTCGTCCAGAAATCTCAAGGAAGAATTAAAACTTACAACTAAACGCTGATTTGGTACAAAAATAGTTATAAAAATGACAGCTTTTCGAGCCTATTTCTGGCTCAAAAATTAACACTTTCTTTTAGTAAAGAAATGAGTTGATTTCTCATATATATATATATATATATATATATATGAAAAGTACGAAGACCTACGTGAACAGTGTACTAAGAATGACTGGTCAACAGACATATTTCCTCTTGAGATTGGATATCGAGGTTTTATTTCGAACGCAACCTCAACATTCTTAACCAAAATCGGACTTACACCGGCAAAGAAGAGGGAATATATAAAAAGAAGATCCAAAACAAGGCTGTAACTGCATCCAAAAAAGTCTGGTAGTATTGTGAAATACTACTGGGGCGCCCTGGGTTAGTGGTAATGATGCTTCGGCCCCGAAACCATGCCTGAACCCAGGGTCATCATCTGATGAAGACTTTATTGGAAGCAAAACTGCTTCTTTGGCAGCAGTTTTTGTATATAATTATATATATATATATATATATAGAGAGAGAGAGAGAAAGAGAGAGAGGGAGATGAGAAAGTGATTTCTGGTACAATACCACGGTAATATAAGTCGTAAAATGAGGAACATGGTTTTAATAGCGATTAAAATCGATTAAAACAAATATAAGATTAAGGCAGCTTTCGACCGACAGGTCTTCAAAGGCAATCATCGATAAAATGAAGGTAATGAGAGTTTTATTTTTTTCTTAAGTAAAGAAAAAAGGACTTTAAATTTAGGAGGAGACAAAAAATCTGATCGTACTCAAGATCAAGTAAATAATTTCATGAATATTTCCAAATTGTGTGAGAGCTCTCTCTGTCAACTCAGAGTCTGACGTTGTTTATAATTTACAATAGCTTCCAATATACACGTGGTGCCTTCAATAAGTTTCCAGCCTTTTTCGTACAGGTATATAAAATTATCGTAGACTCTTGAAAATTCAGTATGTTATTGCTATATATCTTATGAGATGACGGGCCAATTTTTATGATTTCAGGTTTAAATGAACAGCTATAGCTGCAATTGGAATACACCCTACTAAAGCCTGATTGTCACAGATGCTGAATTTCAAAAATGCAATCTGGACGTGAGGACACTTTAGAAGAATGATATGCAATAAAATTCTGTTTTAAACTCGGAAAAAATGCCACAGAAACGTATGGAATGCTTCAGACTGCTTTTCGACCATCTTGCATGAATCAAGCATCAGTTTTTGGGTGGCATAAAATATTCGAGGAAGGCAGGGTGTCTGTGAGGGATGATAAGAGATGTGGGAGGAGTAAGCAAGTTAATATACCAGAGTTAATTGGCCAAAGGGTCAGGGTTAGGGTTACTATGTTGAGGTTTTAATGGAGTTCAGGAAGAAATTCCTTCGGAAGAGGCCAACACTCTTCAAATCGGGTCAGTGGCATTTCCAGCAGGACAATGCATCAGTCCACAACTCCATCCTTGTCACAGACTATTTGACCAAGATGGGCATCCAGAAAGTTCCTCACCGTCCCTATAGTCCAGACCTTGCTCCCTGTGACTTTTGCTTATTCCCTAAACTCCAAGGCTGTCGTTAGGAGACAAAGGAGTAGATGAAAGAGGCTGTTACGAAGGTCATTGATACGCTCACACAAGAGGATTTCCATGGGGCCTTGAAGAAGTTGTTGGAACGGTACAACAAGTGCATTGCAGCCGGAGGAGATTACTTCGAAGGGTACTAGAGTTTCATGTGTGTGCTATCAATAAACGTGCCTATACGAAAAAAAGTCTGGAAACTTAAATTTAATGATCCTCATATATATATATATATATATATATATATATATATATATAAGAAAAGCCATGTAAACATTAAATCAATTTTTGAGTTATTTTTTGCATATGCAGTTAATATTTGAAATCATTTGAACGAGAATTGATCCCGTTATTAGATCACAAAATTAAATCAATTTTTCTGAAAAACCGAGTGCAACCGAAATATCATTTTTTTTAAATACTCTTTATATTGAGTTTTATTAAAAACAAATATTTAGAAAAATGAAAGTTTTATACAACGTTATTCACTTTGAATAGCTCTCTTCACTCTTAACTGAAAGCATTTCAAATATTCTTTTTTAAAAGTTTTACTGTGTTTCTAATTAATGAGAGCCACATGTCGATCTCAGTGTTCCCATAATATTTTTGAGGGCCATATACACAAAAAGGATAAAATCTTGTGAAAACGTGAGTAATCATCCTCATCCTCATCATCATCATGACTTTTTCTCTCTATCCTTCCCTAGCGAACAGGTGTTATTGGTAGGTCTTGCGTTGTACTGTGAATAATTGAACGATTTTAAAGACACGTCAACCCGTCTGGAGTTATTTTATACTGAGGGGTTCTTTGATGTTTATATTCACATACTTTGGGTAGTTTCTTAAGACTTTTTAGCGAATGGTTTTAGCCGGAGATTTTGTTGTTAGCGAGAGGGAAGTGTTGTTTGTGTTTAGCGAGGAAGATGGTGTGACGTACGCGCGTTTACGTTGAGTTGTTTCCTCGGTTAATGTTGTTAGTCCCCTCGCTAAGTTTTAAGGGTAAATAAAGGTAGAATGAAGAAGTAAGATGGCGATAGTCGAAAGGTGTTTTTAGAAATAAATTTTATTTGCAGCATGGAATATTGGGGTTTGCTTTTGGTGCTGCAAGATTCGTGGAGAGGTTATGCTTATTGAGAGGAAATTGAGTTATGAGAGGTTGAGAAGGTTGAGATGACAGCGTGTGTCGTCGGACGTGTGAAGGATTGAACTTTAGAGTCACCGTGTAGTTTTGTGTGTCTGGTAACTTGGGGAGAAGGCGTGCATTGGTCTCCATTAAAGTGGCCCAGAGGTGAATTGAGGGTTAGTTGTCGTTTGCGGAATAAAAGCATCGCGTTGACATAGCCACTTTTGGGGTGACATAAAGTTGTGCCTGTGCGAGGCATGTTGAATGCATCTAATTTATATTCAACTGGGATTCCTTGCAAGGAATCCATAAATTAGATGGGTTCCCTCGTGTGTCCATGCTGCTGCTATTCTAGAGCCGCAATGAGACGTCTGCACTGGGCGGCATTGTCCAGCTAAAAAGCATCGCTATTGAATAACGGCCAATGTAACGTCTACACTGGTCGGCGCTCTCCAGCCAAAGAGAGTGAGTTTGGCAGCATACCCAATTTCCTGTTGCCCGTAAAGAAAGGTCCGGGATGAATAGGATAGTTCATCCTGATTGGGTGAAATTAAGTGTCGAATTAAATTTGCACGCCAAACTAAAATACGAAATTTCCCTTCACTGTAACTTTTTTAAGCACACGGTCGAATAGAATACAGCTGAAATACTTCCTTCATTTTAAACTGTCCCATGTGTGACGGAAATGAACTTAGACAAGTGATAGTAGCAGCTCCATCTAGCTAATGTCATACCTTTATGCTTTATTAAATACGATTGATGTGTACATAATACATAGTACGTTTGCAGTGAAAAGATTTTTTCTAAGACTAGTGAATCTTTAATTGTTACACAGAGAGCTTTTCGTGTTCATTTTATGCTATGTCCGAATTATGCTGTTCTGAATAGAAACTCGAAGTTGATATGGGTTGAAAATTTCCGAATCACAGATTTAAAATGAAATATATAAAAACCGTTGCCTATTATTTAAACAACATTGAAATAATTTTTCTTATATCAGTTACCTTGGTCTTTTTATTAACGTTTAAAAACATGCCCATGATCGAATTTAAAAAGATGGTAAGATAGCAAGATGAAGTCACTAATTCTACTAGTTTGATTTTCCTTGCACCGAACAGATGACAGTTAAAAATATAGGGGGATGCCTCACTCTGTATATCAAGAATTCATATTCAATACAAATAATTTGCAAACAGACGTATTTACCTATAGATAGGGCCCTATCAGGAACTACCAGTCCGCACCAAAATGGAGCTGGGAGTAATGGCAATGAAGGAATTCTTCACGTTTAACAAATTTTCAGAACTGGAGCTTCACCATCAGATGTAGTTTAAAGTTACACTCAGAACACTTGATCCCTTGTAGAATAAGTCCTCGTTCAGAGTTTTTCATCGGGCATATAAGAACTGGCATATTATGTGGGGGATTAATTTATAGCTAGACTGACCGCCGCTGGCAAGGGGTTCCAATTTTCACACTATACACACACCCAACAAGGCCGCTAGTCTTCCTCCCCTAGAACAATGAAAGATATGGACCTCTATGTTTAGACGTAATAATATTATATTGTAGTAGTCGGCAACTCCGGTTCCCCGTATAAGAATTTGAAGGAATTTATAGGACAATTCGAAGCGAGCATATCATAAGGCGAATGGAAGCTGAAAAAGAAATATGACATAACAAATTCGTAGCAGACGCTGCAAATAACAACTTCAAGCACGTGGGAACATTAAAATCTACCAATCTTTTACTACACATAGATATACACTTTCAACGTGTCAAATATATCATAAATGAATAGTCCATGAACATAACTGTCTTTCTTCTTTTCTTTTCTTTCGTTTTTCTCCAAATTTTGAGAGAGAGAGAGAGAGAGGGTATATAAAATTGGGTATAAGGAGAAACAGTCCCAAAGTTACGTATCTTATTTAGATGGATTCCTGTGGAGAATCTTTCTTCTTTTACGGGCTCTTCGTTTACCCGGAGTTCTTGGCTTTAGTTCCGTCCGCCACGAACCCTGTCCAACAACTAGTTTTTTTATTTCCTTTTTTCGCTGACGGGAAGAAGGTGCCACTTCCGTTTTAGGGTCCCAGCCAATCACTTGGCTTCTCTCTTCCTCCCCCTGGTCGGGCGATTTCTTAGGGCTACTAGATTTCACCCAAGTCAGGTTACTGAGTACAGATAGCTTGACCCAATTTACTATCATGCCTTAACGGTCATTCTCTGATGGCTTGCCAATTCAAACACGAGGATAGTAGTAATCTTATTTCTATCGTCTCAGTGGGACACCACGTGACAGTAGTGTCTGTTAGAGTCCCATCTATGGATCTAAAAGATCTTTTTAATCACTTACTATACTTGAAACCATTAAATTATTGATCAATATTAAATTGAATTATTAGCCTTTGATTGCAATATTTGAAACCACTCAACTGTGTGCAAATCAATGAATAATGTCAAATAGAACTATTAGTGTTAGATAGCAACTCTTGGAACCATTTAGTGTTCTTGGTACGGCATTAGACTGCATCATTGGTGATTGGGGAATGTAGCGTATCCTTTCATTACTATTACTGTCCGGTCCAATCTGACCCGGACTAGTAAAACCTACTAGAGTCAAATCTATGGCTCAAATGAAACTGTTCAATCTTTTATTCGGGACTATTCAAAATCATACCATTGTGTGTAAGTTAAACGTTGTAGATAGGAATAATTCATTAATTTGAGTGAGAGTCAGGGTAATATTTCTTTAGATGCCTGTATTTTTACCTCATCTATAGACACCACCCTTATAGATGAGTAGCAGTAGTTTCTTGACTGAACTATTTGATCCTGGCCGATAACCTATGGGTTTATTTCGCTCAGTATCAGGTGAAGCGCACCGTTGACGCATCGTTAAGGCCATCCGCCTAATTTCACATCCACCATGCTGCTTTCCATCGCTTCTGAGGTTTAACTTAGGGAAAAAAAGGAAAAGTCACCCTTATATTCCTTAAGTTTAAACATAGTTGAACTCCAACTATTTAATTTTTAATGATTTTTCGTCTCCTCTAAATTCCGTTGTCGGCCTCGTCAGTTTCATTGTCTTACAAATGTGGTTCCTTAATTAATTTCGCTAGTTATTCACGTGATATTAAAAAGATTCGATTCTCTCAGGAAATACTTCAGATAATATCCTCAGTCCATACTAGCAAATAAATAGTACGGTTGAAATTTTACAATAATAAAAATGATAATAATAGCAACTACAATAACATCAATAGTGCCAAATTCTTCGGAATGGTAAACCATCTTATTTATTTTTTTCCTTTGCTTCTTATCTGTTACTCTTTCAATGGATCAAAGAGGTCTTAGAAGAGACACACCGCATGACGAACTTTTCCCCTTTTTTTCATATTAAATATATATCTTGATAACCTCACACAACAACCGCTTCACTTTTTCTGCTAACTTAATATCAGTTTTAGATTTGTTTTGTTTTTTAGGAAGAGTCAAAATGGCTTTCGGGGAAACCGATCCATAAAAGGTCTCTAACAATCCGTCGCATCCTAGAAGGTGTTCGAGCAAAAAAAAACAAGATGACACGCTTATTTGTAGATTTCCCCCAAGAAACTGTCACTGCCATAATGATGCTCAATAAAAACACGAAAGTAAGAGTTAATTCCCTGACTTCATTTACAAACTTCTTTGACATTCTTGCTGGCGTTCTGCAAGGGGATACATTAGCCCCCATATCTTTTCATAATCAGCCTAGATTACGCATTTCGAACGTCGATTGATCTAATTAAAGAAAATGACTTTACGCTAAAAGGGCAAGAAACAAGCAATACCCCGAATAAACTTTAGACTACGCGGATGACATAGTACTTCAGACAAATAAATTTACCCAAATCGAATCCTTGCTGCATAGTCTAGAGCAGGCTTCAGGAGGCATTGACCTCTACATGAATGCAGACAAAACGGAGTATATGAGTTTTAATCAAAAAGGTGACATCTCCACCGTAAATGGTGGCGCTCTGAAACTAGTAGACAAGTTCACCTACCTCGGAAGCAGCATCTCATCAACTGAAAATGACTTCTGCCTGCTATCGATAGTTTATTGATCATATAGAAGTCAGATAAAATTAAACGCAATTTTTTCCAAGCAGCGGTCGTGTTAATTCTACCATATGGATAGACCCAACGGACGCTGACTTAGCGTATAAAGAAAAAAGCCAATCGGGAATTGCACAAGAATGCTACGAGCTATATTGATAGCTAGATGCAACATCACGCTAAACAGCAACTGTAAGCCACCTACCTCCAATCTCTAAAACCATCCAAATAAGACGAACTCAGGATACTTTATACTTTAAATATACGCCTTAATACATTTAGCACCGGAAGGTGTCGTCAGTGATATTTTGCTTGGTTCCTTGGAGAGTTTCGGGTCTTTCAACATCATACTCTCCTCTCCTGCAGACCCTATCCGAGATGATCAGTCTCTGATACACCCTACTGCTCACGCAACTGGGAAAGAAAAAAAACGGAAATTGAATTGGCTTTTTATTTATTTGGACGATTATTGACCGCTCATCCGCGCATCTGATTAGATAGAATAATTAGTGTGAGCAATAATTAACAATTTAACTGTGTGCAAACAAATGATTGATATCAAATAGAATTATTAGTGTTAGATAACAATACTTGAAACCATTTAACTGTGTGTAAATAGAATTATTTGTATTTGTTCGTATTTGATTGGAGTATAATAGAATAATTAATAATACTTAAAACAATTTGAGTACAAACAAATAAGCTCTAGCTTGTTTAAAAATAATACTGCCGACAAACTATTCGCTTAAAATTATATATATATATATATGTGTGTGTGTGTGTGTGTACAGGATTTGGCATTAAATTACCCACTTGGGTTGATATGCCATAAAATACGACCGAACAAACCCTAATAACCTTGGTTGTGGCTTTTAAAGAAACATACAGACACATATGCACACTCACTCATAGATGTAGACACACATACTCATACATACACATTTATACCCGCCAATATATGTAAGTTAATTTACTGTAGAAAGTGAAGTTAGGCCTACGTCTAGTTACTTTATTGTGATTCCGATCGGTGACAAAAGAAAGAACGGAAGTGGGCGAAATGGGGAAGAAATTCTTCACCCCTCTTCAACCCTCTCCCACCGTTTCCCTCCTGTGTCCATTCTGCCTGTATTAATTATATCCATTGGATCTGAAGAAGTCCTGTTAAATTTGGTGTTATTGATTCATATCAATACCCATAGCAGGATGGAAATAAATTTACAATCCTAATGTGACCGGGTTTTGTTTTTCTTAAAGGTATATATATATATATATATATATATATATATATATATATATATCATGCCGTCAAAAATTCAGGCTGGGTTTCAGGACCAAATCAATATTACCACGAACCCAGAGTCCCTACCTTTATATTGCAATGCCCCAAGACTATTTCGGTATTCCGTCCGAGATATATCCTTATCATATTATTTTATTCACAACTTCCTCATCAGTGCACTGGAAGCGTCAATTCAATGACATAAAATTTGAATTAACTGACATGATATCGACGTCGACACAGACACAATAAAAGACAATAAAGAGGCGGAAACTGGTCAGAAAAATCAATGTATAATAGTAACAAGACGAGGAAGGCCAGAGGATACAACAGTTAAATTATTGTGATAAACACAACAAAGCGGAAAAAAGTTTTTTGAAAGAATCAATGTACAATATTAAAGCAATGATGAAGGTTAATGGATGGGATTGATAAAGATAACAATGACATAAATCTGCCTTTATCAAAATATTTCCTCCTAAAAAGAACCTGGGTTTCTTTCAATTTAAATTTCTAAGATGAGTTTCTTTCAAATCAGTTTCTCTTGTTTTTATTGCCTCTGTTACACTGTTCCAACTGCTAATCTCTAGAGTTTTCTTTACTATATGTATTGATTCTTTCTAGTGTATTTCTTCAACATCTTCTTCACAAGTATCTAGTCCCTGAAGCCTCTTCCTTTTCCTCTGTGTGTTTACCAACTCCTTCGTACCAGCAGGATGTGACACAAGGTCATTTTTAAGTAAAGTTTAACAAAGTTTTCTTTCTCCAAGATCGGTTGCCATACCAAGTTTAAATAGCCAAGTTTGTATAACTATTTACCTATTGTTGGTGGGCGAATAGTTGGATGTATAGATTTCCGAAGTTTATGATCTCTACATGAAATTTACAGCTTCGACTAGGATTTGAACTCTGGTCTCCGAGGCCATTTTCTACGACAACAATTACATCACGAACGTTATCTTTCTTTCTTTCTTACATTTTAAAAATGTCCGTCGGTTTTCTTGATGTCTTTACATATTTTTCTATGCTAAAATAGTTTTTTAAGAAATTGTTTCCTATCGAATCACAAAAATCATTTAAAACAACTTGATTCTTCTTTTTTTCGTTTGTCCGAGCGGACACAAAAATGCATGTGTCTGCGTGAGTACATACTTACAGAGTATGTGTAGGGCACCTCGGGTAGCGTAAGGGTTAGCAAGGTTGACTAGCGAAACCTTCACGGATGAGTTCGAGTCTCATTGGGTGCTCCATTCATATGGCCCTGTGCCACATCTAAGCAAAAAGCTTAGTAAATTACTACTTACAGAGTATGTGTGCAAGAATATGTGTGTGAGAGTTGGAGTATATGTGTGCATATATTAATGTGTATGTGTGAGAACTCTGTTTGAGTGAGTGAAAGAGAGAGAGAGAGAGAGGGAGAGAGAGAGAGAGATTATGTATTTATGTATTTGTGTGTGAATCAGTGCAAGTGTGAGTGGGCATGTATAGGTGTATGAATTATAATATTTGGGTATAGATCTCTGTGTATGCGCTAAAGAAAGTGAGAGAGGGTGTTTACACACGTGTGAGTGCATGCTTCTGTGCGAGCATGAGGGAGGAGAAAGAGAGAGACGAATAAAGACAGAGAGAGAGAGAGAGAGAGAGAGAGAGAGCATATGTACAAGTGTGTGAGTGTGTAGGATGAGGGGAGAGCAGTAGCCTGTCTTTTTTCAAGTTTGTTTTAAAATGTCGACTACTTTTCAGTCAAGTTTGCGGCAAAAAAAGCACTTTTCCTTCGGTGCCAAATCCCGCAGGACTGTGCGACGCGGGACATTTTGATTTCAAGTTTGTAGTTCTCGGGGAAAATAGGAAAGGATAGAGTTTGGTAATTCGTCTCCTGCTGTCGCCAAAGAGTCCCAAAATGCAGACAAGTTGGCGTCGTTGAACGAGAAACAACGAGACAAAAGCAACAATTAGAACAACAACTACAACAGAAGATAGGAAAGAGCAACAACGAGATAGATAGATAGATAGATAGATAGATAGATTGGTTGGTTGGTTGGTTGGTTTTATGGCATATCAACACTTGCAAGTTATTTAATGCCAAATCCTGTTTATATATACATTAACTATATATGGTTTGTAAACAAATATTTTGGTTACATTTTTTGAACTCGTGAGAGTTCATTTCCTTTCACATAGTTAAATGGTTTCAAGTATTGCTCTCCAACACAAATAATTCTCTTTAATATTAATCATTTGTTTGCACACAGTTAAATGGTTTCATTTATTGCTATCTAAAACTAATAATTCAATTTAATAAATAAATTTATATCAATTATTTGTTTAATGGTATCAAATATTACTATTAGACATACGAATTCAACTGAACATCAGTCATTTGTTTACACACAGTCAAATGGTTAAACAGTTCTATTTAACCCATTTCGGGTAAAAATTGACGTGGGAGTTATGGTAATGAAGTGGTACCCCACCCAGGACTAAAGCCTTAACATCAGATACTTTAGTGTCATACCCAGGACACAAATTTTATTTGACACATAGATGGACCCCAACGTTGGTTGGTTGGCTGGTGAGTTTTATGGCATAACAACCATTGTAGGTTATTTAACGCCAAATCCTGTTTTTACACATATATCAAATATTTTTGTAAACACATTTTGTATATACACACAGTTATATGATCAAACAGTTCTATTTCTATTACTAACAATTTAATTTGGCATGAGTCAACAAAGTTAGATAGTTCCAAGTATTGCTATGTATCACCAACAATTCAATTAAACATCAGTTATTTGTTTACACTCAGTCAAATGATCCAACAGTTCTATTTCAAACAATTCAGTTTAGCATAACTCATTTGTTTGCTCTCAGTTTAAATATCAAACTGTTCTATTTGACCCATAAATAGGACCCTATCAGATACTACCACTTCGGGTCAGAGGGGACCTGGGAGCGATGTCAATGAAGCGGTACTCCACATTCCACAGCATTACAGGAACATCTTCACCAGATTGTCATACTAGGACACTCGTTGGTATGAGGGGGGGTTTACCTCTCTGTAGAGAACCAGTCAGTGTATTCTACAGCCCTAGCAGACTGGGCTTCACTAATCCAGGGCAGGGTGGGCCTGGGAGTCATGGTTATGAAGAGGTTCTCCACATTCTCCAAAGGTTCATGACTAAAACCTCAACTTCATATGCAGATAAGTGTAATATCTAGAACACTCATTCGGTATGGGGTCTTTTCCTTCTGCAGAAATGCAGTTGGTGTATTCTACAGCCCTAGCCAACAGGGCTGACTAGGCTTAGATAAATCAACGCCCATAAATAATAGCAATATTATATAAAAAGTTCATTTTCTGTCAAACCAAAGAAAACTGGATTGTATTATTTCAGTTAGAAGGTGTCCGTGGTGTAATGATTATCGTCATAGGAAATAGACACGGCGACACGAGTTCAAATCCTGGACGATACTGATTGCATTTTCACATAGCACGAATACCCTTGGGAAAGGTATGAATCCAATTATTCTCCCTCCAACTATGGGTAAATAGTAGGACAGACTGGGTTTTTCAGCCTTGGTGAGGCAACTAGTCAAGGAGAAGGAAAACCTATTAAACTCCGCTTAAAAATTGACCTTGGGTCATATCCTGCCCGAGCAGAAGGGTTGGTAAATAGGATTATTTCAGATAGAACATGATACAATGAAAACGGATATCTTAAGGTATTACTTATTATCAATTTCTACCTAATTGAAAATCTTCATCCAAAAATATGAACACTTAGCAATCCAAAACTAGGCGTAATGGTTATCGTCGTAACGAAATTAATTCGATGGGACTCAAATCCTGGGCGAGACTGTTTGCCTTTTCAATTCGCGCTAATGCCCTTGGAAAAGGCATGAATCCATATGTTCTACTCCGGCTATGGGGAAATACTTGGATCGACAGGGTTCTTTAACCTTGGTTAGGCAACCAGTTTAGAAGGAAAACTCTGAATATAAACCAGCTGTATTCCGCTTAAGAATTGACCTTGTGCCATATCTTGCCCATGACAGAGAGGTTGGGTAATTGCAAACACACTTATACAAAATTCTATATTGTACGTATATCTTAAAACTAAACTTGTTTCTTGTTTAAAGAATTTTAATGCTGGAGAATTTAGAAATAAAAAAAATACCTAATGATGTCCGAATTGATTTAACACGTTCAACTGGAAATAAATTCCTGGGATCTTTGTTTTAGAAGCAGATTAATTTTTTATTTTAAAAAGATGGCAAGGATGTTCTTATATAGGAACGATGTTTGCGTAGATAGATAGATAGAGAGAGAGAGATGGGGGGAGGAAGAGGAGAGGGATATATATATATATATATATATATATATATATATATATATATATATATATTGTTTAAAATAGAAGAAAATTAGAAACTGTATTCCATAATAAATTTATTTCGCTTTTTCAAATTCTTCAAATGGATTTCAAGATCCATTTTTTTTTTAAAATCCATTAGAAGAGCTTGAAAAAGCTGAATAAATTCATTATGAAATACAATTTCTAATTTTCTTGTATTTCAGACAAAAAAATATTTTGCTCTGCAGGTTTATTTTATATTAAATAGCCGTGCACTGAGCACTTATTCTTTGGATATTTACAGTCCTTATTTACTTGATATATATATATATATATATATATATATATATATATAGAGAGAGAGAGAGAGAGAGATTGATTGAGTAATAGATAAATAGAGAGATAGAGATTGAGGGAATAATAGATAGATAGATAGAGAGAGAGGGGGGGAAGAAATAAAAGGCGATATATATATATATATATATATATATATATATATATATATATATATATATATATATATATATATACCCATAAAGCATCCCTAACAATTTTATATAAAAAGTTAATATTTTTCTAAACCGTAGAGAGCTGGATTTTATTTTTTCTGGGAGAACCTGATACTGCTAAAATGTCTATTATTAGGTATTATCTATTACCGAACTTTACAGCATTAAATCGGAATACTCGATGTCCATTGGTCTAATGAGGAGAGTGTTCGCCAATGGCCTGGGAGACCATATGAAATATATGAAATATATGGTACATATATGAAATATATGTCCCAGTAGAAAAATAAGTGTACCACGAAGCACTAGACAATGTAGTAAGTAAATTTTTCTACAAAACTTTTTTCTTGCTTATAGAATTTCAATGTTATATAATTTCTTCATAAATAATACCTAATAACGCCCGTTTTAATTGTATAATTTCCGCAAGAAATAAAATTCAGGCAACTTTCTTTTTGAAGGAAATTTAATTTGAATTTTAAAATTTGTTAAGGTTTGACTTATTTATGAGCGATGGATTGGTTTGGATTGGTTTTATGGTGCATCAACCTTCGTGGGTCATTCAACGCCAAATCCCTTTTTATACATATATATTAAATATGATTTCTAAATTTTGTAGAAAACATGTTAAATCGAGCCTGAGCTCATTTTTTCACACAGTTAAATGGTTTTACACACAGTTAAATGATCAAACAGTTCAATTTAGCATAAGTCCACAGTTTTTTACACATGTTAATTAATTAAACTTTAGTCATTTGTTTACACATAGTTAAATGATCAAACAGTTCTATTTCAAACAATTCAATTAAGCATGTCAAAGTTAAATGGTCCCAAGTATTGCAATTCAATTAAACACCTGTCATTTGTTTACACACAGTTAAATATAAAAACAGTTCTATTTCTAACACTTCGGTTTAGCATAAGTACACAGTTTGAATATCAAACAGTTCTATTTGACACATAGATAGGAGCCTATCAGATGCTACCACACCAGACCAGAGTGGACTAAGGAGCAATGCAGGGGTACCCCGCATTTCCAAGAGTTCCAGCATTACTGGAGCCTCACTATCAGATTGTTTTGTGTCATATCCAGGACAATCGTTGGGGGAGTTTTACCCCTCTGCAGAGATGCAGTCGGTGTATTCTGCAGTGCCTTCCCTTGCCGACTTGGCCATGAGCGATGGAGTAAAAGTATAAAATGAAAAGGATTTTCACACATAATAAGATTAATTCTAAAATTAAAGACTGCCAGATATTTTTGAAAAATAGCTTGAAAAGAACAAGAAGTTTTGATTTATTGATTGATTTAAACGGCACGTTAACCTCAGTAGAGATATTTTATACCAAGTGTTTAGGGAATTGCGTTCATTGTATGTTTATGATCACATTTTGGTATAACCGTTTCTTGACATATTTTCACACACAATTATTTGGGTTTAAGTAACTCATTATAATGATCCTTAGAAAACAATTACAGTAGCAATCCCTTATAGAATTACTTTATGACATCAAGTCAAGTAAAGGAAATTTGGCGAACTAAGTCGAGGGTAACCCGAAGGCTCCCTTTTCAATAGCTACTACACCGAGTTGTAAAGGAGGGCGCTACTCCATTCCCCGGATTGTTTCACTTTACCCTTGATCCATACCTTACAATGCTGAGTTTTAAGCAAGGTGGCATCAAGTATCATTTTTTGAGTCTTTGGTATGACTCGACCTGGGATTGAACTCCGGTCTCCCGAACCACTGGCGGACACTCTTCTTATAAGGCCAATGGCCCGGTGATATAAGTAAAGTTGGCGACCTTAATCTAGGGTGACCCGAAGGCTCTCTTTTCAATAGCTACAACACCGAGGTGTAAGGGAGGGCGCTACTCCATTCCCTGGATTGCTCCATTTTGCTTTTGATCCTTACCTTACAATGCTGAGTGCTAAGCAAGGCAGTATCAAGTACCATTTTTGAGTCTTTCGTAAGACTCGACCTGGGATTGAACCCCGGTCTCCCAGGCCATTGGCGAAAACTCTCCTCATTAGACCAAAGGACATCGAGTATTCCGATTTAATTCTAAACATATATCTATTTGATCCATAGATGATACTTTAACTGGTATAACCAACCTGGGTCAGAGAGAGGCTAAGAGTAATGAAAATGTCAGTGTAAACCACACTCTCCAGATCTCCAGAACTTAAACTTTACCATCAGATCGAGTTTAGTGTCATACTCTGGACACACTTAGGGGAGTCTCACTACTCTACAGGGGATAAAGAAGGCACATTTTATGCCCCACTATCAGATAGAGTTTAGTGTCATACTCTGGACACACTTAGGGGAGTCCTACTACTCTACAGGGGATAAAGAAGGTACATTTTATGCACCACTATCAGATAGAGTTTAGTGTCATACTCTGGACACACTTAGGGGAGTCTCACTACTCTACAGGGGATAAAGAAGGTACATTTTATGCACCACTATCAGATAGAGTTTAGTGTCATACTCTGGACACACTTAGGGGAGTCCTACTACTCTACAGGGGATAAAGAAGGTACATTTTATGCACCACTATCAGATAGAGTTTAGTGTCATACTCTGGACACACTTAGGGGAGTCTTACTACTCTACAGGGGATAAAGAAGGTACATTTTATGCCCCACTATCAGATAGAGTTTAGTGTCATACTCTGGACACACTTAGGGGAGTCTTACTACTCTACAGGGGATAAAGAAGGCACATTTTATGCCCCACTATCAGATAGAGTTTAGTGTCATACCCTGGACACACTTGGGGGAGTCTTACTACTCTACAGGGGATGAAGTAAGTACATTTTATGCCCCACCGACAGGCAGGCAAAACAACTATGAAAATGTTAATGGTAATGTACTATTTCTTGATACCCGTTTCAAATTTCTGTGCTATTTTTGTCTTCAGTGGATAAAATATAGTAACAGCTAAACTTTCACTGATTAAAATCTAAAAACATATATTAATATCATATATATATATATATATATATATATATATATATATATATATATATATATATATATATTTGATTAAATACCAAAGTGATACAAATCAATCCTTTTTGACAGGAAAAAAAAGACGCATCCTTTCGTATTGTAATGACTCATGAAATTGTACAGAAAAATTAGAGACATGATTTTCGAGTGCTTCAGGTGGTGAAGTTAATGAAAAAAAAAATCTATGAATAGCAACACTGAAAATAGGCGGGGCATTCAATAAATAAGGTGAATATCGCCCCAGCAATTGCCAATACGAAACATTGTTTACAGCTGCACCTTTTTCAAGGAAACCAAGTGATTGGCTTTTCATGTCCTAGAAGACACTTAGCGCGTCTTTCTTTACTGAACGTTGTGGTCAGAACTTTTCTTTTACGGGAGAGTCAGTGTGGTCTCTCCTTAATCTTGGTAGGGCAACCGGTCTAGGAGAAAGAAAACCATTTGTAAATTTTATTTTTTTTTGACATTCATTTTGTTTATTTTTCTAAAATATATTTCCCTGTAAGCATCAAGAAGTCTTCTTTGAGTTTCCCATCTTTTGCACTTTTCAGCCACAAAAAATTGATTTCAAGCTACTGTTTGATTGGCTGTTATTTTGAATAGCCTCAAAAATATTTTTACAGGATTAAAAAATAATTTTTGTTTTAAACCTATTTCAAACAATACATAATGAAAAAAATTGTTTTTCTTTTAAAGAAATGTCTCCTTATTTAATCACTGACTCTCATTTGTGTGTATATATATATATATATATACATGGGGGGGTATGGCATATTTACCTTTATAGGTTATCTAATGCCAGATCCAAATAAATAGTTCTATTTCAAACAATCCAGTTAAGTATAAGTACACAATTTGATTGTTAAGAATATTTATATTTCAAGCTATTCAGTTAAGACAAACAGTTCTCATTAAAACAATGCAGTTTAGTAAAAGTGTAGTTTTTGTTTATACACAGTTAAATGTCAAAACAGTTCTATTTCAAACAATTCAGTTTAGCGTAAGCACAGTTTCAATGTCAAAAACAGTTCTGTTTAAACAATTCAGTTTAGCATAGAAAAACAATCCTATTTCAAGCAATTTAATGTAGCATAAGCACGCAGTTTAAATATCAAAACAGTCCTATTTCAAGCAATTCAGGTTAGCATAAGTACACAGTTTATTTCTATTTGACCCATAGATAGGACTCAATCATGTGCTACCACTCCGGACCAGAGTAGACTTGGGAGCAATAGCAATGAAGGGATAGTCTGCATTCCCCAAAGCTCCAGCATTACTGAACCTCACCGTCAAATTTTTTTGTCATATCTAGGACACTCGTTACGGAAAGGTCTTACCTCTCTACAGAAAAGCAGTCGGTTTATTCTATAGTTCCAACCGACTGGGCAAGAATGTGCATGTGCGTGTGCGTGTGTGCGCGCGCGCGTGTGTGTGTGTGAGTGTACATATCCTGTGAGTATAAAAATAAGAATACTATTGGTAAAATTTTTTAAAAACCCTTAGATAATCAGAACATTCAATATTAGAAAATTAGTATTTTTATTATGGTTACTCCATCATTTTGAGCAGACGGGATGACAAAACCTACAAAACTATCACTGCTAACTCTGAAAAGACGGGTAAAAGACAAGATGAAATGGAGTTATTAGTTGGACAAATATATATGAGGAAACATTGCCGGTTTATTTGAAAAATTACAAAAACAAAAGTTAGACTTGAAAATAATAATAATAAAAATAATCAAATACTACATAAAAAGAATACTGAAAGGCGAATTACAGCGACCAGAAACAACTCAAACAGCATAAGGATCAAAGAACAACAATAACTAGGAAACAAAAATGAGAAGAGAAATAGTTGAATTTATATTTCAAGCGACCAGCGAAATCTCACACGATATGACTTGGACATATCCAAGAGAGGGAAATCTTAATTGAGAAACAAAATCTCTTCTTTTAGCAGCACAAAAAAAAAAAAAAAAACGCCATAAGGGCAAATTACGGTAAAGGAAAAAAAAGATAAGACGCAACAAAATAGCAATAGTTGGTTATGTGCTGACAGAGACGAAACGATCAACCATACAAGCGAATAGTGCAAATTAGCACAAAAAAGGTATAAGACTACACACGGCAGGGTAGGGAAGGTGATCCACTGGGAATTGTGCAAGAAGTTTAAATTTGACCATGCGAACAAATGGTACAACCCCGAATCCGTCCTGGAGAATGAGACCCAAAAATTCTCTGCAATTTTAGAGATACAAACGGATCGCCTAATTCCGGACAGACAACCAAAGCTAGTGATGGCCAAAAAACAAAAAACAAAAAAACAAAAACAAAAAAAAGAAAATGAAAAAAAGAAAGAAGGGAACCTATCGAATAGTGGACTTTGCCGTCCCAGCAGACCACCTAGTAAAATTAAAAGAAGGTGAAAAGAAGGATAAATGCCCGAACCTTTCTCGAGAGCTGATGAAGCTGTGGAACATGAAAGTGACGGTGATACCAATTGTAATTGGAACGATCTTTAAAAGATTAGTAAAGGGACATGAAAGACTAAGAAATAAGAGGGCGAGTAGAGACCATTTAGACCACAGAATTACTAAGATTGGCAAGAATACTGGGAAGAGTCCTGGAGACTTGAGGAGACTTGCTGTCACTCAAACTCCAGTGAAAAACCATCGGCTAACATTGATGTGAAAAACCTTCAAAGGAGTAAAATATCAATAGTAATCATAATCCTAGTAATAATAATAATGAAAGGTGATCCAATGGGAACTTTGCAAGAAATTGAAATTTCACCATACTACCAAATGGTATAACTAAAAACCAGAATCCATTTTAGAGAATGAGACACATAAAATTCTCTGGGGTTTTGAGATACAAACGAATCATCTAATCCAGGCAAGACGACCTTACATACTGATAAGTTAAAAAAAAGGGAACTTATCGTCTGGTTGAATTTGCTTTTTCAGTGGACTACAAAGTGGAAATAAAAGAAAGCGAAAAGATGAGCAAATACTTGGACCTTGCCAGAGAACAACGGAAGTTGGCGAACATGCGAGTAACGGTGATACTAATTGTAGTTGATGTGCTCATAACGGTCCACAAATGCCTGGAAAGAGGACTCGGAGAGTTGGAAATCAAAAGAAGAATCGGGACCATCTCAACTACAACATTGTTGAGATCGGCCAGAATACTGAGAAGAGTCCTGGAGACCTTAGGAAACTTTGACTCCAGTGAACGACCATCAGCTTACGCTGGCGTGAAGAACTCACGGGGAGTAAAATAATTATTATTATCACTACAACTACTACGCAAAAATTACTCCATATAATAATAATAATAATAATAATAATAATAATGATAAAATAATAATAATAATGATTATTATTATTATTATTATTATTGCACGTAATACAATACATATATCATCAAATCACAAAAGCCATAATTATATGAAAGAAAAATAAACAGTTTGAATCTCTCTCTCTCTCTCTCTCTCTCACACACACACACACACACACACACACATTGAGAGTGACCCGAAGGTTCCCTTTTCAATAGCTACTACAACGAGGTGTAGAGGAGGGCGCTACTCCTTACCCTGAATTGCTCCACTTTACCCTTGATGCTTAACTATAATGCTGAGTGTTAAGCAATGCGCCATCAAGTACCCTTTTTTAAGTCTTTGGTATGATTCGACTTGGGATTGAATCCCGGTCTCCCGAACCACTGGCGTATATATATATATATATATATATATATATATATATATATATATTAAATGAGCCTTGTAATTATCATACGGTGTTTTTATTGCTATCCGCCTACTTTAAAATGTCATCATTTGTGTTTATTAACAAGGACCCGATAATAAATCCCTCCTTATTTGATGGTGTGGACCAATTACCAAACGATCGATGTATGAGTATTTTAATTTTTCGAAAGAAGATGCTGAACAAAGCAATCTTGCAATCGATACTTTGACAAGTATCGATAAGGCAAGTTATGCGATAACCTGAAGTTGTTCTCCATCGATTGATTTTAACAGCATGTGAACTGAAAGGTTATTTTATACCTAGAAGCGAAAAGATAAACGAATGCTAAGATTATGCTAAAGAGCTGAAAAAGCATCAGGACGACGGTGATACCAGTTGTATTTTGAGCCCTAGGAATGGTCCCGAATATCCCCGACTGGGGAAACTGGAGAATACACGAAAAATTTTGATCATCCTGACAAAAACACTGATAAAATCGACTAGAATACTGAGAAGAGTCCTGGAAACTTGAGGAGACTTGCTATCACTAAGACTTCTGTGAAAAACCACCAGTTAAAACTGATGGGGAAAAGTTGCAAAGAGTAAAATTATATATATATATATATATATATATATATATATATATATATATATATAGTTAGGATGAAATTAATTGGTTTATTAGGAATAACGATGTGTTATTGACTGCCCGAATAATATTCCCTCGTTTTTGTGTAAGCAAATAAAGTGCTCATCTTGTCTTTATTACTGGTATTGACTGATTGATAGATTGATTAATTGATTTTAACGACACGCCAAACTGTCAATTATCATTTTAAGAATAGATTTTAGGCAATTGCTTATATTGTATATTTATACTTACATTTTTTGTGTGGTCATTTCATACTATTTTCTTTTTGCGCACAGTTGTAGGATATCAACTATATCTATCTAATTTTTATAATTGTATGGTTTGAAGTAATTATTTTTATTTAATAATTATCAAATAGTAATATGGTTTCCAGAAACTAACAATAATAATCTCTAGTAAAGAGGTATAGCTCCAAATAACAATTCTTTATATGAATTATTTACTGTTAAATACCATGAAATATTCCTATCGAAAACGAATAATTTTTAGAGAGATCATGACCCATAGATAAGACCCTCACAAGGGATTTATGCCTTTTCCTGGAAAAGACAGGAACCTATCTCTTCTACTCCTAGCTACGGGTAAATAGTTGGTCAGGCTGTGCTCTTTAGCCTTGGTAAGGTAACAAGTCCGTAGGAAAGAAATTTCCGAATTCAAACCAGTTATACCCCGCTTAAAAATCGACCTTATGTCACATCCTGTTTGTGATTAAGGAGCTAGCTAAATACATACCCAAACAGAAGGACAGACTTGACTCACTACATTTGATGGGGTATCCAATTTAGGAGAAGAAAAAGAAGCTGAGCAACGACAAATAGAATTAGCAATTGGACGAGTAACCGTTTATGAGCACCAGATAACATAAGCAGCTGACTAAAGCTTTATAAGAATAAGTAAAATAATTTTTTTTATCCATCTTTAGATGGATGAGGTGTCGGGACAAGAGCTCATGTAAGTAGCTCGTCATCATGTATTAGACTAGTTAAAGCTGAGTAACTAAATAATAATAATAATAATAATAAGGCACAAACCAGAATCAGTTCACGAGAATGAGACGCATAAAATTCTCTTGGATTTTACCTATTTCTGACCAAGAGGCAGGACCAAGTGATAATTAAGGAGAAAAAAAAAAATGAAAAAAAAAAGAGAGAAAGAACTTGCGGTATAGTGAATTTCACCGTCCTAGCGGACCAGTGAATGAAAATCAAAGAATCCGCTTTCTTTAAATCTTGCCAGAGAACTGAGAAACCTGAGGAACTTGAGGATGACGGTGATACCAATTGTGATGAGCACTCAAGGAATGATCCCCAAAGGTTTGGAAAGAGGACTAGAAGAGGTAGGAAATCGAAGGATTAACCGAGACGACCCAGTCCACAGCATTGTTTAGATCATCTAGAAAACTGAGAAAAGTCCTGGAGATTTGAGGAGACTTAGCGTCACACAGATTCCAGTGAAAAAACCATCTGCTAAATCTGATGTGAAGATTTCACAAGGAGAGGAAAGTGCAAATGAAAGACGTGATCCGAAAAGAATATCTCAGGAGAACGCGAAAACTACTCGAGACAAAACTCTCCAGCAGAAACCTCATCAAAGGAATAGATACTTGGCCTGTGCCACTAGTCAGACATTCGGGACCCTTTCTCAAGTGGACCAGAGATGAACTTAAACAAGGACAAGAAAACTAATGACCATGCATAAGGCATTACATCCCAGAGACGACGTTGACAGACTATATGTATCTAGAAAAGAGGGAGGAAGAGGACTTGCCAACATCGAAGACACCGTTGACGCATCCATACAACGGCTCGAAGACTACATAGGAAAACACGAACGAGGACTAATTACAACCATCAGAGTCGATACGGACAACACGATAAACAAAAGAATGACAACAACTAGGAAACAAAAATGGGAAAGAAAACAACTCTATGGCCGCTTTAAGCGTCTAATAAACAACATTTCACACCAGAAAAACTGGACCTGGCTAAAAAAAGGAAACCTTAAAGGAGAAACGGAATCCCTCCTAATAGCAGCACAGGACAATGCCATAAGAACGAATCATATCAAAGCGAGAATAGATAAGACGCAACAAAACAGTAAATGTAGGCTATGCGGTGACAGAGACGAAACGATCAATCACATTATAAGCGAATGCAGCAAATTAGCACAGAAGGAGTACAAGGCGGGACACGATTGGGTCGGCAAGGTAATCCACTGGGAAATGTACAGGAAGTTTCAATTCGACCATACAAACAAATGGCATATGTACAACCCGGCACCTGTCCTAGAAAATGACTCGCATAAACTCCTATGGGACTTTAACATACAAACGGATCACCTAATCCCGGCCAGAAGACCAGACCTCATAATAATCAACAAAAGAAAGAGAATTTGCAAAATTGTTGACTTTGCTGTCCCGGCGGATCACAGAATAAATCTGACGGAAAGTGAAAAGAAGGATAAGTACCTCGACCGTGCTAGAGAATTGAAAAAGCTGTGGAACATGAAAGTAACGATCGTGCCAATTGTAATTGGTGCGTTAGGCACAGTAACTAAAGGATTATTAAAGGGCCTGGAGGACTTGGAAGTTGGCGGACGGGTAGAGACTATCCAAACGACAGTATTGCTGAGGACGGCCAGAATACTGAGAAGAGTCCTGGAGACTTGAGGAGACTTGCTGTCACTCAAACTCCAGTGAAAAACCATCAGCTAATTCTGAGGTGAAAAACTCTAGAGGAGTAAATAATAATAATAATACAATACAATGCAATAAGGACTAACCATATCAAAGCGAGAATAGATAAGACACAACAAAACAGCAGATGTAGGTTATGTGGTGATTGAGACGAAACGATCAATCGCATGATAAGCAAATGCAGCAAATTAGCACAGAAAGAGTATAAGACTAGGCACGACTGGGTGGGCAAGGTGATCCACTGGAAATAGTGCAAAGAATTGAAGTTTGAAGACATGAACAAATGGTATTAGCACAACCCAGCATCTGTTCTCGACAATGACACATAAACTCTTACAAGACTTTGACATACAAACGGATCACCTAATCTCGGCCAGACGGCTAGACTTTATAATAATCAACAAAAAAAAAAAAAAAAAAGAGAACTAGCAGGATTGTGGACTTTGCTGTCCCGGCTGACCACAGAGTAAAATTGAAAGAATTTGAAAAGAGAGATAAGTACTTCGCCCTTGCCAGGCAATTGAAAAAACTATGGAACATGAAAGTGACGATTATACCAATTGTTATTGGTATTGTTGGTACACTCACCAAAAGATTGATACACGGACTGGAGGACTTAGAAATAACGGGTCGAATTGAGACTCTCCAGACTACAGCAATATTGAGATCGGCCAGAATACTGAGAAGAGTCCTGGAGATTTGAGGAATCAAATGGAAATCAGTGGAAAACCATCAACTAGCGCTGATGTGAAAAACTCTCAAGGAGTAAAATAATAATGTCGTGTAAATTAACGCAAAAAAGAGTATAAAACAAGACGCGACTGAGTGGGAAAGGTGATCCACAGGGAATTGTACAAGAAATTTGAATTTGATCATACGAACAAATGATAAATGCACAACACAGAACCCGTCCTAGAAAATGAGACGCACAAAATTCTCTGGGGTTTTGAGATACAAACGGATTATCTAATTTCGGCTAGACCATTAGACCTAGTGATAGTCAACAAAAAAAAAGAAAAAAAAGAGAACCTGCTGAATAGTGGACTTTGTCGTTTTTCGGCTGACCACAGGCTAAAACTGAAAGAAAGCGAAAAGAGAGATAAGTACCTTGACGTTGCTAGAGGACTGAAATAACTATTGAACATGAAAGTGATGGATATAGCAATTGTTATTGGCGCGCTCGGTACTGACACCAAAGGATTGGTGCAGAAACAGGAGGACTTGAAAATAAGAGAACGAATGGAGACCAGCCAAACGGCAGCATTGTTGAGATCGGCCAGAATAATAAGAAGGAGACTTGAGGAGTATAGCTGTCACTCAGACTCAAGTGAAAAACCATCGGCTAACGATGGGGTAAAAATCTCTCAAATGAGTACAATTTTCTATCAAGCTATTTTAGATGCCCTCACCCATATTCTTGTGATACTAGAAACAAACTTTCGTTTGCCTCTTCAGTATGTGTGATAATGATTGTACAATCGTTCGTCCTCTTCAATAAACTAGATTTGGTCAGTCTCTTGTTTGGTCTTGTTAACTCTTTTACCCCGAAGTTGATTTCATTGCCGCCTCCGCGCTTACACTCATGGCCTTTGACGATTTTATCAACTACCCAATACTCATTTGATGCCTTTTGAATAGACTCGATTTTTTTTTATCTTGGTCGTCTTTCCAAAATCTCAATAGTGGGCGAGTTAATAGTAGTCTATAAGTTAAACTAGAAAGAAAGAAAGAAAAAGAAAGAAAATTATATGAAGAAAGGAAGACATCGTAGAAAGAAAGAAAGAAAGAAAGAAAGAAAGAAGTATAAAAAAAAAGGACAAGAAAGAAACGAAGCATAAAATTGGGTTGAGAAAATAACGAAATAAAAATGACACATATGAAAAAAAAAAAATGACCAAGAAGGAAAAAGAAATAAAATGAAAAAAATGTGATCGATAAAAAGGAAAAAGAAGTCTGAAAAAATAAAAAGAAAATGAAGGAAAAGAAAGTAAGCAAAAAATTAAAAAGTAGATAAAGAAAGAAGTATGAAAAAAAGAAATTAAGCCTAAAAAACAAGAAAGAAAAAAAATACAAACCAACAAAGGGTTAAAAAACGAAAAGTGAGAAAAGGGAAGAAAAATAAATTAATAAAAGAAATAATAAGTTCAAGGTACCAAAAAAAAATGAAAAGAAAATAAGAGAAAGAAGTTGAAGGCAGATGAAATGATGCATTAAAAAAATGAAAAGATTCAAGAAAAACGGTTGAGGAAAAAGAAAATGAAAAAATGTACCTAAGGAAAAAAAGAAAAGAAAAGCGGGAAAAAAAAAGAAACAAACAAACAAAGAACCATAGAAAGAAAGAAAGAAAGAAAGAAAGAAAGAAAGAAAGAATGAAAGAATCATAGTTCAAGAAGAAAGAAAAACAGAAAAAAAGAAAAAAACTATGGTAAGAAAGAAAGAAAGAAAGAAAGAAAGAGTCACCGAAAGAAAGAAAGAGCTACCGAAAGAAAGAAAGAGCCACAGAAAGAAAGAAAGAAAGAAAGAAAGAAAGAAAGAATAAGCTATGATAAGAAAAAAAAGAAAGAAAGAAAGAAAGAAACATGGTAAGATAAAAAGAAAGAACCATGGTTCCTGAAGAAAGAAAGAAAGAAAGAAAGAAAGAAAGAAAGAAAGACGTGCTGGTGAAAAGAAACTGAAAGTTTCCACTGAGTGTAATGTCAATGCTATTTCTCAGGTGAACTGCACGGAATGCGTCATTGCTAGTTATTTGCTTTGACTCTGACTGTGACACACGTCCCCGTCTTTTAGGAAGCGGAAAGGGGCCAGACAGGTTGAGGGATGAGTGAAATGTTGGTCAGATGGGAGGGAGACGACAGCACGACCGGTGGACCGCTTGGTTAGAACCATTGCCGAACACCACCCCACAAACCAATCAATTTTGACTTATTTTTTCCCTTATTTTTTTTCTTTTGTATATTCATTCTTCCTCTTTTCTTTCAGTCGTTGGCTCCCAACAGGCTTCTGAACAGATCTTGGTATGTCTGCAATGACGAATAAATTGGCCAACAAGAACTCATCTATTTCATCGAATGAGAAAAAAGTTAAAAGAAAAAACAACAAAAAAGAAAAGAAAAAAACAAAACAAAAACGAAAACAAAAAGCAGGACAAGGAAAAAGCAGAAAAAATGGAGAAAACAATTTTTTTTAAGATAGCAAAAAAATAGATTTAAATCCCAGATTTGATTTCAGGGGATTCGTTCACATTACATTTCTTTGGATATATGGATAACCATACTGAGATAGATAGATAGATAGATAGATAGATAGATAAAGAAAATATAAAGAAAAATAAATTATATATAAATATATTCATCGATACCTAATAAACAGATCAAGGTAGCCTTAGGAATATATATATATATATATATATATACGAGGCGAAGTTCGTCCAAAAAGTTCCTAGCCTCACACAGGAAGACATGCCATGGAAAAGAGTATCAAAACGAAAGAAAATCAAATATGAAAATAGAAAATAAAAAAAAACACAAGGAGGAAAAAGCGAGAAAAAAATGGAATGTTAAGAAAGATAAGAGAAAGAAGATAACTTTTTGAACGAGCCTCCTATATATATATATATATGGGTAAGGTAAGAAAACGGAAAGAAAAATACATATGAATAGATGAGAAAAAAATTATTACTAAATATTAATTTAGGTCCACCGACGCGTTTCAACAAGATATTTAAGATATGAAACGACGAAAATTTCTGGTAGAAAGTGTCTAAGGTCATCTTCAGGGTGGGAATTATGAATTTAAAATAGCGTGAAGAAAAGGGGAATATTGTACCCAAGATCTTATATAGGAGAAACAAGTTGAAATCTACCCAAACGAATCAATGAACACAAAAAAGACTTTACATCGGGTAATTTTTCCATTGCTTTAGTCATTCATAACATTTCCACAAACCATAAATTTGACTTCCAGCATTCAAACATCATTCCATTCATGCATGATAAAAACAATCGTAGAATCATAGAATATTCCGCTATTTCACATTATAATACAATAGAACAAAGGCCAGAATTTTATAAAATTTCACATTACTTAGCCAAATTTTGTTGCAAGATTTCAACTGAAACTAACAACGATAATTAAACAGACAACCTTACTCCATCTGTGCACAATATTACCCCTTTTTTCACGCTTTCCTCTTGCTTTCTTTCTTTCTTTCTTTCTTTCTTTCTTTTTTCTTCCCTCTTCCCCTCGTTTCTTCTTTCTTTCATTCTCCACCTATACAAACCGACTTTTTATACACGCTATGTTTCTCCTAAACTTGTTTTAAAATTTACGTTTCACGACGTAAATTTTTTCAAACATTTTTCGAATATTTTTGTGTATTTATTCAAACTGCTAATATCTTGTTGAAATACGTTGGTGGACCTAAATTAATATTTAGTAATACATTTTTTCCTCATCCATTTATATGAATTTTTCTTTCCGTTTTCTTCACACACACACACACACACACACACACACACACACACACACACACACACACACACACACACATATATATATATATAATGTTCTTTTCTATATTTATAAATAAACAGTGTTCTATATTGCCAAGGGAGTATTTGTATCTAAGTTAAGATCGCGTAGACACAGGGTCAACGGCGCTTGGTGATTGCCACTTTCTCCCCTATTTGATCATATTAAAGTACGAAAGCAATTTCAAAATCAGATTCTGCGTAATGCCATGTTGAATATGCCGAGAGTGACATTTTAAACATTTTATACTATTGTGAACTATCAAGGGTTATATCGATAGTAACAGCTTTTGATTGCCGTTACCTTGTAGAGGAAGTGCTGTGATCATGACATCATTTAGACTCATCGTGATGAGACAATGACTTTGTATAAAGATATCAGATGATGGTGTAAAGTGCTAAGAGTTGTGGATTCATGACGTAACAAATGGTATAAGACAGACATAGATAACTTGGATTAGAATTTGTATCCAATTTCGTTATATATATATATATATATATATATATATATATATAAACGAAATTGGATGGCAATATATATATATATATATATATATAGGTTAACGAAAAGTTAACAAATATTAGGCTACATGACAAAATCCTAACACGATAAAAACGGTTAATTACACACTTTCTGTGATCCACATGAAAATTTAAATAACAGTCTCTAAGAAATCAAAATTTTAGCTTTTAGCCTTATTCTGGTATTTTTGAGAAAAGTTCTTTCTGATGCACTTGTCTTACCTGCATTTTATCTTCTTTCATCAAATATAACACATGACATGACACGACTGTATATTACGATTAACTAGCCACTTTTTTCATTTTTCCGTCTGATAATTGTGCACACGACATAAAACTTAAACAAACCAACTTCGTATTCATAATTTGATGTTTTTTCTGGGTTGTCTAACTGCTCTGCCATCAAGCACTTTTTCTTGCAAACCTTTCTCGTTTTAGATTGATAGATAGATAGATAGATAGATAGATAGGGTGTTATTAGATCATAAAATAATAATTTTTCTTAGACCCTCCTCTCACTCTCTCTCTCTATATATATATATATATAGTCATCCACAGACAGATCTGTTTCGTTCTATCAGAACTCATCAGTGTGGCTAGACAGTAGCTTCCCGTAGCTAGGATCGAAACCCGGTTGACTCAAAACGCAAAGCCAAAACTTCTAACCATTCAGCCACGAGGAGACATTAGCTGCGAAGTAAATTTTAAACGGTTATGAATCATAATTACTATTGTTTACATACATCCGTTCAACGGTTGCCGAGACCTCAATTCATCTACGAAGAGGCTGGCAATATATATATATATATATATATATATATATATATATATATATATATATATATATATATATAAAAAGGATCTTGATACTACTCTACTCATGTTCTGCTGATATATATATATACATATATATATATATATTCAAGCATATTTCATGAAATAATAAAGACAAATTTTGTCTGTATAATTTATTTAAGATCCTTTCAAGTTTTCTGAAAAGTGTCTTAGTTTCAGGTTGGAATTGGTTGATGAATTTCCCAAAATTATCCTGAGTACTTTCGGACCCTTCATCACGGGTTTCTTTCTTGTGTAAGGTGTGTTTGTTTTTTTAAAAGTGTTCTTAAAGTTTTTGAAAGTTTATACCATAACAAAAATATGGGAACGCTGTGTTGGATACAACTTATGTATTTTAAAAAGGGAACTAAGACACCTATTAGAAAACTTGAAAGGATCTTAAATTATTCAAACAAAATGTGTCTTTATTGTTTAATGAAACATGCTTAAATGAACGACTGCTGCCGAACTACACACACACACACACACACACACACACATATATATATATATATATATATATATAAAGTTCTTGATACTACTCTACTCATGTTCTGCTGATATATATATATATATATATATATATATATATATATATATATATTTACAGCAAGTAAAGTATTTCAAAATCCAGCCCACTGATTTTTACTTCTTAAACACTTATCGTTATTTACGGGTACATTTCAGTTTTATTTGGGGTGGGCGGGTTAAAATTCCCGTTTTTCTTTCTCGATTTAAACCACACTCATCTGAGCCGCAGGCTTCTCTTCCACAAACGTCTCCCTTGAGACAAGATACGGATGGAGAATCAAGAAGGGTTTGCATTGTGCCTGCTGTGTTTACATGGATATTCACGTTTCACAGCTGCAATATAAAACCCATCAACCACTGATTTTTTCCTCTCATATTTTCTGAGCGACAGAGTGAAAGTTATTTTAAGGATTTTACAAGTAGCAAGTTGCTAATGTATGTTTAACAGAATTTAATGACTTAAGGGAAAATGTTGGCCTTAATTCACGAAATACACTATGTAATAGAAAATGTCCAGTCTTTATAGAATGTGTTCTTTCTTATGAATTTTAGGTTTTAGCCCTGTTCTGGCATTTTTAAATAAAGCTCTTTCTAATGCAGTTTTCTTAAAAGAGGGTCATTATTTCCTCCAAAATTTGCTTTTGTGCCTTGGATAGCACTATGTAACACAAATCTTGTTGCTAAATAGTATGTGTTATTTCTTAATCTTTTCTATGTACGTAAATACCCAACCCCTCCGCCACAGGCCGGACGCGATACAAAGTAAATTTTTAAGGGGAGTACAGTTGGTTTTGGCTTCAGCTTTCCGTCTTCTAGACCATTTGATATAACAAGAGCAAAGAACCCAGTCTGTCTAACTATTTACTAATAAATGATGGCTGAGAAAAGCGATGGATTGACACATTTTCCGATGGCATAGCACGAAGTAAAACGTAAACAGTCTCCTCAAGGATTTGAACTTAATTCGTCGAGTTCATTTCCAATGACTCGAACTACCACATCAACCAATTTTTGACGCGAAAACGGGCAAATTAGCTCATTTTTATTCACATTAAGTCGGACTGAAATGAAATACGAATTAAAATTTTAATGTATTCATACTAATCATACAAAAATAAACTGATGTTTTGTAAGTTGTCGAAAATTTTCTATCAGTTACCAGAATATTCTGGAAAAAAATGAGCAAATTCAAATTTTTCATCACCCAAGTTACAAAAGCAAAGATTGAAGAAAAAAGTAGGATTTTTTACATTTACTATTGGTATAAGCAATTTGGAAATACTAGTTTGTGCTTAGGACAGGGAGAAAGAAGAAAAAAACTGACATTTACATCATTGCGTTTAGATACGTTCATGGAGTCACCGTTGAAATAAGGGTCGGTAAAAGCAGAAATATTCTTATGTAGCCGATTAAATACGCCCTCAGGTTTTTGAGGAGACTACTTTATAACTTCAGAAAAGTACTGATGGGGTTAGTTAAAATAATAATGAAAATAAAAAACTTAAACGCTTTTTTTTGTTCTCATTATTTTCGTTCTCTTTTTTTTCTTTTCCTTTTTTTTCCTTCTGATTACTTCGTTGCTTGCTTTCTGAATTATTTATGGCTGCAATAGCTTTGCTCTGTACTTTGAGCGTTTCATGAGCTGGTAATGTTAGCTTTACTGTCAACTGAACCAACCAAGTAAAATTTAACTAACTTTTTGTCAAAAATAAAATAAATATCATCATCAAGTCACGCTGACAACACGACCCCCCTCACTCTCTCACTCTCTCTCTCTCTCTCTCTCTCTCTTTCTCTCTCTCTCTCTCGCTCGCTCGCTCGCTCGCTCTTTCTAACCGTCGGTCCTAATCGCTCGTTGTAGGTCTTCTAGACAGCATGCAATGTATGCATTGAGTTGATGTACGGAAATCTTTGCTGGTCGGCCAACACTGACGCTTTTACTTGGCTGATTTGTGAGAATGGTGGTAAGTGGCCGTGCAGTTGTTTTTTTGTCGGGTGCTGCTTCCAGGATTTGTCTAAAACAGCACGTAGCATTCTTCTATAGTTTCTATTGTAAAATATTCACAAAAAAAGCATAAAAATATCAAATTCAAAGATCTTGACCAACCTTGGAAGAATTTATTTTTTTTTCCTTGTACCAGATTTAGTTATTAAAATGAGATTCTTTCTAGGTTTGTACTTAACTACTTACCAAACAAAACCAAGTCTTCAAATGTTTTTTTTTTATTTAATTGTAGTTTTAGATTTAATATTTTGTAAGGTTATAATGATCTCATAATGTTATAACTTTAAATTCGTGCAGTTCCTATGCATATGAATATGTTCGCGGAATCTCCAACATTTTCAACTACTGTTAATATATGTATATCATCATCATCATCATCGTTATGTCCCGCAGCCCGCACAGATCTCTCTGACCCTCTCTCGCCGCCCGTCTCTATCGTCCACTGCTCCCGGCACGTCTTCAAGGCTACATCCTGAATCGGCACAGACCTGTTGTATGTATGTTCTTGCCGGTCGTCCGGCCTTTGCTCGTCCTTGTAAAGGGGTCCATAGCAGTACGTCGCTTTTGAGTTCGCCCCCACTTCTCCAACAGTGCCTTACATGTCTAGTTCGTCTAACTTTGATAGTTTTCGTGAAGGATGATTGGGGGCCGTACAGCTGCTGTTTTGTGGTGTGCTGCCTCCAGGATCTTGTGTAATTGCCGTCAGAGAGAGAGAGAGAGAGAGAGAGAGAGAGATTTACCAACCCCTCTGCGCAAGGTAATTTTTTAAGTAGAATTAAACAGGTTTGAATTTAGAATTTTCCTTCTCTCGGACCAGGTTAAAGAGCCCAGTTTGTCTTACTATTTACCCATAGCTGGAGAGAGAAGAATTAGGTGAATACCTTTTCCAATGGTAGTGCTATGTGAAATGCTAACGACCTCGTCCAGAATTTGATCCCGGGTCACCGAGTCCATACCCTACGACGATAAACACAAACACACGAGTGCCTTCACTTAATACATATGTGCATTTGTGTGCGTGGTAAAATCTTTCATTATTTCAAATTCGAAAATGATGCTTGGTTATTTTTATTAATTTTTTGTTCGGTTGTCTGTTATCTTATGTTGTTACTCGGATAAGATCTGGAATGAAATCAGACGGCATGAAAAAAAGTTGTACATGAGAAAATACTATGGATATCTTTCATTATTCGAATTTACATAGTCCAGTCGGCTGGGGCTGTAGAATACACCGACTGCAGCTCTGAGGAGGGTTAAGACTCGCAGAACGAGTGTTCAGTGGCCCAGTTGGATGGGGCTGTAGAATACACCGACTGCTTCTCTTCAGAGGGGTAAGTCTTCCCCCAAGAGTGTCCTAAACAATCTGATGCTGAGGCTCCAGTAATGGTGGAGCTTTGGGGAATGTGGAGTACCTCTTTATTGCCATCACTCCCAGATCCACTCTGGCCCGGGTGGTAGTACCTGATTGGGTCCTATCTATAGGTCAACTAGAAATGTTTGAGATTTAATCTGTGAAAACAAATAACTTATGCTAAATTGAATTGTTAGAAATATAAAAGTTTAATCATTTAAAAGTGTTTAAATAAATGACTGGTGTTTAATTAAATTTTTAGTCACACATAGCAATACATGGAACCATTTAACTTAAACTTATGCTAAATTGAATTGTTTGAAATAAAAGTGTTTGATCATTTAACTGTATATCTACAAAATGTGTTTATGAATCAGAAATTTGATATATATGTAAAAATAAGATTTGGTATTAAATAACCAGCTATGATTGATATGCCATAAAAACCAGACAAATTCACATGATGATGGTCCTACATGAAACATAGCAATATGACTTCCATAGTTTTATTTTGGCTGAATTTCTAAAATGAACCATTATTATTATCATTATTATTATTTGCAAGTTTTTCACACGAAGGTTAGCTGATTATTTTATACTAGACTTTGATTAACAGCAAGTCTCCTCAACTCTCCAGGACTCTACTCGGTATTCTAGCCGACACAATACTGTAGTTTGGATTGATTCGATTTCCAACTCTTCCAGTTTCTTTACTAAGCTTTTGGTAATCGTTCCAAGCGCACCAGTTACAATTATTATCACCGTTACCTTCATGTTCCATAACTTTTTATTTATCTGGCAAGGTCTAAGTACTAGTATATCTTTTCGTCTTCTTTGATTTTCACTTTGTGGTCAGCCGGGACGACGTATTCCTCTAGCTGACAGGTTCTCTTTTGTTTGTAAATTATCAATAGGTCTGGTCTTCTGGCCGGGATTAGATGATCTGTTTGTATTTCAAACATTTCAATTTCTTACACAATTCTCAGTGGATCACCTTCCCCACCCAGTTGAGTCCAGTCTTGTACTCTTTTGTACCAATTTACTATATTCGTTAATTCTGTGATTAATTATTTCTCCTTTATAACTGAATAACATACACTTGCTATTTTATTAAGGGTTATCTATTTTTGCTTATTATTATTAATATATTACTCTTTTTCACACCACCGTCAACTGATGGTTTCTCACTGGAGTCAGAGTGACAGCAAGTCCCATCAAGTCTCCTGGACTCTTCTCAGTATTCTTACCTATCTCAACAATGCTGTTGTTTGGATGGCATCCATTCATCCGCTTATTTCCAAGTCCTCCTGTCCCTTTACCAATCTTTTTACGGATATAGCAAGAGCGCCAAATACAATTGGTATCACTGTCACTTTCATGTTCCATAGTTTTTTTTAGTTCTCAAACAAAGTCTAGGTTCTTATTTCTCTTTTCGTTTTCTTTTAGTTTTACACTGTGGTCAGCTGAAACGACAAAGTTCACTATTCGGCAGTTGGTTGTTTTTTTTTTTGTTTTTTTTTTATTAACACACGGTCTGGTGGTCGAGCCGAGATTAGATAATCCGTTTGTGTCTCAAAATCCCAGAGAACTCTATGTGTCGCATTTTCTAGGACGGACGCTGGGTTGAGCATATACCATTTGTTCGTTTGGTCAAATTTAAAATTCTTGGACAATTCCCAGTGGATCACCTTACCCACCCAGTCGTGTCTAGTTTTTTTACTCTTTTACTAATTTACAGTACTCTCTTATCATCATTTCGTTTTTATCACCACAATCTACATATGCTATTTTTTTGCTTCTTGTCTTTTCTTGCTTTGCTGAGGTTAGTCCTGATGGTGTTGTTTTGTGCTGCTATCAGAAGAGATTCACTTTCTTAAGGTTTCCCTTTCTTAGCCATCTCCGAGTCTTATTGCGTGAGATTTCGTTTGTCAGGTCCATACAATTGTTTTTCGTTTGTCAAGTCCATACAGTTGTTTTTCGTTTGTCAAGTACATACTGTTGTTTTTCTTCCCATTTTGTTTTCTAGTTATATTTGTTCTGTTGATGCTTGTGAAGTCTGTATTATCATCATTATTTACTCCTCAAGAGTTTTTCACATCAGTATTAGCTGATGGTTTTTCACTGGAGTTTGAGTGACAGCAAGTCTCCTCAAGTCTCCAGGACTCGTCTCAGTATTCTGGCCGTCCTCAGCAATGCTGTCGTTTGGATAGTTTCCACCCGTCCGCTAACTTCCAAGTCCTCCAGGCCCTTTAATAATCCTTTAGTTACTGTGCCTAACGCACTAATCACAATTGGCACAATCGTTATTTTCATGTTCCACAGCTTTTTCAATTCTCTAGCACGGTCGAGGTACTTACCCTTCTTTTCACTTTCCTTCAGATTTATTCTGTGGTCCACCAGGACAGCAAAGTCAACAATTTTGCAAATTCTCTTTCTTTTGTTGATTATTATGAGGTCTGGTCTTCTGGCCGGGATTAGGTGATCCGTTTGTATGTTAAAGTCCCATAGGAGTTTATGCGAGTCATTTTCTAGGACAGGCGCCGGGTTGTGTATATACCATTTGTTTGTATGGTCGAATTGAAATTTCCTGCACATTTCCCAGTGGATTACCTTGCCGACCCAGTCGTATCTCGCCTTGTACTCCTTCTGTGCTAATTTGCTGCATTCGCTTATAATGTGATTGATCGTTTCGTCTCTGTCACCGCATAGCCTACATTTACTGTTTTGTTGCGTCTTATCTATTCTCGCTTTGATATGATTCGTTCTTATGGCATTGTCCTGTGCTGCTATTAGGAGGGATCCTCTTGAACTTTTCATACCGGTTGTAACTGATGATATGCCTTTGAAGTCCGAATGACAGCAAATTTCTTCAGCTCTTGCATCTTTTTCCACGTCCTTTGGGATTGTTCCTTCAGTTCCTACAATTGTTGATATTACCAACACCATCATGTTTAACAGTTTTTTAAAGATCCATGGCTACTTCTAGGTATTTAGTTTACACCGAGTAGAAATTAGATGTGCAGGGGAGTTCCCGTAACTTCGAGGTTAAAGTGCTGGAATCCAAAATCATTATTACCATATTTACCAACCCCTTCGCTCGGGCAGGATATGACACAAGGTCAATTTTTTTAAGCGGAGTTTAACAGGTTTGAATTCAGAGTTTTCCTTCTCCTAGACTAGTTGCCTCACGAAGGCTAAAGAACCTAGTCTGTCCTACTATTTACCCATAGCTGGAGGGAGAGTAATTGGATTCATACCTTTCCCAAGGGTATTAGTGCTATGTGAAATGCAGTCAGTCTCGCCCAGGATTTTAACTCGTGTCGCTGTGTCCATTTCCTACGACGATAACCATTACACCACGGGCATCTCCAATAATTGTTACTAAACATCATATGTCGCGTTCTTACGTTCATTTTCGGGCTAATACCCAAGGGAAAGTTATGAACTCTTTCATCTTCTCTCCAGCTATGGATTAAATAGTAGCACTACTGCTCTTCAACAAGGATGTCTTTAGCAGTAAATAAACCACGAGGATTGATATGCCATTTAACAAAGACACCAAACCAAACCAAACCAAATTAGATATAATAAATAGACTTGGTTTGTCCGAAATACTTTTGAAACATATACATATCCTCTGAACTACAAAGATATTAAATTGTTTTCTGTTTTAATTCATATGTATACTATGAATGATAGAGTATATTAAAAATGATAGAGTTAGGCTACCGAAGGTGCCAAGTTTTTGGAAAAAAAAAGACAGGTGGCAGTTTCAGGGGGAAATAAAGATCAGAGGAGGAATCGAGACCATCCAAACCACAGTATTATTAAAATAGGTTGGATTCTTCGTGGAGTCCTAGAAACTTGAAGAGACTTACTGTACAGTGAAAAGCCGTCAATTAAAACTGGTATGAACCACCCCCCGCAAGAAGTAAAATAATAAGGATTTGTTTGCACAGTTATATGGTTTCAAGTATTCCTACCCATTACTCAGTATTTTTCAACATATCTATTTGACACATAAATGGATCCTTAAACATGTACTACCTCTTCGTGTAAGAGTGGCCCAGGGAGTAAAGGCAATCAAGAGGCGACTCGATCCTCTTCAGAACTTCAAAACTGTTGCCTCAATATCTGATGCAGTTTAGTGTCATACAGAAATCATATCCCTTTTTTTTATTTTGGTGGGGACGTGACGCAAGTTGACGTATATTATCTTTGTGCCGAATCTCGTGTAAATCGGAACATTATACGGGTTCCAATTGTATTTTTCGTCAGTGTATCTTAACTTGAATAATGAATAACAGTAATGAATAATAATGACTGATAATAATGAATAACAGTGTTAACTACAACTACTACTACTATTACTACTACTACTACAAATAATAATAATAATAATAATAATAATAATAATAATAATAATAATAATAAATGGCAATTATACCAATTGTAATGCGTTTGGAACAGTAACTAAAGGATTACTAAAGGGACTGGAGGCCTTGGAAGTTGGCGGACGAGTGGAGACCATCCAAACGACAGCATTATTGAGAACGGCCAGAATACTGAGAAGAGTCCTGTAGACTTGAGGAGACTTGCTGTCACTCAAACTCCAGTGAAAAACTATCAGCTATCGCTGATGTGAAAAACTCTAATGAGTGAATAATAATAATAATAATAATAATAATAATAATAATAATAATAATAATACCCAAAATGATGAAGCGACTAATCACATTGTGAGCAAATGCAGCAAACTAGCACAATGGGAGTGCAAGATTAGGCTCGACTGGGTGGGAAAGGTTTTCCACTGAGAATTATGTAAGAGATTGAATTTCTATCATACTACGAAATGATACTTACACAAACCAGAATCCATCCAAGAAAATGAGACTCATAAAATTCACTGTGATTTTGAAATACAAACGGATTATCTAATCCTAGCCAGAAGAGCAGAGCTAGTGCTAATTAAGAAGGAGAAAAAAACTTGCAGTCTAGTGGATATTGCCATCCTGGCCGACCTCGGGGCAAAAATCAAAGACAGTGAAAAGATAGAAAAATAATTACACCATGCCAGAGAACTAAAAAAAAGCCGTGGAACATGAAAGAGTCGTTGATACCAATTATAATTTGTACGCTTTTAACAGTCCCCGAAGGTTTAAGATTGGGATAGGTAGAATGAGAAATCAGAAGAAAAATGCAGTATTGTTGAGAACAGCAAGAATACTGAGACGAGTCCTGATGACTTGTGGAGATTTGCTATCATTCAGGTTCTAACGAAACAATAAAAAGTTGGCAACCGTCGTCGAGGGTGACCCGAAGACTCCCTTTTCATTCGCTACTTCTCCGAGTGCTCCATTTTACACTTGATACGTACCTTATAATGCAGAGTGTTAAGCAAGGAGGTATCAAGTAACATTCTCTTTTTTTTTTCAGTCTTTGATATGACTCGACCTGGGATTGAACCCCGGTCTCCCGGATCATAATGGATAACAATAATATGTAATAATAATTAATAATACTGTAGTAGGAGGATACCAGCAATTGACCTCGTGGGCAGAGTGTTTGGCAATGGCCTGGAAGACCGGGGTTCAATTTCCGGTCGAGTTATGCCAAAGACTCAAAAATTACTAATTGCTAAACACTCAGCATTATAAGGTGCGGATCAAGGGTAAAATGGAACAATCCAGGGAAAGGAGTAGTTCCCTCCCCTACACCTCGGTGTAGTAGCTATTGAAAAGGGAGCCTTCGGGTCATCCTCGACTACTATAATAAATAATAATAATAATGTATTAAAATAATGTATGATGATAAGGAATAATATACTAATGTAATGCCAAATTTGCCAAAAAGATTCTCCTCCTATTCAGGACTAATAAAGTTTATTTAATAAATGTCTATAGCGAGAGGACATTTTATACTGTGAACACTTCATGGCCTTGTACCAGTCTAAGCAAAGCTTTGTAAATAAACTATGAGTCCTTGTATGTATTTCGCTAAATGTAATTGACCAGACCTTTTAGAAAAAAGTTTTGTACCCATTTTTTTCTTATTCCAAATGTTTGCCCGCAAATCTTTTAAGTCAACCAAGCAGACTTTGCATATTGACTGCTTTAATGAAAGAGGCAATCCTTATTGAATATCTGCTTCTCCTAGTAATGGCCGTTGGTCGGAAAACACTGAAATAACCAAGTTGGGGCAAATTTCGTACGTTGTTTAGACAGATCGCTGAACAAACATTTCGTTTCTAAAAGTATCACGATTAGAGATTCAATGAAATTTGTATAACAGAAATAATACTGGTAAACTGTTGACTGATAAACATAGAACGTTTAGAAGAATGCAATATATATATATATATATATATATATATATATACATTGTCATCCATATATATATTGGGTACAAACCTAGAACGTTTAGAAGAATGCTATATATATATATATATATATGTGTGTGTGTGTGTGTGTGTGTGTGTGTGTGTGTGTGTGTGTATTATTCGGTCCAGTTAAACCAGAGTTGGGAGTAATTCCTTCAGGACAAGAATATCATTCAAGAGGTGAACATTTAAATTTTCCTGTTAGAGAGCTCAATCTAATTAATTTTACAGAGCAATACTTTCTTTAAAGAAAAAAAAATATATATAAGCAGCGGTTGTATCGATACTACTATATGGATGCACTACGTGGACGCTAACTAAACGGCTGAAGAAGAAACTAGACGGCAATTACACGAGAATGTTGAGAGCAATATTGAACAAGTCCAGGCGTCAACACCCCACAAGACACCAACTATACGGCCACTTGCCTCCCATCACGAAAACTATACAAGTTAGACGAGCCAGACACGCAGGACACTGCTGGAGAAGCAAGGACAAACTCATCAGTGATGTACTCCTATGGACCCCCGCATATGGCCAAGCAAAAGCAGGACGACCAGCTCGAACATACATACAGTAGTTATGTGAGGATACGGGATGTAACCCTGAAGACCTGCCAAAAGCGATGAATGATAAGGAGAAGTGGCGAGAGAGGGTCAGGGATATCCGTGCTGGCGGCGCGATTTGATGATGATGATGATGATATGTGTAAGTCATCTGTTCGTATGAATGCGCGCGAACAAAGATAGATAGATAGATAGATAGATAGATAGATAATGGCCGACGTTAGTTCTTGTTTGAATGTGATGCTAGATTAAACATAGATAGATAGATAGATAGATAGATTATCACCCATGAATAACTTCACCTCTAAAAGCGCTTTTTATAAAGTTCATTTTCTTCCAATGGAACATCATAGAACCAAAACGAATATTATTATGAATTATTTATTACCAATTTCTACGACACTGAAACTCTGTGACCAAAAATACCTTGTCCAGTCGGCCGGAACTGCAGAATACACCGGATGCTTCTCCGCAGAGAAGTAAGACCCCCCCCCCAACATGACTCATGGATATGACACCAAACAATCTGATGACAAGGCTTTAGTAATGCTGGAGCTTTGGGGAATGCGGATTACTCCTTCATTGCCATCGCTCCCAGGTCCACTCTAGCCCGGTGTGGTAGTACCTGATAGACTTCCATCTATAAGTCAAATAGAACTAAACTGTGTACTTATGCTAAACAGAATTATTTGAAATAGAACTGTTTTTACATTTAACTTAGTATAAAAGAAAAAAACTATACTTACATTGAACTGAATTGTTTGAAATAGAACTGATTTTAACATTAAAACTGAGTACTTATGCTAAACTGAATTGTTTGAAATAGAACCGTTTATATATATAAAATGGATTTGGCATTAATGACCAATAGAGGTTGATGAGCCATAAAACCAAACCAAACCAAATGTATCAAGCCAAACCAAACCAAAAATCCCAAACCAAACCAAACTAAAAGTTCCAAACCAAACCAAACCAAAACAAAAGTACCAACCGCAGTCCAATCAGCTGAGGAATGTGCGGAAAGTATTCAAACGATGCACATCAAAAAGAGGTAACTGAATGACCGAATATTGTCAGGGTGGAATGCTATAAAGTTCAGTAATAAATAATGCCGAATTATATCCGTTTTGATTCCTTGATATTCATCTCGAAATAACAAAATCCTAGTATCACAGGTTGAGAAGAAAGTTAACTTCTCAGTGAAAATTTTAGGGTGTGTACGTATTTATCGCGGATGGGGAGAGGTAGAGGTTTACGTAAAGGACTGTGACATCGTAGAATACAAGTTCGTTACCAAGTCACGCTATTACGCTCACTTTCAGAGTAATACTCTTACGAAAGGCATGAACCTCCCTAAACCCCAGCTATGGGTGAATTAGCTCCACTACAATTCTTCTACGAGGTTCGCTTTTGCATTAAATGAACCATAAAGGTTTATATGCCGTTAAACAAAGAATCTAAGCCAAACCAAACCAAAAAGTGAGATAAATATGTGCCACTTGATAATCTGCAAAATTTATTAAATTCTGACTCAATGCTCTCTCTCTCTCTCTCTTTCTCTCTCTCTCTCTCTCTCTATCTTTACATAAATATGTTTGTGTGTGTGTTTAATGTTTCACAAAATTGCCAAGAATTAGATGGAACAATATACTTGCATATGTATTTTAGCTTATACTACTAGTAACATTCCAACGCTGTAATCAGGGACAACGCTATTTAACCAGTGAAGTTATTGCAATATGTGTTATACTCACTCAAGCATCCAATCCATTTATGTTTTGCCAATTATTTTTTTCCACGCACGTATGTATGTTTATTGAGGCTTATTTTGCAAATGACTTCCTTCTTCGGTAGATTTCAATAGGTGTAGTGTTTCAAAACGAGTTGATAAATTAGAAATTATCCTTGAAATTGAAAATATAAACAATGAACGAAAATTCCGAAAGTTAACAGTAAATGTTATGAAACAGCCACTGTCTCCAAGTTGCAGGAAATCATTTTCAACATTTATAGAAAAATCATTATCAATGTGTAAGTAGCATATTTTTATAATTTGAGACTTTGAAAAAAAGTCTCAAAAAGTATCTTACATTTTACGGGAGGTGCCCGTGGTGTAATGGTTATCGTCGTAGGAAATGGACACGGCGACACGAGTTCAAATTCTGGACGAGACTGATTGCATTTCACATTGCACTAATACCCTTGGGAAAGGTATGAATCCAATTATTCTCGCTCCAGCTATGGGTAAATAGTAGGACAGACAAAGTTCTTCAGCCTTGGTGAGGCAACTAGTCTAGGAGAAGAAAAACTCTGAATTCAAACCTGTTAAACTCCGCTTAAAAATTGACCTTGTGTCATATCCTGCCCGAGCGGAGGGGTTGGGTAAATATGAAAAGTATCTTACATTCAAACAAATATAGATGTTTCCTATCTATCTATCTATCTATCTATCTATCGACTTGTTTCCTCATATTTATGGCAATCTCCTCTAATATATATATATATCGCTAGCCATCAATCCGAATGATTATATTTATGACTCTTATCTCGTATCTATCTATCTATCTATCAGCCTAGTCGGCTAGGACTGTAGAATACACTGAGTGCATTTCTGCAGAGGGACAAGACCCTCTTCAATGAGTATCCTGACACAAAACCATCCGATCAGTTTGGGGGCTTTTGGGAGTACCCCTTCATTGCCATTACTCCCAGGTCTACTCTAAAGTGGAGTGGCTGTATCTGTTAGGGCACCATCTTTGTGTCAAATAGAAATTGTTTTCTATGATTGGAAGACTTTAACTGAGTGCAAAAACACTTGTGTTAGAGAGCAATGCTTGAAACCATTTAACTGTGAATATAAATGAGCTTAGGCACGTTTAAAACTAATGTAACAAACTTTTCGTTTACAACTCAGATATATACACTACATATCAAGATTTAGCATTAAATAATCTACAAGGGTTGATATGCCATAAATCACAACCAACAAAATCTATCTGTTCATCTCTTCTTATTTATGGGAGTAATCTCAAATCTATCTTTCTATTCATTTATCTCTCACTTCTTGCTTGCCAACCATTTCCTGCCTCGGCAACATTGCTAACCTCACCAGCTTTGTCATCGTGACTAGCCGCGTTTGACTACGACGCCGTCGTCAGATGCGGAGAAAGAGAGAACTAGACAATAATGCCTCGAACACATGTGAGACTCTCGGGGCCGCAACAAGGAGCGCCCACAGACCGCTTGGCGACAACGGTAGAGAAGAGATTGAGACGCCCCGACTCATGCATAAGCAAACAGGCTGGTGAAAATATATTAAAGAAAAAAGGCCAGAAGTTCATAGGTAAAAATACGTATATTTTTAAAAACATTTTTCACGCCACAGTATGTGTTTGCAAACACACACACACACACACACACACACACACACACTTTGTATATATATATATATATATATATATATATATATATATATATATACATATATATATATTATTTATAACTCTTTTGATATCTAAAATGATTGTGCTCATTTGAAGGTAAAATCGCGTTTTGAATAAAAGGAGCCCTCTGAAAAATTAATTTCTCATTTTATTTCCGCGGACACGGCAACAGATACAAGAGTATATAAATGCAGAGACGAAATATTCGGTTACAAAACAAAGAACTATCGGGGGTGACCTAATTTTTCATAAGTGCGCTAACGGGATTGTTGTCAGAAAAATTTTGTTTGGGTAGTCCATATTTCATCGTCCCGATTCTCGTGGATGAGTTGATAGAGGCGCCCTTCTTTTCGTGGGTTGCCTGCTCAGTTGAACGTTTGTCCTGGATACGACATTAGACTTTGATGAGGCTCCAGTAATACTAGAACTTTGGGGAATTTCTGCAGAGGGGAAAAACCCCATCCTGAATGAGTGTTCTGGATATGATACTAAACTGAATCTGATGTTGAGACTTCAGTCCTGAACCTTTAGAGAATGTGGAGAACCTCTTCATTACCATGACTTCCAGCTCCACCCTGTCCCATAGTGGTGAAGCGTAGTCAACTTGGGCTGTAGAATACACCGACTGCATTCTGCGGAGGAGTAAGACACCTCCCCACACCAACGAGTGTCCTAGTATGACATAAAACAATTTGATGGCGAGGATCCAGTAATACTAGAGCTTTGGGCAATGCCGAGTACCCCTTTATAGACATCGCTCCTAAGTCCACTGATTCGGAGTGGCAGCACCTGATAGGTTACTAGCTATGGGTACAAACAGAATTTTTTGACATTTAAACAGTGCACGTATGCTAAATTGAATTGCTTGAAATAGAACTGTTTTTACCTTTAACTGTGTGTTAAAAAATGACTGATGTTTAATGGAATTGTTAGTGATATATAGCAATACTTGGAGCCATTTATCTTTGTTGACTTATGCTAGATTGAATTCTGAGAAATAGAACTGTTTGAACGTTTAACTGTATATAAACAAAGAACTGTGTACTTATGCTAACTCAAATTGTTTGAAATAGAACTGTTGACATTTAACCTGTACTTATTCAAAATTGAATTGTCTGAAATAGAACTGTTTTTACATTTAACTGTGCGTAAAGAAGAAACTGTGTACTTATGCTAAACTGAGTCGTTGAAATTTAAGTAAAGCGGGCTAAATGAGTAGAATGTTTGCCAATTGCCTGGGAGACCGGGGTTCAATCCTAGGTCGAGTCATACCAAAGACTCAAAAATGTTACTTGATGCCACTTTGCTTAACACTCAGCATTATAAGGTAATGATCGAGGGTAAAGTGGAGCATTCAAGGGAATGGAATAGCGCCCACCCCTACACCCCGGTGTGGTACTATTTACCCACCCCTCCGCTCGGGCAGGATATGACACAAGGTCAATTTTTAAGCGGAGTTTAACAGGTTTGAATTCAGAGTTTTCCTTCTCCTAGACTAGTTGCCTAACGATGGCTGAAGAACCTAGTCTGTCCTACTATTTACCCATAGCTGGAGGGAGAATTATTGGATTCATACCTTTCCCAAGGGTATTAGTGCTATGTGAAATGCAATCAGTCTCGTCCAGGATTTGAACTCGTATCGCCGTGTTCATTTCCTACGGCGATAACGACTACACCACGGTAGCTATTAAAAAGGGGGCTTTCGGGTTGCCTACGACTAAAGTCGCCAACTTGACTTTTTTTATTTAACAGTATGCAAAATATGAGCTTAGGGCTGTTTAAAAATGTTATCTACAAAATGTGTTTAGAAATCATATATTCAATATATGTATAAAAAAGATTTAGCATTAAATGACCAACAATGGTTGATATGCCATAAAACCAAATCAAACCAAATCTTATATATTTGATATATATATATATGTATTAAGAGGATTTAGCTTCAAATAACCTACAATGGTTTATGGTTTATTATACCATAAAACTAAACTAAACCAAATCTTATATATTTAATATATGTGTATAAAGAGGATATTGCATTAAATAACCGACGATGGTTGATATGCCATAAAACCAAACCAAAGCAAACCAAACTGTTTAACATTATTGATTTCTTACATCACTATCACCACTGCTGAAATATTTTCTGCACGGGAGAGTACTCTTGGCTAAGTGGCTAAAGTTCTGAACTGTGATATCATAGTAAGCTAGTTCGAACTCCAGTCACGTTATTACGTTCACTTTCAGACTAATACCCTTGCGAAAGGTATGAACCCTCTTATCTACCCAGTTAACCCTTGCGAAAGGTATGAACCCTCTTATCTACCATGTTAACCCTTGCGAAAGGTATGAACCCTCTTATCTACCCAGTTAACCCTTTCGAAAGGTATGAACCGTCTTATCTACCCAGTTAACCCTTGCGAAAAGTATTAATCCTCTTATCTACCCAGTTAACCCTTGCGAAAGGTATGAACCGTCTTATCTACCCAGTTAACCCTTGCGAAAAGTATTAATCCTCTTATCTACCCAGTTAACCCTTGCGAAAGGTATGAACCCTCTTATCTACCTAGTTAACCCTTGCGAAAGGTATGAACCCTCTTATCTACCCAGTTAACCCTTGCGAAAAGTATTAATCCTCTTATCTACCCAATTATCTAATCTCTTATCTACCAAATTAAAGGTTAAAAAGTACCACTGCAGTTCTTCTTTAAATGATGGCTTTCGCATTAATTAATCCATTAAAGCTAATATTTCATGAAACAAAGAAACCGAACCTAACTGTATTCATAACAATTGTTAAGTCTGTGCAAACCTTAAACAAACAAACAAACATGTGTAACGTTCCCTAATTCAAATGTTTCATGAAATCTAAAAATAGGAAACAAATCCCGTATTTCATACTTTTAAAAAATGACCGATCCTTATATTGCTGTCCAAATCTAGTGGGTCCGAATACCACTTATCCTCTTATCATTCAGTAGCAGTCCAGTAATTAAAAAGAATAGACAAACTTTTAGATTTTTCACCCACCGAGCCAAAAATATCTGTCTAAAATTTCAAGACGGGAGCCAAGTTTTAATCTCAAAGGAATTCACCACCCTGTCGGCTGTGGCTGTAAAATACTCCATTTGCCCCCCCCCTGCCTGTTGGTCGTAGGGGATGACCCTAATTGCTTGAGGATGGGATCTTTGTGGGTGAGCAGTCCGTGATCTGGTCGCTGAAGTGATCACATGACCCACAAAATGCTACTTCAGCCTTAATTGGGCTAGACGAGTGGTGAAGAGATTCCCCAAATCTCCAGCATTACTGGAGCCTCACTATCAGATTGTCATATCCAGGACACTCGTTGGGGGAATCTTACATCTTCTGCAGCGGTGCAGTCGGTGTCTTCAGGAGAGTCGGTCGACTGGGCCTGATACGTCTGAAGTCCGTTGAATTCAACTGAATCCGGTTAAATAAGAGATATTTATTCAGATATTCATTATTAGTTTGATGGTTTCTCGTGTCGACTTTGACGTATGAGAGCACGAGAGTTCTTTTTTCTAAGATTTGATCTGTTTGAATGAATCCACGTGCGATTTGTTTCTGGTTGGTGAAAGAGCTGCACTTTCAGCAAAATATGATTACGAAAGAATGGCAAACCAATGTGCCACAGATTCTGCCGAAACATATCCCTCAGGTTTTGAATTCAGAGTTTTTTCATTCTTCTAGACTGACTGCTTAAGAGTCTATTCTGTCCACTGATTAATCTGTCTTGCTAGGTAGATAGATAGCTGAAAGGAGAAAGAGGATTCATGCCTCCTCCAAAGGTATTAATGCAAAGTGAAAAGCAAACCTCCTCTTTCGGGATTTCAGTTCGGTTCAAGTTGTTTTCTTTACGACGATAGTGCCACGTTGACGTGACAGTGTTAGTCGACTAACGAAAACTTACCAACAACAGATCTGTGCGGACATAGGGTGTACTCTGGAGGACTTACCGGGAGCGATGGCTGATTGGTACGAATGAAGAGAGAGAGAAAGAGGGAAAGAGAGAGAGTCCGGAAAATCCGAATTAGCAGTGCGACTTGATGATGATTATATATATATATATATGTGTGTGTGTGTGTGTGTGTTTGTCTTTCTAAAACGGTTCTAACTTTTAAAAAGGGGCAAATCAAGATCTGGCAGATTCTACCTGAAGTAGAATATAATGATTTTGGGAAGAAGACTATTTTTCGTCGTTCTGATTCTCACTGGTGTCTCAGAGTAAATGACCACAGCTTTAAAGCGGGTTTTTTTTGTTAATGGCATATCAACCTTTGTGAGTTATTTAAAGCCAAAGCCATACGTGTTGGACAATAGAGTACTATCAAGGAGAGAGAGTAAGAGGGTTTATACTTTTCCCAAGAGTATCAGTCCGAAAATTAACGTAATAGCGCGACTAGAGTTCGAACTCGCTTACTATGTTGTCGCAGTCCAGCACGTTATCCACTACGCCACTACGCCCCTCCAAAGTTGTCAAATACTTTGATGAAGAACAGTCCAGATGATGATCATCATGAATTTGTCTTATTTCCATTTTTTTTTATTGTTATCAAAAATTGCTTTTTAACAAAATGCGATGAAAAGTGTTAGCTTCATTCTTTTTTGCCCTAGAATATCTTTGAATTATGTTAAAAATAAGAGTCGAATCTGAAACTGTATTAACTATTCTTAAAAAATAATACCTTTATTCCCGAGAGTTTTTTCATTGGTCGAAGTACCTCCGAAACTCTTTCATCTGTTTCGTTAAACATTATAGACGAAGACGGAACTCGTGGCATCACTCAACCGAATAAGGATGGTCAATGCGATTGATTGCTTATATAACCAGTACTCGGACATTTAAACTCGATTTCCAGCTCCAGTGATCAGCTTGCAGATTCTGGTCGTTTGGCAGATAAATTTCTGTTACTTTTTTTTAATTTAAATTTTAACTCGTGTAATTGAATTAAAGATATCTTTAAATTGTTTGGATAATGGCTCTGTAATTAAAACATCGGCTGTGTTACTTTCATTTTACTCTAAGTAGGTGTTTTGTTTTTTGTACACGAGTCTGATTAGTGAGTGAAAATGCAGATATTTATCCGATCTCTAGAGAATGTTGTCATCTATAATTTCCCTGATTCCTGGTCTTTCTCACGGATATGAATTATATTGACATTTTGTTATTTTCTTTGCTTGGTAAAAACCACGATAGAGTCAACATTCCATACAACGACTTGAAACCCATAATCAATAAATTTCTCTACATAAGATGACGACAACGTCGGAATAATAACATACACAATAAATTCTTCCGGATAAAACCAGGAGAATAGAAACCAGCTTTCAAAAAAGTCCAGAAAAGAACAAGTCACTATATTTCGGTTGCGAATTGGTCTCCCAATATTTACTTATCTCTTTATACTCAAACAAAAAACAACCAAAGAGTATTGCATATAAAACACACTATACTGTTAAACATATTCTCATAGATTGTTAATAGAATTTTTTTTTTAACAGGGATACTTGATATCATATAACTATGTGCAAATTAGTTGTATTAAGAATACCTTTAACCAGCATAAGCCGTGGAAATTCCTCTTTTTTTATAAGTTTTCGGTTTCTTTTTATGATACATAAACTTACAAAGAAAACTTTATTACATTTTTTTTTAAAAACACACCCTCTAAATTTCATTCGCTTATATCATAATTTCTGAGCAAATTATCTTATAGGTTACGGTCATTATTTATTATTACTCATTTCTTGCTTCCTTGCAAATAATTGAATAAATAAACATCATCGTCATCATCGTGTCGTGCTAAGTGCACGAAGTCTCTCTCTGTTTCTGTCTTTCTCTCTGTCTCTGTCTCTCAATCCGTTTCTATCATGCATCACTCTTGGCAGGTCTTCTACACTGTATCCAATCAATGCACAGAACCGATGTAAGCTTTTACTAGTCAGGTAACCCTTGCACGAATATATATAAGAGTCCATGGGAGAATGTTGTTCGTCCTTACTGCTCAAGGATTGCCCAGCATATCTTGTCCGACTTATTTGGGTAGCTTGTAAGATGGGAGGTAAGTGGCCAAACAGCTGCTGTTTTGAGGGGTGCTGCTTCCAGGATTTATTCAAAACAGCCTCAAGCATTCTTATGTAATTCCCATCTAGTTTTTTTTTTTCAAGCATTTTGTTTGAGTCCAAGTGGTGCAGTCATACAATAGTATTAACTCTAATACAGCTAGGAAGAATTTCCAATTTAAAAAAAAAAAATAGAAACCCCGTACAGCACTCATCTCACACTACAGTCCTACAAATGAACCATCTCTCCTGATACCCAAACACAACGTTCTGGTCATTAGTGTTGACAGGAATTCTCATACAGGAAAAAAAACAATATGAGCCTTAAAAATTAAATATGTCTTATATATTGTGGATTCAAGTGTTCCGTTAGAATCCAAATGATGCATCCATAGACCAGTTAGGATTTAATCTTCAGTTATTTTTTTGGGAGGGGTGTTTGTTTTTTCATCTGTTAATGAATGAATTATCGAACGTTTTTATTAAAATAGACCACGAAAATAACTTATCAAAATAAACGTTCTTCATTTCTTTCTTTCACACATTTCCCTTCCTCTTTATTTATTTATCTCCTCTATCTCTGTCACTCTCTATCTCATAGTCTTTTTTTTTTCTTCTTTTTTTCCGTTTTCTTTCTTTCTTTCTTTTATACTCTTGAAGCAGATGATAAGCACCTGATACATAGCGTCATCACTTCTTCACTTTCTTTCTTTCTTTCTTTTTTCTTTCTTTCTTTTTCTATCTCACTTGTAGCGTATTCATTTTCTTCCCATTCGATCCAAACAGAAAGGTCCATTATTTATTTTGGGTTATGACTGCGCATTCGATTATGTGCGTACATATCTTATTCCATTGACATTAGAAACTTTTTTAATAACCAGAAGGAATGACTTGAACAGTTTATGGAAGCCTCGTTACACAATAATCAACTAGTTTGACTTGTAGCTAAAACAGAAGACGCTATAATACAGGATGCAACAGAAAAACCTCCGACATTTTAAACAGTCACCAGCATGGCGTATGTGAACTTAGGCAAGTGGTAATGGCAGCTCCATCTAGCTAATGTTGTACTATTTCCTTTTCAGATACGATTAGTTATGATTATGGCTTGGAATGGTGCACAACGTTTTTTAAGATTGGTGAATCTGGAATCGTTATCTGGAGAGTTCTATCCAGAACAGCATCATTTTGACGTAACATGAAATGAGTCCGGAAAGCTCTAAATATAAACAAAATACAGATTAATCAGTCTTAAAAAACATTTGACCTGCAAACGCTCAGTGTGCACCGGTTCAGACCACGATCGTATTTGTATATGAACAAAAAAGGCTAAGACATTAGCTAGATAGAAGTACTCTTACCACTTGCTTATGTTCACTTGCACCACAGGGGATAATTTTAAAACATGGAAGCTATTTCTGTTGCATTCTGTATTTACCTATACAAAGGATATTCAGCCCCATCAGCTGGAGCTGAAGAATAAATTAGCTGCCACACAGCAGAAAGGTAAGACTCCCTCAACGAGTGTCATGGGTATAAAACTAAACAATCTGATGGTGAGGCTCCAGTAATGCTGGATCTTTGGGAAATGTGGAGTACCCCTTCATTGCCATCGCTCCCAGGTCAACTCTGACGCAGATTGGTGGCATCTGATAGGGTCCTATCTATTCGTCAAATAAAACTATTTGACATTTAAACTGTGTGCAAACAAATGACTTACGTTAAATTGAATTGTTAGACATAGAATTGTTTCACCATTTAACTGTGAATAAACCAATGACTGATATTTAATTGAACTGTTAGTGGTATATAGCAATACGCGGAGCCATTTAACTGTGTCCTAATAAATGAGTAATGTTGAATAAAATTATTAATGTGGATTAGCAATTCTTGAAACTCTTTAACTGTGTACTTAAATTGAATTGTGTTACATAGTGAGGCTTGAAACCATTTAACTGTGTGCAAATAAAACTTTGTTTGATATGAGTGCAAACAAATGATTAATACTAAATAGAACTATTCGTGTTAGAATATTTGGAACCATTTAATTGCGTGCAAACAACAGAAATACTTGTGTTCAAACAAATTAGCTCAGACTCATTTAAAAATAAGATTACTCACAAACTATATTGACTTACAAATCATATGCATAACCATCTAAATGTGTGCAAACAAATGAGATCTGGCTCTATAAAAAACATTATCTACAAGATGTATTTACAAATCACCTATTTAATATATATGCCTAAACATTAAATAACCAACAAGAGCTGACATATCACAAAACAAAACCAAATGATACGATTTTATAACCTTTGTAAAACACATGTATTTCATTAAATGTCAATGTTTAATTCGTGTGATAAAATTGAATCTATTAGTAACCAATAAATATGTTATCTAATGGCTTTCCCCTCCAAAATAATGAATCTAGTTAGCGTTTGCGTAGGAGTGATTGACAGATGACAGGTCAAGGTTTGAATTTCTTGATTTTCTTTGGGTTTGGCTGAAGGCAATTGTTGTATAGTCTTCGTGTCACTCTTTCGTGTCACCATCTTTCTTATTATTCGTTTTCTCTCTTTGACACCCCCAGTTATTCGCAGCTGAGATGAAGAATGACAACACGACCACCATTTCACATACACATTTTCCTTTTATTTTTTGGTGATTTTTCAGTCATTGCCTGCTGTGGCCCAAACGGGGAATCAATGAGAGTAAAATGGAGCGTTCAACCTCTCACTTATAAATATCCGGGATTAACTGACTAACTTATTTCTAACTTTGGGACCGTTTTTGCTACCTGACTGAAACCATCCAATAAGAGCTGTGGTCTCTGATTGACCCTGAGTTCAAAGGTTGTCAGTCATACTTATTGAACCTACTGTGTTTTTCCTCGAGTTTAATTGCTCTAAGCTTAATCTGAATGCTACACTACGTATCAAAAATAATGTCACCCATCTATTATATAGCATAATCATGTGGGAATAAAAAGAGATAGATTAAAAAAAGTAAGACGTTTAGCCTTAGATGTTAGGGAAAACGGACATGTTCCGGGTCTAAATGACCCGACCAACACCACTGAGTGTGATCTCTGATTTAAAAAGGAATTAATTCTTTCTGCATTGACCGAACTGAAATCACCTTATATTTTCAAAATCAAATATAAATGTGGGTAGATTTGTTTAAAAACATGTTTGTTCATTTCTTTCATCACTGTGATCAAGTGACAACCTCTTTAGTCACATCTTCATTACCTCATATTTTCAAAAGAAACGTTGCAAGGGACTTACAGTTGATTTTTCCGATATGTGTCGGTTTTGACTGAAATCTGCTGGTCAACAAGAATCTTGTATATATTAAACTTATCCATTATTTGAAAATTATTTACATTATCAATATTAGATTGGAATACATGAAACTGTATATATATCTATTTATCCATTTGCTTATTTCTAGTCTATCTATCTGTCTGTCCGTCATTTCTCTTTCTGTCCGTCACCTTCTTTTCATCTATTTTAGTCAATTTATCTATGTTCATATCTATTTTAATCTGTCACCATCTTTCTTTCTTTGTTCATATCTATCTTTTTCTGTATCAGTCTATCAATTTATTATTCTCTCTCTCTCTCTCTCTCTTTCTCTCTCTCTCTCTATCTATCTCTGTGTGTATATACCTTTGTCTGTCAGTCTTAAACAATCACCATCTATCTTTGCTCATGTCTTAACCTGTCTGTCAGTCTCTATCTATCTATTCTTCTATCTTTCTCTTAATCAGTGTCTGCTTACATATATCAAAACATAAGCACAGTTAATTGGTTCCAACAAAATGATAAGTGATCTATCTATCTATCTATCTATCTGAATGATACAATCTCTAGCCTCCTATTCGCATACGATCACGACGTGAATTTTTCTTGCAAGTTATGAATGAAAGACAGACATAATATTTGTCGTCCCTTTCGGTTTTTTCTTTTTGTTGTTGGGTTTTGGGTTTTTTTCCTATCTTGATGGCGATTTCCCCCCCTTTTTTTTTTATCTCGGGGAAGAATAAGCCTTTCTTACCCTTTTTATTCGACCGACATTCCGACTCAAACCGACACAGCTTCTTTTTAAGTGACGCTGACCTTGTCACACAACCTAATTTTACTATTTTTACTTGCCTTTATTTTCTTTGCATACCTATTCTTTTGTTGTTTTATTTTATTTTTTTTTGTAGCTGGGTTGTTTTTTGTTTTTGTTTTTGTTTCTTTTTCAAATGCTTTTATTTTTCCGTGTTCGCTTGGAGGTGCAGATCCATCTTAATTGTACAGTTTTGTGACAGGCAACGGATTAAAAGTTCCAAGTTTGAATCCAACGAATGACACGAATGAAAACCTAAACTGGAGTACCTGACTTTCCAACAATGATTAAGAAGTTAATCTCAGTAATCAGCGGTCCACAACAGTTATAATTATTTATACTCAGTTATATAGTTTCAAGTATTTTTAAAATTGATAAGCCACAGAATATGAAGTGTAGGTTACAAGATAACATAGATGAAACAGTTAATCACATAATAAACGAATGCAACAAACTGGCACAAAAGGAATACAAACCTAGGCATGACTGAGTGGGAAAGGTGAGACAGTATGAATTGTGCAAATAGATTAAAATGGGAACATACTGACAGAGGGTATGTGCATCAACGAGAAAAATAGACACACAAAATTATCTAGGATTTTGCGGGACATTGGCCTAATGAGTAGAGTGTTTGCCAATGGTCCGGAATACCAGGGTTCAATCCCATGACGAGTCATACCAAAGACTCAAAAATATGGTACTTGATGCCACCTTCCTTAACACTCAATATTATAAGGTAAGGATCAAGGGCAAAGTGGAGCAATCCAGGGAAAGGAATTGTGCCCTCCCGTACACCTCGGTGTGGTAGCTATTGAAAATGGAGCCTTCGGGTCACCGTCGATTACGGTCGCTAACATTACTTAATACCACACCAAATCACAGTCAGGAAATCAGACGTAGTATCAAGTACTAAGAAAAAAAGAATTAGTCCTATAAAGGGTTTTGTCGCTCTAGAGAAACTTGGAATGAAAACGAAAGAAAACGAATAAATAGTGAAATACTTGGATCTTGCCAGAAGGCTAAGAAAGTGATGGTGATTTCAAATATAGTCAGTGTACACACAATGGCCCCTAAAAGACAGGAAAGGAGACTAGGAAAACTGGTGATCAGAAGAAAAATTGTGACGATCCAGACGATACACCTATTAAAATCAGCTAGAATACTTAGAGGAACCCTGGAGATCTGAGTAGACTTGCTGTTAATCAGACTTTTAAAAACCATTTAAAATTGGTATGAAAAACTCGTGTACAATAACAATAATGTTAAGTGATTGATCACACCGTAAACAATTGCTGTTAACTCGCACAATAAGAATACATGACTAGGCACGATTGCATGGGAAAGGTGATCCACTGAGAATTGTGCAGAAGATTGAATTAAGACCATACTACCAAAAATGGTATATACACAAACTAGAATCCGTCCAAGAAACTGAGACGTATAAAGTTCTCTGGGATTTTGAAATTCAAACGGATCACCTGATCCAGTCAATAAGATGAGGCCCAGAGTTTATTACCAACAAAGAAAAAAAAGGAAAAGTGACTGAGAACTTGCTATCTAGTGGATTTTGCCGTTCCAATGAACCATAGAGAAAATAAATAAGAAATAAAAAAAGAAAAGATAGACTAATACTTAGATCTTGCCAGAGAACTAAAAAAAAGAATTACTTATAAATTGTTCCAGAAAGAGTGAACTACCATAAAACCAAACGACTCGACTCAACTCCTCTAAATTCCACGAAATAAATGTATATTAATTGCACGATTTTAAACTAAATATAATATTCTGATTAGGTAGAGGTTAAGGAATCGCGTTCAGTGTTCATTGATATTTTCAATTTTTTGTTAGAATAGATACTAGAGGTCTTCACGGACAATTAATTCTGATAGGAAATTCAAAGACAAAACATGGAATTTAACAAAATCGAAACAACCTATCAAAAGAACCTTTATTATTAAAGAAAACCGCCGGAAACGTTGAGATTACCCAAAGAAGACATAAAAGTTGGAAATAATAATAATAATAATAATAATTCGGAAGGAAAGTGAAAAGAAGGATAAGTACCTCGACCTTGCAAGAGAATTGAAAAAGCTGTGGAACAAAAAAGTAACGATTGTGCCAATTGTGATTGGTGCGTTAGGCACAATAACTAAAGGATTATTAAAAGGCTTGGAAGTTGGCGGATGGGTAGAGACTATCCAAACGACACCATTGCTAAGAACGGCCAGAATTCTGAGACGAATCCAGGAGACTTAAGGAGACTTACTGTCAATCAAACTCCAGTGAAAAACCATCAGTTAACACTGATGTGAAAAACTCTAAAGGAGTAAATAATAATAATAATAATAATAATATTTAATAGCAAATTTGAAATTACTTGTAAACCTATTCCTTTTAATATGGAAATATATACATACATTAGATTTAAAGTAAAGTTGACGACCGTAGTCAAGGGCAATCCGAATGTTCTCATTTCAATAGCTACTACACCGAGGTGTAGGGGAAAACACTACTCCTTTCCCTGGATTTCTCCACTTTACTCTTATTCCATACCTTATAATAGTATTAAGTAAGGCAGTATCGTACCATTTTTTGAGTCTTTTTTATGACTCAACCTGGGACTGAACCCCGGTTTCCCGGATCATTGATCAGTTGGATAGAATTAAAGAAAAAATGGATATTAAATCTGAGAATGGGGCGATTGTGGGTTTGTCAGTATAATAACGACCCAAAAAGTATCAACAAACCAGAGCTATATTCGAAGCAAAAAGTGTCTGAAACGTTACCTTATTGTATATATATATATATATATTAGGGTTGGTCGATTTTTGAACTGTAAAAAAAGGCATTCAAAGAAAGTTCCCAAATAATGTCAAAAGTTACCACAAGATATATCTTTCTTCAAAAATTTGTATTTATTTAAGGAATAAATTGGGATTTTTATCACAGTATAGGTGTCACTTAATACACTTAATAATAAATATTTTTATGTTTAGTATTCCTTTTCTTTAGAAATTAAATGAAAATATGAACATTAAAAAGGAGTCAAATCACTATAATTTAGTATACGAATAACTATTTACATATGCCGTTTTATTTATTGCATATCTTTATGGTATTCACCTGTTAAAATTAGCTCCCCCTAAACGATTGTTTTCTCTTTGTTTACTGTTTACGATTTTAATTATCACGAATATCTCTTGAATTTATCATTAAAACTATAAACTATCAAAAAATACAACTTATATAATTATTCTGATTTATTTATATTCTTAAAGTTAGTGTTTATTCATTAAAAAACTGTTTACGCGCTAGATACAGTAGATAAAAGTGCTATAAAAAAAAGTAAAAAGAAAAGAGAAGGGTCAAGAAAAAATTTACACTCAACACCAACAGCTTCAACATCAAATCTCTAGTGTATTGTTTCTTCCCCCTTCTACTCATCTTCTCCAAGAGAAGAACCGGAAGAAGAATATTTGCAGCCAAAGAGTCATCCAAAAGGGCCTTATAGCCTTATCAAATTTCCAAGATATGCTCCCGAGTTAGGGGAGACATATCTTCTAATCTTGGAGCCCTGCCTTGCCAATGCCTTGCTCTTGGATTTGAAGGCTATGGGCCTTCTTATACCCAGTATTAATATAAACGATATTATTATTGATAAATGTAAAGTTGACAGGGCAAAGACTAGAGTGAAAACAACTGCCCAATAGAAACATGATCAAAGTATGGAAAATCTTAAATGTATTGCAGTTGATGGTAGAATGGATAAGGACACAATGCTATATAAGGAAATTTGTGGAAGAAAATGGACAGAAAACTATGAAAAAAATTAAGGGACCAGAACGCCATTTAACTTTTACAAAGGAGACACCACATGAAAGTAAATATCTGACACATAGAGTTCTTCCTAATATTGGTGCAATAGGTGCTGTTCATGAAGAGTAAGTGGTGGAAGTTTTCCATGAATTCAACAGTGAGAACACTATCAAGGCTATCCTTGTTGACAATACTAATGCCAACATAGGTTGTGAAGGTGGAATGGTAGCAATTTTAGAAAAAATATTTTTTAGATCTTCACACAATTGGTTCCTCTCAGAGCCCTCTTTTTAAATATAGATGGTTGCGCAAAAGGCCCTACAACATTTAGTGGCCCCCTGGGGAAATTATGCTCAAAGGATTGCCATAGTTTACCCCAAATATCATTTTCCACTATTAGAAAACCACTGGATTCAATTTTGAAAATTGATTAAATACATGATCTCAGTTGTGACCAAAGACTCCTGTATGAATAGGCAGTAGGTATTTCTACAGGTAAGGTTGACTCTAGATATGCCTCCTGGAAAATTGGTTCTTTTAAACCAGGCAAGATGGTTAACCATGGCCATCAGGCTCATGTGTTTATGGACTCGTGGTGCATACCTACAAAGGCTCACTACAAAACTCCACAGTTTAATAAATTTTATCGTAAATGTATATGCCACTTGTTAGTTTGAAATTAAAAAGAAATAATAAATTCCTCAATCAGCAACTACATATTTTTAATATGATCCAGAGAATTAAGGAGCAGCCTCATGAAATCCAAAAGATAGAATTAAGGTAACACTGCAAGAAAACCTATATTCCGTGGTCAAATCTGAAGAAGTTGAAGTAAGAGAAGCTTTAAAAAGAATTTTGACCCTTAGGTAAGTAAATATTTATTCATCTATCACTGACTCAATTATTCCAATTCATAGAATCATTTTTAAAGATTTTATCTAATTTCATCATAATTATTAGAGCAGTAAAGATTGGAATTTTTTGATAATTCAATTAATAAATTTTTATATTCTTTCAGGAGTGGGGAGTCAACCAGGAAAAGGTTTAAAAAAATACCAACTATTAATTCTAATGTCACACATTGGACACAATTAATAGATTTAACATTATATGGCATTTTTGAACCACCAATGATAGAAGATTTTTCTGAATCGAAACTTCGAGAATCATTCTTAAATGGAACCAAGCTTGACTTGCCAGATTTGCCCTCACATTCTCAAGCCATGGAACGGGCAGTCAAGTTAACAACGGAAACTTCACAAACTGTATATGGTTTTGAAGCAAGGCATCAACACATAACAGTCAAAGTTTTGAGTCAGAAATTGAGAACGGCATTTTTGTCCAAGGGCTCTTATAGGAAGCAATTTGACACTATATATTAATCTCTATTAAAATAGTGTTTGTTTTTCCTTATTTTTTTGTTTGTTAGATTTCCACTTACAACAGAAAAAAAATCAATTTTTCAGGTATTCAAATATTATTGCTTAATTCATAATGTTAAAAAGCAGTTTATAGAAGCAGATACTGAAAATGGGGCGGGGCAGATTTTCAATTTGAAGATTAGGAGTCATTTCTTTAATTAATATCATTTTTATAAAATAAAAAGACATTCCCTGATTTAAATACTAACATTATTTGGTTTTCACACTAATATTCAAGCCAAATCTTGCAAAAACGAGGAATTTTCAGTATGTTTTTGTCTACGATCTTTGATACCAAACGCTCAAAAAACCATTGAACTATTTGATCTAATTTTTGGTATGACTCAACAAGGGATTGAACCCTAGTCTATATATATATATATATATATATATATATATATATATTCACAGCAAATTATCATTGGAATATATATATATATATATATATGTATATATATATATATATATATATATATATATATATATATATAGATAGATAGATAGATAGATAGATAGATAGATAGATAGAAAGATCACTTGGTACGTTGATGGAATCAGTCAACTGTGCATGTCTTTGATAGATAGATAGATAGATAGATAGATAGATAGATAGATAGATAGATACGGACAGACAGACGGAATAAGATGGATAGATAACGATGTTTGTTGAAAGATAACCTGATCCACGCACTTGCAATTTTTCTGCCTTACTAGCGTTACGGCTCCCTTCCGCACACTGACACCATATTCGTGGAATTCAAGGACCCCACCCTTAAAAGATCTGTGTCGACATTAACCGTCACAAGTATGACTGTCATTCTTAACTACTATCACCCCACGAAGGAGTGTAAGGAGAACGCATTTGCAAAGAGAGAGCGATATATATATATATATATATATATATATATATATATATATATATATATATATATATATATAATGAGTGAATCAAAGTGGCTGAGGGTCTGATAGACACAGGCAGCAATAAGGAAATGGACGGAGAAACAGGTAATTCACTTCACCCTGACGCTCAGATATTTTAAGAGATTTCAATCTATTTCATCTACTGGTAAATTTATTCAATTGGGAAACAATAGAAACAGAACATATCGGCCTAATAAAAGGATTAAAACGTTTTTGGGAATCGTTTTATTGAATCTTTATATTAACAATGATGTCCTGAACTTTTTTAATGTTAGAATTACAAAGTTAAATTTCAGGTGCACAACTTTTTATACCTAGTTTTCTCTGTACTCTCACCGCGAAAAATAATGTTACACCACCAATCAGTTAATTCTGAAAAGATTTAATAAGGACCTTTACATTTAGATTTGTGGTCATTGTTATATATTATGGTCCAATTATAATAAATCTTGAATCCCTTTTTTTTTTTTTTTTTTCTTCTTGAAAATACGTGCATCCGAAAAGTAACAGGATTTGCTGTGCTGTTTGCTTTGATTGGGCTTGGTTTATGGCATATCAGTCATTCTGGGTTTTTTAATACCTGGCATAACTGAATTGCTTGAAATAGAACTGTTTTAACATTTAAACCGTGTACTTATGCTAAACTGAATTGTTTAAAATTGAGCTGTTTTTGATATTGAAACTGTGTATCTATGTTAAACTGAATTTTATGAAATAGAACTTTTTTTGGCATTTGAATTATGTGCTTATGCTAAGATAGATTGTTTGAAATAGAACTGTTAATACGCATGAAAATGCATTTGACCTATATTGGTTGATGTGCTATAAAGCCAAACCAAACAAAAATTTAATGTTCATATATGTATGTTATATATGATTTGTAAACCAATAGTTTGTAGGTGACACTATTTTTAAATGAAACAGAGTTCATTTGTTTGCACTCAAGTAAGTGGCGTCAGGTATTACTATTTATTGTTTACTCAAAGTTAAATGGTTTCAAGTATTGCTATTTATTGTTTGCACATAGTTAAATTGTTTTTAGTATTGCTATTCACCACTAATAAATCTAGTCAACGTTATTCATTCATTTGCACCCAGTTAAATGAGTTCAATCATTGCTGTCTAATATCAATAATTTGATTTAATATTAATATTTAATTTGATTTGTTTGCACACAGTTAAACGGTTTCGAGTTGAGCAAATGATTAAATAGTTCTATTTCATCCATAGATAGGATCCTAACAGGTACAATCTTTCCTAGTTAAGGTGCACCAGAGAGTAACGGCAATGAAGGGCACTTCACATTCCCCCTTGCCCGGTCGGCTGGAACTGTAGAATAGACCGACTGCACCTCTGCAGAGGGGTAAAACTCGTCCCCAATCTGATGGTGTGGTTCCAGTGATACTAGGGCTTTGGGGAATGCGGAGCACCCCTTTATTGCCATCGCTCCCTGGTCCACTCTGACCCGGAGTGGTAGCACCTAATAAGGGTCCTATTTATGGGTTAAATAGAAATAAATTGCACACTTCAGCTAAACTGAATTGTTTGAATTTGAACTGATTGACTAAACTGAATAGCTTGAAATAGAAATGTTTTTGACAATTAAACTGTACTTACATTTAAACTGCGTGCTTATGCTAAACTGAATTGTTTGAAATTGAACTGTTTTTAACATTGAATGTGTATTACACGAAACTGAATTATTTTATATAGAACTGTTTTGACATTTAACAGTGTAAAGAAAATCTGTACTTACTAAACTGAATTAGCTGTGTTAGAACTGTTTGAATAAACTGAATAGCTTGAAATAGAAATGTTTTTGACAAACAAGCTCTAGGACTGGAGCCTCACCATCAGAGGTAATTGAGTGTCATATCCCGAATACTCGATAAAGAAATCTTAGCCTTCTGCAGTGATGCTGTCAGTGTATTCTACATCCCCAGACAAATGGGCTATGGATGCGTAGTGTGAGCTATGGGCAAAAGAATGATAAACGGATTGTGTTATCCTCTACTGTTATCATATCTTGAGCGTATATAATTGTAATCTTAGCGTTCTCCAAAGATGGCATTTTTCACATGCTTTTGTTTATACCTCTTTTTCAGGTCGTTCAGCTATGAGGACTAAGGAACAAATAAATCTGAAACTTTTGGTTTGCTTACGAAAAGTTTCGTCACAAGCAATTGAAATGCTTCAGCAAGTGTATGGGAATAACACCATGTCGTACACAGGTGTTTTTGATTGGTACAAGAGGTTCAGGGAGGGTCGTGAGAAGGTGAAATATGACCTCAAAAACGGGGGGCTTTCAGGAAGCAGGACTGAGATCAAAGTCGAACAGATAAGGCAGGTGGTAAGTGGTGATCGCTGAATATGAAAAAGGAAAAGTGTTTGAAAGATTATCACCGAAGATTTGGGCATGTCAGAAAATTAACGGGACTTGGTATGCTGATCACCCGGCTGTTCCAGGCCAAGAAGAATATCGACATTCTGGAAAAACCCGATTACTCTGACCTTCTTCTGTGTGAATTTTTTCTTTTCTCCAACCTCAAAGAGATCAGGGGGAACCGTTATGAAAGTGTGAAATGCATCAAAAGGGCCGTAACGACGGAGCTGAGGGCATCCAAGCAGAATTCTTCCAGCAATGGATAGATACAGACAGAGAAGGATGAGAAAGTGCATTAGAATCAAGAAAGATTACTTTGAAGAAAAAACCATCAAGTTTGTTGTTTGGAATTGAAATAAATGGTTTGTGACACCAGTCCTTTTACTTTTTAGACACATTTCGTACTTCAATTTTTCCTGTAAATTTATAATTTTTCACCATTTTTTTCATTAAAAAGTGATATTTTACAATTGTTTTTTTTTAATGAAAATATATCAGTTTTCAAACATTTTTTAATATATTAATTTTTTTAGATTTAATTTATTCCCCCAACCAATAATTTTTTTTATCTCAATATTGTTTCACATAAATACATATAATTACCATTACTTCTTTCGTGAAATATTTTACTCTTCAAACAGTTTTAATATCATAATTCTTTAACTTTTTCAAAAAAAATTTTTCCTCAAATTTTTCAACGATAATATATCAATCTTTTAAATTTTTATTTATATATATTCAAATAATCTTTAATTTATTTAATTTTAACATAATGAATATAAATGCATTTATTCTTCAATATATATTGATATATTAATTTTTTACTTTTAATCTATTTTTACAAAAACTAAATGCACACATTTATTAATATATATTAAAATCTCAATTTTTTACATTTAGTATATTTTTACGAAAAATGAATAAAGGTCAAAAGTTCATATATTTTCACGAAAAAATGATTTTTTGCTTATTTTTCACGTGAAAATATATACATTTTTTTTTTTACTTTTACCTTAAGGCATCGGGTTGAATCATAGAAAATTTCTGTTTTAGAAAAATTTAATTCATTCATGAATTATTTAACAATGAATTAATTTCTATCAATTGTATATTCGCCATTATTTTGAATCACCTTTTGCCATTTATCAGGCAGTTTGTTGATACCTCTCAAGTAAAATTCAATTAGTTTCCAGCTCTACAAGTTTTCCACATATGTAAATTTTTTTTGTCATTCAGAGGATTTTGTAGAGAACGAAAAAGATGGAAATCACTTGGTTGGAAGATCTGGTCAATATGGGGGATTAGATAGAACAGACCAGCCAAAATCCAATCATTTTTGTTGGGTTTTTTTTTTTGGTGGGGGAGTGTTTGTTTGTTTGTTTGTTTGTTTCTGCGTGATTTTACTGTGTGTGGCTTTGTGTTATCATGGACAAGCGCTAGTTTCTTAATTGACAAGTGCGGTGTGTTTTCATAGATTTTCATACTTAGTTTTCCTGTCTATTTCAAGAGGTGTAACGTAATAGCCAAGGGATTTCGGTTCATGCTTTTGAGTTTAGTTAGGCTGAGAACCTTTCGGCTCAGCACATGGGTGCAACATTGAGGCAGGTGTTAACGTGGGCGCATGTGGGCGGATGGAGGTGTCACTCAGATGTCACAATTGTCCGAGACGAAACGAGTGACGGAGTGCGAGTGACGTCATGCACCGGAAGCGCGTAGAGGTTTGTGGAGAATTGAAAGAAAGTTAGGGAGTTGAATGCTAGACGCCAAGCGAGGAGGATCGACTTTTGGAGCTCGCAGACGCGAGGCGAATTTGCGCCCTATGGGGGCCGCTCGAGATGGGGGCCAAATGAACAAGACATCATAGCAAGATTTTGTCTCTCCTCCTTATGTCGAAACCTTTAACTCAAAGTTAATAAAAAGGTTTCGTATCTGAACAAGAAGTCGTTACGTGTTTTCGAATTTCGAGATTCTTATGTTCTATATGTGTTCTACGTTATGTATATATGTAATGAACGTCTCGTGGACATTTTGCAAATAACCGTATTTACCTATAGTACAGAGGTAGTAGCCTGTGGATTGGCATGTACTGAAGTCAAGTGTTAATTCTCGATTATTTTTTGAGGATTGTATTCCAATTCTTTTAAAGCATTTTGATCAACGTCTGATGATCATCTCGGTCTGGATCCATCTTTCAATGATATATCGCAAGAAGGAAACTTTGAAAAAAAAAACAGTTTTGGGCTTGGCGGTCAGTAATGACACAATGGCCATAAACACTAGAAATTTCATTAAATGTTTGCGTTTTATTATTCTTCAACTCCTACAACATAACATGTTGAATATGCACTTTCAATTCTTCTATTTTAGAGGCGTTAAGATCATATGCGAAATTATGATGCGAACTCTTTCCCAACTGAAATAAGAATGACCGATGAAGGTACTTTTTAATTAGGTCATTTCAGGTTGCCTTTAAAACAATTTCTGTTTGACCGACTGCATCTCTATAGAGTTGGAAGACCTGTAGACTTTTGATGGTTTGGTTTCTTTGTTTAATGGCATATCAACCTTTGTAGGTTATTTAATGCCAAAGCCATTCTCCTAGAAGAACAGTAGTGGTACTATTTTACCCATAGCTGGGAGGATAAGGGGGTTCATACCTTTCCCATGGGTATTTGCCCGAAAGTGTACGTAATCGCGCGAATGGAGTACGAACTCGCATACTACAATTTCGTAGTCCATCGTTTTAACCATTACACCACGAGGACACCCCCTGGACTTTTGAGGAGACTTACAGTCATTTAATCTTTTGTAAAAGTCCTCAGTTTCTGCTGGTTTTAAAAAATCAACCAGTAAGAATGATTAATAATACTTAGGAAAATTCTGGAGTACTGAGAAGACTTGTCGTTTAACCTTTTGTAAAAGCCTCTGATGTGAGAAATCACTCAGTACGAATAATTAATAATACTGAGGAGAGTTCTGGTGTACTGAGGAGACTTGTTGGCATATCGTCATCATCATGTCGCGCTGCTAGCATATATCTCCCTGCTCCACTCTCGCCACCCGTCACTATCGTCCATCGTTCCCGAGAGGTCTTCCAGGCTACATCCTGTATCGGCACAGAGCTATTGTATATAGGTTCTAGCTGGTCGTCCAACCTTTGCTCGTCCATGTGAAGGGGTCCACGGGAGTACTTCACTTATGATTTCGTCCTTACTTCTCTAGCAGTGTTTCGCATGTCTGGGTCCTCTAACTTGGATAGTTTTCGTGATGAGTGTTAGGTGGCCGTACAGCTGCTGCTTTGTGGGGTGTTACCTCTCGGATTTGTTCAATACAGCTCGCAGCATTCTTGTGTAGTTGCCGTCAAGCTTTTCGTTCATACCTGGTGCATCCATATAGCAGTATTGACATGGCCGCTACATGGAAAAAACTGCGTTTTATAAATAAACCTTCTGTTTCTTTTGGTATAAAACCCAACAAGTACGAATAATAAACAATACTGAGGAGAGTTCTGGACTACTGAGGAGACTTGTTGCCATCTAATCGTTTGTAAAAGCTCTCAGTTTCTACTGGTGTAAAAAATCAAGAAGAACGAAAAATGAATAATATTGAGGAGAGTTCTTGGGTAATGGGGAGACATGCTGTCGTTTAGTCTCCTGTGGAAGCCACCAGTTTCCTCGGGTGTGAAAACACAGTGAATACGAATAATAAATATGAACAACAAAAAAATTCACGTTTTGGTGTATTATCTCTTGCCATTCCTCCTCCCTACCAATCGTTTTCGGCTTACCCCTAATGTTTAAGTCGATGAGAAGTGAAAGTCATAAGCCTCACCCACCCAGGAGTAATTCCATAGGCGGTTCCCTTGAATGACTGATTCAGTCCACTGATACACAATGACTTGTATCCACCCCGCTGATCAATTACAAAAAATAATAATAATAATAATAATAATAATATTTATTGCTCCCACCAAATGCTACGACTTGCACGCTTAGATGATGCTGTCTTTACAACCACAGCGACTATAACTGCTGTCGCCCATTGAGTATTTCAGTGCAGTCTGTTGGAAATAATTCTCAGCCACACCTCACCGCGGAGCAACGGTTAGCATATTGGTCTCGCCGACCATTCCCGCTGTACGAGGTTTGATCTCCAATTGTAGACAGGCCTGTTGGCGAAAGTAAGAATACCCTGACTGCAACCTTTTCAGAAGAGGAAGGTGTGCTGGTCTGGTTGGTTTGGATTTTTTTCGTTTAATGGCAAATCAACCTTCGTGGGTTATTTTAAGCTAAAACCGTCCATGCAGAAGACCAACAGAGGTACTTGAGAGATAACGGAGTTCATGCCTTTCCCAAGAATATTAGCCCGAAAGTGAACGTAATAGTGCGATTAGAGATTGAACTCGCTTACTACGATGCTGCAGTTCAGCACGTAAGCTACAACGCCCTCTCATTATATATGAATTTAGATTCAGAAGATATACAATCGCCCATAAATAAATACACCCAAACATTTTTTTAAGATAAAAAGTTCATATTCTTCTGAAGCAAAGATATCAAGATGCTATCATTTCTAGTGGAATATTATACAATAAAAACGGATATTATTAGGTATTATTTATTACCACACTCTACTGCACTGGTTTGGTTTGGTTGGGTTGGGTTTGTTTGTAGGTTTTTTAACGCCAAATCCATTTTTATGTTCTATTTCAAACAATTTTTATGTTCTATTTCAAACAATTCAGTTTAGCAAGAGTACACAGTTTAATTGTCAAAAACATTTCCATTTCAAACTATTCAAGCAGTTATATATAACAATTCAGTTTAGTGTAAGTACAGTTTCAATGTCAAAAACAGTTCAAATTCAAACAATTCAGTCTAGCATAAGTACACAGTTTAAATGTAAGTACGGTTTAATTGTCAAAAACATTTCTATTTCTAGCTCTTGAGTTTATTCAAGCAGTTCTAATTCAGCTAATTCAGTTTAGTATAAGTTCAGATTTTGTTTACACACAGTTAATATTTAAAACAGTTCTATGTTAAACAATTCAGTTTAGTGTAAATACAATTTCAATGTCAAAAAAAGTTCTATTTCAAATAATTCAGTTTACCATAAGCACACAGTTTAAATGTAAGTATGGTTTAATAGTCAAAACATTTCTATTTCAATCTATTCAGTTTAATCAAACAATTCAATTTAGCATGAGTATGCCGTTAGTTCTATTTAACCCATAGATACCACTCCGGGCCAGAGTGGACCTGGGAGCAATGGCAATGAAGGGGTGCTCCGTATTCCATCAGACTGTTTAGTGTCATATCCAGGACAATCATTGGGGGTGGGTGTTCTACATCCCCAACTGATTGAGTAATACACAGAGTTAAATGTCAAACAGCTTTTTTTCAGATAATTAAGTTTAGCATAAGTACAAATTTTAGACGTCAAAACAGTTCTGTTTCAAGCAATTCAGTTGAGCATTAGTACGCAGTTTAAATGTCAAAACTTCTATTTTAAACAATTCAGTTCAGCATAAATACGCAGTTTAAATGTATAAAAATAGTAAACGTCAACCACCGTTTAAATCTATTTAACCCAGTGATAGGATCCTTATCAGGTGCTACCACAACGGGCCAGAGTGGACCTGGGAGCGATAGCAATAAAGGGGTACTCCGCATTCCCTAAAGCTTCAGTATTGCTGGAACCTCACCATCAGATTGTTTAGTGTCATTTCAGGACACTCGTTGCGGGGTCTTACCCCTCCGCAGAGAAGCAGTCGGTGTATTCTACATCCCAGCCGACTGAGCAATCTACTGCACTGAAACTGTGTAAAAATGCAATATTCTATAAGGAATAATAGAATCGTGGTATCTTTGGATTAGAAGAAAATCAACTTTTTATATAAAGAATATAATGGTCATGCCTATGGTCAATACTTGAAATAACCTATTTTTTCAATATCCATTATATCAATTTCTGATCCCTGATAGTTCTCACTTTTTTAAAAAAGATAGTTTCTCTCGTGTACTCTATTTGTTGTCGTTCTTACCATTCACTTCTCCCCGTCTCTCTCTCTCTCTCTCTCTAAAACAGGATAAGTATTTATTAAAGTCATATTCACACCAGACCCAAAAATATTATACATAATATATATCAGTGTCCCATATTGCATAATATATGAGTACCCTATATACAAAATAGATAATTGTATTATAATATAATTCTTAAGTATAATTATCAGTGTTAATCAATGTTCTGCGGCGAGACAAAAATTATTTTTCAAGTTTGACATTGATAAAATGGTCACACTTCAAGTACATCCAGTCTTTTGCTGTTGTTTTTGTTGCTGTTGAATGACACACTAATCGAATTTTAATCATATTGGTTTTCTCTTGTAAAATTATCAGTGTTGCCTAAAAATTATACATCTAAGGCATCTCTTTGCGTTTCACTACGCGCTCATGTTAATAGGAGAAAACATGGATCAATTATTGTAAGCCAAACTGGGTTCTCTGGCAACCAGATTTTTGAATGTCGCAATTCTAAATGGCATCAGTTTTAACAAAAAAAAAATCAGAATAAACATTATACATATTCATTGTGTTGCTTTCGCAATATATTACAAAACATTGTCCCAAAGGTTTAGGACTGGGTTATGGATTAAAGAAAAGTATGAACTGACAACAGATTAACTAGAAGATAGTATACCTGTTATCATCGTAGAAAATGGAATTGGAGACCCGAGATCAAATCCTTGACGAGGGTGTTTGCGTTTAACTTCGGTCTAATGCCCGAAGGAAAGGCATAAATCTACCTGTTCTGTCTCTCTCCAGCTGTGAGTAACTAGTTGGACAGTCTGTTTTTCAATCTTGGTTAGGCAACCACCAGTCTAGGAGAAGAAAAACTCTGAATTCAAACCAGCTGTACTCCTCGTAAAAAGTGACCTTGTGTCACATGCTACTAGTGTGATTGGGTAAATATATACAACAGGCTAACTTTTTTTTCTATTTTAACTTTTCATATTGTTATCTTAACACAATTCGACAAATCAGTCAAATGATTTCAACTGGAAGAAAATGTTTGAATCGTTTAGATTCTTTTTATTATATTTGTGGAAGCTTTACAGCTTTACAAATTTAAGTATTCCATAGAGTGAAAACTTGACATAATACGGAAAATCAGCGACCCCAACTTAGCTAAAAAAAAAAAAAAAAAAAAAACAGAACTCGCAAGCCTTAGTCACCAAAATGGGTGTTGGCCAGCGTAATCAATCACTGACTTTCGTCTTATTAGTAACCTAAGTTGGCCCGGCTTATTTTAAATGTAATCCAAAAGGTCACAAGAAGCAAAATTATTTTTAAAATTAGTTTTGTGGGCGTGAGTGTGGACGGGGTGCAGTACTACCAGAACTGAATTACTGGATCTAGGTTCAAGTTATACTGAAAGTACTGGTTTCCATCAGATCATCGAATCCATGGAGCACTGAGTCTGTTTGATACTTAAATATGTGACCACTTCAGAACAACTGGTACTGTAGGCAGCCAGAAGCCTGAATAGAAATTTGAATTCTGCATAAAATAACATAAGGGTTGACATTGCATAAAAGCTTTCGTTCCATCTACCTGAATTGCTAGTGAGATAACTTAAATGAGAACTAAAAGTATCAAATATGAAATTAAACTATGTATTTACCCAACCCTTCGGACAGAATGCAATACAAGATTGGTTTTTAAGCGGAATCTAACGAGTCTGAGTTCAGAGTTTTCCTTCTCGTAGACCGGTTTCCATACCAAGGTTAAAGAGCTCAGTGTGTCCTATTTAGCCACAGCTAGAGGGAAAATAATTTGATGCAGACCTTTCCCAAGGGTATTAATGCAACGTGAAATGCAACAAGTCTCGTCCAGGATATGAACTCGGTTCTTCGTGTCCACTTCCTACGACGATAACTGTCTCACTACGAACGCCTCCATTTGTAATAAATATACTTCAATATTGTTTTATTATTATTATTATTGGTTGGCACACTTTTCCGAGTAATGGAGTTTGAGTACGCGAAATAATTCTAATACTTTTAAAAATCTAATGTTTCTTTCTTTCTTTCGGTTCTTTCTTTTGATGGCATATCAATCTTCATGGGTTATGCCAAAGCGCTCCTGGTAAATGAACAGTAGTGGTACTATTTAACTCATAGCTGGAGGAATAAGGTTGTTCATAACTTTCTCAAGAGTTTTAGTCAGAAAGTGAACGTAATAGCGCCACTGGAGTTCGAACTTGCTTATTACGATGTCACTGTTTAACATGTTAGTCACAACGCCATGGGGATTCTCCTCTGTCAGCTTTAACAACCGGCATATGTACACCGATGCCAGTAAATCTGCATATTTACGATGGAACTTTTAGGATTATGAATGTAATCAAACATTTAGAAATAATTGGTTTGTTTTGGTTTCTTAGTTTAATGGCATATCAACCTTCATAGGTTATTTAATACCAAATCTACCCTTAAAGAAAATCAGTATTAGAACTATTTAATCCATAGCTGGGGAATAAGGAGGTCCATATCTTTCCTAAGGGTATTTGTTCGAAAGTGAACGTAATAACGCGACTGGAGTTCGAACTCACTTACTGCAATATCGCAGTCGAGCACGTTAGCTACTACGCTACAAAGACCCCCCCCTTTTGAATTCTCATCACTTCCTATATCTAATAAAAGTAGACAACTGTATAAAGTAAGTTGGTGACTTTAGTTGGGGGTGACCCGAAGGTTCCCTTTTCAAAAGCTACTACAATGAGGTGCAGGGGAGGGCGCTACTCCTTTCCATGGATTGCTCCACTTTAACCTTGATACTTACTTTATAATGCTGAGTGTTAAGCAAGGCGGCATCAAGTACCATTCTTGAGTCTTTGGTATGACTCGACCTAGGTTTGAACCCCGGTCTCCCTGACCATTAGACAAACAATTGATCCCTATATACAGTATCGCTTATTGTTCACACCTACCATGTAACTAGAAATAAAAGTGTTCTTATTTATGGACTGCAACACATTCATATTTTTGATTTCAGGGTGTCAATGCTTTAAAGTTTGATAATGAATAATTGGTAAAAAATATTCTTTTTCTTTGCAAAATATTCCACTCAAAATAATCCAACCCTGGTATCTTTGGTTTAGGAGAAATATAACATGTCTTTAAAAATTGTGTTGGTGGACTTATTTATATATAATGTGAACATGTTGCTAAGGATTTGACTGAAGAAATGCATTTAAAATTCTAAAGAAAGGGATTGTCATTGGTCAGGAAACAATGTTAAAATTATTGACTGTATTTATCCCTCGCCCCAGCCACGAACAGGATGTAACACAGATCAATTTTAAGCGGAGAACAGTTGGTTTAAATATGAAGTTAGTATTTTCTTTCTTCTCAACTGGTCGCCAGAGAACCCAGTTTTGCTTTCAATAATTGATCCATGTTTTCTCCTATAAACATGAGCGCGTAGTGAAACGCAAAGAGATGCCTTAGATGTATAATTTTTAGGCAACACTGATAATTTTACAAGAGAAACATATTAAGATTTAGGGGAAAAAGTAATTCTTGTTGTTCGTCTTTAAAAAAAGCAAACTTTTGAATATCTCCTCGATTTGCAGAGCTTAGATTGTGAGGACTTGTATTCTTCAGAGGGGTAAGCCCCAAACCCTCAAATGGGTTGTCTTTGGTATGACACTAAACAGCATCTGATAGTGAGAGTCCAGTTCTGGGGAGTACCTCTTTTTACCATTACTCTTAGATTCGCTTTGCCTGAGTAAGTGTTAGGCTCCCATCTATGGGTCAAATACATATGTTGGAATTTTTTTTCTATTAGAAATTTTTTACTAGGAGTTATTATTAGTTATGTGCAAACAAATGACTTTTATTAAATAGAAATACTTTCTTTAAATTGTGTATTATATATATATATATATATATATATATATATATATATATATATATATATATATATATATATATAAGAACTGGAAGTAAATGTACAGAGAGGAAAAAATGTACAGAGAGGAAAAAAGATGGTCTTCAGAAGATGATTTTATTTATAGAATTATTTGTCAACGTTAAATGTTCAGGTTTTAGACCCTCGTCAGGGTGTTTGAGTAATCAAATTAAACGAAAAAGATGAGAATTATATATATTGTGTGTGTATTAAATGCTCTTTATGTTTATATTTGTATTTCTTTCCGTTTATTCAGTGTTTGTAGATTAATAAATCTAATAATGCTAACTTCGAAACAAAGTGAGTGGGAACGCGACTAAGTATCATCCTCAGAACCAATTATTACTAATGACCGGTAACGCCTCCAATAAGAATGTGACATGTAGAATACGCAGACTGCATCTCTGCACAGGGGTAAGACTCCCCAATGTGTGTCTTGGGTATGACACTAAATTGCATCAAATGGTCAGGCTCCAGTCCAGGTATTTTGGAAAATGTAGAGTACCCCTTCATTGTCCACCCAAGTCCACTCAGACCCGGATTGGTATTAGCGGTTAGGGATCTGTGGATCAAATAGAACTATTCACTCATTAACTAAGGATTATCATTATTATGAGTTTTTCACACTTGCGTTAGCTGATAGACTTTCACTGAAGTTTGAGTGACAACAAGTCTCGAGTTTCCAGGACTCTTCTCAATATTCTGGCCGATCTCAATAATAGTAGTTCGGATGGTCTCCACTCGTCCTATCATTTCCAAGCCCTCCAGTCCCTTTATTAATCCCTCGGTGACTGTTCTAAGTTACATTTGGTATAAACTTCACTTTTATGTTCCGCTATTTTTTCAATTCCCTAACAAGGTCGAAGTATTTGTCCTTCTTTTAATTTTCTTTCAGTTTTCCTCTATGGTCAGCCGGGAGAGCAAAGTCCACAGTTTTGCAAATTCTCTTTTTTTTGGGGGGGGGGATTATTATTAGGTCTGGTAGTCTGGCCGAGATTAGGTGATCCGTTTGTATGTCTGAATCTCAGTGGAATTTGCATGTCTCATTCTCCTGGACAGATTCTTGGTTGTGCAAATACCATTTGTTCGTATGGTCGAATTTCAATTTCTTGCACAGTTCCCAGTGGATCACTTAGCCTACCCAGTAGTATCTAGTCTTATACTCTTTCTGTGCCGGAGTGACTGTATCGGCATGGAAAAACTCTGTCAATGCATCGGTAGGAGGGGTGGGAATGCTTATAGGACCAAGAGCGCTAAAAACACTTAATAGCATTAAGAGAATACAACCTAGGATGATGGCCGCAACGTTTAATGGCAACCCCAAAGCAACGATCATCTCCTGCTACAGCCCAACCAATATTAGCGAAGAAACCGAACTAGTCACCTTCTACGAGGAGCTATCCTCCCTAATATGTAGCATTCCGAAACACAACCTGCTAGTCATTGTTGGAGATATGAATGCACAAATAGGTAAAAACAGAAACAACAAATACAGCCTACACAACACGTCAAACAGGAATGGACAACATCTAATTGATTTCATGATAGAAAATAGATTAACATGCCTCAATACAAACTTTCAAAAAAGGAGGGAAAATTATGGACCTACACATACGCGAACAAGAATGAAGCACAGATAGACTACCTCTTTATAAACAGGAAATGGGAAAATTGTGCGATGAATTGCGAGGCATACTCCACTTTCGAGGGCGTGTCCTCCGATCATCGAATAGTTACGGCCAAAATACGACTAAGCCTACGAAAAAACGCCACACGAACAGCGACAACTAAGCACTATGACTGGGCCCTACTCAACAACAGAGATATTAGAGACAAATATACATTAGAATTAAGAAACAGATTCGAAACACTACAAGAGAAGACAGAAAAGTTACCCCAAATGACGAATATGAAAATTTTGTTGAGGCACACCTTGAGGCGGCATCAAAGTGTATCCCAACAAAACCTAGAACTAAATATAGAGTCCCTTGGGAAACGTCAGCGGGTAGAGAAAAACGTGCACTCGTGAAAACTGCCTCCAAAAGCTATCGGAAGAACCCAACAAACACAAATGCCCGAAAACTAGAAAAAGCACAATATCAATTAGCAGGAATATATCTAAAAGAACAGGCAGAATACATACAAAATCAGATAGATAAGATTAGAGACTCGGTGGAAGATAGACAATCCAGGATAGCCTGGCAAACAATAAATGAAGTAAGTAGAAGGAAGAGCACAGCCAAAGCAAAATTGAAAGCTGCAAGCCAACAAGAAAGAGTAAAACTGTGGGAACAGCATTTCAAAAATCTAATTGGAAGCCCGCCGAAAATAACGGATGAACCGATCACCAGAATTATCAGTAAGCAATTAGACATTAAACTAGGTCCTTTCACCAAAGAAGAACTCGACTCGGTTCTTAAAAAACTTAAAAATAGGAAAGCTGCAGGGCTGGACGAAATCCCCCCAGAAGTGTGGAAGATTAGACAATTCGACGATATACTGCTCCGGCAATGCAACGCAGTCTGTAGTCAAAATAGGATAGAGAGATGGATAAAGGGATGCATCCTTCCTTTCCCTAAAAAAGGTGACCTCGGATTAGCCAAGAACTACCGAGGGATAACACTTACATCCATAGCAGCCAAAATTTACAATGCCCTACTGCGAAACTGCATAGAACCCAAAATAGATAACATCCTTAGGAAAAACCAAAATGGCTTCCGGAGAAATAGATCCACAACCTCACAAATATTGACCATCCGTAGAATCCTTGAAGGCGTTCGGGCAAAAAACCTCCAGGCGACATTACTATTTGTCGACTTTACCAAGGCCTTCGATTCCATCCACAGAGGGAAAATGGAACTAATCCTACTAGCATACGGCCTACCAAAAGAAACCGTAGCAGCAATAATGATCCTCTACAGAAACACAAAAGTGAAAGTACGTTCACCAGATGGAGACACGGAATACTTCGACATTGTTGCAGGAGTACTACAAGGAGACACGCTAGCCCCATACCTCTTTATCATCTGTCTAGACTACGTGCTTAGAACTTAGATCGACAAAATCAGAGAAAATGGCTTCGAGCTGACTAAGAAAAGAAGCAAAAGATACCCCGCAAAAACAATCACAGACGCCGACTACGCTGATGACTTGGCGTTACTGGCGAATACGTCTAATCAAGCAGAGACACTACTGCATAGTTTGGAACGAGCTGCAGCAGGCATTGGCCTCCATGTCAATGTGCACAAAACTGAATATATGTGTTACAACCAAACGGGCAATATTACCACACTAGACGGAGCCTCTCTGAGGCGAGTGGACAAATTCACCTACCAAGGAAGTAGCGTCTCATCAACCGAAAACGACATCGACACACGACTGACGAAAGCAAGGACGGCTATAGATAGGCTCTCAATCATATGGAAATCAGACCTGACCGATGAAATGAAGCGCAGTTTATTCCAGGAAGCGGTTGTATCGATACTGCTATATGGATGCACTACATGGAGGCTAACTAAACGGCTGGAGAAGAAACTTGACGGCAACTACACAAGAATGTTGAGAGCAATACTGAACAAGTCCTGGCGACAACACCCCACGAGACGCCAACTGTACGGCCACCTGCCTCCCATCACGAAAACTATACAAGTTAGACGAGCCAGACACGCCGGACACTGCTGGAGAAGCAAGGACGAGCTCGTAAGTGACGTACTCCTATGGACCCCCACATATGGCCAAGCAAAAGCAGGACGACCAGCCCGAACTTACATACAGCAGCTATGTGAGGACACGGGATGTGACCCAGAAGACCTGCCGGGGGCGATGAATGATAGGGAGAAGTGGCGAGAGAGGGTCGGGGATATCCGTGCTGGCGGCACGACATGATGATGATGATGATGATCTATTCTTGCTGTGTTATGATTGGTCCTTATGGCGTTGTTTTGTGCTACTATTAGGAGAGATACAGTTTCTCTCTTAAGGTTCTCATTTTTCTGCCACATCCATGTTTTCTCGTATGAGATGCTGCTTATTAGTCGCTTAAAACGTCGATAAAGTTGTTTTTCTTCCAATTTTTGTTTTTTGGTTATTGTCGTTCTGTTGGTCCTCGTGTTGTCAGTATCGTTTTTGGTGACTGTAATCAGTCTTTCCCCGCGCTTTTCTATGTAGTCTTCAATTCGTTGTATTCTGCATCAACGTCGTCTTCAATGCTGATAAGTCCTCTTCCTCCTCCTTTACTTGACACATATAGTCTGTGAACGTCCTCTCTGGGATGCAATCCCTTGGGCATAGTCATTAGTTTTCTTGTTCTCTGGTCCACTTGTTTAAGTTCTTTTCTGGTCCACTTCAAGAATGGTCCCGAAAATCTTTCGAGGAGATCAGCCCTGGTATTTATTCATTTGATAAGGTTTCTGCTATATAGTTTTGTCACGAGTAGCTTTCTGGTTCTTCTGAGATACTCTTTCTTAATTTTTTCTTTCTTCTCCACTTGTTTGATTGTGTCAGCTTCCAGTATCCTCAAGCATTTGACCGTTTCCTTTTCTCTGAGCGGTCTAATTTTCTCTTAATTTGATAGTTCCATACCATCCGTCAGGTGTTATTTGTCGCTTTTCATTATTAGCAAGACGCATTTTTCTATGCCAAATTCCATTATTATTATTATTATTATTATTATTATATACAATTAACTACGCCTCCACTCGAGCGAGATGAAACGCCAAATGAATTTTAGATCAATGTTTTCCAGGTTTGAATTCAGAGTTTTCCTTCTCCTTGACCGGTTGCCATACCAAGTTCAAAGAGCCCAGTCGGCACTATTATTTACCCATAGCTGGAGGAAGAATAGATAGATTAATATTTTTCCCAAGAGTATTAACGCTAATGCAAAACAGTCTCGCCCAGGGTTTGAATTCAGGTCTCCGTGTCCATTTCAAACGACTGTAACCATTACACTATGAACGGCTCCCATTATTATTATTATTATCATTATCAGTAGTAGTAGTAGTAGTTATTTGAAATCATACCGCTGTGTGCAAATCATTTCTATTGCATAGAAATACTTGATAAAAAAAGACTAATGTTTAATGGCATTACTTGTTCTAGATAGTTAGCTATGACGAAACATGATTAGAAATAGATAGAATTATTAGTGTTAGATAGGAATACTTGAAACCGTTTTAGCCCACTCAGTTGGGGCTCTAGAAAACACTGACTGCGTCTCTGCACAAGGGGTAAAGCCCCCGCCCCAACGAGTATCCTGGATATGACATTAAAGTGCCTCTGATGGTTAGAAGAATGTGTGGTTTCTCTTCGTTGCCATTACTCCCAGGTCAACTCTGACCTGGAGTGATTGTACCATTTAGGATCCTATCTCAGGGCTGAATAGATCTGTATAAGCATTTGACTGTGTGCAAACAATTTGCCGATCTTAAATTGAATTGTTAGTTTTACATAGCAATACTTGAAGCCATTTAACTGTGTGCCAACAAATAAGCTCTTGTTTGTTTAAAAATATGACCGACAAAATTTTTGTTTACTAGTCATATATCTAACATACTTAACATCTATTTGTATAAACCAGGGTTGGATATTAAATAATCTGCAAGGTTTGATATGCCGTAAAATACAACCAACTAACCAACCAATCAACCAACATTAAAACCATTTGAGGCTAAACAAACGATTCATATTAAGTAGTATTATTACGGTTTTATAGGGATACCTGAAACCATATAACTGTGTGCAAACAAATATGCTTTATCAACTCTTTTGAAAATAAAGTTACCTGCAAACTATTCACTTACTAATTATATATATATATATAGAAACAAGTTTTGGCATTAGATAATCCACGTGTTGATATGCCGTTAAATACAAAGCAACCAACGAAAAACGATAACTTTTTTAACTTCCTTTAAAACTATTTTTTCTGTTCAAAAGGAAAATCCGACTCAGGCTCCTGTCAATGGCCTTCGAGTAGGTATAGGTGATATATCGTTGCAATGTGACGCCAGTCGAACTCATTGTGGAAACTAGTGTCATCAGAACAACAGAGAGCAAATCTCGAACACTATCAGCCTTACACAAGTGCTCAAGTGACTCCAAGGAGACCTGCACACTAAAACTGCTTACATATAAAGACTTGATGTGGTAGAGAGGAGATTCCAATCGGTGGTATGCAAGGAATGCTTTCAACACGCCTCGATAACCAAATTAAGATGAAGGAAGTGGATGACGCGTAGAAAGAGAGAAATTCGTTGAATTTGCAGGTGGGAGGAAAATAAAGTATCGGAAAAAACGGGTGACAAATGAGAGAAAAGAAAAAGTATGTTTGTGAGTATACCAGTGGAGGGAGGAATTATGTCATGTGGATATAGATGAAGAAAGAAAGAGAAAAAGAAAGAAAGAATAGGTTCTGTTAAAAGAGCAAAAGTTTACACTGGCCAGTCGGCTAGGGCTGTTGAATATGCCGACAGCATCCCTGCATAAGGGTAAAAACCCCAACAAAGAGTGTCCCAGATATGACACTAAATTGCATCTGATGGTGAGGCGCCACCCTTAGAGCTTTGGAAAATATGGAGAACGCTTCCATTGCCATTACTCCCAGTCCATTTTAATTTGCATTTGTACTACCTGCTTGGGTCCCTTCTATAGGTCAAATGGAAATATTTAATCATTTACTGTACTTGAATGAAACCATTTAACAGTATAGCTGTGTGCAAATGAATGAGTTCTGGCTCCTTTAAAAATAATGCTACCAACAAACTACTTGTTTGCAAATTATATATATATATATATATATATATATATATATAGGATTTGGCATTAAATAACGCGCGAGTGTTGATATGCCATACAACCCAATCAACCAACCAACCAACCAATGACTTACAACTTTTTAGATAATCATAAACAAAGTTTAGCTTAATAAAGCATCGGGCCAAAAGTCTGGGACCCCAATGAGAATCGAAATCACGAGCAATGATCAGCCACAAGACGCATGTTTGAATCTAATCAAGCCCTCCCCCATTGGCAGGATAAGATACAAGGTCAAGTTTTTGGCGGATTAACCTAGTTTGAATGGAAAAGAAGACGGGAGGAACTGGAAATCAGAGGAAAATTAGAGACTATTCAGACAACAGCTTTGTTAAGCTCTGTCAGAATACTGAGAAGAGTTCTGAAGACTTGTGAAGACTTGCCGTCACTTAGACACTAGTGAAAGATCATCGGTTTACGCTGGTTTAAAAAACTCACAATAATAATAATAATAATATCTGAAGAACTAGAACCGCTAGACGAAGAAAGAATCAAAATGATCATCATTAAATAGAAGTATTAATGTTGGTAAGTTGGCCGACCATTGTCAAAGGTAACCTGAAGGCTTCCTTTTCAATAGCAACACCAAGATGTAGGGATGGGCACTTGATAGGAATACTTGAAACAATCTAACTATATACAAACGAATGAGCTCCGACAACTTGTTTAAAAATCAAGTAACCAACGATATTTACCAACCCCTCCGCTCGAGCAGGATATGACACAAGGTCAATTTTTAAGCGAAGTTTAACAGGTTTGAATTCAGAGTTTTCCTTCTCTAAGACTAGTTGCTGGAAAAACCCAGTCTGTCCTACTATTTACCCATAGCTGGAGGGAGAATAATTGACTCGTACCTTTCCCAAGGGTATTAGTGCTATGTGAAATGCAAACAGTCTCGTCCAGGAGTTGAACTCGTGTCGCCGTGTCCATTTCCAACGACGATTATTATACCACGGGCACCTCCATAAAATCAAGTTACTAACTACTATTCTCTCATAAATCACACACACACACACACACACACACACACACACATATGGGTGTGTGAGTTTGTGTGTATACATATATAGAAAGGGACAGGATATGACATTGAATAACTCAAAAGGGTTACTATGGCATAAAAAACCAACCTACCAACCAACCAACTGGAAAAAGTCACACAAAAACCAAACGAGTGAATAAACTGCTAAAAAATATTATGATGAACAACATCACAGGACAAAATGATTTTATTTATGCAAGTACAAAAACAGTCGGTGATCAACTTAGTGGCTCACAAAGGAACCCAAATGAGAAAAAAAAAATAAACAAAAGCAGAAAGGGAAATAAGAGTCGAAGAACAAATAAAATAAATGAGAACAAACAAGGACAATGGAATGAAACAAGGGAGAAAAGACAACGGCAAAAAACAATTAACAATAAAACTGGAAGAGATATACCAAAAATATTTGCTTAAAAAAACACTTAAAAGACATTGGAACAGGATCAAATGAAAAAAATAGATTAAAACAATCTAAAATAATGAAAGAAAATTTTACCCACAAGTTACTGAAAAAAGCATGAAAAAAATTGACTAACTAGACAGAAAATAACTGAAAACACTTTTGGGACAGAAAGGTTGATTAATTAAACAACATTAAAAGAATTGAGGAAAACCAAAACGACGAAAAACATGTTGATTCAATAAAGTGAACACTCAGAAAAATAGCAAACCGTGTAACATGGTTGGATATAAGGATACTAGTTTCAAAGATTCATACTTATCTACGCTAGATAAGCCCAACAACAACATAAATGCCTCCATGAGGCGAAATTTTATGAATAGCTGAAAAAAGGAAAAACTATTCGGATCTAGAAAGACACAACCCCCCCCCAAAAAAAAACTCAACAATAAGCCAATAACATGTTTGCTAATGATATAGAAAATAACGGTACGAATAAGAGAGAAAATTTACAACTTGTTCGAAAGCTGAGGACTATTATCTGAAGAAGTAAAAGGATATAGCAAAGGAACCACTGAAACAAACGACCACATTTTAAAGTAAGTAAAAACTAGGTGGAGAAATTTAACCTTGACATACATAGACTACAAAAAAATAAATGGCATTATCTTGCAAACGTGGATAATAGAATGTCTAAAATGTTTAAGAGATCAAAGAAAGTTATAAGCATCATCACGAAAACTTTTGAAAGCTGGAGAGTAGAAGAAACTTAGCTGTGGCAAAAATTCAATGAGGCATCTTCCGAAGAGACTAATTGTCGACACTAGTATTTCTTATCTTTTGTTTCTTTGCCTTCATAAAAAATGTCAAATACTTGAAAAAAGAAGACATTACAAAATAAATGCCAGTTCATCAAAATGACAAATATTGGCAACCCAGCGAGGGTCCAATCCACTATATAATACTGATCCGTAAAACAAGCTTCCTAACCATTGCTTCAAATGTTGTATTTTGGCTTTCGACCCGGCCAAAAATGCCATTCTAATGGCAGTTATGAGAGGAAATCGCGTGGGCGGAAATTGGCTGACGAAATGGGACGAGGTAAAAAAATTCCCATGGTACACTCATAGACTGATGCACCGGAAGAGAGTGACCTGTGAACTGCATGACAGTTATTTTCGCTGGATGATGATCAATCATGCCATTCAAAAGATCGAGTAGGCGATTGAGTGGGCGTTGAACTATTATATAACTCAGTCAAGACAGAAGTCAGAGTTGCAGTAGAGTTGGAGTCGGAGGTAGACGAGATGTGGTAGGTAAAGCCACATCAGGCCGAAGAGGCCTTGGAGCCCCTGAGGAGTTGCAGTTAGAGATCGGTAAGAGTTATAGACGAGATGTGGTAAGGAAAGCCACACCAAGCCGAAGGGGCTCGGGGCCCCCGATTGAGTTGGGGTGCAGGGAAGTTGCTGATAAGATGTACAGATCACCCAGCAGAGTGGGCCTCCGGTTGAGCAGCCCTGGAGAACGAGAAAGACACAACGTTGACGGCCATAAGAGTGGGGGTCAAAATATTGCAGTTTCTGTTCGGTCTCTAACTCCCTCTCACACGCAAACCTTGAATAACCTTTTCGAACCCTTGCAATAAAGTGAGAGGTACATATTTTGTTAAAGAAGTCTTCCTGCGTCTGTCTTTATCATTGTGTCCTTGTGATTCATTCAGCATATATATGCATATGAGAATATAACACAAAGTGAAATGTTAAATTTGCTAAGCCTAACACAAAGTGACGACCGTGGGATACCCAGTGAGGGTCAAACTCTCAATAGTTGTAATGTGAGATGAGTTTTTTATTTATATTTTTTTATTTTATTTATTTATTTATTTATTTATTTATTTTTGGTTTAAAACAATTTTACAAACACACGCTGGGTTTGAAGATTTGCTTCTCGACGAATACTCGAAGAAAATCACGATCTTTGAATATTTAATTACCGCTTGACAAGCGGAAACAGCTTCATAAAACAGACCGTCAAATAATCACTCTGGAATTGGTGACAGTTTGGGGTTGCCAGTTTGATATATGAAGTGTGCCAGGTGTTTGATAAAACACCTTCAGGCGACCTAAAGTAAAGTTACGTGGCATGCGCCAGGTCTTAACATTCTCATTTGTCTTTCAGACTCATAGAGAGTATTAACATGGCAGTTTACCGCCTGACATGAATTATAGAAAGGTTAGTTGTCATTGTGGCACCATTCCCGCCTGACATCGACACGGTGATAGCCATTGCCTTGTTGGCAACGCTAACGATGACTGTATTCTCTGCGCAGTGTTAATACTACCCAACAAATAGGTTTCTTGCTTACTCACTAAACTGCATCTAATGTTGAGGGTCCAGTTCGGGAGATCTGGGGAATTTGGAGAACCCCTTCATTGTTATCACTCCTTGGTTTACTCGGATTGTTAGTATCTTTTAGGATCCTATTTATAGGTCAAATTTATCTGTCTAAAAATTATTCGTATTCAATAGAACAGTGTGCCGAAGAGATGTAAATAGGAATTTACAGTTAGGGAACTTCCTTAACTTCTTGGCATGAAATAATTCTTGACGAGATGACATGCCGTTTGAATCAATCAGTCAATCAATTGGGGACATCCAAATTCTTTAAAATAATTCTTCGTGTTCCAAGTCAGAAATTAACTGGAGGCAACGAAAATGGAACGCATGATTAAATTTTGTTTCACATTTCAGGACATTGCGGCAGAAACATTTAACAGTTTAAAACAGGCTTATGCAAATAAATTTCTATTTCGCGAACAAATTTTTTGGAGACTCCCGTTCTAGCTGATCGTTCACTTCATGAGCTAAGTGAGGACACTTATTAGAATTTATCAACATTTGAGGGTGAGAATGGTTGATGAATCAGCAGTGATCAGCTGATTTTCAATCAGTGTTGCCAGCCTTAAAAATGAAACTAGATATAGTCTTATTTCGTACTCGATACAAAAATCAGTCTCATTCCTTTCTAAACACATTCTTTGCGGGCGAGTTTTTAACTCAAGAAAATATTCTTGAGATACTACAGCAGGCTTTTATGTTGTATAGAAGATGTCTCGAAGAAGAAGACAAAGAGTTAAAGGCGAGACGAAGAGCTGATGGCAATATAAGGTTGTCAATATCAGAAGGAAAAGTTAGATACGTGATAACAGAAAATCATTCAATTAAGTAAATATTCATTCTTTCATAAAGTCATTGTCTAACCCCAATGGAAGAGAGGCTTCGCTTTAATTTACGTAATGACTTGTCGCTGCTCTAGTAACTGACTGACTCTTTTAAAAAATCTCTTTTTAAAAAGTCTCGTATCTGTCCGCTTCTCGCTTCTTTAACGAGACTTCTCGTTATTAACCTTTTGCTGTTGATCTCTTATATCGATTACGAAGGTCGTTGTTGGGAGACGGCAGGTACTACATTACGTCTACTTTCCTGATCTGAGTCCGTGTCACCTTTTCTATTCTCAAAAATCATAACCCGATTCAGTGATCGCCATTTGGTCACAGACTATAACGAAATAACTGAAAACAGTGTCAGTTAAAGACTTTCAGTACCATTTTCAGGAGTAAGAAATGTCTTCATCGATGTGTTGTTTCACAAGTGAAGTATTTTGAAAATAAAATTGATTTTCAAAGTTATTAATACAATTTTACACACTCAGTCTTTACTTAATAGAGTGATATTGTGTATGAATATTTGATAATAAGCAAACATGAACACCTACATTGTAAATAGCTTCAGGAGGCGTGCATAATGTAACGGTTATTGTCCTAAGGAATGGAATTGGCAACCCGATTTCAAATCCTGGACGAAACTGTTTGTATTTCACTTCGTGCTAATGTACTCGGGAAAGGCTTGGATCTATCTATTCTCCATCCGGCAGCTATAGGTAAATAGTAGGACAGACTGTGTTCCCTCGTCTTAGTAAGGTGACCAGTCTAAGAGAAAGAAAACTCTGAATTCAAACTGACTTTAATCCGCTTAAAAATTGACCTGGTGTCACATCTTACCCGTGGTGGATAGGTTGGGTAAATACATACGTGTCAATCACCTAATGGAGTGCAGATGTCTTGCGTATCAATCATTTATGTTGAGAGTTAAGTCCTTACTGGGTGAGAAGCTTTTGTGACTTTGTGTTAGGCACACACATCATTATCATCATCATCATCATAAAAGTAGTCATTTGTTAAGCCTATTTTGGCACAAATCTCAGTTGCTCATCCTTGCTTAAGACACCATAGTATCACAACTTCATGAACTGAAGAAAATGGGTCAAGAGATTAACTCGAAGACGGATTAAAATTGATCAGCTTTTTTCCAATAAAAAAAAGATATTTCTTCTCCTCCCCTGAGTCTAAATGACTATTTTCCTATTCCCCAAAATCAAAACAACATATATCTAACCTCTGGCCTTCCGATTTTGAGAGGCATATAAAATAATTAACAGCTAAGTTACAAGAAGCCTTTCCCTAAGAATAAATCTGCAACCTCGCTTAAAAAGGGTACGGTCTGGGTTTATTTTCCGATTCCTGAGGTACCCCTCTGAAGAGCAATGCCCACGAAATCTAACCATTTTAAAACTGTCCTGCTTTCTTCCTACAAGGACCTTATCATTACATAGACCTTGTATCACATTCTGGCCTCGTATTGGGGGTCGCATAAAAAGTTTCTCAATGGAACTATTATATTGTTTGGAAAATACTACCCAATATTAACAGCACAAAAATACATATAAACGTGTCCTTTTTGCTCATTTTCTATCACTTTTTTAAAAATTTAATTCCGGAAGTTATATGCCACTAATCATGAGCATAAAAAAGGTGATGAATTTACTTTTCAAGATTTCATAACAATGTTCGGCCACAGGTTGCCTGGATGACACTACAGAAAGCCACGGACTTGGCATATGAAATTTTAACCCATCCTCTGTATTCTCCTGATCTCTCACCCGCCGATGGCTTTTTTTTTTAAAGATCGGGACACTTTTTTACACCAAAAAAAATACCTTTCTGAAGGAAAAGAAAGAACTGCATTTAAAGATTTCTTGGAATCCAGACTTTAAAAATTTTCCTATACAGACATTAATAACCTTGTTAATCGGTGGCCGAAATTTTTAGACGTTCCAAGATGAATTTTCGACTGATTAAAACACTGTTTAGATTTATTAATTCAAGAATAAAAGATTTTTCTGAAATCGGACATTATTTTACGAACAACCTAATATTCTGAAACTGATGAAGTTCATTTGTAATGAAGTTGATAAAACATTTGCAAACAGTATCATTACTTACTGAACCGACTCCGTATTTCATATACGCAAGATATATATATATATATATATATATATATATATATATATATATATATATATATTATAGCCTTAAGTACAGAATACATCGTAAGTTCTACAAAAAGGACCTTTCTTTCCGTCACGTCTCGTCAGAGAACTCTGTGACAAGCTAGCGAGACCAAGGAATAAATCAAGTTAGTTGACGACAAAGGAAAAAAAGGGGTGGAAGAAGAAAAAACGATTACCTGGAGGGATTGTTAGTGTTTTTTGTTTTTGTTTTTTGTTGAACTAAATCACGTTTAGATTATTCTGCAACCAAACCTAACTTAGTCCAAGAAAAATAAAAAAAATAAAAAAGCAACACTTCCAATTCCGCCATGTAATCGTTTTTTCCCCTTTTTTGTTTTTCTTCTTTTTTTTCCATTGTCGTCAACTACTTTGATATATATATATATATATATATATATATATATTGAAGAGTGTATATTTAGGCAGCAAGTTATTATTAAAGCAAGTTTTGTTAAAGACGATGGAAAACTTTATTATTGTTAATTATAATTCTTCAAGTCTCCTTGTTATTTTTCTAGTATCTGGATCTCGATGCGAAAGGAATTGTCCCACATTTTCTGTCCACGCGTTTTCAACCATACTTTTGTTCGTCATCTGGGGTAGTTTAATTTTGAGTTGATAGTTTGAGTTTTGATTGTTTTACTTATTAGTAGTGTTTTGTTTTGAAGTTGTAGGTTAGAACGTTTTCAGCATTTTGTTTTAGAACGTTCGGTTGGAAAAAGGGTTACTAATATATATATATATATATATATATATATATATATATATAAGAGTCAATTCAGTGTTTCAAAAAAAGTATGCACCTAATAATAAAATCGACGGTGACCGTTTGTTAGTTTGTTTGTTTGTTTGGAAGGGGTTTTTTTTGTGGGAGAGTGGCTACCTTTATATCATATTTTATTTGAAAAATTTCGTGTTTTACAAGATTATGTAATCCAACGCTCGTTAAAACTTCTTTCTTGAATTTTTGCTTTATTAAACAAAGAACCTTCAAATAAGATACATGTGAGTAAGGTTACTTAATCCGGGTCTATCATCTCAAGTTTGGGATCCGATTTCTGACCTCTGACCCTGCTCTTTTTTTCATTTGCTGTCATCAAAAATGTTATTCATGAGAGGTTTTATTAAATAATTTATTTTGGTTTTCGTTTAACAAAGATTTACGAAAAAATATATTAATCGTTTAGGACACGAGTAGAAAACAACGTTTATTATTCTCCCTCCGGCTATGGGTAAATAGTAGGGCAGACTGAATTCTTCAGCCTTGGTGAGGCAACTGGTCCAGGAGAAGGAAAACTTTGAATTCAAACCTGTTAAACTCCGCTTAAGAATTGACCTTGTGTCATATCCTGCCCGAGCGAAGGGGTTGGTGAATATGTATAAAACAACGTTTAACAATCGAAATCATGAGTTGTAGTCAACTTATAGCTCGGATATGGCAACGCTAAGAATACGATGACTGTATTCTCTGCACAGTGTTAATACTACCCAACAAATATGTTTCTTAGTTACTCACTAAACTGCATCTAATGTTGAGGGTCCAGTTCAGGAGACCTGGGGAATTTGGAGAACCCCTTCATTGTTATCACTCCTTGGTTTACTCGGATTGTCAGTATCTTTTAGGATCCTATTTATAGGTTAAATTTATCTGTCTAAAAATTATTCGTATTCAATAGAACAGTGTGCCGAAGAGATGTAAATAGGAATTTACAGTTAAGGAACCTCCTTAACTTCTTAGCATGAAATAATTCTTGACAAGATGACATGCCGTTTGAATCAATCAGTCAATCAATTGGGGTCATCCAAATTCTTTAAAATAATCCTTCGTGTTCAAAGTCAGAAATTAACTGGAGGCAATGAAAATGGAACGCATGATTAAATTTTGTTTCACATTTCAGGACATTGCGGCAGAAACATTTAACAGTTTAAAACAGGCTTATGCAAATAAATTTCTATTATTTAGCTATGGGTAAATAGTTGGCAGACTGAATTCTTCAGCCTTGGTGAGGCAGCTGGTCCAGAAGGAAAACTTTGAATTCAAACCTGTTAAACTCCGCTTAAAAATTGACTTTGTGCCATATCCTGCCCGAGCGAAGGGGTTGGTGAATATGTATAAAACAACGTTTAACGATCGAAGTCACGAGTTGTAGTCAACTTATAGCTCGGATAGCTAACTAATCCTAAGACCAGAAGGCGCTCTATACTAATAGTTATAACATAGTGTGATACAAGGTTATAACTGTTGAGATCTTAGATGGCTCAAATATAAAACACATGACCTAGCTTGTCAATCTTGGGTATGCATTACAGCGGGATTAGGCGTTCAACGCGTCCAGTCAACAAAATTTTGCTTAATGCTCATAAATATTGAATTTTTGTAAGGAAGGGGATTATGTTGAAAATCATCTGTCGCATAAAATAAATGCTTATCAACCACAAAGATACACTCTTCTTCATGGACAAATATGCTCTATCTCTGTCTGTCTGTCCGTCTGTCTGTCTGTCTCTCTCTCTCGCACACATACACTAGGTTAGATCAATAAGTATGTGGCACAGAAATAACTGCTTGGTGACTAAGCTAGTTCCTACTAGGTTTGTCTGGTAAGGAAGGCAACCAGACATACGACAGAATGAGACCTGTTAAAAGGCAGATTAACCCTCTTGCAGGATTAGTGGCTATCTAGCACACTTATGCCTCCATAAATATCCAGATTGTGAAGAATCTATAATAGCCCCTAACCAATTCGTGTAACCAAATCTAAAAATATTAAAAGAGCTCTAGGTTTCATAATTCCCTGAAAGAATTTTTCCCCAATCTCACCACTAAAAAGATTGCGCAAGTGAATTGAATCTCTAGCAGTCTCAGACGAAACAAAAGCATCACCCCTATAATTTCTCGACGATAAATGAATTTCATCCTCAAAGGAATTTTAAAATAGACATGCAAAGAACACTAACACATTTTTACAGACACTGGTTACATGCAAACATTAATACTAACACAAGATGTAGGATCAAGGGAAATAATTCCCTCTGGTTCGTAGAGTATGTTTTGTAAGCTGTAACTCATTACCAAAAGTGATCTATAAAAAGACAACGCCTATTTCAACTCAACAGTAGTTGTTTTGGGGGGGGGCATGTTTTATCTATAATTCGTTTCCGCATTAACTTTTTCATCACTGTCTCCAGAAAGCACCTTTGGTACGATATTGAGCTATATTTCATAACGAACTGGTAACACCTAATTCACTACAATATTCAAACTACCTGGTATTTAAGTCTGATATTTAAAAAATAGTGATAGTCTCCCAGCTTTTGTTGAAGCATCATTCTAAGAGAACAGCAAACAATATTTGCACCTTCAATAACATCCAAAGATGACGACAGGCTTTTCCTTTTGGATACTTCTAATTGAAGATTTATTTATACGTGAGATTGAACCAGTGCACCGTTTGGGGCTAATATTGCTTAATATCATGAAATTCAGTTGATCATATCCGAATTCGATGTGGTAGACATCATATGATGACTGTCCTTTCTTGACTAATGACAGCTGTTTTTACCACCAAAATTACAACTCAAACCTCATGATGAATAATTAATTCAACTTGTGAAGAATATAACAGATACGTAAGATAAGATTGTAAGACATCTATACGTCATTGGATTATGGTTACATAGGTATATACAACACTTATGCTATTCCTTGGATCTATATAGCATCAGCTCAGTGACAAGCATAGCAAGATAAGTGACAAAACTACAGGTTTTATTTCAGAGAAACTTCTCTCGCACTTTTCTAGTCCAGAGGTTTGATGTTTGAACTTCGTTCAGCTTCGATTTTAAAGTTAACTTCTTTAGAAGGGTTGCCTTTAATACAGTATTTTCATTTGGCTCGAACTCCTTCAACCTCAAGACATTATCAACATATATACATACATCATCTTCATGTGCTGCTCACATGGATTTCCCTAACTCTCTCTCGCTATCCGTCTCTATCATCTATCACTTCCAGCAGGTCTTCCAGGCCACTTCTTGTGTCCATACAGAGCAGTTGTAGATAAGTTCTAGCTGGTCGTCCTACACTTGCGCGTCCGTGTGAAGGGGGCCATCGGAGAACGTCACTTATGAGTTCGTCCTTGCTCCTCCATTTGTGTTTCACATGTCTTGTTCGTCTAAATTTAGATGGTCTTCGAGATGGGTGGTTGGTGGTAGTACAGATGGTGTTTTGTTGGATATTGCTTCCAGGATTTGTTTAATATAGCTCGTAGCATCCTTGTGCAATTGCCGTAAAGCTTTATCTCTATACGCCTAGTTATTAGTCAGCATCCAAGTGGTGCATCCATACAATAGTATGAACTCAACTGCCTGGAGGTGCCCGTGATGTAATGGTTATCGTCGTAAGAAATGGACACGGCGACACAAGTTCAAATCCTGGGCGAGACTGATTGCATTTCACATAGCACTAATACCCTTGGGAAAGGTATGAATCCAATTATTCTCCCTCCAGCTATGGGTAAATAGTAGGGCAGACTAGGTTCTTCAGCCTTGGTGAGGGAACTAGTCTAGGAGAAGGAAAAGTCTGAATCCAAACCTGATAAACTCCGCTTAAAAATTGACCTAGAGTCATGTCCTACCCGATCGGAGGGGTTGGGTAAATATGATGAACACAACTGCCTGCTTGAAAAAAATTTGTTTTATTTTAGAAGGAAAAAACGAGGGAAAGATGCACGTACATATATATATATATATATATATATATATATATATCATCAAGTCGTGCTGATAGCATGGAGTTCTCTAACTCCCTCTAGTCATCCCTCTCCCTGATCCAAGCAGATCCTCTAGACTGCACCTTGTGTCCTCATTGAGCTGATTTATATAAGTCTGTGCTAGTCGGCCAACACTGCTGCGTTCATGTGAAAGAATCCATAAGAGAACGTCACTTCTCTGGCAGTGTCCCACATGTCTTGTTAGTCTTAATTCTATGTTTTGTGAGATGGGAGGTAACTGCTCGAAATGCTAATGTTTGGTTGGGTGCTGCATCCAGGATTTGTTCCAAACAGAATGCTGCTTCGTTGGAGTCCGGGTGGACATACAGTAAAACTGACACTGTCACAGTTTAGAAGAAATGACGTTTTCTTTTTTCAGAAAGATCAGATCTCCATATGATCTATAACCTGTCAGTAGTGGTTCACGTCTTCCCTATGCGAATTTTGACATTTGTTTTGGTAGATGAGATATTGCTACCGAGGTATGCGAATTGGTGTCTTAATTTCAAAGGCTTGTCACTTAAAATTTGGATAGTTTCTTCTTGTTTAAAAAACATGAAAATTAGACCCCTCCGACCTCTCAACACACACACACATACACACACACACACACACACATATATATAGATAGATAGATAGATATAGATATATTGTTATAAGTATTTATCCTTATTTAATAATAATCATTTGCTTGTATAGTCATATGGTTTCAAGTATTTCTATTTAATACCAATAATTGCACACAACTGGGGGAAAAAGAACAGTCGGTTCCATGCTTTTCCCCCAGGGGCATTGGCGTGAAGTGAAAGGCAAACATCCACGTCCAGAATTTAAACTCGTGTCACCAATTTCATTTCCAAGGATAATAATTGTTATGCTAAGTGCGCCTCTCAAGAGTAGTCAAAGTCAGACACACACAAATTGCATATATATTGGTAGGTAGTTACAAATAAGTGTAATTTACTTTGTTGTTTGATGGCATATCAACCTTTTCAGGTTATTTAATGCCAAATCCATCATTCTAGAAAATCAGTAGTGGTACTATTTAACCTATTGCAGGGAGGATAAGGGGGTTCATACCTTTCTCTGGGGTATTTATCTGAAAGTGAACATAATAGCGCAACTGAAGTTCGAACTCGCTTACTACGATTCCGCATTCAAGCGCTTTAACCCTTACACCACGAAGACCTCCCCCTGCAAATAAGTGTAGTAACCATTCTGCCGTCTGGAGCTGAAGAATATGCTAATTTCATCTCTGCAGAGGGATTACACCCCCCTCAATGAGTGTCCTGGATATGACACTAAACTGTTGCTGATGGTGAGGCTCCAGTCGTAGAGCTTTGAGCAATATGAAGTGGTCCTTCATTGCCATTACTTCCAGTCCACTCTAACTCAAGTGATATTCAATCTGACTTAAGGACGGTATTTTAGTTATTACCTGATGTATGTGGATAGCGATGGTGAACTGACGCACATTTTAGTGATATTCATTATCTTGTACCTAGAGTGTTCGCCTATGGCCCGGGAGACCTAGGTTCAATCACAGGTCGAGTCATACCAAAGACTTTAAAAATGGTACTTGATGTCTCCATGCTTAACACTCAGCATTATAAGGTAGGGATCAAAGGTAAAGTGGAGAAATCCAGGGAAAGGAGTAGCGCCCTCCCCTACACCTTGGTGTAGTAGCTGTCGAAAAGGGAGCCTTCGGGTCACCCTCGACTATGGTCTCCAACTTTACTTACTTACCTCTTTAAATGATACAAAGCAACGTCCTTCATTGATAGTGGTCACCGTTATATAAAAATGGTGCCAAATTATGGCCCTATGCAAAGAGTCGAGTTACTGTTGGAGGGTATTTCGGGTGTCACGACCTCCGCGTCCCTAAAGAAATCGAGACATTCCCGATTAATCGACAGGGCTCCACCCTGCAGCAAATCAGTTAATGTTATCCTAACTGTCCCATAGGAAAAAGAAAGAATGAATGAATAAAGCATTTTAAAAAGTGAATGCGATAGCCTCGTGCGAAAGCAATAATTACCATTGATAGGCATTAGTTGGTGGGCAGTTAAACACTTTTCCTTTTCCTTTTCTTTTTTTTTTTTTTTTTTTTTTTTTTGAAAAAAATCTTAAAATGTTTCTTTGTTCTTCAGTCCAAACCCGAGGTCACCTGACGGCAGGGGGTCTACAAATAAGTCCTGTAAGATGAATTTGGCATTCCAGACGACCTGTGGGGAGGCATGTCGCCCAGGTTGAGTTAAAAATAAAGTCTTCTAAACGTTCGACATTCCTCTCCATCCTTTGGCTTATTACCGAAATCTTGAAGACGCCTGTTGTAGAGCACGTTACAGCTTCAAGCCATTCAGATCGACTATCAAGCTTGATATGGAAGTTCTTATAAAATTAAAGTCGGTTTCTTCATGGTTAGAAGGTTTGTCACACAAGTCATATTTAATTAATTTAATCGCCAGTAACATCTTCACACGTATGACCTTGTGTCAGACGAAGTTAACCATTAAAAAAAGCACCATGTCTACCATTGAATTTGATTGATTGATCGATCGATTTTAACGGCATGTTAATCTGTCAGGCGTTATTTCATGTCAAGAGATTAAGGAATCGCGTTCATTTTATGTTTATATAAACATACTTTGTGTGCAAAGTATGTAAGTAAAGTTGGCAATAGTAGAAGAGGACGACCAGAAGGCTCCATTTTCAATAGCTACAACACCGAAATATAGGAAAAGGGCGCTACTCCTTTCCCTGGATTGCACCACTTTACCCTTGATACGTACCCTATATTGCTGAGTGTTAAGCAAGGAGGAATCAAGTACCATTTTTAAAGTCTTTGGAATAACGCGACCTGGGACTGAACACAAGTTTTCCCGGACCATTGGCGAACACTCTACCCACTAGACAAATGAGCCGGTTATTAAATTTTGTGTGTAGTGTTCTTTTAATTCAGTTTCAAGTAAGTATTTCTATTTAATAATAATCATTTGTTTGCATATAATTATGTAGTTTCAAGTAAGTAATTCTATTTGATAATAATCATTTGTTTTCACACAATTATATGGTTTCAAGTTGCAAATAAAAATAATCCTTCGTAAACAATTATAACTTCAAGTTATTGTACTTAATGTAAATAATATACAGTTATATGGTATCAAGTATTCCTATCTGATACTAATAATTTTCAAACATCTCTTTGACCTCTAGATGGGAACATAACAGGTACAAAAGCACCAAGTCAGAGTGGAACTGGGAGTAATGGCAATGAAGAGGTAACTTCATATTCCGGTAGCCCAGTCGGCTGGGTCTGTAGAATACACCGAGTGCATCTCAGCAGAGGGTTGAAAAAACAATGAGTGTCCTGGATATTTCACAAAAGAATCTTGTAGTGAGGCTCCAATAATGATGGAGCCTTAGGGAATGCGAAGTTCGCCTTTATTGTCATCGCTCCCCGGTTCACTCTGGCCCTGAGTGGTAACACATGATAGGGTCCTATCTATGAGTCAAACAGAACTGTTCGACATTTAAACTGAGTGCAAACAAATGGCTTATGCTAAATTGAATTGTTAGAAATAGAACTATTTGACCATTTAACTGTGTGTAAGGAAATGATTAACGCTTATTTGAATTGTTAGTGATACATATCAATACTTGGAACCATTTAACTGTATGCAAACAAATGATTAATGTTGAATAGAATTGTAAGTGTTAGATAGCAATAATTGAAAACATTTCACAGTGTAAAAACAATGGCAGTGATAGAGTGCAAAGAAATTAGTTCTAACTCATTTAAAAATGAAATTACCTGTAAACTATTCATTTACTAATCATTTATATACATACATTGAGATGTGTGCAACAAATTACAGATGTTAAATTGTGAGTGTTATATAGCAATACTTGAAAACATTTAACTGAAGGCCCAGTTGGCTGAGGCTGCAAAATACTCTGACTGCATCTCTGCAGAAGGGTAAGACTGCTAACGAGTGTCCTGATAGGATAATAAACTATCTGATGGTGAGGCTCTGGTAATGCCGGATCTTTGGGGAATGCGGCATACCCCGTCATTGCCATCGCTTCTAGGTCTACTCTGGCCCTGATAGGGCCCTATTCTATGGGTTAAAGAGAACTAAACTGTGTACTTATGCTAAACTGAATTGTTTGAAATGAAACTGTTTATATGTATAAAAATGGATTTGGCGTTAAATAACCTACAATGGTTGATATGCCAAAAAAGCAAACCAAACCAAACAATTTAACTGTGCTCAAAAAGTGTTCAGGCCCGTTTAAAGATGTTTTCTACGAAATGTGTTTACAAATCATATGTATTCAATATATATGTAAAAACAGGATTTGGCGTCAAATAACCAGCAATGGTTGATATGCCATAAAACCAAACCAAATCATATTCTTCAGAGAACCAGAAGTGGAGCCTTATTGCCGGATGCAGTTTGATGTCATACTCAGGACAACCATTATTTGGGGGTTAGAAGATATACCCCTCTACAGTGGATACAGTCATTGTATCCTAGGCCCTTAGTTATGATAACACTTGCCTTGAATATCGATTTCTCAATGTGATGAGTTTGATCCTAACTGGGTGTTCTGTTAAAGTTGCCTTGTGCTAAACTTATCAATGTTTAGTAAATACCCATTTCAAGCTAGTCTCTCAAACTATTACTGCAGTGGTAAGTTGAATCTTTGTAATTATTCCCCTTCCCACTTTAGACGAATTTGGCACAAGAAAACTTAATTTATTTGGAACACCACACCCTGAGCATCATACTAAGCACGTGCAGATGATGAAAAGTGTCATGTTTTTTCGGCAGGTCGGGGGAAATGGAATCGGTAACCCTGGTTCAAATCTTCAACGAAGCTGTCTGAATTTCACATAGCGTTAATACGATTAGGAAAGGCATGAATCCAACTATTCTCCGCCCAGCTATGGGCAAATAGTTGGGCAGACTAGTCTCTTTAACCAGTATGGTAACCAGTCTAGGAGAAGGAAAACTTTATTATAGCTGGCCCCATCACCCATTTAGGCTTATACTACAGTAATCCAAACTTTGTAAATATCTATACAGTTAGCGTAACGATTATCTTTGTAAGAAATGAAATCGGTAACCTGAGTTCAAATACGGCGAGTGGAAGATTACGATTCACTTCACTCGCCTTTAGAAAAGGCATGAATCCATCTTTTCTTCCTCTAGGTAGGCGTAAATAGTACGACAGACTAGGCTCTTTAGCTTCGGTAAAACAACCAGTCTAAAAGAAGAACCCTGAATTCAAAGCAGTTATACTCCGCTTCAAAGGGGTTAGGTAAATACAACCTTCAGCATGTCACAAACGTCCGGCTATTACTCTAACCCTAAACATTTAGAGTAATGAGGGAGGGGATTTATGCGGGATGAGATCTCTTTGTAAATAAGTTAAATCGTCTTCGCCCTTGTGTTGTTACAATTTACCGCTTTTAGTTGTTGCAACAATTGATCTCGCGAAACGAGTGCTGCCTGGCGTAAGAAGTTCACGTCAGACGTGTTTTTTGCACTAAAAATGTAACAGGATGATCAAACATTGTTGGATCAGGCACAAACAAGAAAGTTATATTATAATCGCGTTAACTTGTGATGTTTTGAAAAGACTGAAATACAAACAAAGTCCACACTGTAGATAATCCAAAGGATTAAATAGTAATATTAGTAATAATAAAATTTGATGCCTCACTGTGTAACAATTGCCAAGAGAGGCAAGATGTCGATCGCAGACTATTATGTCAAAAGAAAAGAAAAGAAATACACTATTTGCCCGTACGTAATACGCACTCTCACAAAATGTAAAAGTTTTTGTTGTTTTTTTAATGCTCAGTACTGTTATTTAGCAGAACTAGTTTAAAATCTAAATATCAAAATGTTTACAGTGACAAATACTGTCTACTAACTGAGAAGTTATTTTCTTCTTGCTAATTAACGTTTAGTCTGACCTTCTGACAAGAAATGAGTAACCCGTTTGTATCTCGAAGTCCCAGAGAGTTTTATGCATCTCATTTTCTGGAACAGATTCTGGTTTGTGCATATACCATTTGTCAGCATTGTCAAATTCTAATCCCAAGCACAATTCCCAGTGGATCGGTTTTCCTGCAAGGTCGTGCCTCATCTTTTATTCTTTTCGTACCTGCAGCAGATTATTATGCGTGGAACTCGAAGTCATAGTAAGTATCTGATATTGTACCTATATATATAATGTAAAATAAAACGTGTAATTTATTTATATCCGTGATAAGGTCACTCATACAGTGTAATTTCTTGTAAAATCTCGATTAGAAGCGTAGTTACTAATCTAAGTTCATTAATCTCTTAACAGCTCGTGGTGTAACGGTTATCGCCGAAGGAAATAAACCGGCGGTCCAAGTTCAAATCGTGGACTAGCCTGGTTGCATTTCCTATAGCGCTAATACCTTTTGGAATGATATAAAGTTAATTATTCTCCTTCCAGCAATGAGTAAATAATAGGGCAGACTATGCTCTTTAACCTTGTTATGGCAACCGGTCTAAAAGAATGAAAACTCTGAATTCCAATCCGATAAGCTCGACTTAAAAACTGACCTTGTGTCGCATACTGCAGGGGGGTAAAAACACCTGCTATATTTTGTGAATTGAGTTATCATGCTTAACCCCTTACCAGGTGTGTTACACCATGGTTCTAAGTAGCCTGTGGGTGTAACACTACGCCCTAGGTTTCAGTCGGGCATCGTGGTAACCGCACAGTGATAAGTGACGAACACAAAACACCGTCTGTTGGTTCACTTGATACAAAAACTTATTTGCTACATCCCTTTCATTGCGGTCGCAGAAAAAAAAAGAAATAGAAAATGAAATGCGTCAACTGCTTTAGATAGACAGAGAGAATAAACCGCTACGAGAAGAGAGAAACAGACACAGATCTTGTAATTATGTTTTCCGCCCCGGTTGTTTTCTGTTGTTGTTCTCCGGGTTGCACATGTTCCTTCTTTTTCCGTCCTCACATTTTCAAAGAGAACGTTTGGGTTTAATTTGGTCTTTCTGCACTAAGGCTTCTTCACGACCACCTCACTTGGTGCGCTGATTTAGGTTTGCTCCGTCGCGGAGATCACAACAAATAGGTGCCGACTTTTCGGACCATCTTAATATCACGCCGGCTGGTGTAGAACTTACTTTCGTCTCTTTAACGACCTCCTGTTTGAGTTTGTTTCAGCCAGTCACGGCCCATCGGCTGATTGTTGCTGAAACAGTCTATTTTTAGCTTGGGAGCTCTGTCTGCTGGTATTATGGCTTGGATTTCGGAGTTACCTTCCGTCACATTCCTATTTGTTCCTTCATTATGGTTTTTATAGCCTCTCTCTCTCTCTCTCTGAAACCTATCATCATGCCCCCCCCCTCTCTCTCTCTCTCTGAACCCTATCATCATGCCTCTCTCTCTATCTCTATCTCTCTCTTACTGCCTCGAATCCAACCAGAAACAATGTTTTACTAAAATAGTTGACTAGAACTCCTAATTATTTTGCAGATCAATCATTTTTATTTCCTAATTTGAAACATCATTTTTCTTTTACTAAAATTGAGAGTAAGTAATATAGGAATAGTAAAAATATAGTTTCTTTCTTTTATTCAGATGTTCATATTCTATGCTTACCTTTCACTCCTTGTGTCCTTTCAAATGACAGGTTTTAGCCTCACAGCAAAATCCATCATCCTACACAGTCAGGTCAGTCCAATTTCTGTCATGATTTGTCTATGCGGCAGAGATTTTTTACGGACCTTCCAGGTACTCCACGCTCCTAGAAAGGCTAAATTGGATTAGGATTCCGTTTTAAGAAATGCCAAAAAAATTAATCCTAAATATTAGAATAAATACCAAATAATCCAAATAAAAAGAAATAAAATACCATTTATTAGAATATACTAAAAAATATGATGATCATCATCACCATCAAGACATGCCGACAACACGTATTCCTTTGTCTCTCTCTCTCTTTACGCATCCCTGTTGGTCATCGAATTTTTAAGTCTTCTAGAGGGCATCCAGTATCTGCACAAGGGTGATGAATGTGAGTTTTTTACTGATCGGCCTACCCTGGTGAGTCCACGTTTAGGATTGATTTAGTTTGGTTTTATGGCATATCAATCGTTGTAGGTTATTTAACGCGATATACTCTTTATACATATATATCAAATACATATAATTTGTAAACATATTTTATTGATGGGGTTTTTTCAACGAGCCCAAGCTCATTCTTTAGCATACTGTTAATTGGTAACAAATATTGTTATGTATCAGGAACAATTCAGTTAAACCTCAGTCATTTGTTTACACAGAGTTACATGATCAAACAGTTCTATTTCTAACAATTCAGTTTAGAAAAAGTCATTTATTTGCACTCGGTTTAAATGTCAAACGGTTCTATTTGAGTGATAGATAAGACCTTATCAGGTGCTACCACTCTGGGCCAGAGTGGACCTGGGAGTGATGGCAGTGAAAGGGTACGCTGCATTTCGAAAACTTCAGCATTACTGGAGCCTCATCATCAGATTGTTTAATTTCATATCCAGGACGCTCATTAGGGGGGGGTCTTACCCCCTATAGAGATGCAGTTGGTGTATTCAGCATCCCCTAGCCGACTGGGCAGCATGTTTGAGAGAACGTCGCTTATAAGTTTGTCTTTGCTCCTTCAATAGTGCTAAATACGTCTTGCTCGCCTTTCTTGGGCGTCTTGCGAGATGAGAGGTAAAACGTCAACAGATCTAATGGTTTCACAATAAAAAATTTAAAAAATTTAAAAAAATTTAAAAAATACCAGATGATAATAAATAAATGTAAACAGGGAATTAATGAATAATAAATAATCCCGCGTTGATATTACCAAGTTCTTTAGTAAGCTTAGTTATGGCACAAGGCCATAAGTATGGGGCACTTAGTGAGAATCGAACTCTCTCACAATGGTTTGCTAATTTCAGCTTGATAACCATTACAATACATGTGATACCGTCTTTAATTTTGCTAAGTTATTCTGTTTCAAAGTCTTTTACGAAGCTTCGCTTAGATATAGCACACGGGCCTTGGTTTGCTTATAGTACCTTTTCTTGCTTAAGCGGTCACCGATCCATCTAATATGTATTTGAAAAGTATCTACAACGAAGTAGTAGTAAATTATTAATCTTTTTGCTTAGATGTAGCACAAGGCCGCATGAATGGGACCCTTAATGAGACTCGAACTCACACGCGTAGGTTGCTAGTCTAGCAAACTAACCATTACACCACCCGAAGCACCTAGCAACAACGGAGTGGTAGTAATTTACGAAGCTCTTTGCTTCGATGTAGCACAAGGCCAAATGAATGGGGCATCCAATGAGACTCGAACTCACTCGTGTAGGTTTGCTACAACGGAGTGGTAGTATTCACTCTCAAATAATTTATTCTGTATGAAGAGAAAATACCCAAGTTCTGCTGCTAAAGGTTGGGCTCTTTTATATTATTGGGGGAGTAGCTTCTTTAGTTCAATGCTTGCCAATGGAAGCTCCCATTATTTAATAAGATGGTCCATTTCTTCTCAAAAGAATTTAGCAAGTATTTATTTACAGAGCTTTGCTTAGATATGGCGCCCAGGCCACAGGTTATTTACAGTACCTCTTGCTGCTTAAGCAGTCACCCATCTAAGTATTAAACAGGTTCATCGCTGATTAATTTCGATGACCTTGCGTGACTTGACCGTAAGTAAGTCTACAGTTGAACGTCTTCCTGTATTCATTGTACAAATAAAAAAAAAATAGTTCAAATTTTAACACAAGGCCTAAAAATCAGACGTGAGGGAAGGGTTGGTTTTCACTATCCTATCTTTAACTTGACTTGTTCCATTTACTGACCCAAAACATACCATAATATTTATTTCACAATAACGTCATAATTATTTTAAATTTTTTTCGCACTACTGTAACCAAAATATACCACACAATCCATGAGTGTCGAAACTCATCTCACATTTACATATGTTTTGAGGGAGGGGAGAATTGTTGAAATTTTTATTTCGAAGGAAAAAAATCCCCAAGAAAATGTAATTCAATGTTTTCCTTTTGTATTTCGTTGACGGCTTGTCCAGTCGGCTATGACTAAAATACGTCAGCTGTACCTCTGCAGATGGGTAAGATCCACCCCAACGAGTGTTCTGTATATGATACTTAACTGTATCTAACAGTGAGGCTCCAGTTCTGGAGCTTTGGGAAAGGTAAAGTAACTTTTCATTGCTATTATTCCCAGTTCCACTCTGATAGTAGCTGTTTTGGTCCCATCTATGGGTCAAATCGAACTGTTTAATCATTTACTCTACTTGAAAACATTTAACTGTGCGCCAACAAATGATTAATGTTAAGCTGAATTATTAGTATTTCATAGCAATGCTTGATAATATTTAACTATGTGCAAACAAATGAATAAGGTTGGATTGAAATATTAGTGCTGGATAGCAATACTTACACTTATTGTCTTGGGTAGGATCCAAAACTGTATCCGATGGTATTGCTCCAGTCATGGAGGTCAGTAAAAGTGGAGTACCTCTTTATTACTATAGCTCACCGTTCCATATGAACCTAAAGTGTAAGTATCTGTTAGAGTTCCATTTATGAGTCAAATGGAAACATCTTATAATCTACTACTCTTGAAACAATTTAACTATTTGCAAAAAAGGTTATCTATAAACTATTCTATTACTATTCTGTTATTTCACTACACATCTCTCCATCAAAATTTTACTTTCTTCAGCCGCAGTATATAACTTACTATTCAATAAATAAATATAACAATTTACGTATGGTCGATATTAATATGACTTATCATAATCTATTTATTTATATATGGCGTTTTTGTTTGTCTTCGTTTCATTTTTTCCTTTCTTTTCTTTTCTTTTCTTTACTTTTCTTTTCTCTTAGCTCTCTTTTCTTTTTCTTTTTTCCTTTTTATTTCTTTTCTTTTCTTTCTTCTTTTTCTACTTCTTTTCTTTCCTTCTTCCTTTTCTTTCCTTCTTCCTTTTCTTTCCCTTCCCTTTTTTTCTCTTCTTTTCTCGGGAGTCTTTTGACTTAATTTTCTTTTGCTTTTATCATCTTTCAATCCATTGTATCTCCTAGAAGTTCCCTATATTTAAACATCACTGTCTGTGCCAATCACGTGATAGTTTTTCGAAAAAGAACGCTGATTGAATGATTTGAACAGTTATATGATCTTTCTTTGTATATATATATTTTTTTCCTTTCCCCTGATATTGTAGTTTTTTAGAATTACCATCGTTATCCTATCCCCACTTGTTTCCCCATCTTAAACTCCTGATGAAGGTTTACTAATACCAAAACGTTTTAACGTTGACTTTCCTTTATAATAAATTCATCACTTTTGGATTAATTTGTTTTTCTATTTTCTTCAAACTATTGTATTACAAATCATATATATATATTTAGTTGATCTGGCGTGTGTGTATACATATATATATATAATTTTTTAAATACCCTGTCCGGTGGGAAAAGCTGCTTGGTAGCGCCAGGAGTGGCAGTACCACATTGAGCTACCGAAACTATGTTATCACCTCTGGTTGGCGGCTGATGAGGGTAGAGTATCACACGTGCTTTCACATGTTATATGATGAAAATTTGAACGCTAAGACTCTCTGGAAAGCAAGATGACTTTTTGGAAAGACAAAGTGACTCTCCAGAAAGTTGAAGTTACATCCTGGAAAGACAGGAAGGTAAAAAATATTAACAGTACAACAAGGAAAAATACCCTCTGTAGCGGGAGGGAGAATATATCACCCATCATACTTGCTCAAACGGAAATGATTTGGATATGTGTCCGGCTACAACGTGCGATTGCGTCAGAGAATTTAAAAGCTTGCGAGGGTTACGAATCCACAAGGCACGCTGGTGCAAACAACGTAATTTTCCTACTGGAGAATGTAAATCGAATGATAGGCTTATGAATCAGGAACACCCCCCACTGTGTTCAGGAGCCCATTGCTGAACGACAGGGTCCTGGAGACATTCCGAGCAAGCCATGAATTCAGTGGCCCAAGGGTAATCAGATAGCTACATGGACAAAATTAAACAAGGAGCTTTCTTTTTTGCTCACCGCCCATCTAAAGGGTCCTATTGAACAACAAATGACATCTTTCTTCAGAATTATATATGACGTTTGTCTGGAGTGGTTTGGTGCAGTAACGCATAAAAAAGATAAAACCGAAGAAAAACGATCGAATAGACGACAGATACAGAAGGGAAAGTTAAGATCGGAACAGAGAATGCTGAAGCGCCGATTAAAAGAAGCCCAAATTCATGAGAGGTTGGAACTTCAGAATATCCTAAATGATATTCAAAAAAGGACTTTGGTGATATCCAGAGCTAAGAATCAGAGAAAACATCGAAAGAAAAAGCGCCAGGCACAGAAATCATTCAAGTAAAATCCTTATGTTTTCGCAAAAAATCTTTTTGTGGAATAAAAGAGTGGCATGTACCGAAGGAAGAACTCGATAATCACTTGAGGATGACATACTCGGATGATTTAAACGGTATTCGAATACTTCCTCTCAGAGACTTACCAAAACCGAAAGATCCAACCGTAATGTTTGATGATAGCGGGATAAAACTGAAGGAAGTTCGAGATTTCGTCCATAAGGCCCGCGTAGGTAAGGCCCCGGGCATGAATGGGATATCGTACAAGTTATATTAAAACTGTCCATGTGTCCTCAGGAAACTCACTGTCCTCCTTCCGCAGGTTTTGAAGAAGGTTATTGTACCACAGGAATGGTGTCTGACTTATGGTATTCGGATATCAAAGGAAATGCAGTCAAAAGGTATCACAAATTTTCACCCATTATCCCTCTTAAATGTAGAGGGGAAATATTTTTGGGAGTTCTTGCTCGCCGTATGACTTTCTGATGATTAATCATTATATAAATACATCTGTCCCGAAGGCTGGGATACCTGGCTTCCCCGGATGTCTGGAACATTCGCAAATAATATGGAATTCAATACTCTCAGCCAAAAGGGACAAAACAGAACTACATGTAATCTGTCTTGATCTTGCCCATGCATACGGTTCAGTTCTGCTCCACTTAATCCGAATGACCCTCGACCTTTTCAACTTCAATTCAGCCTTCATGAAATTTACTGTTAAAGACTATACCACCAAGTGGTAGGCACCTGAGATCGGCATCATGATGAGCTGTGTGGTTTCCACACTTCTTTTCGTTCTGGCCATGGAACTCTTATTGCGAGATGCTGCAAATACGTCGAAAGGAGTGATGAAAAATGAACTTCTAACTCTTCCTCCTTCCAGAGCTTTTATGGACGACATCATCATTCTCGTCCTGTCCAAAATTGCTGCTGATGGTTTACTACAAAGGTATTAGGACCTTTTCATATGGGCGAGAATGAAGGCTAAGCCAAAGAAAAGTCGAAGCCTATCGTTAGACGGAGGATCTGTCAGGAACATCCATTTCAAAATTGTCGGTGATACGATCCCAACAGTCAGAAAGAAGCCGGTAAAGAGTCTCGGATATCTTTATTCAATCCCACTGACTGATCGTCAGAGGGCTACAGAGGTCCAGAAAGTAGTCTTGAAGGGTCTTAAATCAATTGACAAAACTTGTCTACCCGGAAAGATGAAGGTTGGAGTTACCAACATGGTCTGCTACCCTGTCTTTTTTTTACCCTTACAGATGTATGAGACGGCGCTATCTCATGTTGAGCGGATTCAACAGTATAGCAACAAATACCTGCATAAATGGCGCGGAGTTCCACCTTGTTTTTCGAAACTAGGTTTATATACCAATTCTGGAAATCTACAGCTTCCAATATCTTCACTGGTAGAAGAATTCAAAATTGGGAAAGTATGCCTAACATGATGATGGACTCAGCCGACGTGGTCATTCGACAGGCGTATCCAGAAATAAAATCAGGTACGTAGTGGTCGGCAGTTAAGGCCGCCCAGGAAGCGGGATGCAGCCTACGAATCAAAGACATCATTGGCATCACTCAAACCAATCCAGCGGGGCTGGGTAACGCGAGCAACAAGGTGTTCTCCAAAGTTAACTCAAAGGGAAACAGAGACATGGTGAGCAAAGTCAGGATGTTTGAGGAGCAAAGAACAGCCAGTGCTGTTACTCAGGCCTAACAATGTGCTTGGACAAAATGGAATGTTATCTAACCAATTAAATAATCGAGGAAATCCTTAATTGTAGGTTTCGTTTTCTGCGAGCGTTCTAATCTTGTCTTGATTTGGTAGTTCCAATCCGTCAGTTAGATGACGTTTTCATTACAAGTATTGCAAATTTTTCTGTGCAAAATTCCATTCCTATGTCCTGACTGTATATACTAACTGCGTGTATTTCCAGTTCTTTTTCATTTTTTGCAAATAGTTTGTTGTCATCCATGTACATTAAATGATTGTTTTTTTTCTTGCGATCTACTAAGTTTGTATCCGGCTGTGCATTTTCTGAGTATGCGATTAAGTGGCATCATGGCAATTATGAATAGTTAGGGTGATAGAGCATCTCCTTGGAAAATACCTCTTTGGATCTATATTTCAGCTCAGCTTCTTCCTCCTGCTGTCAATTCCACTCTCCAGGTTTTCATGGTTTTTTCGATAAAGTTTATGACTTCATGTGATATTTTGTACATTTTCAGACAGTTTATTATTCAGCTATGCGGAACCATATCATATGCCTTTTTGTAGTCAATCCAGGCCATAGCTAGATTTTTCGATATCTGTGATTGTGCAAATATAGACAGTATAACACAGAGATCAAAACCACATAGTTTCATGTTTTCACGCTCATCAAGCAATGTTCAATTTTGCTGAATCTTATAAGTGATGGGATAGGAAAGTGTTAAATAGAAAATACGGAATATAAAACAGAATCAGATATGAGTTAGAAAAAATATGAAAAAATGTTACAAACCAATAAACGTATAGCTTCACAAAATTTGTGGCATATTGTAATTTACTATTTATTTGAAAGTTAAAATTCCTTTATATTCAGAGTTTAAATTTTAAAGGGTTTTTTTTTCATGATATACAGAGAGGGTCTAACGGTTATTGTTGTTGGAAATACGCTAAGTGACCCAAGCCAAGGCTGTTTGCGTTTTCACTCAGCGCTACTACCTGCAAATACGAAAGCATCGTCAGAATTTGAACCTGGCTCACCGAACCCATTTATCACGATAACAGTTATTCTACAAAAAATAGATTACGCAAGGATTATATCCTAAATTTGCTAATTTCCTTCCTCTGCACTAGGAAATATAAAAGACTATTTTTCAAAAACAGGGCTCAGTACTGATAGAGCTATTTGGTTAGGAGTGGTTTGGATGGGTTTGGTTTGGTTTGGTTTTATGGCATATCAACCATTGTCAGTTATTTAATGCCAAATCCTGTAAATACACATATATTAAATATATATGATTTGTAAAAACATTTTGTAGGTAACATTATTAAACGAGACTGAGCTATCTTCTTTTGCACAAAGTTAAATGGTTTCAAGTATTGCTTTATAACAGTCACAATTTAACATAAGTCCTTTGCTTGCACACATTTCATTATTAAATTTTCCCAGTCAACTGGGCAATAGAATGCACCGACTGCTTCTCTGCAAAGGGATAAGACCCCCCCCCACAAGTGTCCTGGATATGACACTAAACAATCTGATGGGGAGGTTCCAGGCAAGCTGAAGCTTTGGGGAATGCAGAGTACCCCTTCATTGCCATTACACCAGAGCAGTAGCACATGATAAGGTCCTATCTATGGGTCAAATAGAATTAAATAGTATACTTATGCTATACTAAATTGCTTGGAATTGAACTGTTTTGACATTTGAACTGCGTACTTATGCTAAACTGAATTGTTTGAAATGGAACTGTTTTTGTGTGTTAAACCGATTAGTTTGAATTAAAATTGTTTGACTAAACTGAATAGTTGGAAATAGAAATGTTTTGACAATTAAACTGTGTACTTATGCTAAACTGAATTGCTTGAAATAGAACTGCTTATTTGTATAAATATTGATTTGGCATTAAATAGCCTACAAAGGTTGATATGCCATATAACCCAAACAAACAAAGACATATTATATGAGTTAATTTGTTTGCACACAATTATTGTTATTGTTTCTACACAGTTAAATTGTCGCAATTCAATTATCGCTATCAAACATTAACTATTCTATTTGTTATCAATCATTTGCTTGCACACGATGAAGTGATTATAGGTATTGCTATGCATCACTAACAATTCAATGAAACAGTCATTTGTTTACACACAGTAAAATAATCAAACAGTTCTATTTCAAACAATTCAGTTTAGCATTAGTCATCGGTTTGTACACAGTTTAAATGTCAAACAGTTCTGTTTGACCAATAGAAAGGACCCTATCATATTTACCAACCCCTCCACTCGTGCAGGATATGACACAAGGTCAATCTTTTTAAGCGGAGTTTAACAGGTTTGAATTCAGTTTTCCTTCTCCTAGACTAGTTGCCTCACCAAGGCTGAAGAACCTAGTCTGACCTACTATTTACCCATAGCTGGAGGGAGAATAATTGGATTCATACCTTTCCCAAGGGTATTAGTGCTATGTGAAATGCAATCAGTCTCGTCCAGGATTTGAACTCGTGTCGCCGTGTTCATTTCCTACGACGATAACCATTACACCACGGGCACTATCAGGTGTTACCATTCCGGACCAAAGTGGACCTAGGAGCAATGGGAATGAAGGGTTACTCTACGTTCCTCAAACCTCCAGGATTGGAGACTCGCCATCAAATTGTCTAAAGTCATTATCATGCGGAGACGAAATCGATTTATTCTACAACCCCAGCCGACTGGGCTGCGGCGTATTGATACTTGGGTCTTTCAAAATTATGGAAACGAAGTAGGGACCTCTCAAATCTTCGCTATTGGCTTTATTTTCTTTCTATTTTCAGATTTTTGCTGGAAAATACTTAGTATATCATCATCATCATATCGTGCTGGCAGCACGGATATACCTGACCCTCTCTCGCCACTCCTCCCTATCGTTCATCGCCCTAGGCAGGTCTTCAGGACAACAACCTGTATCCTCACATAGCTGCTGAATGTACGTTCGTGCTGGTCGTCCTGCTTTTGCGCGGCCATGTGTGGGGATCCATAAGAGTACATCTCTTATGGGTTCATCTCTGCTTCTCCAGCAATGTCCTGCATGTCTGGTTCGCCTAACTTGAATAGTTTTCGTGATAGGGGGCAGGTGGCCGTACAGTTGGTGTCTTGTGGGGTGTTGCTGCCAGGACTTGTTCAGGATTGCACGCAGCATTCTTGTGTAATTGCCATCTAGTTTCTTCTCCAGCCGTTTTGTTAGCGTCCATGTAGTGCATCCATATAGCAGTATCGATGTGACCGCTGCCTGGAAGAAACTGCGTTTCATTTTATCGGTTAGGTCTGATTTCCATATAGTCGATAGCCTATTGATAGCTGTCCATGCTTTCGTTAACCTCGTTTCGATGTCCTTTTCGGTTGATTCGACGCTGCTTCCTAGGTAAGTGAATTTGTCTACTAGTTTAAGAGGGGTTCCTTTTAGAGTGGAGATGTCCCCCGTTTGGTTATAGCACATATATTCCGTTTTGTGTGCATTAACATGGAGGCCTATGCTTGCTGCTGCTCGTTCCAAACTATGCAGAAGTGTTTCGGCTTGGTCAGGTGTATTTGCCAGTATCGCTATGTCATCGGCGTAGTCGGCGTCGGTAATTGTTGTTGCGGGGTATCTTCTGCTTCTTTTCTTCGTCAGTTCGAAGCCATTCTCTTTGATTTTGTCAATCGATGTTCTAAGTACTTAGTATATAAGCAAATATACTGGCTAATGAGTTGAGTATTCACCAATGGTCCGGGAGACCGGGGTTCAATCCCAGGTCGAGTCATACCTAAGTCTTCAAAAAATGGTACTTGATGCCGCCTTGTTTAACACTCAGCATTCTAAGGTAAGGTTCAAGGGTAAAGTGGAGCAATCCAGGGAATGGAGTGGCGCCCTCCCCACCACCTCAGTGTAGTAGATATTGAAAAGAAAGCCTTCGGGTCACCCTCAACTATGGTCATCCATTAGACGATGGATGGAGCAAAACCTTTGTGTGAAGACATATAACGAAACTAATTCACTCAAGATTGCTCAAGCAAGAGAGAGAAGGAAGTTTAATTTCAACACATATCCGAGCAGACGTAAAATTTTCAAGTTGGTCAAGAACATTGAAGCTTATGGCACTTTTAAAGATCGTAAGGCAACAGGTTCCACACTACCTTGACCTCCAATTACCCTAGAGAAATGTACACGCGTTATCAACATTTTTGCACGACACATTCAACTTAATGTCGGACATCTGGTGCATGTACTCTTGGGCTCTACTTGACATTTTTGGTTCATGTTTGAAACTAAATGGCTGTAGATCCTAAAATGTAATCTTTTTACCTTTCAATAGATACAATTTCAAGTGCCTTTGTAATCCTTGATTTGTGCTTGATCATTTTGTTTAAAAAATTTTAAAACACCTCGTATATTCAAATTTCAAAATGCAAACAAATCAATCATAACTGTCAGTTTCACGTTCTCACAATCTTAACAACTGTACATGTTTTTCAAGACTCCCAGTAGATACCTAAAACCATGGGTAGTAACAAATATGCAAAGAATATCTGAAAAGTAAAGTGCAGACAGGCATAAAAAGATTGGAATTAAAACATTGTGAATGCTGAAAACACATACAAAATCTTTTATAAAACAGTCTTAATATCAAGTGCATGAGTATACGATTTGTTGATTGATTTTGATAGCATTTCAAACAGTCCAGGGGTTTTATGCCTAAAGGTTAAAAAATTTCCTTTGCTGTACATTTTATATATATATATATATATTAAAAGGTTTTTGCACACTGTTATCTGATATTGATAATTTGCACACAATTGTATAGTTTTTGTTAAATAGTAATTAACATTATATATATATATATATACATATATATGTATATATATATATATATCACAAAAAGAACGTAAGTTTTGTTATATATATATATATATATAACAAAACTTTTTGTTTTCAATATTATGTGGCTTTATTCTGAATATTGAGCACAATCACCAAAACAACGCAAGTTTTAATTTATATATCTAATATATATATATATATATATATATATATATTACAAAACTTGCGTTGTTTTTGAGATTGTGCTCGATATACAGAATAGAGCCACATAATATTCGGAACATTGGACAACGATTAAAAACAATTTTTCAAAACCTAAATTGGAAGAGATGTTTTAATCAGCCACGACAAGCATCAAGTACAACGGTCAGTTTCACGGTTCAAGTCGATCATCAGGTACCTGATGTACAAAAAATGCATGAAAGCTTAAGTATTGAAGCTGATATGATTAGGTGAGAAAACAGTCTTTTAGTTTTTATCTCTTTCTGCAAGTCATTATTTGAGTACTTTCTTGATTTAAGAAAAATGTTTTTAAAACAATTCATTTATTCACCAATTAACAAAGCTCTAAATGATAATTATTCATGTGTTTCGGCAGTCATTTTTGACAAATCTTAACATTTACGAAATATGTGTTTCATCAAACGATTGTATTTTTAATTCGTGAAACCTTAAGTAATGAATCCGACATGAGGTGAGTGTAACATGTTCTTTTAGGTTTTATCTTGCTCTACTAGTCAATATTTGAGCCTATTCTTTAAGAAAAACGTTTTTAAAACGATTTGTTTACTCACCTACATATATATGTATATAACTAAAAGAGCAAAACTCTTCGCTGGAAAAGTGGAGAGTATATTTTCCGCTTAAAAAGACCATAAAAACCGCATATTTATCTTCTTTAGTTGCAACAACTGATCTTGCGAAATTAGTGCTTCCTGGTGTAAAACTTAACGTTAGACTTGGTTTTCTTTTTCTTTTTTTTTTTCTCCTTTTTTTGCACTAAATGTAACAGGAGGATCAAACATTGTTGGTTCAGTCAAAATCAAGAAAGTTACGTTATAATCGCGCTAACTTGTGATGTTTTAAAAAGGGTAAAATTTAAAAAAAAAACAAAGTCTGTAGATAATTCAAAAGAATAAATAATAAAATTTGACGCTTCACTCTGTAACAACTGTTGAGAGTGGCAAGACTATTATGTCTCGAGAAAGAAGTACCGAATTTGCCCGCACATAATACTCACACACACAAAATGCAATTTCTTCCTAAGTGTTCGGTGCAGTTATTTAGCCGAGGTGGTTTAATATCTAAAATACTCAAATGTTCTCAACGTCAAATACTGGTCATTATTTCTTATTTTAACGTCCAATGGGCTGCAGCACATTGTACGTGAAACACGTCTTCTGTGCAATCTCGCAAGTTTAACGCTTGTAATATCCATACAGACATTCTCTTCCCATTTCTATTTCCAAGTTTTTGTTGTTTTTTTCTGTTTGAACTTACCAATACTGCAGTAATTAGAACTTATCAATTAGCTGCAGTAATTAGTCTTTCTTTGCTCTTTCTAATGTTGTCTTAGAGTCCCTGTATTGATGCATCGACTCAGTCTTCAGTGCTGGTGAGTCTATTTCCTTCTTTTCTTGATGCATACACTCTGTCTATGTCTTCTGGGTGTAAAGCCTTGTACATAGGCATTAACTTTCTTGTCTTTTGGTCTATTTGCCTGAGTTCCTCTCTGGACCATTTTAAGAATAGTCCAGTGTCTCTTACAAGGGAGGCTTCCCAGGTGTTTATCTCTTTGATGAAATTTCTGCTGCAATGTTTGAAATGATTTATCGTCCTTCTGAGATACTCCTTATTTTTCTTTCTTATCCGCTTCATCCTCGATGTGTTTTTTTCCACTATTTCCAATTTCTTGTAATTTTCCTTCTCTCCAAGATTTCTGATCTTTTCCTGATTTTATAATTCTATTCTTTACACTGTTTCGCTTTTCCCCAATTCATTATGAGCAAGGCATATTTTTAAAAGACAAATTCCAAACTTATATCCTGGCTGTATATTCCTATTGTTTATATCAGGTTTTTCATTTCTTGTTCATCTTTTTGTAAACACTTTTATAATATCTCTACATAAGAGGATTAATCTTTTTTTGTGATTTTGTAAACTTGTATCCTCCTGTGCACTTCCTAAGTTCGTAGTTGCGTGGTGTCATTGCTATAACGACTAGCAGTGACATTGCTGGCAATGGTCCTGTTGTCATAATTTGGATCGGTAGAGAGCATGTGCTGTACAGCGGTGCATCTCTGATCTCACTCGTTGAACATTGTATCACTTTCATACATGAAAGAAGGCTCCTATTGCTCTTGGGATTTGTGCACAACTGGCTAATTAGTAGATGGTCCGCAACAAAAAAAGAAAACCGGTTTTCATTTAATGGAAATGGAATCATGTCGTCTTTTCTAGGGCGACAATTTTATCGTTCCACCCTGTAGTCTTGGTGTTCCTGATTCTTCTTCTGATTTCTGAATCTTCCAGTCTTTTTTCCAAACCTTTTGGGAACGTTCCAAGTGCACCAATTACAATTGGTATCACCGTCCTCCTCATGGGCCACAGTTCTCTGGCAAGGTATAAGTATTTATTTCATCTTATCGATTTCTCTCATTATCACTCTCTGATCCACCGGAACAGTAAAATCCACTAGATGACATGTTCGTTTTCTCTTGTTAACAATTGGTCTGGTCTTCTGGTTGAGATAGTTTAACCCTTTCGTATCTTAAAGTCACAGAGAAGTTTATGCGTTTCATTTTCTGGGACAGAACTAGTTTGAGCATATATCATTTGGTAGTATGGTCAAATTTGCACAATTCTCAGTGAACCACCTTTCCTACTCAGTTGTGTCTAGTCTTGTAATAATTTCGTGTTACTTTGCAATATTCGCTTGTTATCTGATTAACTGTTTCATCTCTACATCCATATAATCTCCGTGGAGTGTCTTGGTGGTGTAATGGTTAATGCAATGGACTGCGGAATCGTAGTAAGCGAGTTCGAACTTCAGTCTCGATATTACGTTCCCTTTCGGAGAAATACCCTTGGGAAATGTATGAACCCCTTTATCCTCCAAACTATAGGTTAAATAGTACAACTACTGTTCTTCTGGAAGGATGAATTTGGCATTAAATACCCTGAGTAGGTTGATACGCTATTTAACCACAAAACAAGTATATAAAGTCCACTTTCTATTCTGTTGCATATTGTCAATTCTCGCTTCATTATAATTTGTTTTATGGCGTTTTTTTTTTGTTGTTGCTGCTATTAAAAGGGGTTTATTTTCTCCCTAGAGGTTTTCATTATTATTATTATTATCATTATTGTTTTAGTCCTTGCAAATTTTTCACGTTAATTCTATCCGATATTATTATCATTATTATTTTACTTTTTGTTGGTCTTTCACACCAGTGTTAGCTGGTGGTCTTTCACTTGATTCTTAGCGACAGCAAGTCTTCTCAGATCTCCAGGACTCTTCTCAGTATTCTAGCCGGTCTTATCAATGCAGCAGTTTGGATGGTCTTGAATTTTCCTCTGATTTCCGAATCTTCCAGTCTTTTTTCCAAACTTTTTGGGAACGTTCCAAGTGCACCAATTACAACTGGTATCACCGTCATCCACATGTTCCACTACATTTTTAGTTATCTGGCGATATCCAAGTACTTGTTTCTCCATTCGCTTTCTTTTATTTTCCTTCTGTGGTCTGTCGAAATGAAAAAATACAGTAGACGACAAGTACTCTTTCATTTTGTTTATGTTAATTAAATGTTAATTAACACAAAGAGTGGTCTTCTTGCTGGGATTAGGTGATCCGTTTGTCTCAGAATCCAAGAAAATGTTATGCGTCTCGTTCTCTAGTACATTATTATTATTATTATTTACTCTTTTAGAGTTTTTCACATCAGCGATAGCCGATGGTTTTTCACTGGAGTTTGAGTGACAGCACGTCTCCTAGAGTCTCCAGGACTCTTCTCAGTATTCTAGGCGTTCTCAGTAATGCTGTTAGTAGGATAGTCTCTACCCGTGCGCCAACTTCCAAGTCTTCCAGGCCTTTTAATAATCCTTTTGTGATTGGTGCTTTTGGCACCAATCACAATTGGACAATCGTCACTTTCATGTTCCACAGCTTTTTCAATTCTCTATCAAGGTCGAGGTACTTATCTTTCCTTTCAAATTCTTTCCGTTTTATTCTGTGGTCAGCCGGGACAGCAAAGTACACAATTTTGTAAATTCTCTTTTTTTTTTTTTTGTTGATTATTATAAGGTCTGGTCTTCTGGCCGAGATTAGGTGATCTGTGTGTCTGACAAAGTCCTATAGAAGTTTATGCGTGTCATTTTCCAGGATAGGTGCTGGGTTGTGCATATACCGTTTGTTAGTATGGTCAAATTTACATTTTCCAGGGGATCACCTTGCCCACCCAGTCGTGCCCAGTTTTGTACTCTTTCTGTGCTAATTTGCTGCATTCGCTTATTATGTGATTGATCGTTTCATCTCTGTCACCCCATAACCTACATCTGCTATTTTGTTGTGTCTTATCTATTCTCACTTTGATATGACTGGTTCTTATGGTGTTGTTTTATGCTGCTATTAGGAGAGATTCCGTTTCTCTCTTAAGGTTTCCTTTTCTTAGCCAGGTCCAGGCTTTCTCGTGTGAGATGTTGTTTATTAGTCGTTTAAAACGCCCATAGAGTTGTTTTTCTTCTTATTTTTGTTTCCTGGTTCTTGTCTTTAGGTTATCTATCGTGTTGTCAGTATTGTTTCTGATGGCTGTAATCAGTCCTAAATAACATTTTAAACGAACTAGTGCTCATTTGTTTCCACACAGTTAAATAGTTTACTTACATGTAACACCAACAATTTAATTCAATATCAGTCATTTCTTTGCCCACTGTTAAATGGTTGTACATATGATTTGTAAGTGAATAGTTTGTGGGTAATTTTATTTTAAAAGAGTAAGAAGTAATTTGTTTGCACATAAGTATTGCCATCGTTTGCACACAGTTAGATGGTTACTAATATTGCTATTTAACAGTAATAATTCTATTCAGTACTATTCATTCATTTGCACTCAGTCAAATAGTTCCAAGTATTGCTATGTGATATCAATGATTTAATTTTTGCACACGGTTGAATGTTTGCAAGTATAGCTATGTAATACCTATATGTATACCTATAGTAGCTAAGTAATCCCTATATAGCTATGTAATACTTATAATAGCTTTGTAATACATATCATCATCATCATCATCATCATGTCGCGCTGGTAGCACGGATATCCCTGACCCTCTCTCGCCACTCCTCCCTATCGTTCATCGCCCTAGGCTGGTCTTCAGGACAACATCCCGTATCCTCACATAGCTGCTGAATGTATGTTTGTGCTGGTCGTCCTGCTTATGTTCGGCCATATGTGGGGGTCCATAAGAGTACATCTCTTATGAGTTCGTCCCTGCTTCTCCAGTAGTGTCCTGCATGTCTGGTTCGTCTAACTTGAATAGTTTTCGTGATAGGAGGCAGGTGGCCGTACAGTTGGTGTCTTGTGGGGTGTTGCCGCCAGGACTTGTTCAAGATTGCTCCCAGCATTCTTGTGTAATTGCCGTCTAGCTTCTTCTCCAGCCGTAGCAGTATCGATGTGACCGCTGCCTGGAAGAAACTGCGTTTCATTTTATCGGTTAGGTCTGATTTCCATATAATCGATAGCCTATTGATAGCTGTCCATGCTTTCGTTAACCTCGTTTCGATGTCCTTTTCGGTTGATGCGACGCTGCTTCCTAGGTAAGTGAATTTGTCTACTAGTTTAAGAGGGGTTCCGTCTAGAGTGGAGATGTCCCCCGTTTGATTATAGTACATATATTCCGTTTTGTGTGCATTAACATAGAGGCCTATGCCCGCGGCTGCTCGTTCCAAACTATGCAGTAGTAATACCTATAATAGCTATGTAATACCTAAAATCTATTCAACATTACTCGCTCGTTTGCACAGAGTGAAATAGTTTCAAGTATTGCTATGTAACACAAATAATCAAATTTAACATTAGTTATTTGTTTGTCCTCATTTAAATGGTCAAACAGTTCTATTTGACCCATAGTTATAACCACTTCGGGTAAGAGTGGACCTGGGAGTAATGGTAATGAAGTGGTATTCTACATTCCCCAAATATCCGAGACTGGAGTCTCGCCATCAAACAGTTTAGTGTCATATTGAGGACACTTCTTGAATGGGAGTCTTACCCCTCTTCAGAAATTCAGTCGACGTATTCAACAGCACCATCCGACTGGGTTAACAAGTATTGAATACAACATGCAAAAACATTTAACCTTTTATATACATAATATATATACCAATGGTATTTAAAAAAGAAAATGTGTCTCAACAAGTAGAAATATACACATATTTTTCATGAACTGGCGGGGCGTATAAGGGATACAAAAATCGAAGAATGTTTGCTTACTGAAGTAATTGAAAATAGAAATATGACATTACCGTTCCCTGGCAGAGCCAGAGACAACGTCTTTACTCTTCGATGAACTGAAGTAAAGGAGAATGGTTTTCTGAACTGTCAAGTATCACCCTACGTAGCCAATAGAGAAAATTTAAGTCATCACAGAGATATGTTCTGTTTTCTCACGAAAAGTTTAGTAACGTTCTCAATATATACAGGGAGAAGTCCTGGTGGATAAGTGGTTTACGTGCTGGAATGGTTGGTTGTGTTTTATGGCATATCAACCCTTAAAGGTTATTTAATGCTAAATCCTGTTCCTATATATATATATATGTGTGTGTGTGTGTGTGTGATTTGTAAACAAATAGTTTATAGGTAACATTTTCAAACGAGTTTGCACACAGTTAAATGGTTGCAAGAATAGTAAATCAGTTAATAGTTCTATTTGACCTATCGATGGGACCCTAACTGATCCTACCACTCCAAGCCAGAGTGAACCTGGGAGCAATGGTAAGGAAGGGATACTCCACATCCCCCAAACTTCAAAACTGGAGCCTCATCATCAAATGTAGTTTAGTTTCATAATCAAGATATTCATTGTGAAGGGGGGGTCCAACCCATCTGAAGAATGTATTTTCGAATTCCAGTATCGTTATTGCATTCACTTTTTAACTAATGCCCTTTGGAAAAGTATGAACCCTTATCTCCCCAGCTACTGTTCTTCTACAAAGATGGCCTTGGTATTAAATAACCCACGAAGGTTGATATGCCATTACGCAAACAAACCAAACTTAAGCAAACCCTCTTATCCTTATATGTGCTTCAACAGAGGCATTTCCCGTCACACGATTTCTTTTGATCGGCAGTCGTTTAAAGATCTCTCTCGGTGCAAATCGTTCAGGATTTTTCCGGATGGTATGACCCATAGTGACTTTGCCTTTCAGTTAACTCGGTCAGCGCGACATAACTGCGTACGACGCGTTCAGATCCATTTAGTGCACTTGGGGGACATTGCTGTGAATTCTAACAAAGACGCCAAAGAAGAAGAAGAAGAAGAAGAAAATATTAAATAGGGAAGAAATTCTCTAAGTAGATCAAAATGATTTTTTTTCAAAAAAAGATGAAAGGTTAATGCAAATGAAAAGAAAAGGAAAATGGCGCAAATGAATGATTGACGGAATTTGAAATGAATTCTGGGAGATTGAAATTGGATGAAAGAATCAGGAATGAAAAACATTCAAGAAAAAATGAAACTAATAAAAAGTGAACATCAAAACATACCCCCACCACCCGAATCGCAACCGAGAAATAAATGTCAGAAATGAGAAAGAAAGAAAGAAAGAACCGATTAAAAAACAAAAGAAAGAAAGAAAGAAAGAAAGAAAGAAAGAAAGAAAGAAAGAAAGAACCGATATAAAAACAAAAGAAAGAAAGAAAGAAAGAAAGAAAGAAAGAAGGAAAGAAAGAAATGATCGAAAAACAAATAAAAGAAATAGTATTAGACGATCCGTGAACTCTTTGGGTTCCGTTATAACAGTGGACCTTGATGATACTGCTGCTCTATATAGGAACGAGTAAAAGATTTTTATTAGCATTTCATAGTTATCTCTGTTGTATCGGGATTATACATACATATATATACTTACGTATATATAAGTATCGATAAGATATCCACATCGTTTATTTTTATTGTAATTGACATGTCGGAAAAGTGCATTCTTATATTTCATTTTAGGATACACAGCAAAAAACAAAACAAAACAAATACTGGTAAGATAGATATCTCAAAGGACAAAATTGATTGAATTTTCTAACTTACTGAATAAATCAATTTTAAACCTCATAAAAATAGAACTGGATCTAAGTTCTTGCAAATTTATACGATTTGACTTTTTCAAGGGAAATAACTATTTCACAGCTAATTATGCAGTATTCTACTACTACTACTAATAATAATAATAATAATAATAATAATAATAACATCTATGGGCGTTTTAAACGACTTGTAAACAACATCTCACACGAGAAAACCTGGACCTGGCTAAGAAAACTTAAGAGAGAAACGGAATCTCTCCTAATAGCAGCACAGGACAACGCCATAAGAACCAATCATATCAAAGCGAGAATAGATAAGACGCAACAAAATAGCAAATGTAGGTTATGCGGTGATAGAGACGAAACCATCAATCACATAATAAGCGAATGCAGCAAATTAGCACAGAAGGAATACAAGACTAGACACGACTGGATGGGCAAGGTGATCCCCCTGGTGATGTGCAAGAAATGTAAATTTGACCATACGAACAAATGTTGTATGCACAACCCAACACCTGTCCTGGAAAATGACACGCATAAACTTCTATAGGACTTTGACATACACACAGATCATCTAATCTCGGCCAGAAGACCAGCCCTTATAATAAACAACAAAAAAAAAAAGAGAATTTGCAAAATTGTCAACGTTGCTGTCCCAGCCGACCACAGAGTAAAACTGAAGGAAAGTGAAAAGAAGGATAAGTACCAGGACCTTGCTAGGGAATTGAAAAACATATGGAATATAAATGTGACAATTATACCAATCGTGATTGGTGCTTTTGGTACAGGCATCAAAGGATTATTAAAGGGACTGTAGAACTTGGAGACAGGTGGACGAGTGGAGATTTTCCAAACTACAACATTATTGAGAACGGCAAGAATACTGAGAAGAGTCCCGGAGACTTGAAGAGACTTGCTATCACTCAAACTCCAGTGAAAGACCATCAGCTAAAACTGATGTGAAAAACTCTCAAGGGGTAAATATAATAATAAAACAACTCCATTAAGAACAATAAAATTAAAACCAAAATAGATAACATGCAATAGAATCATTCAATGATAAAGACGAAACTATTCATCACATAATAAATGTACGAAGTAAACTAGTACAAAGAGAGTATAAAACTAGAAACGACAGGGTGGGAAAGGTGATCCACTGGGAATTGTGCAAGAAAGTGAAATTTGACATTAATACCAAATGGAACATGCTTAAAAAAGAGACGAACAAAATTCTCAGGGATTTTCATCGATAAATAGACCAGCTAATCCCGGCGAGAAGACCGGACTTCGTAATAATCTCCGAAAAAAAAAAGAACTTGCACTATACTGGATCTGCTGTAGAGTGAATTTCGCCGTCGCAGCGGACCAGAGAGTGAAAATCAAAGAAATCGAAAAGGGAGACGAGTAGTTGGACCTTGCCAGAGAACAAAGAAAGCTATGGAACAAGAGAGGGACAGTGACACCAATTGTAATTGACGCGCTTGGAACGGTTCCCAAGGCCTTGGAAAAAGGACTGGAAGAGTTCAGAATCGAAAGAAAATCGAGACCATCCAAACTACAGCATGGTTGAGATCGACCAGAATACTGTGAAGAGTCTTGGGGACCTGAGGAGAGATCTGTCACTCAGACCACCAGCTAACGCTAGAGCGAAAAACTCTCAAGTAAGAAAAATAATGAAAATAATCATCATTCCATTTGAAAACAAAAACCGACAAGCAAAAACAACAAAAAAAAATTATTAATTGAAGAATGAAATATTTATGAAGTAACAGGTGTGAAGAAAGAAAGAAAGAAAGAACAAGGTATGAACAATGATAAAAGAAAGAAAGAAAGAAAGAACAAGGCAGGAATAATAATAATAATAATAATGTATATAAATGACCACACTGGTTCGAGAACATTAGAATGGGTCGAAGGAAACATATCTATTGCTATGAAGTTCTGCTCAAAGGTAAATTTTTGGTAACTGTCTATTTAAAAACATTAATTTTCGTGTCTCATAAAATCGTTTGCTTAACAGTTGTATTTAAATGAAGACTTGCTAACTGGCCAAAATTCATTCAAGGTGAATTTTTTTGAAACGACAAAATAAATTTGTTTAAATTTAACCGCCTATCATTTTCTATATCTATATATAGGAGGTGCCCGTGGTGTAATGGTTATCGTCATAGGAAATGAACACGGCGACACGAGTTCAAATCCTGGACGAGACTGATTGCATTTCACATAGCACTAATACCCTTGCGAAAGGTATGAATCCAATAATTCTCTCTCTAGCTACGGGTAAATAGTAGGGCAGACAAGGTTCTTCAGCCTTGGCGAGGCAACTAGTCTAGGAGAAGGAAAACTCTGAATTCAAACCTGTTAAACTCCGCTTAAAAATTGACCTTGTGTCATATCCTACCTGAGCGGAGGGGTTGGTAAATATGATCATCTTCCATATCACTTGTGACTATTCTATAACTGAGGAAATCTATATTCGATTGGGAATTAAATTATTAGAATTTTCCCATCCTCATATTAGGAAAGTATTAGAAGTTTTGTATTTATAATATTACCAGTTTAATGGAAAATCGACAATCCGGCAATAGGAAACAGAAAGATTACACGGGAATGATAAAATTATGATACAAATCATAAGAGTAAATAATCAGACATTAACTAAGTTAAAACTAAGGTTTTTTTTTTTTTGTGAACAGTCACCATGACTGTCATCGGTCACGTCTGCGTCAGGTGCGCAGATAGTAAACAACCCCTGGGTCTGGTATAGCCACAATATACCACCCATGATAAATATGTCAAATTCAAATTTTACACAACGTGGGACCCAGGGCTCAGACCTGGGTGTCATGATCGGCAGGTGTTCTCTTGATAGCCAACATGGGAGACCCGATCGTCATCCAGCGAATGTTGGCTGTTCTGTTTTCAGGTACACAAATAGTGACTTAAAGAACCACACCAACCAGAGACCTAAACGGAAAACACGGACTAGGGAAGACAACCAACTTGCATTACACTGCTATTTTAGGAGTAACCCTACACAAAGAGGATGCACGAAAAGAATGATGGAGATCTGGCAAGAATTTTCTAATTTTCAGACAACTAGTCAGAGACTCGCTGATCAAGTTAGAACGATAATGAAGAAGGGTTGGTTTTCCGATCTCGAAATAATTGAAATACACCAAAAAATAAATGATCAAGAAAGGAGAAATACATTAGCTGGCACATCAAATATTAACAAACAAAAACAGTCCATCCAAAATGAACCACCAACTTCAGAAAATGGAAACCCCACCCAACCAAACACTACACAACAAAACAACCTAGAACTAACACTAACACAAGAACAGAAGTTAATTCTAAGAAATTTAAAGAAAATTTTAAACAGTGAAAAGATCACTTTAGCATCATTAAGAAACATTGAATGGAGAATAGTTAAGGCAGAGACAAATAAAGTGAATCAAGTACTGACATATATATCAACGAATAATATAACCGAATTAAATGAACTAATTTATGCTGGAGAGAAATTAGTTTGCGAGAAAATTGGGATCCCCTCAAAAAACTCGAAAGAAAAATCAAAACCAGGATGGGAATTTCGACTAGAAACTCAGATAAAAACCTACGAAAACACCTGAAAGTGATAAAACAAAAGAAAAACCCTGAAATAAATCGAAACAGGAAAGAAATGACAACACAGGAAAAACTTACGATACAACTTGAGGAAATATACCAGAAATTACAAGCAAAAGAACGAAGGTTAAAGAGATATCGACAAAGGGTAAAACAATACAGACAAAAAAGGACATTCCAAAATAATGAAAGAAAATTCTACCAACAATTGGGAGGAGATGATGATAAAACATACCAACTACCGGATGCAAAAGAAACCGAACGATTCTGGACTAAAATATGGCAACCAAAACAACATAATGAAAAGGCTGAATGGATAAACCATATCACAAGAGAACTAGAAGAACTCGAAGAAGGCGTGAAAGCTGAAATACACACTGATTTACTCAAAATGACACTTAGAAAGGTATCAAACTAGAAAACGCCTGGCCATGATGGAATACATGGTTTCTGGTTCAAGAGGTTCACCTCAATTCACGACAGACTAGCAGTAGAAATGAATAAATGCCTACAAACAGCACTTGTACCCGAGTGGATGACCAAAGGAAGGATCACATTGATACAAAAGGACCCAAACAAAGGAACCGCCCCAAACAATTACGGACCCATAACTTGCCTACCAATGATATAGAAAATATTAACAGCACAAAAAAGGGAAGAGATCTACTACTCTCTAACAAGTCGCAGATTGTTCCCTGACGAACCGAAAGAATGCTGCAAAGTATCCAGAGGCACAGCAGAATTACTTTACATAGATCAACACATTCTAAATGAGAGCAACACCAGACGGAAAAATCTAGCTTTGGCTTGGATTGACTACGAGAAGGCATATGATATGGTTCTGCATAGCTGGATAGTAAACAGCCTCAAAATGAACAAAATATCAGACGAAGTCATAAATTTCACCGACAAAACTATGAAAACCTGGAGAGTGGAATTGACAGCAGGAGGAAAAAGATTAGCTGAAGCAAAGATCCAAAGAGGTATTTTCCAAGGAGATGCTCTATCACCCTTACTATTCATAATTGCCATGGTGCCACTTAACCACATACAGAAAATGCACAGCCGGATACAAACTTAGTAGATCGCAGGAAAAAGTTAACCATTTAATGTACATGGACGACATCAAACTATTTGCAAAAAATGAAAAAGAACTAGAAACCCTAATACACACAGTTAGAATATACATTCGGGACATAGGATGGAATTTGGGATAGAAAAGTGTGCAATGCCTATAATGAAAAGTGGCAGCTAACTGACGGAATGGAACTACCAAACAAGGATAAGATAAAGACGCTCGCAGAAAACGAAACCTACAAATACTTGGGCATCTTGGAGGCTGACACGATCAAACAAGTGGAAATGAAAGAAAAAATTCAGAAAGAATATCTCAGGAGAACTAGAAAAATACTCGAGACAAAACTCCATAGCAGAAATCTTGTCAAAGGAATAAATACCTGGGCTGTACCTCTCGTTAGATATTCCGGACCCTTTCTCAAGTGGACCAGATACGAACTTAAACAAATGGACCAAAGAACAAGAAAACTAATGACAATGCATAAGGCTTTGACGTTGACAGACTATATGTTTCCAGAAAAGAGGGAAGGGGAGAGGACTTGACAGCATTGAAGACAACATTCAGGCATCGATACAACGACTCGAAGACTATATACAAAAACAGGAAGGAGGACTCATTACAGCCACCAGAAATGATACTGAGAACACGATGAACAACAGAATGGCAATAACTAGAAAACAAAAATGGGAAGGAAAACAACTCAATGGGCGGTTTAAATGACTATTAAACAACATCTCTCACGACAAAACCTGGACATGGCTAAGAAAAGGAAATTTTAAGAGAGAGTAAAAGGCGAGATACGACTGGGTGGGCAAGGTTATCCACTGGGAGATGTGCAAGAAATTTAGATTTGACCATACTAACAAATGGTATATGCACAACCCAGCACCTGTCCTAGAAAATGACACGCATAAACTCTGGGATTTTAACATACAAACGGATCACGTAATCCCGGCCAGAAGACCAGATTTAATAATAATCAACAAAAAAAAAAGAGAATTTGCAAAATAGTCGTCTTTGCTGTCCCTGCTGACCACAGAATAAAACTGAAAGAATGTGAAATGAAGGATAAGTACCTGGACCTTGCGAGGGAATTAAAAAAACTGTGGAACATGCAGGTGACAATTATACCAATTGTAATTGGTGCGTTCGAACAGTAACTAAAGGATAACTAAAGGGACTGGAGGACTTGGAAGTTGGTGGATGAGTGGAGACCATCCAAATGACAGCATTATTGAGAACGGCCAGAATACTGAGAAGAGTCCTGGAGACTTGAGGAGACTTGCTGTCACTCAGACCCCAGTGAAAAACCATCGGCTAACGCTGATGTGAAAAGCTCTAATGAGTGAATAATAATAATAATAATAATAATAATAATAATAATAATAATAATAAGAAGAAGAAGAAGAAGAAGAAGAAGAAGAAGAAGAAGAAGAAGAAGAAGACCTAATAATAATAAAAAAAGATAACTTGCAAAATTGTTGACTTTGCTGTCCCGGCTGAGCACAGAATAAAACTGAAAGAACGTGAAAAGAAGGATAAGTACCTCGATCTTGCTAGGGAATTGGAAAAACTATGGAACATGCTGGACGGCCAGAATACCGAGAAGAGTCCTGGAGATTTGAGGAGATTTGCTGTCACTCGAACTCCAGTGAAAACTGTCTGGTAAAACTGATATGAAAAACTCTAATGAGTAAATAATAATAATAACAACTATGAAAAAAAAGAAAAAGCGAAGAAAAAAAGACGATAACTAAAGAAAAAAGAAAAGCGAGAAGAAAGAAAGAAAGAAAGAAAGAAAGAAAGAAAGAACAAGGTAGGGACAATGAAGAAAGAAAGAAAGAAAGAAAGAAAGCATGGATAACAATAATAATAATAATGAACAGACTATATGTATCTAGAAAAGAGTGGGGAAGAGGACTTGCCAGCATTGAAGACAGCGTTGACACATCCATACATCGACTTGAAAACTATATACAAAAACACAAAAGAGGACTCATTACAGCCACCAGACACGAAACTGAGAACACTATGAACAACACAATGACAATAACTTGGAAACAAAAATGGGAAGGAAAACAACTCTATGACCGCTTAAAACGGCTAATAAACAATATCTCAAACGACAAAACCGGGACATGGCTAAGAAAAGGAAACTTTAAGAGAGAAACAGAATCTCTCCTAATAGCAGCATCGGACAACGCCATAAGAACCAATCATATCAAAGCGAGAATAGATAAGACACAACAAAATAGCAAATGCAGGCTATGTGGTGACAGAGATGAAACCATCAATTATATAATAAGCGAATGCAGCAAATTAGCACAGCGGGAGTATAAGGCGAGACACGGCTGGGTCGGTAAGGTGATTCACTGGGAAATGTGTAAGAAATTTAAATTCGACCATACTAACAAACGGTATGTGCACAACCCAGCACCTGTTCTAAAAAATGACACGCATAAATCCTATGGGACTTTAATATACAAACGGATCACCTAATCCCGGTCAGGAGACCAGACTTAATAATAATCAACAAAAAAAAGAGAACTTGCAAAATAGTCGACTTTGCTGTTCCGGCTGACCACAGAATAAAACTGAAAGAATGTGAAAAGAAAGATAAGAACGTCGACCTTGCTAGGGAACTGAAAAAACTGTGGAACATGCAGGTGACAATTATACTAATTGTAATTGGTGTGTTTGGAACAGTAACAAAGGGATTACTAAAGGGACTGGAGGACTTGAAGGTTGGCGGACGAGTGGAGACCATCCAAACGACAGCATTGTTGAGAACTGCCAGAATACTAAGAAGAGTCCTGGAGACTTGAGGGGACTTGCTGTCACTCAGACTTCAGTGAAAAACCATCGGCTATCGCTGATGTGAAAAGCTCTAATGAGTGAATAATAATAATAATAATAATAATAATAATAATAATAATAATAATAATAATTATAAAAGAAAGAAAAAGCAAAGAAAGACGAGAAAGAAAGAAAGAAAAAGAAAAGAAAGAAAGAAAGAAGAAAGAAAGAAAGTTAAATGTAGGCAAGTTAAGAAAAAAATTAGTCAAGAAATGAGTCCCCCAAAAAGCGAATTATCAGCCAATCTGATAAGAATTTAAGTGTTAATTACGTAAGAAAGAAAGAATTGGAATTTGACGAAAATAAAGAAAGAAGGAAAGCGAAAAAAATCTAAAGGCGAACAAACAAACAAACTAATAAACAAACAAACAAACAAACAAACAAAAAACATATTCGGCCAATGCTGATATCGCTTCAAGTGTTACTTACATGATAGATATTTTCAGGATCAAACCAAACATTTTGTCATGTCGTTTCTTCTGTATCTGACCCGGACCTCTTAACCTTATCGACTCCACCTTGGCATCACCCCCGCACCCAGCCACTCCCACCCGCATTTTGATAAAATCCTGAGAGGCTTCATGTGTTTTATTCAGGGTAAGGAATGCACAAGACCTCGAACTGGCGACCAACAACATTCTTTCAATCACCTACCCACAGACGCACGGTAACAAACACACACCCTCACGACACGTAACGATAAAGATGCCTGGCCAAGTGGTTGTAATAGTTGTGTATTACCTTCTGCAGCCAGTGTTCGAACCCAGGAAGAATTTCGAATGTCGATTTTAAAAGAAGGCAGACCTATTTAGCGGGATTAAAACATCTTGACTGTATAAGGATAATATCCCCACCCCCCAAAAAACCGTGTGTCAAACCGTCTGGGGTTATTTTATCCATAGCAGTTGGAAAATCGGATTCCTTGTATATTCCTATTTATTATGTAATAATTTCATAAGCGTTTCAGAGGATGTAATGGTTAAACCGCTGGACTGCAGACTCGTAGTAAGCGAGTTCGAACTCTAAGCGCGCTATTACATTCACTTCCAGATAAATACTCTTGGAAAAGGTATGAACCCCCTTATCCTCCCAGCTATGGGTTAAATAGTATCACTGCTGTTCTTCTAGGAGAATAGCTTGGCATTAAATAACTTACGAAGGTTGATATGCCATTAAACTAAAGAATTCAATTCATAAGACTTTCTTTTTTTTTGCACCTGGTTCTATCAAATACAAGTAATCTTTAAACAAATTTATTTGACCCAGAGATGGAAACCTAACAGCTACCACAACTCTAGACTTGAGAGTAATGGCATTGGAGGGGTGCTCTTCATTCCCCAGATCTGCAGAACTAGAGCTTCACCATTAGATGCAATCTAGAGTTATACTCAGAACCCCCCCCCCCTTTTTAAAGGGGGTCTTATCCTTCTGCAGGTGATACAGTCACTGTCTGCCCTATCGACAGTCAGGTTTTAAATTCAAGATGATTAGGCCTAAAAAAGGAGGATTTGGAGATTGTTTTTTACTTGTAAACAAGTTTTCACTTTTTTTTAAAACAGAATTTTCCCTACTCTTTCGTCATTCTAGTAAGTAAAAAAAGTAAAGTTGGCGACCTTAGTCGAGGGTCACCCGAAGGCTCCCTTTTCAATTGCTACTACACCAAGGTGTTAGGGAGGGCGCTACTCCATCCCTGGATTGCTCCACTTTACCCTTGATCCTTACCTTATAATGCTGAGTGTTGAGCAAGGCGGTGTCAAGTACCATATTGTGAGTCTTTAGTATGACTCGACCTGAGATTGAACCCTGGTCTCCCGGACCATCGGCTAACACTCCACTCATTAGGCCAATGGCACAAAAATATTTAAGATAATCGCTTCTCGGCAGTTGGGCTGGGGAGTGTGAAATTAATCTCTTAGTATCAGGGGGCCGTCCCTCCAGGCTAAGTTTATCGCTTGGCGCTTGAGGCGCACCAATAGGGAAATGCCGACGGGGCAAAACATTTTCTACATCTGCCGCGCATGAATCTTGATTCGTGCATGGATCCAAGCATCTAAATTACCTTGTATCAAATTCTATATGGCGGGAGGTTAGGAGGAATCATTTTTTACAAGATTTTTTCACTTGAGATGTAATTTCTCTTTTAAATCTTTTTTTCTTCATACCTACAGTATAACAACTATTCACCTGTCGGTGGGATTTCGCATACGCTTACCCTATCCCCTGCAAAGGAGTAAGATAAAAAGGGGATATGGCTCTAAAGTCTGGAGAATCTGGGGTGTATAGAGTATTCCTTCATTGCCATTACTCCCATGTCCACTCTGAGCCGGAGTCACGGTACTTGTTCAGTTCACATTCATGGATCAAATAGCTCTGTTTAAAGATTATTCTTATTCGATAGGACCGTGTGCAAAAAAAATCTGAAAAAAAAGCTACACAAAAATGTAAAAGTGAATGTACAATAAATGCGATTTCCTAACCTCTAGGCATAGAATAACCGAGGGCAGGTTGACATGCCGTTAAAAACCAGTTAATCATTTTATATAAAATACTTGAACATATTCGGATTTTGACAAGGGTACGAATCTCTGAAGACACCATAGGACAAATGGACATATATTTGCACCCTTGGTTTCGAATTCTATTAACTGCACTTCTCTCTGCTTGCCCATAAAATCAGTATTCAAAACAAGTGCGTGGTGGTGAAGTCATCCACTGTACAGGTGTCTCGTATTTGCAGTTCTAGTTCTGAATTTGAACTCAGTTAAACGACTCCAATTCCCACAACGATAACCGTTACGCTGCTCGCTCCTCAGCGAGTGTACACAAACAAATAAATGAATAGAGCAACTGAAAGAACACCCACTTATACCAAGTCGGTTAATCGAAGCTTTTCATACAGTATCTCATTAACAAGAAATCGATCCAATTAGATTCCATACTGATTCCAATGGGAATTTTCCCCCTATATTCTACCATATTATATGATACGGAGATCAATCATGTTCGTAGGCTTCTTTTATCTGATGTTAATTACGACCCTTTTTGATGGAGCTGAAATTTCGCACTTTGACCGGCAAATGCGGTGCCACAATGTCAACTTTAATTAATAGTCTTTATCATTAATCTTATTACTTTATCAACAATTTTATTATTAATCTTTTTACCCATACATATTTAAATTATTGTTTTTTATTCATATATACCGAATGTCTACAAAAGAAATAGACCGTTTAAAAAAGTATTCTAAAAATCTTTTAGACATGGGTTGATTTTAAAGGTATTGTCAACTCAACTAGAGTTGTTTTACACCTCGAGGGTATCGTATTCATTGTATGTTCATATATGCATTTTTTGTGTAGTTGTTTCCAAAGAGTTTTGTTTGTTTGTTGTTTGATTGTTTTTTAATTTATTTATCTATTCATTTTTTCTTGCACACTGTCATTTAAAATACAAATAATTTTCAAACACGTCTCATTCCCTAGTGGGTAGAGTATTTGTCAATGATCTGGGAGAGCTGAGTTCAATCGCAGGTCGCGTATGTACCAAAGACTTTAAAAATAGTACTTGATACCTTCTTGCTTAACAGCATTATAAGGTTAGTATTAAGGGTAAAGTGGAGCAATCCAGGGAATAGAGTAGCGCCCTCCCCTACACCTTGGTTTAGTAGATATTGAAAAGGGAGCATTCGGGTCACCCTCGACTACGGTCGCCAACTTTACTTACTTTACTTATAACTAACAGGTAATACGACTCCGGTTCCGAGTGCATCAAGAAGTAATAGCAATTAATGGCCATGAATCGACCTTCTGCACTCTGATTTTTGGTTGGTTGTTTGGGTTTTATGGCATATCAACATTTGTAGGTTATTAAATACCAAATCCATTTTATACAAATAATCAGTTCTATTTAAAACAATTCAGTTTAGCATGAGTACACAGTTTAATTGTCAAAATCATTTCTATTTCAAGCTATTCAGTTTATTCAAACAGTTCTAATTCAGCCAATTCAGTTTAGTATAAGTATAGATTTTGTTTACACACAGTTAAATGTCAAAACAGTTCTATATTAAACAATTCAGTTTTGTGTAAGTACAGTTTCAAAGTCAAAAACAGTTCCATTTCAAACAATTCAGTTTAGCATAAGTACGCAATTTAATTGTCAAAAAGATTTCTATTTCAAGTTATTCAGTTGAGTCAAATAGTTTTAATTCAAACAGTTCAGTTTAGAATAAGTATGCAGTTTAGTTCTATTTAACGAATTGATAGGGTCCTATCAGGTGCTACCATTCCAGGCCAGAGTGGACCTGGGAGCAATGGCAATGAAAGGCTGCTCCGCATTCCCCAAAGCTCCAGCATCACTGGAACCTCACAATCAGATTGTTTAGTGTCATAATCAGGACACTCGTTGGTGGGTGTTACCCCCTGCAGAGGTGCAGTCGGTGTATTCTACAGTCCCAGCTGACTGGGCAACCCAGAATCTGAACCATCAGATGCGGTTTAGTCTCATACTCAGGACATATCTTTTTTTTTTTTTTTGGTGGGGGGTATCTCTCAGCAGAGAATACAATCAGTGTATTCTAAGCCCCACCGACAGACCTGAAATATTTAAGATACTCTGGATACAGTTTTATTGAGAAAGACTTAAAACGTACTATTAAAGGCTTTCGATAGCACTAGATACTCTATTGTTACTCAGGGTACTGGAAACTATAAATGCAGTGAGGCATTTTTTGTGCTTGAATTAAGCAAACTAACTTTTGTTACCGTTGTGCAACAGCATTTTAGAATACATTTTAGAATCCAAAACCCATGAACAATTGGTTTATGTCATATTAACCTTCGTGGATTGTGCAATGCCAATGCCATCCTTGTATAAGTGATGGTACTTTTTAACCCATAGCTGAAGGCATAAGCGGTTTCATGCCTTTCCTAAGGCTATTAGTCCAAAAGTGAACGTAATAACGCCACGGCGACTCTTTTTGAAAGTGTGTTTGCAAGACCGACATGTACTGCATAACCTGTCAAAGTTTTATAAAACATATTCAGGGGAACATGTTGAAATCACCCGTGGAATTCTAATTGTTTAACCCAATCATAACAGATTTTCAGCCTCTTCCCTAGAAATTCCTGGAAGCAGTACGTGCATTAGTAGATCTGGTATAACAACAGAAGAGGTTGGTTGGTTGGTTATGACATATCAACACTTGCCGGTTAATTAATACCAAATCCAGTTTATATATATATATATATATATATTAAAAGTACAGAATTTTTAAATCAATTATTTGTGGGTAACAATTTTTAAACGAGACAGCTCATTTGTTTGCACGTAGTTAAATGGTTTCAAGTATTGCAATCTTATACCAATAATTCAATTTGACATGTTATTTGTTTGCATACTGTTAAAAGATTCCATGTATAGTAATGATTAAATAGTTCTATTTGACCCATAGATTGGACCCTAAGGGGTACTAATACTCCGAATCAGAGAGAAAATGGCAGTAGAGGCAATATAGTTCCAGGATTAGAGCCTCACCATCAGATGCAGTTTAGTGTCATATCCAGGACACTCGTTGGACAGGGTGTGTCCAATCCATCTGTAGAGATGCAGTACGTGCAATCAACAGGTCCACCAGCTGACTGGGTTGGGAGAATCAACTGATATCAATGCAAAAAAAATGATAAATTTTGTGCAAGAAACTGGCTCTAGAAGCAGTCATTTTTGTATCTGTGTGTTTGCATTTTATGACCAATCAGCGTTTACGTGGTTATTTTAAAATTTCTTCCAGAATTCGCTGACGGCAATATTTGACTCACTGCGAAAAATTTGAACGATCAAAACCCAAAATAATTTTAGAAATCTTTTCCTTCCTAAATTGTTCAAATACATTTTTTTAATCCATTAGATAAATCAACTTTTTTTTAAATTTAATTTCAAGCCGACTTCAATCTTATAAATAAGTGAAGGATTGAAAATTCTTCCCGTAAGTCACACAGAATTAATCTGTGACCTACTCAAAAATGCCTTTCGATTTATTTCTTTTGAATGAAAATCTAACTTTCTATTCCTTAAAGGGTCATTTAATTTCAACATCGTTCAATTATCTAAAATTGAACGAATATGCTACTGTTTACATAGATCTATTACTACTTTTATTAAAGATATCTCGATTGCTGACTGTTTCTTTTTGCTTAAAAACCTACATTTACGCTATAACGTTCTTCCACTACATAAATGCACACTCGTACAAAGATCTTTTAGATGCAGAAAATATGTTGATTTAGATTCAGACTAACAATAACTACTACATTTCATGCATGAATTTTTACTTTCTCACTTAAAATAGTTACACTCTTATTCATATTATCTTTTCTTACAAGGAAAGACTAAACTTTTTTCAACTACCCTTTCACTCAATTTCAAGATATAAAATTTATTCATTTATATATCGGTGTCTTATTCAATTATTTACTCCTTTGTCCGCCATACACCTTTGCACGGAGTTTAATGGTTTCAAGTATAGTAAATAATCAAATAGTTCTCTTTGACCTATAGATGGTACCCAAACAGGTACTACCGATCCAGGTCAGAGTGTACCCTGGAGTAATGGCAATGTAGAGGTACTCTGCATTCCCCAAAGTTCCAGGTTTGAAGCCTCACTCTCAGATGCACTATTGTCATATCCAGGACTCTCGTTAGAGGTGAGGAGTTCTACAATTTTGCAGAGATGCAGTAAGCGTATTCTACAACACCCCAACCAGTTGAATGGGCTAACTTATGAATACCCAAAGGTTAATAATAGCTTTATTTCGGAAGAGTAACTCCTTATTTACTAAAAAATAAAAATGAATACAAAATTCTAAAACCTCAATTGAATTAAGAGAAACCCCAAGTATTATTAAGAGTGGATCTAGGAGTAATTGCAATGAAGGAGTACTTCACACTCCCCAGATATTTAGATACAATTAAGTGTCATACCCAGGATATCCCTCTTTTTCTTAACCCTAAATTTTGAGGACTAGAGTCTCATCATCAGGTGGTTTATTTTTATATCTAGGACACTTCTTGGAGAGCGGTGGGTGGGGGTATCCCTCAGCAGAGATGCAATCGGCAAATTCTACAGTTCCAACCGACTGGGCTGTGATGTGGTTTTGCATCATAATTGTTATACTCTAATATTACCACACGCTTCACAATTTGATTTCAACGTTTATTTATGCGATGATAATTCGGTAAATGTCTATTCATAGAGAGGAGGAAAGCCATTGCATCTTCTAAAGTTTATAGTGAAACCCCTAAATAGTAGTTTCTAAAACGATAATTCCAGAAAAAAAAGAAACAAGTCGGCTCTTTTGTACAGTAGAAATCTAATTGCTAAACCTCAAATTGAAAACTTTCTCATCGTTTGTTTCAGTCGAAGTGATCTCTGATTTCATCTGGCCATCAAACACCCCCGTACTTGTGCTAACGGGGTGTTGGTAGTGAGAGAACATTCCTAGATCGTTTTGTCTCTAGGTTGCTCTGACTAACAATGTTTGTGCTAGCGTAGCATTTTTACCAGATGAGATAGAATTTGAGTCTGATTAAAGCCAGTAACAATGTGGGCCATGGAATTTGCAAAATGTTGGGACTCTGAAACATCACTAATTAGGACAATTATTTCATGCATTGTTCAATATTTTGTCCTGGTTGAATCACTTATTATTTGAGCATGGCTATTATGTCATAAAAATGTATGTTGCTGTTTTTTTTAAAAAGCAATTTGTTGTCTGGTTTTATTATTTGTGCCCCAGAATCTTCACCAACGGGGAAAAAACTCGCTAAAATAAGTATTAAAACGATACGTCTTCGTAAACCTTGGTGGATTGACACCGTGGTTTAGTGGCTAACGTACCGGAGTGCGACATCGTAGTAAGCGAGTTCGAGCACCAGTCGCGCAATTATGTTCATTTTCAGCCTAATAACCTTCAGAAAGGTATGAACTATCTTATCTCCGGTTTTGTGTTACATCGTATCCCTGCTTGTCTACAATGGTGGCTTTGGCATTAAATAAACCACAAAGGGTGATATACAATCAAGTAAAGTAAAGTTGGCGACTGTAGACGAGGGCTACCCGAAAGCTCCAGTTTTCAATAGCTACTACACCGAGGTGTTGGGGAGGGCGCAACTCCTTTCCCGGGATTGCTCCACTTTACCCTTGTAACGTACCTTATAATGCTGAGTGTTAAGCAAGACGACATCAAGTACCACTTTTTGAGTCTGTAGTATGACTCGACCTGTGATTGAAACCCGATTTCCCGGACCATTGGCGAACACTCTACTACTAAGCCACGGAGACGGTTAAACTTTTGATGTTTTAATCTGCTTGAAATATCAAAATTTTACCAAAACAAAGACGTAAGGACAGGTTTAATTGTACGAGCCGAAACTATAAATGAACAATGAACGTGATTCTCTAACCTCTATTTATCCAATATCCTTTTGACGAGTTGACATGCTGATAAAACCAATTCATAAAATGCTATTGGAACATATTTTCTTTAAACTGAAATATTCTTGTAACCGTTCTATATCATCGGAGTAGAGTAGGTATGAGCTTAACATTTTCGCTGCGGTTAGGGTGAGACATAAGGTCAATTTTTATGCAGGCTATAGCTGGTTGGAGTTCAGAGATTACATGTTGGCCTACCAAACACTCATATTTTATTTCTGTAGGAAATTTGTCCAAGATCAATTATATATAATTCACAGTTTACTCAGACGCCTTATACTTTAATACTTTACGTAGACACCTTATACTTTAATACGAATGATTTACACACGATAATAATATTAAAATAATCTATCAAAAAATATTGTAATCTAATCGTTCAGAGAGAATCTAATTATTTTGCCTTTTAAATAAGTAACCAATACACACTAACAAACGATAGTATTAAATGAAAGATCGAACATTAACTGTTGTAACGTGATATAGTAGTCACGGGTAAATAACAATGGTAATTAGAAATAGCTAGACAAAACCGGAGGTCCCAAATCTTCAGCACAGGTGTAGAACCACTGGAAACGGATATGGTCCTTGAGTTTGAAAGTTAGTTAGTGGCCGGATTCAAAGTGGTAAAGACGTGAGTTGAACACTAGCCATGAAGATGTAAGAACAGACGAAAATTTACAAGCCCCATTTTTTGCGGGGAGGGGGCTCCGAAAAGGGGTCTCACACCAGACGCGAACTTGTGAAGATAAAACCAGCGAACCAACACGTTAGAACTATAACAGGCAACAAAGAAGAAATTTCAAAGTCTGTATCTGCCCTCTCCCTTTCTACTCATGACGTGTTGTTTCTCTTTGTCCAACTAACGCAGCCGACTCAACTTTTATACTTTCTTTCTTTCTCCCGGCAACTAATTAAAAAGTGTAGTGGCGAATTAACCTTTGTGCTAGTGAACTAAGACAGCGGTTCGTGTGTTCGTCAACTTTTCCCATGGTGAGGTTACAACAGGGTCCGACAACCACTTAAGACGTAGCAATACAGCCATTAACATGTTTGAGCACGTAACGGTACAACTGTACATTTGGTATGTAACGGTACAGCGTCTTATTTGGGGCAGTAACATCACAAACTTCTATTTAGTACCGTTATGTCATACAGCCAGTAGTGTACTAAAAAAGACTTCAGTGTGAGCTCTAACTAGTCTAATAATTTCTGAAGTAACTAGACAGCATCCGATGGTGGGGTTTCATTTCCAGAGTTCTCGATTGGGTGGAATCACTCCTTCAATGTGTGACGGGTATATGAAAACCTAGACAATGATATCTACTTAATCCATAACCCTCATCTCATAGTAGCAGCACAAAATTAATCCGTTTCCTGTTTTAAATTACCCTCTGCTAATAAACTACAAATGGAGCAGCATCAGTTTGGCCACTCACAGCCGAAGCGGAACCCAAGTTCGGTCATCACCCGAGGAACTGGAGATTTGAACTCTTTTGGTGGGAAGGAAACAGAGTAAAAACGGCAGCATCACTGAGCGAAAACAAGGATCCAAACCTCTTTGAGATGACGACAGCGCCGTTGGAGAAGTTAATTCCTGATGGATTTGAATAGTTCAACACTAGACCCTCAGAACTATTCACCTCTATAAAATGTCGCTCAGATCTAATTGATCCATTCAAGAATCGGCCAACCTGATTGGAAGGCATCTTAACGTCGAAATGAAATACTCGGCGAAAGTGAAAAGATGTTACCAACGGAGGAATTAATACACGTTATGTAAAACAAAATAAAAAGAGAAAAGAAACGAGAAAGAGAAACAGAGAGGGTTAGTGAAGGGAGATACAAGAAAATATGCTGATAAGTTCTTTCACATCTTTATCCCAAACAGATAGTCTATAATATGCAAACGTAAAACTTGCCAAATTGGGCGCCTAAGGAGGTGTAATCGTTCACAAGCTAGATTAGCAAACTTTCACGAGTGTGTTGGAGTCTCATTGAGTGCTCCATTCATTTGACCTTGGCCACATCTTAGCAGAAAGCTTTGCAAATTACTTCCCCTTGCCAAATTAGACATTATTTCCTCTGAGCCTCTTTTATATTGTTCGTCATATTCTTAATGAAGGCTCTTAAAGGCTTTTGTTCTTTTCTACTTCGATTGATATGTTAATAAAATCCCGTTCTTTAATTCTATGGATTCCGTGACGCTTTGTTTCTCCTTTTCGTTTCGACTGATCAGTGATCCGAGGAATTGACATTAATAGTTTTTGCTGTTTGGTCTGAGTTGAGTGTTCGCCGTGGTGCGGGAGACCGGGGTTCAATCAAGGTCAAGTCATAGCAAAGACACAAAAAATGGTACTGGATGCCGCCTTGCTTAACACACAGCAATAAAAAGTAAGGATCAAGGTTAAAGTGGAGTAATCCAGGGAAAGAAACAGCGCCCTCTCCTACATTTCAGTGTAGTAGCTATTGAAAAGGGAGCCTTCATGTCGCCCTCGACTCCGGTCGGCTAACTTTACTACTTGCACGTAACAAATGATCCTTAAGACTAAAACGTGACAATTGGTAGTACTCCCATTTCCACCCTGATTCGTAGTGTTAATAACTGTTTAGGGTTTAATCTATAGAACAGTATTAGATTGGAATATTTGATACCATATAACTATAAATTTGTTGTAACAAAAACATTTAAAAGGGACAATAATTGTTTATTAAACATTATTTTACTTCTTTGAAAGTTTTTCCCACCAGCGTTAGCTGATGGTTTTTCCCTGGAGTTTAAGTGACAACAAGTCTCCTCAAGTGTCAGGACTTTTCTCAGTATTCTGGCCGATTTTAATAATGCTGTAATTTAGATGACCCCCATTTGTCATCTTATTTCTAAGTCTTCCAGTCCCTGTACCAATCCTTTTGGGATTGTTCCAAGTGCATTAATTACAATTACTGTCACCGTCACTTTTATATTCCATAGTTTTTTTTAGTTCTGTAGTAAGTCTAGATATTTATTTCTCATTTTGATTTCTTTCAATCTCATTATTATTATTTGTATTCCGTATCTCCATCTGGTGAACGTACTTTCACTTTGCAACGGTTTCTTTTGGTTGGCCGTATGTTAGTAGGATTTGCTCCATCTTCCCTCTGTGTATGGAATCGAAGGCCTTGGTAAAGTCGACAAATAGTAATGTCGCCTGAAGGTTTTTTGCCCGAACGCCTTCAAGGATTCTACGGATGGTCAGTATTTGTGAGGTTGTGAATCTATTTCTCCGGAAGCCATTTTGGTTTTTCCTAAGGATGTTGTCTATTTTGGGTTCTATGCGGTTTCGTAGTAGGGCATTGTAGATTTTGGCTGCTGAGTACTACAAGGAGACACACTAGCCCCGTACCTCTTTATCATCTGTCTAGACTACGTGCTTAGGACTTCGATCGACAAAATCAGAGAAAATGGCTTCGAGCTGACTAAGAGAAGAAGCAAAAGGTACCCCGCAAAAACAATCACGGACGCCGACTACGCTGATGACTTGGCGTTACTGGCGAATACGCCTAATCAAGCAGAGACACTACTGCATAGTCTGGAACGAGCCGCAGCTGGCATTGGCCTCCATGTCAATGCAAACAAAACTGAATATATGTGTTACAACCAAACGGGCAACATTGCCACACTAGACGGAGCCTCTCTGAAACTAGTAGACAAATTCACCTACCTAGGAAGTAGCGTCTCATCAACCGAAAAAGACATCGACACACGACTGACGAAGGCATGGAAAGCTATCGATAGGCTCTCGATCATATGGAAGTCGGACCTAACCGATAAAATGAAACGCAGTTTCTTCCAGGCAGCGGTTGTGTCGATACTGCTATATGGATGCACTACATGGACGCTAACTAAGCGGCTGGAGAGGAAACTAGACGGAAATTACACAAGAATGTTGAGAGCAGTATTGAACAAGTCCTGGCGACAACACCCCACGAGACACCAACTGTACGGACACTTGCCCCCCCCATCACGAAAACTATACAAGTTAGACGAACCAGACACGCGGGACACTGCTGGAGAAGCAAGGACGAGCTCATAAGCGATGTACTACTGTGGACCCCCACATATGGATGTGCAAAAGCAGGACGACCAGCACGAACCTACATACAGCAACTATGTGAGGACACAGGATGTAACCCTGAAGACCTGCCGGAGGCGATGAATGATAGGTAGAAATGGCGAGAGAGGGTCAGGGATATCCGTGCTGGCGGCGCGACATGATTATGATGATGATTATTATTATTTGTGGTGTTATCTATGGGTCAAATAGAAGTTAAACGTGTACTTACACAAAACTGAATTGTTTGAAATTAACTGTTTTTTTTACATTTAACTGTGTTTAAACTGCGTTCTTATGCTAAACTGAATTGTTTGAAATAGAACTGTTTTGACATTTAACTGTATAAACAAAAAACTATACTTCTACTTAACCGAATTGTTTGAAACTTTTTATCAAAATGACTTAATTCGACGTTAAATGACCCAAAAAGGGTTGATACGCCGTAAAACGACTATAGAATCAACCAACTTTTATTTTTATTCTTTTGAGGAGTCCCCATTGTGCAGTAGCTAACGTGTTCGACTGCCACATCATAGTTAGCGAGTTCAAGCTTTAGTTACGCTATTACGTTCAATTTCGGATTAATACCCTTGGGAAGGGTATGAACTTTCTTATTCTCTCAGCTATGTGCTAAATAGAACCACAACTGTCAATTTTGTTTAATGCCAAAGCTATCCTTGTTGAAAACGATGGTTTTGGCATTAAATAACCCATGGAGGTTGATATGCCATTAAAACAAAGAAACCAAAAATCTTTCTTTCTTTCCGTTGACTTTTTCTTTCTTTCTTTCTTTCTTTCTTTCTTTCTTTCTTTGCATTTTATTTCTCTTTCTGCGTTTTTCTTATCTTTCTTTTTTCTTATCTTTCTTTTATTATTTCACTATTCATTTCTTCATTCCATTTTCTACATCGATAATCGTTACTCTAACCTTGCCTCTATATATTATAATGCTCACTAGTTTGTTAGAGTGTTCTATATTTCTGTCCTTGTGCTACAACTAGGATAAGCTTAGCAAATAAAAGCATCTCACATCAACCAAGCCGAAACACTACTGTATAGTTTGAAACGAGCAGCCGCAGGCATAGGCCTCTATGTCAATGCATACAAAACGGAATATATGTGCTGTAATCAAACGGGTGACATCTCCACTCTAGACGGAACCCCTCTTAAACTAGTAGACAAATTCACTTACTTAGGAAGATGCGTCTCATCAACCAAAAAGGACATTGACACGAGGTTAACGAAAGCATGGACTACTATTAATAGGCTCTCGATTATATGGAAATCAGACCTGACCGATAAAATGAAACGCAGTTTCTTCCAGGCAGCGGTCGCATCGATACTGCTATATGGATGCACTACATGGACTCTAACAAAACGGCTGGAGAAGAAGCTAGACGGCAATTACACAAGAATGCTAGGAGCAATCTTGAACAAGTCCTGGCGGCAACACCCCACAAGACACCAACTGTACGGCCACCTGCCTCCTATCACGAAAACTATCCAAGTTAGACGAACCAGACATGCAGGACACTGCTGGAGAAGCAGGGACGAACTCATAAGCGATGTACTCTTATGGACCCCCACATATGGCCGAGTAAAAGCAGGATGACCAGCACGAACATACATTCAGCAACTATGTGAGGATATGGGATGTAGTCCAGAAGACCTGCCAGAGGCGATGAACGATAGGGAAAAGTGGCGAGAGAGAGTCAGGGATATCCGTGCTACCAGCACGACATGATAATGATGATGATGACATGGTACATCGGTTAATGAGCTAAACTTATAGATTATTACTGATGAGTTCGATTCTTATTGGATACCCAGCATTGATTACCTTATGTCGCGACGAAGTTAAATGCAAACGCATTGCGTGAGGGGATTATTTGCAAGTTAGACCAACAGTTACGTTGCATTCTTTTTCTATTGCACGATATTTTTTCCAAACAGAATCCATGTTTGTTGACGGATTTGACGTCTTTTGAATATTCGTTATTAGCGTCACTTTTGATGTACCTTAAACCTCGTATTGATTAATGCGATTTTCATGGTGGTAAAAGCTTTTTTCAAATCATTTCCCATGAAAACGGTAGTCATTTTTCTATTGTTCATTAAATGTTGGGGGGAAGGAACCGGTGCATTCGTATGGAGTTATTTCTCTTATGACCATATCAGAGCCAATCAATATAACCATTACTTGTGTCGTGGTAAGCAATGCCTTTCCAAACACCCAACTTCAAAACTATATGGCTATGTACAATCATTTGAATTTGCTTAAATCATACTGAGAAATCAGCGATCAACGCATATCTTTTGGGCCAGGGGTCTAAAACTCATGGATTCAAAATGGGGTATTACATTCAGAGACACAGAAAGTCAAAATTGGATATATAAATATCTGATTAAGAACATCTTGGAAAATGAAGCTAAACAGGCTTAATATAGAGCAAAATGAGATTTATTCATCAACATTTGAATGGGAAATTTAAAGATGTGTGGATTACATAAGCGATTTCTCTTTGCATAATAATGATCGTATTACTGGTCCGTTTGCCCTCCGCAGACAGCCTTTCGCTTTGAACTTTTTTGTGCTATATTCAAATATGCATTGCAGTTAGAGCATTTTTAGCAAATTCTCTTATAAATGCAGGCTTCACAGTTTTCTTAGACTGTGTTCGGGCATCTTTATAGTTGAAAAGGATAAGCATGGAATAATTAATGCAGAATTTTGGATTGTTTCTGCAAATTCTCTTAAAATTTGAAATGATCTAAACGAGAATTGGTCAAGTTATTTGAAGCATCCTGTCTCTCTGCAATGTGACTGATCAGCTGCTATTTTTGTTCATCAAAATGAATACGCATCTAATTGTAAGTGGGAATAGTGAATAAGTGCAAAATCTTGAGTGACAAATTTTCCTTTATTCCATCTTTTATTATGAAATGAATTACCATGACCAGAACACTTACGCACGACAACGGTTTCGACCTTGTTAGGTCTCATTAGCAGAGTATACCGTAATCTCCACCACCGGAGATCGAACCAGCAACCACAGATTGCAGAGCCGAAACTCTACGACTGAGCCATCAATCTATATCGCACACAAGTGACGCCAAATTAACTAGTCATGGTAATTGCGCGACAAATTAACCTGAATGTGTCTTGCGAGTTACATCTGGACTCTTTACAGAGGTCACGGTCACTTCCAAGACCACGTCTTCCCAAGAGGATTAGAAATACGTATCTGCATAATTACTATAACCTCAAGTCCACTGTTTCCGTATGTCGTGCGTAAGTGTTCGCCGGATTTTATGGTCATGTTAATTCAATTCACAATATAATTCCTCTAATTTAATAAAAAAAAATGTACTTCCGTTCTTTTTACTTTTAACAAATTCCTTTTTTTCAGTTTCCACTTTTAATAAATTCCATTTTTTCCGTTTTATTGTATTTCATGGATAACTGGCAATAAATTGGACAGTTAAAATTATATTATTTGACGAATATTGGTTGACTTGAAAGTGGTCTGACACACAAGTAGACTCCTTCCCATAGCCATTTACTGGATGAATATATGGGTGAATATACACCACTCAGGAAAATGTGTTGGGCAGGTCATCCTGGCACCATAGACCAACCTATCTGCTGCATTTGGTGCTCTCCTATAAACGAGATAAGCTTAGCTGGCTTGCTTTTACCAAGAAGATTCTAGAAGGCAGCCATGTTAAAAGGTGAGTCATTTGACTTCCACATAATTAAAACATCGAGAGCAAAAAAGAAATGATAAGAGATACTATGGAATATTGAAATGTTAAAAATGAAATAAAATGTAGAATCAAAAATAGAAGCCAAAGGAACAACTGTTATCTGGGACTTTGTTATCCAAAATGATAGAAAAATAAAGCGTTATAAGCAGATGTAGTATTTAAGGGCAAGTAAGCAAAAAAAAAAAAATGACTCCGAATTAATATTTCAGTGATAATAGATAATGATATATCAGTCAAAGTATATCTCATAATTCTTTTAAGTTATAATCGTGCAAGTGCTAATATATGGCTGCACCACTCAAACTCAAACGAAACGCATCCCAGTCGGCTAGAGCTATAGAACACACTAACTGCATCTCTGCAAAGGGGTAAAACTCCCACCAACTTTGCTATGACACAAGACATTCTGATGGCGAGGATCCAGCCTTGAAACTTTAGGGAATGTGGAGTACCCCTTCATTGTCGATATTCCTAGGTTCACTCTGTCTCGGATAGGTACCACCTGATAAGGTCCTGTCAATGGGTCAAATAGAGCTGTTTGACATTTAAACTCTGTGCAAACAAATGACTTAAGTTAAATTGAATTGTTTGAAATAGAACTGCGTGATCAGTTTACTGTGTGTAAACAAACGACTAATGTTTAATTGAGTTGTTTGCTATACATAGCAATACTTGGAACTATTTGACTGTGTGTAAAAGAATGAGTTTATGCCCGTTAAAAATGTTATCAACCAAATGCGATTGCAAATCATATATATCTAATATATCTGTATAAAGAGGATTTGATATTAAAATGGTTGATATGCCATAAAACCAAACCAAACCAAATCAAACGAAACGATCGGAGAAGAAGCTGGATGAGATGTTGAGTACCATTTTGAAGAAATTCTGATAGCCGCGCCTAAAAACAACAGTTTTATGCCCACTAGCCTCCTACCGCCAAAACTATCCGAGTAAGACAAAGAAGACTTGTGAAGTAAGAAAAAGATCATCAGCGACGTTCTCTAATGAACTTCTACACATGGACGACCAGTAAAAAGCCTACATTCACTAGCTCTGGATGTTGTCTGATAGGGATGGATGGCGAGAGAGAATCAAAAGAATCCGTGCTGTCCACAAGCCTTCATGATGATGATGATGATGATTTAATGCGCACTAAAATATTTTCAATGATTTGCCAACATTAGGTGACAAATCTCTTTCTTCTCATGTTTTGAAAAAAAAAAAAAAAAAAAAAACAACAGAGTTCCTCGTGTCGAAGGCTCCTGAGGTGTAGGGGAGGGCGCTAATTCTTTCACTGGATAGCTCCACTTTACCCTTGATTCGTACCTTATAATGCCGATTATTAAGCAAGGCAGCATCAAGTACTATTTTTTGAGTCTTTGGTATGACTCGACCTAGGATTGAACCTCGGTCTCCTGGGCCATTGGCAAACACTCTACCTACTCATCAATGGCCCGATGATGTTATTATCAATCAATTGATGATTTGTTGACTTTAACCTTAAATTGGAATGATATGATTTAAGTCAGTCATTTTTTTTTCAAATGTGTTCGAAATTGCCCTCTGTCTGTCTGTCTCCTCCTTACAAATGCGTAAGAAATTTCACTCGGAGTGTTAGAACTTCGACGATCTGGCAATTTTGGTTAGGCCTAAAACCGTGGATTGTGAGACCGCAATGAAGCCATAGAGCCAAATCCGGTATGCAAGGAGAGAATCAGGCGAGCTTAGTATCTCATATTAAGATACTTCAACTTCACGACCTCCGCAAAAACATGCTGATCTACCAAATTGTGCCTCACGTTATCAAAATATTGCAAAACATCTGAGTCATCCAAGTATTATATTTATATTTATATATATATATAGATAGATATTGGATTTAATCCTATATATATTTAGCCCAGTCAGCTGGGACTGCAGAATACACTGACTGTATCTCTGCAGAGGGGCAAGGTTCCTCCAATGAATGTCCTGATTTGACACAAAATAATCTGATGGTGAGGCTTCGGTAATGCTGAGGCTTGATGGAATGTAGGCTACCCCCTCATTGCCATCACTCCCTGTTCCACTCTGACCCGGAGTGGTAGCCTCTGATAGGGTCCTATCTATGGGTCAAATAGAACTAAACTGTAAATTTATGCTAAACTGAATTGTTTGAAATAGAACTCTTTTGACATTTAACAGTGTGTAAACAAAAACTATTCTTAAACTAAACTGTTTGAAATTTTTATGAAAATGATTAATTCGGCTTTAAATGACCCGGAAAGGGTTGATATGCCGTAAAACAAAACAACTAACTAACTAACTAACCGACCAATATGTATTGGGCTGAATCCTAAATAATTTCACTATTTTAAAAGCAAATTGTAAGTTCGCATTTCTGATTTCTTGTTTTTAACGCAACTAGAAATTACCTGATTAAAGAGAGCTTTCATTGGTCATTCTTATTTTGATAGTGAAGATTGTGTATTATAATTTGATCTATGATCTTAACGCTCCTAAAATAGAGGAACTGAAAGTGCATATTTGACATGTAAATTTTTAAGGGCCTTGAGAAAACACTTATCAGACCCCGATCAAAAATTGGTTAAGTGCAATCCGCGCAAAAGTACTCGAATTAATGTTCATCCCAATCCACAAACTGCCGCCACTTGAAAAAGACAGGAAAGCTGAGCCAGCTGGACATCTGGCTTCCTCGTACTTTTTGTGAGAAGAGCAAGGAAGATTTTTTGAAGACAATATCCAATACAAAAGGCAGTGGATTGACAAGGATAAATCTTCGCAGCCTACCCCTAACGTTGAGCTTCATGAAAGAAAGTTTATGTTGTTTTCATGGTGGGATCACCGCGATATTATTTATTTTGTGTTTTTAAACTGCAATCGGACACTCTGTGCAGTTTTATACTCTCAAATGCAGCTTCACGAGCATCAAAATCTTCTAAGAAAACGCCCCCGCACTCGTCAATCGGAAAAAGGTTGTGTAACCCCTAGATAATACAAGATAACACTCAGCGAGAATCACACTGGAAAAAATATTGGACATTGGCTGGTTTCTTCTACTCCGTCCACAATATTCACCAGACATTACACCAAATGATTTATGTCTTTTCTGTTCTCTAAAAAATACTCTGAATGACTAAAAAGTCCTGAAGGTGAAAACGTTTGGGGAAAACGTGTTGAGCTCGAAACAAGTTGAATTTTACTTGATATGAATCAAAAAACTACCTGATAAATGGCAAGAGGTGATTCAAATAATGGCGAATATACTTTTGATTGAAATTTATTCATTGTTAAATTATTCATGAATAATTGATATTTTACTTAAACGAAAATTATTTGACTCCACCCAATGTATAAACCATATATTGCATACAAATCGACCTTTTTAGCCTGAACAAAACTAAAGGTTGAAATATATGACAGAGATAAAATATAAACCTCTACTTTCGATCAGCTTGGGCTGTAGAATACACTGACTGCATCTCTGCAGAGGGTAAGACTACCTCCAACGATTATCCCGGATATGACATTAACAATCTGATGGTGAGGCTCCAATCCTGAAGGGGGTGTCCTCGTGGCGTAATGGTTAAAGCGATGGACTACGGAATTGTAGTAAGCGAATTCGTACTCCAGTCGCGCTATTACGTTCACTTTCGGGCAAATACCCTTGGGAAAAGTATGAACCCCCTTATCCTTCCAGCTATGGGTTAAATAGTACCACTACTGTTCTTCTAGGAGAATAGCTTTGGCATTAAATAACCTACAACGGTTGATATGCAATTAAACAAAGAAACCAAACCAAACCATCCAATCCTGAAGCTTGGAGGAATGTGGAGTGCCTCTTCATTACCATTGCTCCTAGGTCCACTCGTTGTGGTAGCACCTGATAGAGTCCTATCTCTGGGTCAAATAGAACTGTTTGACATTTAAACTGAGTGCAAACAAATGATATACATAAAATTCAATTCTTTGAAATAGAACTGTGTAATCATTTAACTGTGTGTAAACAAATGACTGATGTTTGATTGAATTGTTAGTGATTCATAGGAATACTTGGAACTATTTAACTTTGTTGACTTATGCTAAATTGAATCCTTAGAAATAAAAATGTTTGATTATTAAATCTACCAAATGCGTTTACAAATCATATATTCAATATATATTTAAAACAGGATTTGGGATGAAAATAAATCAACAATAGTTGATATGCAAAAAAAAAGGAAAAAAAAAAACACAGAGTGATCAGTCTATGAAACCGTATGAACACAGACTGATATAAATAAGACGACTGTAATACAAAATAAGTATTATGTTAATGCTTTATTGCACGCATTTTCCAACAGCTGATGCACTGGCTGTAAACACAAACTGGAATTCCACAGTTTCCTACTGTATGTTTAGGAGTCGACCAGTACAACAGGTATAAGTCTAACCCAGAATTTTGAGCTAAAAATCTTAAGGTCGACTTATATGCAAAGTCGACTTGTACGCCATAATTTACATACACACTCACACACACACACACATATATATATATATATATATATATATGCTCCCCCTCCCGAGGGTTGAGCAATTTGGCGAAGGAATTAACGGTTGCAACTCGCGTAATACAAAGCCATTCTAACGAATTGAGCACTTAGGTCTCCGATAGCGTGAAATATAAACAAAAGGAATTTAATATATTAACGTTAAATTCCTTAGCTTACGTTGGGGCTGCAGATGGTTGAGGAGTTATGTTATAAAGTTGACGTAAAGTTAACCGGGTTTCGATCCCAGCTTGAAGCATCTCGAATATCTAGCCACAATGATGAAGTGTGATACAACGAAACAGTCGGCCTGTGGATGACTATATATATATATATATATATATATATGTGTGTGTGTGTGTGTGTGTGTGTTTGTGAGTGATTTTAAGCAAAAAAATCTCCATAAGGAGAAAATCATTATTCCTGTAAGTTAGTGTATTCACGTCCCTAAATTAAATGACGTCATTGCATACATATTATATAATCTCCTTAGCCAAAATTCTGCTGAAAATTACGCGTAAAAGGAGTTATATGCTCAGACTACTAACACATGTGTAACTCCCCAAACACTAACATTGCCGAGATAAGTGAAAAAAAAAAAAGAAAAAGAAACAAGATAAGGAACTCAAAAAATGAAAGAAAGAAAATGAGATTTTCCACTGTAATTAGTCAGACGGTAATATGTAAAAAACATTTTCCGGGCTGGAGTCATGCCTTTTTTATATTAACAGTATCCGTTGAGTAATATGTTTGCTATAATTGGAAAGAGAAAAATGACATTTTCTGCTCATTTATTACTTCCGACCTGCAGAAGGTGTTAGTATATATATATATATATATATATATATAATGTACAGTTTACATACGCATATATCCGTGTCGAAATGCACACAGACATATAAATGGAGCCATGGCTACACATTTTAAGCAGAAACACATATGCATACATCCAGTATAATCCACCTATACCTATCTTGTACGTATGTATCTATATTTGGATGAATATGCTGGGCAAATTCCATCTGCATAGATATGACGCTTAAATTCCTTGATATATATATATATATATATATATATATATATATATATATATATATATATATATTGCATACAGCAGTTGTAATATGAGTTCAATAATGATATATTAGTACTGACTTTCCTCTTAATTTTGACCCATTTAATATATATATATATATATATATATATATATATATATATGTTCACTTTTGGACTAAATGCCTTGGAAAAAGTATGAGCCCCCCCTTTATCATCCGGGCTATGGGTTAAATGTTCTTCTGCAAGGATGACTTTGGCATTAAATAACCAACGAAGGTTCACATACCACTAAGCAAAGAAACCGTTATATATATATATATATATATATATATATATATATATATATATATATATATATATATATTAATTTTATTTTCTGAGTTTGCCGTTCGATACAACTAATTATCGATGTTTGACATGAGAAAAATACAGGTAGGTTGGTTGGGTTTTATGGCATATCAACGTTTGTAGGTTATTTAACAGCCAAATCCATTTTCATGAAAATTGTTCTATTTCAAACAATTCAGTTTAGCATAAGTACGCAGTTTAAATGTAAGTACAGTTTAATTGTGAAAACATTTCTATTTCAAGCTATTCAGTTTTGTCAAACAGTTTTAATTCAGCTAATTCAGTTTAGTATAAGTACAGATTTTTTTTACACACAGTTAAATGTCAAAACAGTTCTATATTAAACAAATCAGTTTAGTGTAAGTAGATTTCCAATCTCAACAATAACTGCACCTCAAACAATTCAGCTCAGCACAAGCATGCAGATTAAATGTAAGTACGGTTTAATTGTCAAAAACATTTCTATTTCAAGCTATTTAGTTTAGTCAAACAATTCAGTTTAGCATGAGTAGGCCGTTAGTTCTATCACCCTATCAGGTGCCACCACGCTGGGCCAGAGTGGACCTGGGAGCGATGGTAATGAAGGGATACTCTGCATTCCCCAAAGCCCCAGCATCACTAGGACTTCACCATCTGATTGTTTAGTGTCTCATAAACAGGACACTCATTGGGAGGGGTCTTACCCCTCTTCAGAGGCGCAGTCGGTGTATTCTACAGCCCCAGTCAACTGGGAAAAATACAGGTAGGTTTTTCTGTTAAAGTTATAGAATACATTAGATTTATAGAAGCGTTTTTTATTGGTTTTTTATTGGTTTCCTACTGGAGGCTGTTTTATAGCAAGTCTCCAAAAGTCTCCAGGACTCATCTAAGTAGTCAAGCCGATCGCAACAATGCTGTAGTTTGTATTGTATCTAGTTGTCCTCTTATTTCTAAGTCCTATCATTATTAATTATTATTATACTTTTGACACCTTGAGTATTTTACTCATAAGAGTTTTTCATTCCAATATTAGTTTTCACGGGAGCCTGAGTGGCAACAAACATACTCAAGCCTCCAGGATTCTTCTGGGTGTTCTAGCTGCTCTTTAAAATGCTTTAGTTTACATGATCTTGATCCTTCATCTGATTTTCACTTCCTCAAGTTTTTTTAAAATGTGTTTCGACCGCTCAAAGTGAACCAACTATACAGGTAATCTCATATTCCACAGCTTTTTTTTAATCATATGACGAGGTTCAAGTATTTGTCTATCTTTTCGCTTTCTTTCCCGTTCACTCTTTAATCCACCTGAACAGCAAAATCCACGAACTAAAAAATTCTGGGTTTTTTCTTCTTGTTAATTGATACATCGTCTAATCTTCTACCCAGGATTAGGTGATCCGTTTGTATATCAAAATCCTTGAGAATTTTATGTATCTCATTCTCTTGGGTGGATTTTGGTTTGTGTTTGTATCATTTGATAATATGGTCAAATGTCATCTCTCGGATGTGTATCGTCATCAGCTTTCTTGTCCTCTGGTCCATTTGTCTCAATTCTTCGTTTGTCCATTTTAAGAATGGTCCGGAATATTTTACAAGGAGGACCATTCTGGTGTTTATCCCTTTGATAAGATTTTATTTTATAATTATCTCTCACCTTACGAGTTTTTCACTGGTGGTTTCCCTCTTAAATCCGTGTGACAGCAAGTCTACTCGAGTCTTAAGAGAGACGTAGTCGGGATAGTATCACTTCTGCCTCTGATTTTCGGTTCCCCCAGTCTATTACTCTGTATGGCCCGCTGTGACGGCAAAATTCGCGAATTAATTAAATCTAAATATCATCTTCTTGCCAGGAGTTAGAGCTCCGTTTATGCATTAAATTTTCACGCATGCTCAAACTGGTATTTTTTCTCTTAAATTCAAATAACTGCAACTTTTCTCCGATCTGTACGACTCCTCTAATAGTCATAACTGATTTTAACTGTTCTGTGGTTTAGATGGTCTTCTCTCAGTCTCTTTTCTTAACCTTTGGAGACCGTTCTGAGATGCTGTTGATTTTTTTCTTACCATCCATCCCCATCGGCCATCACTCTTGTAAGGTTCTCTTGACAGCATCCAGTATTGGTTCACATAGAGTTGGTCACCCAACACTGGTATGTCTTTGTGTTGGAGTCCAAAGGAAAACGTCACTTACGAGTTCGTTCTTACTTCTCCAGCAGTATTCCGCATGTCTCGTTCGTCTTAGGTGGTTTGTGAGATTGGAGGTAAGTGACCGTATAGCTGTTGTTTTGTAGAGTCCTGCTGCCAAGGTTTGTTCAAAACAGCATATAGCATCCTGGAGAACTTCCCATCTTACTTTTTTCCAAGTGTTTCGTTAGTGTCAAAGGGTGCCGTCACGGCAACAATTTAGAACATTTCCCATTTTATTTTAGGCGGGCGATCAGATTTTCATCAGACCAATAACTTGGCAATAGCTGACTATGCTTTACCGATGCGTAAGTTGACATAGCTTTTAGTTGATGAGATGTTACAATCGAGGTATATAATGGTTTCTTTGTTTAATAGTATATCAACCATCATGGGTCATTTAATGCTAAATCCATCCTTATAGAAGAATATGAAGGTGTATGAACTGGTCTACTAATTTTAGAGGCATACCATTTAATGAGGAATGATGGAAGCATCTTTATGAAAACACATGAACTCTGTCTCATCAGAGTTCTCCTAGAGACCAATGTCTCTTGCTGCCTGCTCCAGGCTATGCGGCGGAAATTCGGCTTGTGGAGGTGTATTTGCAAGAAGTGCAAGACCATCTGTGTAATCTGCATCAGTATATAAAAGCAAAAATCGAACAGAGATTCACTGTGAACCTACTGCTGTGTATGTCGAATATGTAGTCGGTTATTGGTCAAATGAGGGTTTTTTTTGTGAGGCAAGCACGATTTTTCTGAGCTAGTCATCTTAAAGTTAAAAAAAGTTCCACATTCATCTATTCATCCATAACTGAAATCAAAAATGCGTGCGTTGAAGTTAATCCTAACTTGGGTTGTCCAGATTATCATCTGTTTAATCTCCTCAAATAACCTTTAACCAAGAAACTGTCAAACACAGATGGCGCTATTGCTGCAGATGAACAAACGAGGCTCCAGTAACTCGACACCACATTCTCGAGTCTATATGGAGGATTCGTTGAGTAGTATTGACGCAACCGTTGACACTATATGAAAAAAAAAGCGAGTTATGTTAAATAACATTTTTTGTGTTAAATAGCAATACTTGAAACTCGTAAACTGTGCCTAAATTGAATTATTGGTATTACATAACAATACATGGAATCATTTGACAGTGGAAATAAACGAATAGTGTTGAATAATATAATTAGCGTTAGATAGCTATACTTGTAACCACTTCCCTGTCTACAAACAATTGATTGATAGTGAATAGATTTATTCGTATTAGACGGTAATACTTGAAAGCATTGAACAGCGAGCAAAAAAAAAAAAAGCTCAGGCTCATTTAAAAATGTTATCAACAAAATGTGTTTACACATATATATTTGATATGAGTATAAAGAGGATTTGGCATTAAATAACCTACAATTGTTGATATGCCATAAAACCCAGCCAAACCGAATCGTATATATTCAATATATATATATAAGGAGGATTTGACGTTGAATAACCCATAGTGGTTGATATGCCATAAAACCCAACCAACCAAACACTTTTCATCATGTCGGTCTTCAGGGGATTTTTTTTTCGTAGGTATTGTTTGTTTTTTTGTGTTGTTTGGGAGCGATATTTATTTTATTAATATGGTTTTTTATTGATGAGAGAGCTTTAACATGTTGTTAAAGATATTTAATATGTTAGAACCACCATTAAATGCTATTTTATTTATTTTTGGCTTCCAACAAAATAAATATACAACACAAACTATACAAAAACAAAGATTACCGACGAAAAACTTCCCTGGAAGACCATCAATCTATATGATAGAAAGCGCTTGGTTGTAATTTTTGGCCAACTCTATTAATTGGACCACGATACCTTGAAACTATATATATATATATATATATATCATGTGGTGCCACTAGCATGGATTTCTCTGACCATCTCTCGCCATTTGTCCCTATCATCCATCGCTTACGGCAGGTCTTCTAGGCTTCATCCTATGTGCATACAGAGCTGTTGTAGATAAGTTTTAATTGGTCGTTCAACACCTACTCGTCCGTGTGAAGTGGTCCTCAGGAGAACGTCGCGTATGAGTTCGTCCTTACTTCTCCAGCTGTGTCCCGCGTGTTTTGTTTGTCTAATTGGGATGTTTTCGAGATGAGTGGTAGGTGGCCGTCCAGCTGTTGTTTTGTTGGATTTTTCTTCCGGGATTTGTTTAATATAGCTCGCGGTATCCTGGTGCAATTGCCGTCAAGCTTTTTCTTCATACGCCTAGTCAGCATCCATGTGGTGCTTCCATATTGTAGTATTAACACGATTGCTGCTTGTAAAAAATTGCGTTTTATTTAATCGGACAGGTCTGACTTCCAGCGACATTTAACGTTAGAACTTTATATAGAATAGGCCATCTACCGGAGATGACATCGTCTGCAGTAGATCATAACATAAACATAGCATGCGTACTATCATAGTGAAGTATATATATATATATATATATATATATATATATATATAATCAACTAAGATATATATATATATATATATATAATTAGCTAAGATATATATATATATATATATATATATATATATATATATATATATATATATATGATTAACTAAATTCCATACTAAAAACGTGCAAATTTTTATGCAAAAATAGGCTCGAGAAGTTGTCATTTTTTTATTTGTATTTTTCATTTATTCACCAATCAGCGTTTAATCCTTTTTTTTAAATTTCTTCCCAAACGACACTGTTTGACGTGCCGGGCAAAATAAAAAGGATCAGGGTCTTGTGTATGAATCAAATAAATATATTTAAGAATTGTTCATATTCGATAGGAACGTATGCAAAAGAAATTACACGAAAAATATAAATATGAACGTGATTTCCTAACCTCTAGGCATAAAATAACTCTTGACTGGTTGGTATGCCGTTAGAGTTAATCAACCGGTCAATCCAAAATTATTCCTATTCGATAAGACCATGTGGAAAAAAAAACATTACACGAAAAAATATAAATATGAACGTGATTTCCTAACCTCTAAGCATGAAATAATTCTTGACGGGTTGGTATACCGTTAAATGATTTCAAGTATTGCATTTTTTCTTTGATCAGATATACTTTATATCATTTAGATTAAGGTTAACAGTAATGTTATCAATTTTAATATCCATACTTTCTAGTCGACGGGATCTATTTTAGGAATTGCATTGTTTATTAATTCTTTTAGGTGATTATTTTCTGGATGTTGAGAGGTCTCTATGGAGTTTGGCTGAGAGAAGTTATAATGCACTTCATGGATTTTCATGATGATATGAACTTTTCTAGATTGATCAATGAGAGCTTGAGCTTTTTAAAAATTGGTTTTGGCTTTTGGGAGACAAGTTCTTTAGCCAGTCTTTACGTTTTTTTTTCTGGACGGATTGGAGATATTTGTTTTGTAGGAGAGTTTTTGAAAGAATGGTTTAAGTTTGGGCGGTAGATTGTGTGTGTGTGTGTGTGTGTGGGTGGGTGGTTCTTTGATTATTTCATTGGATTTCTTCTTATTTCCTGTGAATTCTTTTGGTTGAATTTGTGTTTCTACTTGATGAATTTCGGTTATGTAACTTTACATTTGTCTGCCTTATTGCTGCCTCTGATTGGGTTCACTTTCCATGCCACTGAGGCACGTAAGCATTTCTCTCCCATGTAGGCCCCAAGGATTTTTCTAGCTTCAATAAAAATTTACATTTCGTTTGAACTTGACCTCTTGTATTTCCCTCTCTCTTTTATATATGTCACAAGATCTTGAGAAAGCAGTGTGTGTTCGTTGACAATTTGGGCATTTAGTTTAATTTAAACAATCTTCCTCAGTTTGGTCAGGGTCTTTTTCGCCTTACCTTCCACGTGTCTGATATCCTCGGCGAACTTCCATTTGGTGACCTTTGACATTTAAAGCACTCCAGGGGTGCTGGGATGTATTTTTCCACTTTCTTGGGGCAATATCTGATTTTTATTTTCTTAGGTATTTTGGGCTGATTGAAAGTCAGGATGTATATATTCGTCTGAATTTCATCTACACACTTTCTGATTATTTTTTGTAGTCTGTGACCCTTTATTTTTCCAAGGCTGTTGTTTTGTCTTCTGTTGTATCCAAGGGCAGCTCTCTACTTCTAAAACTCCTTGTGAGGTATTCAAACTCTCGCGTGGATTTGGTCGTAAGGGAAATTTTCATTTTGACGGTATTTTCAGTATGCCTCCCACTGCCCATCTCCACAAGAAAATTGCTGTTTACAGCCTTTTTCACTGTTCTGGCTTAAATCAACTTCTCTATTAGGAATGGGTTTATTTGGTTAGGCAGGTCTCTTCTTGTTGTAGTCTTCAGATAAGACTGGTGGAAGAACAACTCAAACAACGGGTGATAGGATAACGTTATTGTATTAGCAGAAAAAGGAAGTCATACAAAGGAAGTACTAGCCATTCTCAGCTTGTCAAATGTCTCGTAAGAAACGAGAAGTTGTCTTTACCGAGCGAGCTAAGCTCGGCGAATATGTCTAGGTTGGACGTGTCCATCTTTGGGGTATGGTAGGATATGTCCCCATAACACTTCAAAAGATCCAAACAGACCCAGAAAGATTTTTTTAAATTCAAAAAAGCCTTCAGTAATGTTTGTTTTTTTGCTGATCCTGTATCCCACCAACCACCAGTGAGTCCAACTTGTATTAGGAATTCACCAAAGATGAAACCCATCCCCCTTGATTAAAATAGGCATACACTCTCAGTTTACCCGAGCTGGGAAAAGAGTTTTAAGCCTCTAACAATTTAAGATTTTCAGTAGATAGCCTTGTTATTTAACGACGGTCAAAGTCCTGTTCTCTCAACGCAATTGACCCTCATCCATCGCCTTCAAACATCTTCAACATATCAAGGGTTGAGAGTTTGCCGCTAAAGTAGAATGAAGAATACGGTCGGGAGTAAACATGTAAGTTCTTGGGCTTTATTTGACAAGACGATTCATAAGCTCGGGCCTCTCCGACCGCTCGTCTAATTCAGTAAGAGCCAAAGTAGTGTGTTGCAAGTCACTTGACCAATAGATTGCCGGGTCAAGGACTGCTCAATCACCTTAAGTATCACGGGTTGCCACCCAGGGCCAGCATATGGCCTCTTTGAGAGGATCTTAACTTTCTGCAGAAGAGCAGTCAGCGCATGATATGGCTCCAGCCGACATGGGAGCGGGGTGAAAATGAACGCGATTTCCCTACTTCTAGGTATGAAATAAAACAAGACGGGTTGGTATACTATTAAAGTTAATCACCCAATCAATCTAAGCAAATAAGATGCTATAAAAATGTACAAAATGATCTAAATTTTTAATGCTCTGGAGGAGATTTCCCATCGTAGTAAACGAGTTCGAACTCCAGTTGCGCTATTACGTTCACTTTCGGACTAATACCCTTGAGAAAGGCATGGAGTCCCTTATCTTTCCAACTATGGGTTAAATAATATTACAACTGTTCATCTACAAGGATGGCTTTGGCATTAGATAACCTACTATAGTTGATATTCCATTAAACAAAACAAAAAAACTTTTACGCTATGCAAGAATACATCTCAGATATTAATAAAAATTTCAAAGGATTTTAAAGAAAAATATCTTAAATACGCTGATAAATGTTTATATAGGTAAGTAAATCAGCGACCGTAGTTGGGGGGGCAAAGACTCCCCTTTCAATAGCTACTACACTGAGGTGTAGGGAAGGACGCAACTCCTATCCCTGATTGCTCCACTTTACCCTTGATCCTTACAGTGCTGAGTTTTAAGCAAGGCGACATCAAGTACCATTTTTTGAGTCTTTGATATGACTCGACCTGGGATTGAACCCAACAATCTATTTTTAAATAAACTTTTCTGTGATTTTGAACGAAACCTTAATGTACATTATTATTTGTTGGTACATCAATATCTCAGCAGTCCGATGAAGAAAATGAATTCTTTTTTGCATTATGAAAATGATAACATTAATATGTTAGCAATGCTTTTCTTAAATTCTGCCGCCCTGACAGCTGGGGCTGTCGAATACGTCGACTGTATCTCAGCGGAGGGGAGAGATCCCCACTTCCAGCGAGTATCCTGGATATGACACTAAATTGCTTGTGCTTAAGGGGAATGTGGATTGCCCCTTCATAGCCATTACTCCCTGGGCTACTCTGCCTAGGACTTCTTATACCTATCAGGGTCTCGTCTATGAATCAAACAGAACTGAACAATCATTTTATAAGAATTATTATCATTTATTATTTAAAATCCTTGAGCTATGTGCAAATTGTTTGTATCAGATAGGAATACTTGATGAATAAATTTGCTAATGTTAAATAGAAATACTTGAAACGATTTAACTGTGTGCAAAAAAATAAATAACATTAAATAGAATTATTAGTGCTAAGTAGTAATGTTGCATATTGACCTTTGACAGACTCGTCAGTTGGAGTTTCTAAACAGGATATTCCAGTAGTGTAAACAAGAAAATAGCGGAAGCAAATGACGTAGGTTGAGAACCGGAAGGGATGCGTAGGCGTTATGAAATTATATATACACAGATACCCACAGAGAGAACGGTCAGTCAGTTAGTCAGAAGGGCAATCAAGAGATTCGGAGAGTCGTTAGTGAGTGCCCAGACGGGTCGCAGGTGGTCCCCGGTGGACCTCGGTTGAGAACCTCCGTCAAAAAAGCAAAGACGTAAGGCCCTGAAAATAGAATCACTGCAAGGGTTAAGAAAAGTGTCAGTGTAGCAGTCTTCTAACAGTCTGTGTCTCAGTCCTCCGTATCTCTCTCTCTCTCTCTCTCTCTCTCACACACACATACACACACACACACTTACAACCAATTCCGACCCTTTCGAGTTATAAAGAAGAGAGAGTTATATTTTTATAAGCATTGTTGCCTCTTCATTATGGTTATATGGCAGCAATATTTGAAACAATTTAACTGTGTGCAAACAAATAAACTCTAACAACTCGTTTAGAAATAAAGTTTCCGACAAACTGTTCGCTTACAAATCATATATATATATATATATATATGATGTGGCATTAAATGACCCACAAGGGTTGATATGCCATAAAACATAAACCAACCAACAACTTAAATCCTAATGATGTCTTTATCCCAATATAAAAGGTATATGTTTTCTCAGTGCCGTATCTTTCTAAAACAAATGTGAGGTAAAAAATTATAAACTTCAGTGTATAATTCTAAGATATTTTCCTGCAGTCAAAAATATTTACTTTGTAAGTGCTAAAAATTGCCACAGCCATATGAAAAAAATAGTTGCAGTGACGTCATGGGTTAATGATACGAAAAATTGGAAAAATGCGCATTTCTACTGACTTAAACCCAGCTTGTTCTAAAAATCAAACGTGATTAATGTCTCAGATTTTTTTTTTACCCCTGACCTCAAGAATTTGTCGTATGTATCTAAGAATTAAAGTGAATGTAAGTTTCGACATATTAGCTTTTTGTTTTTGTTGTTTTTTTGTTTTTTATCCTACCTGTGATATCAGTCTACGTGGCCAGCTAGAATTGTACAGGCCGTATTAAATAAATTCTTATCATTAATATCATTAGAAATTTAAAAAAATCAAATGAAAAAGATTCAATTCTCAGTTTTTCAAGCGTTTCACAACGTTTTCATTCGACAGTTTTCAGTTATCAGCGTTCTAAAAATATAGTAGTCACCCGAAAGCTTATCTGAATTGGTTTAACATTTTCTGTTCTTTCCTTTTTTTTCTCATTCCATTAGGCGCCCACCATAGAGCAATTTTTTTCGTCAGCGAATGTCACAAACCTTACTAATGACCACCGCCCAGAGAGGCAAATCCTTATTTTAGCTCTAAAACAGACCGATTCCAAGCTTCAAGGAATTGCCGCACTCTTTGTGTTTATTGTTGACTCGACGTTTCGACCAGTGCTACCTCCATCTTTATTTATGTGCAATATACACATCCGTAAAGAAAAATATACTTATTCCTCTCCCTCATCCAGTTAGCATGGTTTAGAATACATCAATTGCATCCTCTGCTGATAGATAAGACTCCATCACCCTCCAAAAAAGGAGTGTCTTGCCAATGACAGTTAACTGCATCTGATGATGAGGCTTCACTTCTGGAGATCTGGGGAGATCACAGTACCCTTCCACTCTCACCCGGCGTGGAAAACTCTTAATTCAAGCCAACTGTACTCCACACAAAAATAGACTTTGAGTCACATCCTGCTTATGGCTGAGAAATTAAGTTACTACTTACAAGGACGCACAGCGCTCTTGTCATAAAAATATGATTAGCAAGCTAGTTCCTCATACCATCGTCAATTTCGTAAGTTCGATCCTCACTGACCGCAATACCCATTTATCCATGTGCCACAGTAATCCAAGCTTCATAAATAGCTACACGCTGTAACGCAATTAGCGTAACGGCTATCATCGAAAGAAATGGAATCAGCAACTCGAGTTCAAATCCTTCACAAGGTTAATTACGCTTCACTTCGCATTTATACCTTTGGAAAAGGCATGAATCCATCTCATCCTCCAAGCTGTTGGTAAATCAGAGGCCAGACTAGACTTTTTGGTTGGTTTGACCAGAAAAGAAAATTGAATTCAAACCAGCTGTGCTCCGCTTAATATTAACCTTGTGTCGCATCCTGTAAGCTAGTCTCGTAGACCATTTTTAATTTTGTGAATTTGAACCTCACTCGCTGCGTCAACCATCTATATTTGTATTAGATGAACCTAGGTTTTATAAATATCAACATAAAGTGACAAATAAGCCCACTTACCTTAGAATGAAGATCAGCAAGCGAGATTCACATATCATCGTCAATTTCGTGAGTTCAATCCTCACAGGCTACACCACCCATTTGGCTTTGTGCCTCTGTGATCCATTCTCCGTAAATATCAACATACAATGACAAACAGCGCATCACTATTTTCAGGAGTTCGATACTCTTTATGAGTATACGAATCACTTCACTTTGTAGCAGAAAGCCCCAAGTTTCGTAAACATCCGCACAGTGACACGAGGGACGTTTGCGACAGAGAGATTGTTCAAAATCTAGTTATGAATACCATCACTCGTTTCATGAGTTCGATCCTCACGAAATACATCCTGCATTTCACCTTGTACTCTGATATATTGGCTTTGTGCTTTAAAATATTGGCCTTCTGCGAAACAATATAACGCTTAATGTATATATATATATATAGATAAGCCCTTGCAAAAATTATGGAATCAACACACACAGAGGGTATTTACTAGGGGGTTTTATTTGGCAGTAAATAAACTGATAATTCATAAGATACAAAATATTTTTCTTCTGTCTTCTTAATATATTCCTTAAAAAACTTGGGGACAGTAGAATATATCTACTGCTTCTCTGCAGAGGGGTAAGACCCCACCACCACCACCACAACGAGTGTCCTGGATATGATACTAAACAATCCGATGGTGAGGTTTCAGTAATGCTGGAGCTTTGGGGACTGCGAAGTACCCCTTCATTGCCATCGCTCCTTGGTCTACAGTGGCCCAGAGTGGTAGCACCTGATAGGGTCCTATCTATAGGTCAAATACTGTGTACTTATGCTAAATTGAATTGCTTAAAATTAACTGTTTATTTATATAAAATGGATTTGGCATTAAATACCCTACAAAGGTTGATATGCCATAAACCCAAACAAACCAACAAATCCTTAAAAAACCTAGATTGAATTATTTCGATTCGTAATAAATTTTTTTCTAAACAATGCAAAGGAGAGAACTATGGAATTCATTGTTTAAAAATATAAATAATACTTAGTTGCCTCTCATCGAGCTTTTATGACAGGAATTTTACTAATTTAAAGTAATATTCTTTTTATGATTGATCCAAATTACGAGAATGGTAGTTAATAGATTATATATGTAAACAATAGTAATTGTGATTCATAACCGTTTAAAATTTACTTCGCAGCTAATGTCTCCTCGTGGCTGAATGGTTAGAAGCTTTGGCTTGGCGTTTGAGTCAACCGGATTTCGATACCAGCTACGGGAAGCTACTGTCTAGCCACACTGATGAGTTCTGATAGAACGAAACAGATCTGTCTGTGGATGACTATATATATATATATATATATATATGAAAATCTGATCTCTCTGATACAATAAAATGGGATTTCTTCCAAGCTGTGGCTATGTCAGAACCACCTGAACTCTAACAGCTAGTTGAAAGCTACAGAAAATGCTGGGTGTTTTCTTTAACAAATCCTAGAAGCAACACCTCACAAAACAGGAGTTATACCGCCACTCACCTCCCATCTCAACAACCACAAATTAAGACGAAAAAGACATGCAAGCACTGCTGGATAAGTAAGGACGAACTCATAAGCAACGTTCTTTTATGGACTCCTACATATTGACGTGCCAGTGTTGGCTGACCAGCGAAGACTTACATTAATCATCACTGTCTGTCACTGGAGGCAGTCTAGAAGATCTGCTAAGGGCAATGGACGAGAGGAATAGATGGCGAGCGGGAGAGCCAGGGGACTCCGAGCTATCAGCACAACTTGATGATGATATATATATATATATATATATTCACCAGTGAATTTACTTTCGAAAATGAAACAAATAACAAACGAGCATTCCAAGATATTCAACTAATTCGAGTCAATTACGATTTGAAATTCAAAGCCCTCAGAAAACGAACAAATAAGAATGAACTGATGGATTTTTAGTCAAGCTGTATCAAAATACAATCTGTAATAGTCATAAGGTTTTTATCTAAAAAAAACTTTGTAGCCCCGAAAATTTATGAGATGTAGAAATGTATATTGGGAATTCAATTAAAACGCTACATTGTTTTTGGCTCTTCATACACAACGAAAACAGAAAGGCATGAGAAATAAACAAAACTAAAACTGATAATAACAAAATTTTTAAAACAGAGAACTCTAAAAGCAAATACATAATATTTCTGAAGAATTATAAAAAAAAAGTGATAATATATTATGAACCCATTCAGACTTTAAAATCAGATTTTTCACTAATTTTAAAGAAATAAAAAAGACATCTTATTTATACTTTCTAAAATGAACAAAGATGGTAAAAAGCGTTCAAGGAAAAAATTTCGAGTAAATTTGTTATATGGTTTGAGCATATACCACTTGTTCGTAAGTCCAAATTTTAGTCTCTTGCACAATTCCCAGTGGTTCACTTTTCCCACCCAATCATATCTAGTTTTGTACTATTTTTATGCTAGCTTTCTGCATTTGCTTATAAGGTGATTTTTTTGCTTCTATTAAAAGTGATTCGATAACTTTCATGAGTTTTCTCTTTCTTAGCCATAACCATGTCATCTCGTGGGAAATCTCCCGTTTGTCTCTTAAAATATCCATACAGTTGTCTTTCTTCTCATTTTTGTTTGCTAGACTTTGTTATTTTACTATCTGTCCTTATAGTGACGTTGCTGTTATTGACTGCAGTGATAAGTCTTTCTTTGATCTTCTTTGTTTATTCCTTGAGTCCATGTATTGCTGCATCGACGCAATCCTCAATGCAAATGAGTCCTTTTCCCCAATTGACAAATACAATCTGTCTGTTATCTCTCGGGTTAAATACCTTGTGTATCGTGATAAATATCTTTGTAATTTGGCCTATTTGTTCTAGTTGTTCTCCTGTCCATTTTAAGAATGGTTCAGAGGATCTTACAAGTGGGTCTGCCAAGTGTTTATTCCATTGATGATAACCTTACAGCAAAGTTTCGTTTGTCTGATTTTGATATTGATGTAGTCTGGATGGTCTCTACTTGTTCTCTTATTTCCAAGTCTTCTAGTCTCTTTGGGAATTGTACCGGGCGCACCAATTACAATTAGTATCACTATTACCTTCATGTTCCAGAATTTTTAGTTCTCTAGCAAGGTCTAGGAACTTATCTCTATTTTTGCGTTCTCTTAATTTTACTGTGTGGTCTGCTGGGACGGCAAAGTCCACTATTCGGCAGGTTATCTTTTTTGTTTCGATGACTATCACTAGGTTAGGTTGTCTGACCGAGATTAGATTATTTGGTGACCTGATTATTATTGCTATAATGATAAAAAAAAAAGTGCTCAATGTCGGCGATCGAGCATATCTAGGTCTAGGTTTTAACAGCGTTGTGATCAACGATCAACTGTCAGTTTCTCGCCTATGCAATCATCAGACCAAGAGACTCCCATGTGGTTTGCATTCCTTTACATACTCTATATAAACATTTAAAAGGATACTCACTACGTGAGAGCCTCTGGATCTGATGATCATATAGGTGAGAAACTGACAGTCACCAAGTTCTAGTGACTACACTATATATATATATATATCATTCATCATCAAGACGTGCCGCCAGCACGGATATCCTTGACCATCTCTCGCCACTTTTCCCTATTGTTCATCACCTCCGGCAGGTCTTCTGGGTTACATCCTGTGTCCTCACATAGCTGCTGTATGTAGGTTCGGGCTGGTCGTCCTGCTTTTGCTTGGCCATATGTGGGGGTCCATAGTAGTACGTCACTTACGAGCTCGTCTTTGCTTCTCCAGCAGTGTCCGGCGTGTCTGGCTCGTCTGACCTGTATAGTTTTCGTGATGGGAGGTAGGTGGCCGTACAGTTGGCGTCTCGTGGGGTGTTGTCGCCAGGACTTGTTCAGTATTGCTCTCAACATTCTTGTGTAGTTGCCGTCAAGTTTCTTCTCCAGCCGTTTGGTTAGCGTCCATGTAGTGCATCCATATAGCAGTATCGATACAACTGCTGCCTGGTAGAAACTGTTTTGCACAATTAATTGGATATATTTCTTTTGAGACGAAATGTCTTTAGTATTTTACGTAGTTTTATCAATAAGCGTTACTCCTAACTTTATTGTTACCGATGAATGTTTGAACGATAAGGATTGAAGTTCAAATTGGATGACTTGCCTTTTTGTGTGCAAAAATACACACGTGTACGCACAATCAACAACATGAACCCACGCACAAGGCGTATGCTAACTTATACTGTTCCTGCAACTGTTTACAAAGGTTGGATAAAAGAGATAATGATGAAAGAAAGACGTGGAAAGTATATATATATATATATATATATATATACATAGAAAGAGTTTGACACGTTTGTGTATCGTTGGCTGTACACCCCCACAAATCATGCATGGTGGCATTAACATGGACAGGCTTATATTTACGGGACATGGAAATCATCTCTGGATCTCAAGTTAAGCTTTCATTCTTGGTATTTATATGATCATGTGGGTGGTTGGGTGATATATATGTATATATATATATACAGAGGGAGTAAGCAAGAGAGGAAGAGAAAAAAAAGAATAAGAAGAGAAGAGCTGAAAAGAGAAGAGTAGAGAGAGAATGATGACAGGAGAACACACTGAAAGAATGGTAAAGAGAAGAAAGAGAGAGAGGGGAGTGAGAAAGAGAATAAAATATCAGCGAGAGAAAGAGGTGAGTAAGGAGGAAAACAAGTAGGAAAAGAAGAGGGGAGTGTTGTCCTAGGCGGATGTGACGATGAAGCCTATAAGCTATGAAGAAGTGAATATGAAAGAGGTAAGGGGAAAAAAGGAAGAAAAGGAAAAAAAGAGAGAAAGGTAAGCTTCAGACAGAGCAAAATTGGAAAAGAAAAGAAAAATTACTGAACACAAAGGAAAGAGAGAGAGAGAGAGAGAGAGAGAGAGAGAGAGAGACAAATAAAAGAGTGTAGTGGTTGGTTGGTTGGTTGGTTGGTTGGTTGAGTTTTATGGCATATCAACCCTTGTATATTATTTAATCCCCAATCCTGTTTTTATTTATATATTAAATGAAGAATTTCTAAACTTATACTTTGTGGGTAACATTTTAAACAAACTAAACCCCATTTGTTTGCTAAGAGTTAAATGGTTCTACTTGACCCAGAGATGGGACCCTAACAAGTACGGCCACTTTGGGTCAGAGTGGAGCTGAGAGTTATGGCAATGAAGAAGTACTTCACATACATCAAAGCACCAGAACTGGAGCCTCACCATCAAATTCAGTTTAGTGTCATATTCAGGATGCTTGTTGAGGGGGATTCCTAAAGCAGCAGTCGGCGTATTCAGCAGCCCCAGCAGACTGGACTGATTTTATTCCTACTCAAAATCTATTTTAAAGCGTAGCGTGTTTCGTTAATATATATATATATATATATATATATATATATATATATATATATATGATTTTAAATGCCTGTTCAAAAAAAGTCTGGAGACTTATTGAATGTAATTGAATGCTCCTACCCCCGGGGTTTGAGCAATACAATTACAAAGCTCTTCGAATGAATTGAGCACTCTGGTATCCGGTAAGGCAAAATGAAAACAAACGAAAGTCACAACATAGTGCCTTAAAATTCCCAAGCTAACGTATGTCGACTGATGGATGAGTGCTATGATACTACGTCTAACGTAAACTTGGGCGGATTTCCACCCCAGCTTAAAGCGTCCTACGTGTCGAGCTACACTGAAGAGTTGTGATACAACGAAACAGTCTGTCCGTAGATGACAATATATATATATATATATATATATATATATATATATATATATATATATAGCCTATTCTGTCAGTGACAGTAGTATTAATTCCTGATCTTTTGAGCTGATCTCCGCCTATCACCACGAGACTTCTTTTATGAACATGCAAATAAATAAATGAATGAATAAAAGCATAAATAATAAAGCAATTGATAAATACCAGGACCTTACCAGAGAGCTAAAAGAACAAATAAAAGCTATGGAACTTGAAGGTGACAATGACAACGACATAGTTGCATTGGAAAAATCCTGAAAAATCAGGCAAAGAGACTGTGAGTACTGAAAGAAGCTTTGAGACTGTCCCGATCATAGCATTGCTTAAAGCGGTTAAAATAGTGAGTAGAGTCCTGAAAAGACACAGTGACATAAAGGTGACGGTGGTACCAATTGTAGTTGGAGTGATAGGAACAGTTTTTAAAGGCTTGAAAAAAGACTAGAGGAATTAGATATTAGATGATGGATTGAGTTCATCCAGACCACAGCAGTTTTAAAACCAGATAGAATATTCAGAAGAATCCTGGGGACCTGAAGAAACTTGTTGTCAATCAGACTTCGGTGAAAAGTTACCATTTAAAACTGGTATGAAAAATTCGCATCAAATGAAAATGAGAATTCAAAATAATTGTGCGTTATGAATGATTGAAATTTACAAAATTTATTCCTACATTCTTTAGCCAAATCTAAGCTACCCTTAGTTTTAGGGTCACCATGGTCATTGCGTAGTGGATCTCGCCAACCATTAATTATTGAGTTGTGACTTTGATCCCTACGAAGGGCGCTGTACTTAACGGTCTTTTGCCAAATCTAAGACTTGCTTAATATGTCTAAGGACATGTGGTAAAGTTATGTTTAATGCACCGGTTCCCACTAGATCCCCGAGGTTAAGCAGCGATTAGCTTGCTTATTACCAAGATAGGTAATCACTTAAAAGCAGCAGGCACCGTAGGCAACATGAGGCTTGTATTTATATCAGATTAAACAAAGCTATGGTTTAATTGTAAGGCATCTAAGAGAAGGAAAACTCTGAATTCAAACCAGCATTAACCCGCTTATGAATTGACCTTGTGTCACTTCCTTCCAGTTGGAGAGAAGTTAGATGAAGATTTATAGAACACCGTACTCTTCTCTTTTATTGAATCAACGATCACAAATACTCTGATAACCACTGGAATCACATATACATAATGTCGTACATGTACTGTAATCTTTAGCGTCTTGCATTCTGACAGCTTATTGATTTTTTTTTTTTTTTTTTTGTTTAATTGTGTTTTTAAAAAAGACAGTGATACAATGTTTTTTCATTCCGGCTCTGTTTTGTGGGAGGAGTTCCAGCGGGATAGTGGCTAACGTGTTAGACTGTGATATGGTCGTAAGCGAGTTCGAACTGAAATCGCACCATTAATCAGAGCTCAAGTATAGGGTTTCTCAATATACATGGGATCCATGTGACAACTAATAACTCTACTAATAATAATGTTGCGTTCTTTTTTGTTTCAGATTTTAAAATAGTATACTATAACAACCATTAATCCTCGATCAAAATTACTTGGACAAGAGAGGGAAAAATGTTTTGCGTTACAACTTATTCAGAAATAAAATCATTCAAAACTGTGCAAGCAAAATTTTGTAGCGAGTTTAACTTAACAATTATCCCCAGAAAAGTCAAATTTATCGTTGGGTACACAAATTTCAAGCCACAAGGCCAGAAAACAACTTTAACAAAAAGGCAGAAAATCCCAGATCTGGCAGGAAGTTGACAGCAATATGTCCTGATAATGTGTATGCAGCGAGGGATTCTGTTGGAAGAGTCCGAAAAAGTTACCCCGAAGACGTTTCCAAGAACTTGGTCTTTTACGTACACTGTAGGATAAAGTCAATCAATTTCTGCTTTTATCATCTGGTTTGACCTTACGGAAGTGATACGATTACTTTTTTGACTCAGATGATAACTTGATGCAATATGAATTATTATATTAATGGGTTGTATCTATTATTAAGACTTTGCCAACGGATGCACTTTTCCATACTCTTGTTAACCTTTTTTGCGAAGTGAGGTGTGTCTTACTTACTTAAAAGTAATACAGTTGGCATATTCTAATTTATGTAAACAGGGCAATTGAATGTGGATACATTAGTGCCAGTAAAGGTGGTAATGATATAGTAAAAAAAATTGGACCTTAGCTATTGATAAAGCCTCCATCTAGATTAACATTCTGAAATTAAACTTCCAGCTTCAGTGATATCCTGTGATAGACGTTGGCTCTTCCTTTTAGATTTAGGAAAACTTCATAGCATAATGGCTTCCATAGTGGGCTGTGACATCGTAGTAAGTAAGATTGAACTCCAGTCACGCTATTACGTTCACGTTTGGACTAATACCCTTGAGAACGGTGTGGATTCCCTTACCCTCTAACTATAAGTTCTATAATACTACTTCTGTTCTTCTACGAGGATAACTTTGGCATTGAATAACCCAAGAAGGTTGATGTGCCATCGAATAAAGAAACCGAACATATTCTGCTCCTTTTTTTTTTCTTTTTATTCGATAGTATTTTGATGAGTGTTCAATTCGAACAAGCCGTTATAGTTAAGCAACCTAAGATCTTTATGTCAGACCAAAGAAAAGTTATTTACTAACAAAATTTTTCATCTTTGGGTCAATCGTATGGGGGACTTTTTCTCTTTAGCTTCGATATAATAACCGGTCCTGGAGAAAATTAAATCTGAATTCAAACCAACTGTACTTTACTTAAAACTTTTCTTGTGTTGCATCCTTCCATCTGGTGGAGGTGTTTCGTAAATGCAAATAAGATTTACGGAATTCGGTACTCATCACTTTTATTCAGTCAACAATTATAACAAGTATTTTGATAATCACTGGAACTACTTACGCCTGCTTGTTGCATATTCACTCTGTATCAATCCTTAGCGTCTTACATTTCGACAGCTTGTTGGAGTTTTTGATTAATTTAGAAATAAAATTAAATTAAATGAAACAAAATAATTTGTTTTCGAAGAGACAATGATGCGATATTTTTTGTTGTTTTTTCTTTGTTGTTTTTTGCTGTTGTTTTCTTTTAGGTTCTTTTTTTTTTTTTGTTTTTATTTTTCCTTCTGGATCTTTCTTTTAATTAGATTTTCTTTTGTTAGCATCAATGTCACAGTCGGTATGGATCAGATAATCTTTGGAACACTTCTTTCACTGGTTGTCTTATTCTCTATGCAAGGTGTAATTAGAAACAAATTCGACCACAAGGAAGTTATAAGGCCTACGTGGAAAACTGGCATTTCTAAGTGTATGTGTGAGAGAGAGAGAGAGAGAGAGAGAGAGAGAGAGAGAGAGAGAGAGTGTGTGTGAGAGGGGGGATAGACTTGAAGACTAACCGGTACCTTATCTTCCTTGCCTCTTCATCACCGCCAACAACACAACGCCCATTCAATTCTCGGATTGTTTGTTCCGTTTCATTTAGAATTTTGTTTATTTCAGTTTTTGCAACAAAAAAGAAGACATTTTCGTACAGGTCGTTGAGCTAGACAAGGGGTCGCCAAACTTCATAGACAATTGACTCCTTCAAGAAGTTCTCCCTTCATCATTGAATCTCTTAAAGGTTTATCAATATACAGGTCAATCACAATATTTCTTATAAATACACACACACATACACACACACACACACACACATATATATATATATATATATATATATATAGAGAGAGAGAGAGAGTTAAACTGGGTAAGTGAATAAATAAATCTTTTCAAGTCACGAAAATTCTTAAATACTATCAAGTATAGAAGGAATAAAGCAAAAAGGAATGTTTATTATGTTGGCTTTATTACAAAAAGTTTCATGCTTTGACTACATTGGAATATCGAATTGAAAATATGGAGGAACTATATATATATATATATATATATTCAGGAAGAAATGAGTTGAATCTGACAGAATGTATGTAGAAAAGGTAAAACGGAAGAAAAATATATTTGCTGTGATTTGTTTATTTGCCAACGCGTTTCGACTTTTTGAATGCAAAAGTGTTTTGTCAAAATTATTTTAGTATGAGAAATAATTATGATAGATAGATTTTAATTCAATTAGAAGTCTTCATCTGGGCTTATTGATCTTGCTATGTGAAAAAAAAAAACGGATTAATACAGGTTGATATGTTCAAATTGCGTCGTGTCATGCGATTGAATTATTTTTGCAAAGTAAATGGTGTTTTGTGGTTTGAGAAGCGAATTTGTGACGTTTTATTGCTTTAGATGTTTAGAGAAACGAGAGATAATCTTTAGTGTGAATTTTGAATTGTTTTAATACAATTTTTCCTGAAGATGGTGAATTTTGAAAAAGCCTTGTTGTTGTGATATTGTGTTGTGGTGGGCTATGGAACATGCTTCAATTATTCTTCTTTTATTTTTGTCATGAATGAAGGCAAATATGGCAGAATTTTGAAAGTCAAAATTGAGGTTAATTAAAATGTTATGAAAAACTAATGAGTTTGTGATGTTATCAGTTTTATAGTCTTTTTTATGTTCATAGATTCTTTTGCTTAAATTTCTGCTTGTTTCTCTTTAATGTAATTTTGACAGCAGATTTTGTAAACACCTGCCTTGGATAAGGAATCTGTATTTTTAGAGTTTTCTTTTTTATTTGTTTTATCATATTTACCCAACCCCTCCGCTCAGACAGGATATGACACAAGGTCAATTTTTAAGCGAAGTTTAACAGGTTTGAATTCACAGTTTTCCTTCTCCTAGACTAGTTGCCTCACCAAGGCTGAAGAACCTTGTCTGCCCTACTATTTACCCATAGCTGGAGGGAGAATTATTGGATTCATACCTTTCGCAAGGGTATTAGTGCTATGTGAAATGCAATCAGTCTCTTCCAGGATTTGAACTCGTGTCGTCGTGTCCATATCCTACAACGATAAACATTACACCACGGGCACTTGTATTTGTTTTATTGTTTTTGTTGTGCGGGTAGTGGTTTTTATTTCTAAGTGATCTAAGTTTTTTTTCAATTAGGGTGGTAGTGGGATTTGGGGGTAAAATTATGTCTCTTTATAGGGTTAGTATTTGAGTTTGGTTTATCTTTATTCATATTGTGGCTTTTGATTTGGTACGGTGAATAAAAGATTCTCGATATTGTAGTTTAGAAAAAGAATAATGGATGTGTTCAAATTCTTTGTTTAAAAATTTGGGGGGAAAGATTCAAAGGGCACTCAAGAAAACACCTATGAGAATGCTGCTTTTTGTTTTATCGCTGTAGTTTGAATAAAAATGTATGTAGTCATTTTTGTTGTTTATCAAGTGATAAACATTGAATTCTAATTCATTGTTGTTGTTTCTTAGTAAGATGTTCAGGAAAGGTAAGGAATTATTTTTCTCAAGTTTGTATGTGAAATTAATGCTCGGTTCAACTTGGTTGAGTTTTTGTACGATTTGAGGAATATTGTGTTCTTTGAAATAAATGATAAAAATGTCGTCGATGTATCTAAAGTATTGGATATCATTAGGTGGGATGTGTTTGAAAGGTTGGGATTCCAAAGATTCTTGGTAAAGGCAAGCTAGAACCCCACTTAAAGGAGATTCCATGTGGAGGCCAAATTTTTGTTGGTAGTATTATTATATTTGAAGAAGCATTGGTTGGTGCATAATTCTATTATTTTAATGTGTTTAGAGACAGATAATGGGAGAGGTTTTTTTTTATTTTTTCTGGTTGGATTTTCAATGGGAGGATAAATTTTTTTAACGGGTATGTTTGTATATAAATATTGAATGTCATGACTAGCCATGAGTTTAATTTTCCATGTTTGGGTTTCTTATTTTGTTGGGGAGGTCGCCAGAATTCTTTTAAATGTGAAGGGTTAATTTTGACTAATATTTTGGTTATGTGTTTTGCAATATTATGGAGGTTGATACCAGAGATTATTGGGCGTCGAGGCATGTTTTTGTGTCTTTTAGGGAGTCCGTTAATTGAAGGGATCGTTGGTGGTAATTCATTAATATGGGCCATAGTTTGTCTTCGTTTGAGATTATTTCTATAGGATTTGTTGAAGATTTCTATGTTTTTATTGGTGTTTTTATGGAAGGTAAGGCTGTAGGTGTTTTGGTCGTTAAGCTGGTTCATTAATTTTTATGGTAATCTACGTTTTCTAAGATGGCAATACCTTCACTTTTGTCAGGGGATGTCATAATGATGTTTTTGTGTTTGGTTAAGTTTGTGATGTCAGTCATGTATCTTCTTGGTAGATTTTTGTGGGTGTGTGGTGGTTAGTTGTGGATGCGACTAAGCCTTGTATGAATCCTCTATTGAAATCTGAGTCTGTGCGTCTGTAGTTTGTGTCTATGATGTCAAGTAGTTCATATTTTTTGCGTAATCCTGTTCCAAATTTTAACCCGAATTTTAGGGCTTCTAATTCACATTGTTTTAAAGGTGTTATTGAAATGTTTAGTATGAGATCGGTGTATCCAATATCTTTCCACCTGCTCTTCCAGCATAGGGATAGTAATTTGGTTTTTAGTTTGGATATGTGTATGTTGTTTATGTGTGTAAATATTTTATCTCAGTTTTTCAGCTCCTCTCTGTATCATGTGTTTATCTATACGGAGATCTTTAAAACAGGTGTTACAACAAACTCATTGGTTTCTCATAACATTTTAACCAACCACACTTTTGACTTTCTGAATTCAACCATATTTGTTTTCATTCAGGACAAAATAAAAGAAAAATAATTGAAGCCTATTTCATAGCACATCACAAACCAATACCACAACGACAAGGTGCCTGTGGTGTAATGGTTATCGTCGTAGGAAATGGACACGGCGACACGAGTTCAAATCCTGGACGAGACTGATTGCATTTCACATAGCACTAATACCCTTGGGAAAAGTATGAATCCAATTATCCTCCCTCCAGCTATTGGTAAATAGTAGAGCAGACTAGGTTCTTCAGCCTTGGTGAGAAGTCTAGGAGAAGGAAAACTTTGAATTCAAACCTGTTAAACCCAGCTTAAAAATTTGACCTTGAATACCACAACGACAAGGCTTTTTTAAAAATTTCTCTATGATAGGGAAGATAATATCAAAAGAATTCAAAATTCATACTAAAGATTAACTCCCCTTTCTCTAAACATTCAAACTAATAAAACGTCACAAATCCGCTTCTCAAACCGCAAAACGCCATTTACTTTGAAAAAAAAAAAAAAAAAAAAATTCAATCGCATGACACGACGTGATTTGAACATATCAACCAGTATTAATCCGTTTTTGTTTGTTTTTTTCACATTGCAAGATGTACAAGCCCTGATGAAGACTTCTAATTGAATTAAAATTCATCTATCATTATTATTTCTCATACTAAAATAATTTTGATAAAACATTTTGCATCCAAAAAAAGGTTAAAGTCAAAACGCGTTGGCATATAAACAAACCACCAAACATATTTTTCTTTCATTTAACCTTTTCTACGTACACACACACACACACACACACACACACACACATATATATATATATATATATATATATATATATATATATATATATATATATATATATAAATTAAGTCTTAGAATATACTTAAAAGGAACAATCAGTGGATATTAATGATGCGCACGCATACACATACACACATATATATATATATATATTTATATATATATATATATATATATATATATACGATATAAAGAACCGACAAAACACATATAGCAATATTATGATGATAATAGAATTGTACTAAAATAAATGGATAAAATATCTTAAACTACAGACCCCAAATGGATGTAGCAACAAACTGAATTCCACTACTTTGAAAAATGAAGAGCAGCTTTGAGGTGACACATAAACACCTAGATTAACTAATGAATGAACCAAGAGCTAATTGCTAATTTGAAAAACACCCACCCTCATACTTAACATATATCCCCAGATGGAGTGCTCGGTACTACGTGTTCTGACATCTGATTCATAAAACTCAGTTAAA
>OY757913.1:61351798-61451798 GCA_963585895.1 Sepioteuthis lessoniana | reverse complement strand
CATCTATCTATCTATCTATCTATCTATCTATCTCTCTCTCTCTCTCTCTCTCTATATATATATATATATATATATATATATATATATATATATATTAGATTTTATATATTTAATGCCATGGAAGTTTGTCTCTGACCTGAGGTTTCATGAGGTTTTACAAACAACTATCATCAGGCAGATAACGAAAAGAAAGGAAGAAATCGAAAAAATCGAAAAATACAGTCAAAAATAGTTGCAATTATGTACAAATCTTTGTGTGTTTGTATGTGGGGGGTTATTATTGCTTATTATTGTGTGTGGACGTGTCAGTGGTGTTTAGACTACAAAAAGCTATATATATATATATATATATATATATATATATATATATATATATATATATATATATATATATATATATATATATATACAAATTAATTTCTTAGATTTATAAGTGGCGTCGTTTAATAGGACTTATTAAAAAATTATTTTCAGCCTCCCCGATTTTAAATTACATATTTACTCTAATATTTATCTAGCCATCTATGTATGTGTACTGTTTATCTGAGCATTGTCCATATCTATCTATCTATCTATCTATCTATAAAAGATGGGGAATAGATAGATAGATAGATAGATAGATAGATAGAACAGAAATTATAGCTATTAAATATACATTAGGTAAGCAGAAAAAATTGCGTGCATTTTTTTCTATATTATTCACAGAGTTCACAGAGTACTCATTTCCCTAATGTGCATCATTTTTTCCTCGCAGTGCAGGTGCGGAAGCATAGTTTCATCTGGTAGCCCTCAATATAAGCATCTGACACATTTGAAGTGGATTAGATTCAACACAAGTCCTCCGTTGATAATCCTTATTGCTTAACGGCCATCTTTTACGAGGTGCACTCTCGAGTGACTCATTTTCAAAACTTGGTGGACCACTTTTGCGTTGTACACAAGTTTATTTTTCATACTGCTCCTACTCTGTATACATTCATCGGCCCGCTTCTAATGCCTTGGGGGGGTGTCCTCGTGGTGTAATGGTTAAAGTGATGGACTGCGGAATCGTAGTAAGCGAGTTCGTACTCCAGTCGCGCTATTACGTTCACTTTCGAAAGGTATGAACCCCCTTATCCTCTCAGCTATGGGTTAAATAGTACCACTACTGTTCTTCGAGGAGAATGGATTTGGCATTAAATAACCTACAAAGGTTGATATGCCATTAAACAAAGAAACCAAACCAAACCATCTAATGCCTTTGTTTCTAGCTGAAATTCGGACTCTATAGAGCTTAGACGGCTGAATCTCTACCGACTGGAATGACCATCGCCTTAACAACGAGTGTACTGGATATGACGCCAAATCCTTTAATGGTGAGGCTCCATTCCCGGAGCTTTGGTAAATTGGGAGAACCTCTTAATTGTCATTACTGCCAGGTCTACTCTGACCAAGAGTTGCAGGACCTGTTATGATCCATCTATGGATATCCAGAGCTGTTGTATTTAAATTCTTGCTGGTGGGTAATCAGTGGCACGTCTAGCAGTACCCAGGATGCCTTGTTCGTCTTACTTAAATGGTTTGTTAGATGGGTGGTAAGTGGCCGTACAGTTGCTATTTTTTGAAAGGGTTGATTCCATGATTTGTTCAAAACAGCACAAAGCATTCTTGTGTAGTTTTACAATAGATTTTTCTTCGTGCGTTTCGTTCGTGTCCAGGTAGTGCATCCATGCAGTAATACTGACAAAGCCACAGTTTGTAAGAAATCCTGTTTTCTTTAATCAGAGTGATCCGATTTCCATATGATCAATAACTTGTCAATTGCAGTCCACGCCATATCTGTGCGTATGTTGACATCGCTTTCAGTAGAGGAGATATTGCTACCCAGATATGTGAACCAAATGATCGCAGGCCCTAAAATATTAACCTTTTACCTTTGAATATTTATAATTTCCATTTCTCTATCATTTGTTGTCTTTGATCTGTGCCTGATCATTTCGTTTCAAAATTGGGAAACAACACATACACACACAGATAGATAGATAGATAGATAGATAGATAGATAGATAGATTCAAAAAATAGTACTTGATGCCTTCTTGCTGAACGCTCAGTATTATAAGGTACGGATCAAGGGTAAGTGAAGCAATCTTGGAAAAGGAGTAGCACCCTCTCCTATACCTGGGTGTAGTGTGTGTAAAATAAAATATTACTGTTCGACCACTCAGTGTTTTACGACACGGATCATCAAGAGAAAATTATTGAAAGATCACAACTGAAGGCAACAATTCTTATATATGTCCAATACTTTTTGTTTATATTTAGTTAGTTTGTTAAATTTACCAATAGTTGATATGCCAGACTCATACACACTCACACACCCATACACTTATACACACACATAGATAGATAGATAGACTGGTTTGGCTTGGTTTGATTTTATAGTACATGAACCATTATTGCTTACTGATACCAAATTATTTTTATACATATAAACAGTTATATTTCAAACAATTCAGGGGTTTTTTGTTTACACACAGTTAAATGTTAAAACAGATATATTCCAAACAATTCAGTTTAGCATAAGTACAGTTTCAATATCAAAACAGTCGTATTTCAAGCAATCCAGTTTAGCATAAGTACACATTTTAGTTCTATTTGACCCATAGGTAGGACTCTATGAGGTGCTATAACTCCGGGCCAGAGTGGACCTGGAAACAATGGCAATGAAAGGGTACTCCACATTCCCCAAAGCTCCGCCAGATTGTTTAGTGTCATATCCAGGACTCTCATTGGGTGCGTCTTACCTCTCTGCACAGAAGCAGTTGGTTTATTCTACAGCCCCAGTCAACTAGGAAATAGATAGATATGGATAGACTGCATTTAGATAGATAGATAGATAGATAGATAGATAGATAGGTGCTTCCGATTGATTATTTAATACAAACAAGTTAAACCTTTAACTTAACGAAGAAGTTATTAACAATAATTTACTTAAAATGAAGCCCCAATAAAAGACGTATCTTATATCAATTAAATTGTGCAGAAAAATGTATCACTGATAACAATAAGAAAACATCTTATATTGGGCACAATCCTTTCCCTAATTTGATCGACATGCAATCCGGTGACACATGACAGAAACACAACATTTACAGTAATCACCTACTTGGCCTAATGAGTAGAGTGTTCGCCAACGACCCGGGACACCAGAGCTCAGTACTCGATGCCGCCTTGCTTAACATTCAGCATTATAAGGTATGGATCAAAGGTAAGAGGAGCAATCCAGGGAAAGGAGTAGCGCCCTCCCCTACTCCTCGGTGTAGTAGCTATTGAAAATGGAGCCTTAGGGTCGCCCTCGACTAAGGTTGCCAACTTTACTTTTTACTTGGGGAACAAAGTAAAATTCCCCGTAAAAGCAACAGCAAAAAAACACTTCATCATTGATGCCGTAAAATGGCTTCGTTCGCGGGGGGAGGGCTGAACGGTACTCATGCAGCTTGAATAGCCTAGCGGAAAACCCATCCCTCAACAGATTTACAGCCGACTTGAATTTTCCTTCCCCTTGACTACGTGCCTTATCATAGCTAAAGAGCCCAGTTTGCCCTACTATTTACAATTAGTTAGTGGTAGAAATATTTGGATTCATACATTTCCCAAGAATAAATGCAAACAAACTCGCCCAGGATCCGAACTCAGATAAGATCTATTGTTATTTTGTACCTAGTGGTAAGTGAATTGCGTTTGATATACATTTATATGTAAATTTTTTTATGCGATCCTTTCTTAAGTGTATTAAGTATTCCTATCTAATACAAATAATTTGCGCACATTTGTATGGTTTCAAGTATCCCTATATTATACTAAGGATTTTATATGGATTCAAGTAATTAGTTCTATTTAATGATACTCATTTGTGTGCACACAGTTATATGGTTTCAAGTAACTAATAATGGGGAGTCAGGTAACTTCGTGCTATCAGCACAACTTGATAATTATGATAATATATATGAGGTTCCTAGGAAGGTGAATTTGTCTACCAGTTTCAGAGAGGTTCCGTCTCGTGTGGAAATGTCATCTGTTTGATTATAGCACATATATTCAGTTTTGTGTGCATTGACATGGAGACCAATGCCAGCAGCGGCTCGTTCCAAACTATGCAGTATTGTTTTGGCTTGGTTGGGTGTATTCGCCAGTAACGCTATGTCATCGGTGTAGTCGGCGTCGGGGATTGTTTTTGCGGGGTACCTTCTGTTTCAGGGGTGTCCTCGTGGTGTAATGGTTAAAGCGATGAACTGCGGAATCGTAGTACGCGAGTTCGTACTCCAGTCGCGCTATTACGTTCACTTTCGGGCAAATACCCTTGGGAAAGGTATGAACCCCCTTATTCTCCCTCCAGCTATGGGTAAATAGTAGGACGGACAAGGTTCTTCAGCCTTGGTGAGGCAACTAGTCTAGGAGAAGGAAAACTCTGAATTCAAACCTGTTAAACTCCGCTTAAAAATTGACCTTGTGTCATATCCTGCCCGAGCGGAGGGGTTGGTAAATAGTACCTTCTGTTTCTTTTCTTATCGATAGGCTTTCGATCATATGGAAATCGGACCTGACTGATAAAATGAAACGCACTTTCTTTCCGGCAGCGGTCGTGTCGATACAGCTATATGGATGCACTACTGGGACACTGACTAAACAGCTGGAGAAGAAGCTAGATGGCAATTACACAAGAATGTTGTGACAACGCCCCACAACGCACCAACTGTACGACCACCTGCCTCCCATCACGAAAACTATCCAAGCTAGACGAACCAGACATGCAGGACACTGCTGGAGAAGCAAGGACGAGCTCATAAGTGATGTACTCCTATGGAACCCCGCATATTGCCAAGCAAAAGCAGGACGAGTCGCTCGAACATAACATACATACAGCAGCTATGTAAGGATACGGGATGTAGCCCTGAAGACCTACCGGAGGCGATGAACGATAGGGAGAAGTGGCAAGACAGGGTCAGGAATATCCGTGCTAGTGGCACGACATGATGATGATGATGATATGAGGTTAATGATTTCATGAAGAGGATATACTGTACCTCTGGTTATTTTTAAATTGCAGATCAACCTCGGAGGTTATTTGTAAATAATTTAAACTTCAACTAACTATTCTTAATACGAATAATTTGCTCTTATATAGTTTCAAGTCTTCCTATCGAATACGAAAAATTTAGAAACATATATATTTGACCAACTGATGGGACCCTCATAAGTATTACCATTCCAGATCAAGGTGAAACCTCATTAAAGAGGTACTCAACACTTCCAAGAACTGAAGTTTGACCACCGGATTCAGTTTAGTATTATTTCCAGGACATCCTTTTTCGAAGGACAGTCTTACTCCTCAGCAGGGGTACAATCGGCCTGTTCTAAACCTCACTGACAGGGCGTCTTGAATTTAGAGTTTTTCCTTCTTCTTCTACAACTTTACAGGTAACTGACTGGGTGGAGAAAATGGATCTTTGCTCGTCACAAAGGCATCAGTATGAAGTAAAATGCAAACAGCCTCGTCCAGAATTTAAACTTGGCTCACCCACTCCATTTTCTTCAACGGTAACCATTACGCAACCTTGAATATATATATAGAGAGAGAGGGGGAGAGAGAGAAAATTAATAACAAGGTAATCTGAGTGGAAGGAGAGATTTATTGAGAAGTCGACATTATAGCGTTTAGGTTCTACTGAACCATCATCAGGACCTTGAGGTGTGATATTAGCGATGTTAAGTCAACGATGGATGTTTAAAAATGCAAAATAGAGTTGACTTAACATTGCTAATATCACCGCTCAAGGTCCTGATAATGGTTCAGTAGAACCGAAACGCTATAGTGTCGACTTCTCAATAAATCTCTCCTTCCACTTGGATTACCTTATTATCAATTTTTCTCTGTATATTGTCGGATTACAATCCATTATTTACACACTCACACACTCACACACACACACACACACACACACACACATATATATATATATATATATATATATATATATATATATATTAGGTGTCTCATTGTACATGGGGCCCTTGTGACTACAAATAACTGTACTAATGATTATGTTGTGTTCTTTTTTGTTACAAATTTGAAAATCATCATCATCATGTCGTGCCGCTTGCACGGATATCCCTGAGCCTCTCTTGCCACTTCTCCTTATCGTTCATTGCCTCCGGCAGGTATTCAGGGCTACATCCCGTATCCTCACATAGCTGCTGTATGTATGATCGAGCTGATCGTCCTGCTTTTGATCGGCCATATGTGGGGGTCCATAGGAGTACATCACTTATGAGTTCGTCTCTGCTTCTCCAGCAGTGTCCTGCGTGTCTGGTTCGTCTAGCTTGGATAGTTTTCGTGATGAGAGGTGGGTGGCCGTATAGTTGGTGCTTTGTGGGGTGTTGCCGCCAGGACTTGTTCAATATTGCCCGCAACATTCTTGTGTAATTGCCGTCTAGCTTCTTCTCCAGCCGTTTTGTTAGCGTCCAGGTGGTGCATCCATACAGCAGTATCGACACGACGGCTGCCTGGAAGAAACTGCGTTTCATTTTACTATAAGAACTATTAATCCTTGATCCCTATACCTTGGACAAGAGAACAAAAATATTTTGTGTCTCTACTTATTTAGAGACAAAATTATTCAAAACTGTCTTAAGATAGATGCAATACATCAATATGATAATGATTTCTTACTTAGGCAAGAAACTCAAAAATAGATTGCATGTCCTGGAAGCTGGTATAGTAACAATTAAAAGAATACTGATTTGATGTCTCTAGTTCAGGAGATGCATTGTTTAGATGACGTGTTCAAAATGACCGCCATAGCGCTTGTCTCAGTAATTAATCATATTAATGGGCTGCATCTATTTTGAGACACCGTGTATGTATACATGTATATATATATATATATATATATATATATAGAGAGAGAGAGAGAGAGAGAGAGAGTTTACTGATGTAATGGTTACCGTAGTAGGAAATAGACACCGTGATTCGAGTTCAAATCCTGAACGAGGCTGTTTGCATTTCACTTGTGAAAATTATAAATCCAATCATCCTACCTCCAGCTATGGGTAAATAGAATAGCTCTTCAACTTTGGTATGGCAACCAATCTAGGAAAAAGAAAATTCTGAATTGAAACCTGTTAAACTCTGCTTTAAATTGACTTTGTGTCGCATCCTGCTCGTTTGGAGGAGCAGTAAAACAAACACACACACGCATATATATATATATATATATATATATATATAAGTTAACCGACCTTAGTCGAAGGTGACCAAAAGGCTCCCTTTTCACTCCTTTCCGTGGATTGTTCTACTTACCCTTAATCCATATCTTATAATGATGAGTGTTAAGGTGGCATCAAGTACCATTTTTGAGTCTTTGGTGTGACTCGACCTGGTATTGAACCCTGGACTCCTGGACCATTGGCGAATACTCTAACCATTATGCAAAGTCACTATAATTTTATAATAATTTTTATGGACAAGCTTGATTAGTAAACCATTGTCAGTGAATTCGATTCTCACTGGGTGCATCATACTTCTGGCCTTGTGCCACTACTAAGCTGGGGCTAGGAAAATAATTTCAATGGTGACAAATCGTCAGTCTTATAACTATGTACAATATTTACAAAATTCATCGTGTTCTGAAGCAATAGACGAGGATCGATCTCACCAGAATAAGAAATAGGTCTGCTAGAAAAATTTGGCGACGCTTCTGCGACGATAATCTTAGCTGATGACAGCATAATGATGTTACTTGAGGCACTCGACGAGAATTATAATCACTAAGTGAATAAATTTGGCAGCGATAAGTACTGGCTATTCCTTGCACTACAGGAAGTGCTTATTATCTATCAACCTTGACATGTGTTACTCCTTCCCAAATTCTGCGGTCAGCATTCCCTTGCTTTTCGTTATACAATGACTTGAAAATTGTCTCAATTAGTCCAGCTTCTCGAAAGCTAAACAGGAAGTAAAATATGGTCAACTGTACAAGAAAGCACACAAGGAGTGAGAAGATAAGTAAAACAAGATAACATACATTAATGTGTTGAATAGATACGTTGATATGCAGTGGTAGGTAAACGGAATTAGTAAGGATCTGACAGTAAGAGGTGTGGACTTCTCAGCTAATATGTAAAATAACCGAAAAAATGTGGTTTTCTTACCTAATATGTAAAATAACCGGGAAAAGGGGCCTTCTTTGCTAATACGTAAAATAACTGAAAAAAATTGTGGTTTTATAACCTAAAATTTAAAATAACCGAAAAGAAATGTGGTCTCAAAGCTATTATGTAAAATAACCGGAAAAAAGATTGTGGTCTTCAGAGCTAAAATTTAAAAGAACAAAAAAAATGTGATTTTCAAAGCTAATATTTAAAATATTAAAAAAAAAGACTGGTGCTCTTCAAAGCTAATATTTAAAATAGCCAAAAAATGTGTTCCTCAAAGCTAATATTTAAAATAACCGAAAGAAAATGAGTTCTTCTTAGCTAATATGCAAAACAATCGAAAAAATCTGGTCCTCTTTAGTTATCTGTAAAATAACAACAACAAAAAACAACTGTTGTCTTCTTAGATAACAAGTAATTACTAATATCCTGGAAATGATTTAAAAAATGACACCGTTTGAAAATGTTAATACACAGACCATTACATGTTTCTCGAAATGGCCACCAAGTTTGCAGACTATTACCAATAAGTTTGATTTTCACCCAATGCCCCATATCTCTAGCCTTGTGCCAAAGTATGCTCACCTAAGAAAATACATGCGTCTCACAAGCTATTCACGAAAATGATTACTGCAATAATTAATCACAGAAGCTGGTTACTTAGCTGGCACACACCTGGTGACACAAATGACTTTGCTTCTCTGTAGGATCCAGTTCACTACCTGCGGTGTCTCCATAAAGTAGGAATGCCGTCGGAGCTAAGCTATTTTTGGCACCGTCCACCCATAAACAAGAGATTCTCCACTTTAAAACATCGTTGTGTCGAAGCCTGTCTAGAACAGGAAGCCATTTAAAGATGATTTGAGAATATAGCATATAATGATGACTAGACTCACTGCTGTACTAGTGAGTCCAGTCATCATTAAATGTTCTGTAATTACGACAACAAACGCCGAATTGTATAAATACGAACTTTGTTTCTTGTCTCGTGACTGAAGATATAATGTACTTCATAGTGAAATCAGAAACAAGGGTTCAAGTCTAGGTCGAAGCCAGGAATTCAAGCATTTTTTACAGGCAAAAATTTCATCCAAGCAATTTCATCCAAACTTCTCTTGTTGTTTGGCTTCTTTATCTGATGGCACATCAACTTTCATGAGTTATTTAATGCCAAAACCATCCTTGTAGAAGAACAGTAGTTGTTCTATTTATCCCATATCTAGTTGGATAAAGAAGTTCATATCTTTCCTCTGCGTATTTGTCCGAAAGTGAACGTAATATCGCAACTGTCAAGCACATTTGCCACAACAACATGAAATCTCCGCCTTTTTTATTGTACTATGCTAAATTTTCAAAATACCAAAAAGTTGACATTGTAAAAAAAATTGATAAACAGCTATGAAGAGGAGATAGACATGAACTAAAAAAGAAAGATTGATATAGATAGATAGATGACAGTGATAGACTTTGACAGATATTGGTTGGAACATACTAAAATGGATAATCTGAACAGACTTAGATAGATAGATAGATAGATAGATAGATAGATAGATTTAAGAATTCGAATTTTCATCCCCTGTCTGCTTTTAGGAATTTGGTTTTAGTTACATGCTGTAATGAAATGCTTATTATGAAATATTTTTTAGCATATGCACATTTACTTCTGATGTTAATAATCATTATTTGACTATTGTTCTTCAAGCGAGAACTTCGGTACTTACTTGAAATCTAGCGCAACACAGTCTTTCTGACAATAATTAGCCTATTGGCCCTTACACAACGTTTACTGGATATCATGAAGCTACATACCTCTTAATGACGTCAGTTCTTTTTTGAAGCCTTTGAACACATATCAATGGTGACCATCCTAAGTTTGTCGTTGTTTTAATGTTAACAACGTAATAGAACCCAACTTTTAAAAAACAGAGAAATAAGTAGGGGATTTTCTACTTTTTGCCATAAAGATTAGCGTCAACCTGAACATTTTATTACCTCTAGGCTTGGTTCTCGACACAAGAACAGAACGTTTATGGTAGACTTCTTCTTCTTCTTCTTCTTCTTCTTCTTCTTCTTCTTCTTCTTCTTCATTCCCTACCCGGAAATAGGACGAAGGAGCGCACACTATGAAATACAATTCCTAAGTAGAGACATTTATTTGGAAAAAAACTACTTCATAAAATAAAACTTATAGAATATGGTCATTTGGATGGCCTATAAAATACCTGTTACGTTAATAAGGCTAGCCATCATTTCCTGGTCACTGACATTGCCTTTCTTTTTTTTCCCAGATTTCCCGTGCAGAGGTCAATCACTATCATTTAATATATCTCGATAGTAAAATTATTTGCAATGCATTTTGATTCAACAATCTGTCTTCAAAATGTATCGAACCTGAGGTTGTATTTACCAGGCAAGAAATGAACAATGAATGAAGCACTAATCATCCTCAAAATACCTCCCTTTGCACTCAACACACTTTCCAGGGATCGAAACATCTTTGAAACTTTTCATTTAATACTGTGTAAAACCGCACCATCGTATTTCTATTAACATCTTCTACGTCCTCAAATTTTTGCCTTGAGATGAATCTTCAGTTGAGGAAACAAAGAAAAAGCTGCACGGCTCAATGGCTGCTGGGAAAAGAGGATATTGCCCAAGCACAATCTTGTGTTTTGCCAGAAATGTTTCGTTCAAGAAATTTAAAGAACGGCTGCATATTTCTTTTATTGGCACACACTCGTGTCGATAAAGTCTAGCCGTCTATGATTGATAGACAGATTGATTGATTTTAACGGCATGTCAAACCGTCTTGGATTATTTCATGTCAAGTAGTAATAGCGTTCATTGTACGTTTATATTTACCTCTTTTGTGTTGTTATTTCTAAAGGGTTTTTTTCCAAGCAGTTATATGATATCAAGTATTCCTATCTAATACTTGCCCAGTCGGCTGGGGCTGTAGAATGCACTGACTGAACCTCTGCAGAGGAGTAAGACACCCCAATGATTGTCCTGGATGTGACACTAAACAATCTGATTGTGAAGTTCCAGTAATGCTGGGGCTTTGGGGAATGCGGAGAACCCCTTCATTGCCATTGCTCCCATGTTCACTCAGGTCAGGCGTGGTAGCACCTGATAGGGCCCTATCTATGGGTTAAATAGAACTAACGACACATTTTTGCTAAACTGAATTGTTTGACTAAACTGAATAGCTTGAAATAGAAATGCTTTCGACAATTAAACCATACTTACACTTAAACTGCGTGCTTATGCTAAACGGAATTATTTGAAATAGAACTGTTTTTGACATTGAAACTGTACTTACACTAAACTGATTAGTTTGATATAGAACTGTTTTAACATTTAACTGTGTGTAAACAAAATCTGTACTTATACTAAACTGAATTGGTAGAATAAGAACTGTTTGACTAAACTGAATAGCTTGAAATAAAAATGTTTTTCACTATTAAACTGTACTTACATTTAAACTGCGTACTTATGCTAAACTGAATTGTTTGAAGTAGAACTGAATATTTACATAAAAATGGATTTGGCGTTAAATAACCTACAAAGGTTGATATGCCATAAAACCCAACCAACCACCAACCTATCAAATAAGATAATTTGTATACACCTATATGATATCAAACATTCCTCTCTTACACTAACTATTTATTCACACTTATCTGGTTTCAAGTAAGTATCTCTATTTAACAATAATTTCATAACCAGTTAAAATCCTTACGTATGCGAGAAATACTACTTCACATTATTCGTATTTAGACTCGTTATCATCAAAAAAATAATTTTGCACTTCTGGGCCGTCTTGGGTAGGATTTGAAACCGCTATCGTCTGACAATGCTCACCTGGAACCGTAGAGGTTTACTTTGTCAAAAACGTGGTGCAATAGACAACTTTGATCGCCCTTCGGGGCCCGTGGCGCAGCGGATGGAGGCGTTGAGTCTCTTCGGTTCCAGGTGAGCATTGTTAGAAAATGGCGGTTTCAATTCCCACCCAAGCCGGCCAGAGGTTTACTTGGTCAAAAACGAGGTGCGATAGACAACAACTATGGAAGGCAGTAATTACTGGGGATACGGTTACAAGACTCAGCATTCCTATCCGAGGTCGCGGTTAATCACCTGAAGGAGGCCAGAGGTGAAATTTGGCCGAAACGTAGTGAAGAAGAAGCAACACAAAAACTACCAAGATGAGGAAAAAAGTCTGCAATAAATAAAAAAAATTAATTTTCAGTCTTTCTGTTGCTCACAGAATCCAATGTTGGTAATCCTAGTCAGTAGATTACCTCTGGTGTGAAAATTCAAAAGATACGTCTTCCTAGCAGAAAGTTCAGCTAGCAATTAACATTTGAGGACAGTTGCAAACGATCTTGAATGCTTTCAGTCCTCGTCTCTGAGTGGCCAGTTTTTACCGGAAGAGCCTACTGTTGTCGGGAAAATTCGTAAATAGAAATGATGATTTTGCGTACAGCTTATACCAACCAGTCCTTTTCTGACCAAACATTTTGGGGTAGGTGGCAGAGTTGGTATTGGATGTGGTTTTCTGGTTGTCAGTCGGTCGAGACTGCTTGACGCAACTGCTGAGAAAGCCCAGCAGTCACAGCTGTGTGGTTCTGGAGGGGACCCATTCCTCAAGCCTCAGGAGGCCATCCCTTGAGGCACTAACCCATCTCGGTGTGGCAAGGTTTATTGCCTGGTGCCTGAGGAAGCCCTCCGGGGAAATACCAACGGGCCCGAGTCATTTTTGTGTACGTCAAACGTGTCTGGGCTTCGGCCTTACGCCTGGATACACTAAAAAAACGGCCTTGTGCTATACTCGCGCGTTAGTGGGGCGCCCGACAAATACTTATACCAAAGAGAATCCAACAAGTTTGCGCACAGTAATATTGTTTCAAGTAAGTAAAAATAAAAATCATTAGTAAACAATGTTTCATGATATATCAACCTTTGTGGGTTATTTAATACCAAATCCATTTTTATACAAATGATCGGTTCTATTTTAAACAATTCAGTTTAGCATAATTACACTGTTTAATTGTTAAAAACATTCATATTTCAAGCTATTCAGTTTAGTCAAACAGTTCTAATTCAGCCAATTCAGTTTAGTATAAGTATAGATTTTGTTTACACACAGTTAAATGTCAAGACAGTTCTATATTAAACCATTCATTTTAGCATAAGTAGAGTTACAATGTAAAAAAACAGTTCTATTTCAAACAATTCAGTTTAGCATGAGTACGCAGTTTAAATGTAAGTACACAGTTTAATTGTCAAAAACATTTCTATTTCAAGCTTTTTAGTTTAGTCAAACAGTTCAAATTTAAACAATTCAGTTTAGTATAAGTATAGATTTTGTCCACACGCAGTTTCAATGTCAAAAAAGTTCTATTTCAAACAATTCAATTTAGCATAAATGCAGTTTCAATGTCAAAAACCGTTCTATTTCAAACAATTCAGTTCAACATAAGTATAATTTCAATGTCAAAAACAGTTCTATTTCAAACAATTCAGTTTAGCATAAGTACACAGATTAATTGTCAAGAACATTTCTATTTCAAGCTATTCAGTTTAGTCAAACAGTTGTATATCAAACAATTCAGTTTAGCATAAGTACGCAGTTTAGTTCTATTTAACCCATAGATAAAGGCCTATCATGTGCTACCATTCCGGGCCAGAGTAGCCTTAGGAGCGATGGCAATGAAAGGGTACTCTGTATTCCCCAAAGCTCCAGCATTACCTCAGCTTCAACATGATATTGTTTAGTATCATATCCAGGATACTCATTGGAGGGATGTCTTACCCCTCTGCAGAGGTGCAGTCGGTGTATTCTACAGCTCCAACCGACTGGGTAAAAATAGGAATACGTATCATGAAACTGTTTGAAAAAAAATCTCCGAAGAATTAAGTACACTAAAAAATAGAAATAAACATACACGTACCTAATTCCATAACCTCTCGATTTAAAACGACCCTAGACGGTTTGCTATACCGTTAAAGTAAATCAATATTTTAAAAAATTTCAAAGCCATAAAACAACTCCATTTTTTTTTTTTTTTTTTTTTTTGACAAATTAATGTTAGGACAACAATTATTAAAGAATAAGTCGAAATCGAACAAACAAAACAGAATGACGGCAATGTTTAGCTACTTCTATTGTAATCTTTAGTTATATTTTACAGTCAGATTCATAAACGATACTATTTTTCAAAGACAATCGTTATTTATATCTAACAGTAATAATAGGAGAAAATATATTTTCGAATAAATTTGAATTTAAAACATATTTCCAAATAATTTTCAAATTTACAATGCAAAAACTTTCAAGTAACTAATTCTCAGCATCTGTCTGTATTTATATGATTATGTCAACTAATTCTGTTATTATTTTAAAAGGAATTTCGTTGTATCTGATAAAAACGCACTGGCGAGATGTGTCATTATTTGAATGAAGTGTTAATTTCAACAATTTCGTTTTAATTTTGAAGTTATTTTTTTAATCACATTGTTCGATATCCTTATTCAGATTATGCATCAATCATCAGAGTGAATTAAAGTTTCGGTGGATTTATTTAAAAAATCCGACTCGTATGTCCCATATCTTCATCTTGTTCTCAGTGACAAACTGTTTCCTCTTTGGCATGCGACAGAGAAAGTTTCCAGTTTATTTTAAACAATTTTAACCACAGCACAAAGCCATTTGCTGGAAAAGTGACTTCTCTAAGAAAGAAAGAAAGAAAGAAAGAAAGGAGGGGAGAGTAAAAAAGTAGTTTGGTGAGAAAGAAAGAAAGAAAGAAAGAAAATGATAGGAGAAGAAATGAAGAAATAAGTTTGGTGTGAAAGAAAGAAAGAAAGAAAGAAAGAAAGAAAGAAAGAAAACTATTGGAGAGTAGGAAAAAAGTGTGGTGAGAAAGAAAGAAAGAAAGAAAGAAAGAAAGAAAGAAAGAAAGAAAGGAGAGGAGAGCAAAAAAGAAGTTTGGTAAGAAAGAAAGAAAGAAAGAAAGAAAGGAGAGGAGAGCAAAAAAGAAGTTTGGTAAGAAAGAAAGAAAGAAAGAAAGAAAGGAGAGGAGAGCAAAAAAGAAGTTTGGTAAGAAAGAAAGAAAGAAAGAAAGAAAGAAAGAAAGAAAGAAAAGTATAGGAGAGTAAGAAAAAAGTGTGGTAAGAAAGAAAGAAAGAAAGAACGAAAGAAAGAAAACTAATGGCTAATAAGCGGGATAAAATACACGAGATAGACATTTTTTTATGCTATTTAGAAATAAATAAAAGATTTTAATACAAATTAATTTATAAAAACATAAATGATAATTTTAAAACCCGCATGTTATATGAGTAACAACTGCTAATTTTATTCGTACACTAAATTATTTGGAGAGTCTCCATAGCGTAGTGGCTAACCCCCTGGACGATGACATCGAGACATTACCTTCACTTTTATTCATACCATGGGGAAGGTATGAACTTATTAATTCTCGCTAGCAATCGGTTAAATAATTGTACTACTGTTCTTGTATAAATAACTAGATATATAGATATAACTAAATAACTCACGAAGGTTGATATGGCATTAAAAACAAAGAAACCAAACAAAACCAAACCCAGCGACTTATAATAAAAAGTTGCATTATAGAGGGATATAACATCTAAGCCTATTTGTTATATTTGTGAGAGAGACCCACAAGCAGACTAAAATAAATAGATTGGGATGCATTCTAATATATAGATAGCTAGATAGATTCGTTCATTCATACATAGAACAGCAGTTGGAACGCTTTTTCATCTGCAAATTTGGACACATTTTGATTACACCAGACTTGGCTCTGTATGATTTCTCGCTTTCTTAACAGAAAATTTTGCCCAATTAGATCGGGCTGGAAAATACGCTGATTGAACCTCTGCAGAGTTGATAGATTTTTCTAACGAGACTACAAGTTGGCCGTGGCTGAAAACCCGAGATCCTGGTGGCTGAGCAGTCATTAACCGGCAACAGAAAAGGTCAAGTGACATACAACACTCCATTCGATCAATAGACTGGTCTTGTCAAACCGTAGCATCTATAAGACAGTTCCCACCGTATTCTTCAAATTTCTCTTGTATTTAAAAAACACCCAATTTTTTTTATCTTGAAGGTGTGAGAAAACAGTAGTTGAGAGGCAACTGCGTTAAGATAGCAATACTCAAACTTTTGAAACTTTGTGTAACAAATAATTTCTACTAAACAGAATTATTAGTGTTAAATAGCAATTGTTGAAACTAATAAATATAATTATTAGTGCTAATAGCAATATTTTAAACCTTTTAACTGTGAGTAAACAAATGATTAGTGCTTAATTGAATTATTAGTGTAAAATAGCAATATTTACCAAAAAAAAATAACAAGTCACACACACACACACACACACACACACACACAGACACACACACAGACACACAACCATACACACACACACACACACACACACACATATATATATATATATATATATATATACTCACATTACAATTGATACATGGAATATCATATAATTCCATGTCTGGATTGTAATAAAAAAATATCGGTGAATCTTCTCGTAGCCTCAAAAACGAATGTTCGTGTACATTAGGACTAAAAAAGAAACAGATAATAGTTTGGTCAAACATTATTGAGAAATTAATTCCAGTTTAAATTTTAATTATTCCGAGATGTAAGTTTATATGCATGATATAAAAAATGCCAGAAAACTGTTGAATCTTGTATCATTTCAAGCCACAGTACTATCAAACATAGACTCGCTTTTTTATGTATCCTTATTTGGTCGGGCTGGTGCTGAAAAGTTACAAAATTGCTTATAATAAGTTGACATTATTGTTTAGATAGATAGATAGATAGATAGATTAAACAGACAGAGATCAAAGGAAAAAGGTTAACATTGATAACGACGGATAGATATGTTATCAAATGTTTATAATAATCTGATATAAACTAGATAATACAAACGGATAGATAGATAGATAGATAGATAGATAGATAATCATATTTCAAATACACTTTGGAACGCTCATTACATCATATAAATTTGAAACAGAACACGAACAACGGAAATAGAATGTTTCAAAATCTCATCTTTTCTGTTTCATTTAATAACTCACACGCCCTGATGAAGGTATAAAAACCTAAACGTTTAACGTCGGCAATAATTCAGTTAATGAAATCATCCTCAGAAGTTCTTGTGCTTTTTGTTTGTTTGTTTTAGTTTTTTTTTTTTTTTTTTTCATCTCTGTACACTTTCATGTATAAGTGTATGTGACTGCACGCTTGTGTGTGTAAACAGGATTCGCAATTAAATGAGCCACAAGTGTTGATATTCTATTGAACCAAATAACCAAACCAAACCTTAACAGGAAATTCGTCTTAAGGATAAACATTAAAGATACTGATGGTATGAAAACAAATATAGTGATTCAGGTTTACACCATACCAAAAAGGAGCTTCAACCAGAGGAAAACTCGCTAGAATAAGTGTTTTGAATGAGAAAAGGACTGTTGAGTAAAATTAACGTTTCATTCATTTCTGTTTTTTCAAATACAGCTTCAGACTCGATACTTTCTAAATACACCTCTTATATTGATAGATAGATAGATAGATAGATAGATAGATCAACGAAAATTGCTGTCTTCAAGATAAGCTTTCGAATATAACATTTAACTGAACTCGAACCCTGACTGCTAGTAGTAGAGAAAACAATCTCTTCTCAACTCACAAACTGGCTCATACATAAGTTGAAATAAAATAATCGAGATGCTACATGAGTTGTGCATATTTTACAAACATATGAATATATTTAAGCCCAGTTTTCTTTTTTTTTTTCTTTTTTTCGGAATAAAGCCTACTAGCCAATCTCGAAAATTCCATCCCTTTTTCCAATTTTCTGCCGTTCAAGCCGCTATCATTTTAACCACCAAACTTGTATCACCCGGCCAAATGACTGCTCTTTTGTGTGACGTGTTGGAGTTGAGGTAGGAGACACCGGAAAGACGACATTGAAAGAAAAGAAAATGAGGGAAGGAAGACCAGAAAAAATTAACAATGCGTAATAAATTAACCACGAACATATTTCATCCATTTTGAATTGATTCGAAAGTGCAGAAAGACGTTAAGAGAGAGAAAGAGGAGAAAGAGATAGTATAGAAGAAGAAGAAGAAGAAGAAGAAGAAGAAGAAGAAGAAGAAGAAGAAGAAGAAGAAGAATTTCGGTTTCTTTGTTTAATGGTATGTTAACCTTCGCGGGTTATCTAAAGCCAAGACCATCCTTCTTGAAGAACTGCAGTGATTAAATAACCTATAACGAGGGGAGATAAGAGTGTTCATACCTTTTAAAAAGGCATTAGTCCAAATGTGAACGTTATAGCACAGGTGACTCACCTAAAAGTGAAAGACATGAAGAAGAGAGAAAAAAGAAGTGATAGAGAAAAGGAGGAGATGGTAGAGAGAATAGGAAGAGATAGAAAAGAGGAAGCTGGAGGAGGAGAAGAGAAAAAAGAAAGATAGACAAAAGGAAAAGGAAAGATGAAGAAATAAGAGACGAGAGGAACAGATAAAGAAGGGGGAAAAGAAAGCTTGAGAAAGGAGAAAAGAGTAAGAGATAGAGAAGATGAAAGGAGACGACGAAGAGAGGGAAGGAAAAGGAAGAACGTTTGTTGGTTTGTTTGGGTTTTATAGTATATCAAGCTTTGTAGGTTATTTAATACCAAATCCATTTTTATACAAATAATATGTTCCATTCCAAACAATTCAGTTTTTGTATGAGTATACAGTTTAATTGTCAAAAGCATTTCTATTTCAAGCTATTCAGTTTAGTCAATCTGTTCTAATTCAAACAATTTAGTTTAGTATTAGTATAGTTTTTGTTTACACACTTAAATGTAAAAACAGTTCTTTTTCAAACAATTCAGTTTAGCGTAAGTAAAGTTTCAATATTAACAACAATTCTATTTCAAGCAATTCAGTTTAGCTCTATTTGACCCATGAGTGTTTGCCAATGGCCTGGGAGACCTGGGTTCAATCCCAGGTCGAGTCATACCAAAGACTTTAAAAATGGAACTTGATACCACCTTGCTTAACACTCAGCATTATAAGGTACGGTTCAAGGGTAAAGTGGAGCAATCCAGGGAATGGAGTAGCGCCCTCCCCTACACCTTGGTGTAGTAGCTATCGAAAAGGGAGCCTTCTGGTCACCCTCGACTATGGTCGCTAACTTTACTTACTTAGAACCCTATTAGGTGCTACCACTCCGGGCCAGAGTGAACCTGGGAGTAATGGCAATGAAGGAGTACTCCACATTCTCCAAATTTCCAGCATTAATGGAACCTCACCATCAGATTGTTTGGTGTCATATCTAAGAAACTCGTTAGAGGTGTCTTACCCCTCTGCAGAGAAGCAGTCGATGTATTCTAAAGCCTCGGCCGACTGGGCAAAAAAAAAGGAAGAGACAGGGAAAAGAAAGATAAAAAAAGAGAGAAATGGAAGATAGAGTGAGAGGAGAGAGAAATGCAGATGAGAATATAAAAAATGAAGAAAGAGACAGGATGAAGAAAGAACCAAGAAGCTTGTGACAGAGAAATAAGAGAGTGTAAAGAAAAGTTAGAAGTACAAAGAGAGTGCAAAGAAGATAAAGAAGAGGAAAAGAAGAGAGAAAGAGAGTGAGAGAGAGAGAGAGAGAGAGAAAAGAATGGAAAGGAATAGGGAAAAGATGAGAGAAATTAAGAAAAAGAAGGAAAGAAAGTGATTGATCGTGAATGGAAAAAAGATAAGAATGAAAAGGAAAAGAAAAGAGAGAAAAAAAGAAATAGATAGATAGATAGATAGATTGAGAGAGAGAGAGAGAGAGAGAGAGAGAGAGAGAGAGAGAGAGAGAGAGAAATCGAAAAGAATAGAAAGAAGAGGAAAGGAATAGGAAAAGAAGAGAAATGAAGAAAAAGAAGGAAAGAAATTGATTGATTGTGAATAAAAAGAGAACAAACGAGAGTAAATGTGAAAGAAAAGAACAAGATAAAGAGAAAAAGAAGGAATGAGAGAAAAAAAAGAAAAAGAGAAGCAAAAACGAGAGAGATAGAAGGGAAAAAAGACGAAAGTTGGAAAAACATCGAAGAAGGTAAGAAAGATAAGGACTGAAAAATGGCTGAAACAGTAGGAAAATAAGACTGAATCAACAGAAAACGTAAAAAGTACTCGTTTATATATTCGTTTATTTATCTATTTATTTATTTCGAGGGTCATTCGGAAGAAAAGAAAGAAAATTATATCAAACTACCGGTGTTTGTACGGAGACGAGAAAGTTATGTGCTTGTTTTTAGCAGTTGCCATGGAGACCGCCTGGCCACCCTAAGACGGGAAGCAGGTTGTCTTTTGGGTTTTTTTATATCATTCTATTTTATTTAATTTCATGTTGTTGTTTTTTTTTTGTTTTGTAATTTTTTTTGTTTTTTTTTTCACCCTGCAAGACTGTAGACATATTAAATGCTTTATTGGATTGAGTGGTGGGAGGGGGAAATAAAACTTGAGAACGATCTTTGAAAGAAACAAAAACCTATTTTTAAATTTGCCATAGCTGTCTATAAAATCATATCTCCAGAATCATCGATAATCTTCATTTGCTAAGCTTAAGTTAATCTGGCACAAGAAAACAAACATGAGTCATCTACCGAAGATCGACCTCACTACAGTAGTAAATATTGCAGGCTATTTTTTAAAGGCACAAAGCTAGGACACCCTGCGATGATCGAACTCTCTAATTCTATGCCCCACAAAACTAGGCATAGCTTAAATTTGGCAGAAGATAGGACAGTTTGTAAGGACCAAACTCATTACTTAGTCAAAATGAGAATTTATGAAGATTTGCTTACTTTGTCACTGTTATATTGCTGGTCTCAGCGTAAGTTTTCGGGGGCGAAAGCGAGATGAAAACATAACGAGTTCATATCGAGAAAAAGGAAAAATTCAGACACGTGGTCGCATAAAGAAATACCACCCACTTTATTCCTATTTTTCACCGTCCCTCTTGATCGATTTCAAATCAGGAAGAATGGAAGGATAATTTTTAAGTCAGTAAAGAAATTGATAAATTGCTTGCTCCGAAAAGTAGAAACTACCATGTCGCTCTGCCGATTACCTGCAAACAAACGGACCCTTTTCAAAGTTCTCCAACTGTCGTGTGACCGAAAGTTCTCCTAGTTCACCCTTTATTGTTGGTCACGCAACTAGTCACCAGGTTCAATGCTTATAGGAAGGCAGCAACTGCATTAAAGTCACACCGGTCACAGATTGCATACGGTACCTGCAATTCGTAAATGGTCACCCATCTAATAATTGATCAGTCATCGCCTGTTAACTTCGGTGATCTAGCAGGAAACAGTGCTTTAAAGTTAACTTGAACATAAATCCTTTTTTAAAACCAAGATTAACTTAAATTTTGCAAAAAGCAACAAATAAGGTGACCTGATGAGGATCAAGCTATTTCGATTGTAATTCGCCGGCAAGATTAGATAGCTAACAAATAAACTCCGAGGTAATATAACAAAAATATGTTTAGCTTAGACGCAAGCACGTAATTATAGGGCTTCTAGAGAGAATGAAACTCACTACTTCGAAATAATTAATCAACAAGACCAGGTTGCAAACAATTAAACCATGATTGGGGGTGTCACGTTTAAAATTCTTTGCTGTGTTAATAAAAATTTCTAAATTAACTTTTATGTATATAGCCAAAAACCACAGGTACGTGCGGGATGTGATACAAGGTCATTTTTAAGCAGACTAAAGCCGGTTTGAATTCAGAGTTTCCCTCCGAGACTGGTTGCGTTACCAAAGCAAAATAACCCAATCTGCTCAACTATTTACTCTTAGCAGGGAGAAGATGATATGGATTCATGCCTTTTCCAATAGCATTAACAAGAAGAGAAACGCAAGCAACTTCGCCCAAGATTTGAACTCAGATCACCAATTCCATTTCCTATGGCGCAGTTTCGGTTTCTTTGTTTAATGGCATATAAACCTTTGTAGGTTATTTAATGTCAAAGTCATCCTTCTAGAAGAACAGTACTGGTACTATTTAACCCATAGCAAGGAGGATAAGGGTGGTCATACCTTTCCCGAGGGTATTTGATCGAAAGAGAATGTAATAACGCGAGTGGAATTCGAACTCGCTTACTACGATTCCGCAGTCCATAGCTTTAACCATTACACCACGAAGACACATCCTCCAACTGCCCACCTCATTACATTAAGCTGTAGACAACCCAATCTGGGAAGATAGTTTTCGAAGATAATTTCTAAGCGATTAAGTTATGCTCTCACACACATAATGGCAGTTAATAAAGATGGCCGGCCTCAGCTTTTTCGATGCTGTAGACTCAGTCACAAAAAAATTATCAACCAAGCACCGGATGGGATATTTAGATTGGAAAAGTTCTCATAAAATTCATCTCTCACACGTTTATAAGATTTATCTGCGTCCTTGGAAAGTGACAATCATGATAAAGCACAAATGAATGGATAATTGAATGAGATTAGCGCATGACGCAATCATTCAAACTATGTACAGTGCTACCAAATGACTAATGTTCTTGTGTAGCATTTATGCATGCGTCTATTCAATCCTTTTATACTTAGGGTTAAACCCTTGACATAACATCCTATACTGACTTAATTTAGTCTAGCACAAAGATCTTTAGAAATCAGTGAAGTACTGTACATTCTGAAGTAGTAAAAAAGTAAAGTTGTCTCCCTTTAGTCGAGGGTGACCAGAAGGCTCCCTTTCCAATTGCTACTACACCGAGATAAAGGGAGGGCGCTACACCTTTCCCAGGATTGCTCCACTTTACTCTTGATACGTAACTTATATGGCTGAGTGTTAGGCAAGGAGTTACTAAGTACCATTTTTAAAGTCTTTGGTATGATACGACCTGGTATTGAACCCAGGTCTCCCGGACCATTGGCGAACACTCTACCCACTTGGTCAATGATCCGGTCACAATAAATTTTACGGGCAATCCGAACAGAAATGTGGCTACGTTTATAAATAATACAAGAAAACGATAGCAAAATTTCTAATTTTTATCTAGAAGCTTCGAGAGTCTCCGTCGCGTAGTGGCAAACGTGTTGGACTGTGACATCGTAGTGAGCGAATTCAAACTCCTGTCGCGCTATTACGTTCTCTTTCGGACTAATATCCATGGGAATCAAAGAGAATGGCTTCGAACTGACGAAGAAAAGAAGCAGAAGATACCCCGCAACAACAATTACCGACGCCGACTACGCCGATGACATAGCGATACTGGCAAATACACCTGACCAAGCCGAAACTCTTCTGCATAGTTTGGAACGAGCAGCAGCAAGCATAGGCCTCTATGTTAATGCACACAAAGCGGAATATATGTGCTATAACCAAACGGGGGACATCTCCACTCTAGAAGGAACCCCACTTAAACTAGTAGACAAATTCACGTACCTAGGAAGCAGCATCGAATCAACCGAAAAGGACATCGAAACGAGGCTAACGAAAGCATGGACAGCTATCAATAGGCTATCGATTATATGGAAATCAGACCTAACCGATAAAATGAAACGCAGTTTCTTCCAGGCAGCGGTCACATCGATACTGCTATATGGATGCACTACATGGACGCTAACAAAACGGCTGGAGAAGAAACTAGATGGCAATTACACAAGAATGCTGCGTGCAATCCTGAACAAGTCCTGGCAGTAACACCCCACAAGACACCAACTGTACGGCCACCTGCCCCCTATCACGAAAACTATTCAAGTTAGACGAACCAGACATGCAGGACACTGCTGGAGAAGCAGAGATGAACTCATAAGAGATGTACTCTTATGGATCCCCACACATGGCCGCGCAAAATCAGGGCGACCAGCTCGAACGTACATTCAGCAGCTATGTGAGGATACAGGATGTTGTCCTGAAGACCTACCTAGGGCGATGAACGATAGGGAGGAGTGGCGAGAGAGGGTCTGGGATATCCGTGCTACCAGCACGATATGATGATGATGACTGTCTTTCAACAAGGATGTATTAGGTATTAAATAACCGACGAAGGTTGATATACCATTAAACAAATAAACCTAACCATCACTGAACCTAGAATCATTAAAAGTCATCTTTTCTGTAAGAAAAATGTCTGTGTTGGTTGGTTGGTTGGTTGGTTTATGGCATATAAAACTTTGTTGTTTATTTTTAACCGAAGTCAATTTAATAATTAGGGACTCCAATGATACATGATGCAAAAATTCAATAGAATCCTTTTAAACGAGTGATCCCTTCACACATAATTCCAATATCAGTCCTATTTCTGCCCAGATTGCCGTAAAATTTTTTGAGAATCAAGTATAGGTTCACCAGTGGTCCGGGAGACCAGGGTTCAATCCCACGTCGAGTCATAACAAAGACGCAAAAAATGGTACTTGAAACTGCCTTGCTTAACACTCAGCATTATAAGGTAAGTATCAAGGGTAAAGTGGAGCAATCCAGGGAAAGGAGTAGCGCCCTCCCCTACACCTCAGTGTAGTAGCGATTGAAAAAGGAACCTCCGGGTCACTCTCGACTACGGTCGCCAACTTTACTTACAACTTCAGAATGTACAAGACTTGACTGGTTTCTAAAGATTGTTGACCTCAACTCGTGATTAGATTTGACTACCTCACATCCAGGAAAAGGAAGGGAAAGTCCCCAAGGAATCATGGCTAAAGTATAGGACTGAAGTCTCGAAGTTTCGAACTCCATTTACGCCGCTGAGTTCACTTCCAGACTAACACCCTCGAAAAAGGTACTGAAATCCCTTATCCCCCATCTAGTAACGGTTTAAATAGTATCATTGCTGTTTTTCTACTTGAATGGCTTTGGCATTAAATCACCCAAGAAGGTTGATATGCTATTAAACCATGAAACAAAGTCTCGTTTTAGGTGTAGTGTAAGAGACGGCCAGACGTGGGGTCATAGTTTACCCATAAGCAAAAGCAAAAAGAGAGAGGGTTGAAATAGTTCAACGCCAACGTGACACTAATCGTGGTGACTTGGAATTTTTGATTACTGTTCTTGTTTTTACGTGTGGCCATGGGACCTATCGTTAAACTAAGTAAGAAAAGGGTCCCCTCTGCGAGCGTACCTAAAATATCAAATCTTATGTATTTGCTAGTCGGATTTTTTTTTTTATCTGGCATGTCTTGCAAGATTTTCTTTGTTTGTTGTCCTTGCCTTCCTTCCTCCCAATCTTCCTTCTTTTCTTTCTAAAGGAACGAATAGCATATTCTTCTAATTCTGCATCAGATGGAGGGAAAGAGAGACAGAGACAGAGACAGAGAGAAAGAGTGAAAATGGCTCAGAAACAGACAAACTATTGTGCAGGAAATTTTCTCTCTCTCTCTCTCTCTCTCTCTCTCTCTCTCTCTCTCTCTCTCTCAAGTGTCAACCACAAAGCAAAAAACATTTTCTTCTTAAAATTCTTTTCTCTAAGCAGCGAGCATTAAGTCGAGACGTTAACGCCCTCAGGTGTGTATGCCTCTAGACATCTGAGAAGCATATGGATGCACGAAGGGGCCAATAGTGGGGGTGATGATACTTGCGCTGTCGGGAGAGGAAAGTCGTTATTGTTAAACAATAAAAAAGAACTGAGAAGAAACAAACGTATGAACACGAACGGTTGTTAAGCAATGATCGAGCAATTCCGGTAGGCAAAGGTTCAATTCTTAATGAAGGCGAACTATTCTCCTTTGTTTTAAAATTCTACAATCAAATCTAACTTAAGATGACAGTATTCAAGAAAGGGGAGTCTCTGTAGTGTAGTGGTTAACGTAGTTTCCGAGTTCAAACTCCAGTTACGCTATTACGTTCACTTTTGGACTAATTCCCTTTGCAAAGGCATGAACCCCCTTATCTCTCCAGCTATGGGTTTAATAGTACCACAACTGTTCGTCTACAAGGACGGCTTTGACATTAAATAACCCACAAAGGTTGATATGTCATCAAACAAAGCAAATCAAGTAAAATCTGTATTCAAGGAATTAATACTAGAATGATTAAATAATGAACTAATATAGCTAGCTGAAAACTTACCCAACAACTAGTTATCATAGTTGTGCAAAATTACCATGAATTAATACGTATCACTTCTTATTGTAGTAATAAACACATTTATAAACTATTTTCTCTCTCTCTCTCTCTCTCTCCCTCCCTCTCTCTCTCACTCTATATATATATATAATGTAGTTTACTATACTATAAATATTTCTTAATATCAGTGATAGAGCATATATACGAGGATCATTAAATAAGTTTCCAGACTTATTTCGTATGGGCACTTTTATTGATAGTACACACATGAAACTCTAGTCCCCTTCGAAGTAATCTCCTCCGGCTGCAATGCACTTGTTGTACCATTCCAATAATTTCTGCAAGGCCACATGGAAGTCCTCTTGTGTGAGCGTGGCAATGACCTTCGTCACAGCCTCTTTCATCTCCTCAATTGTCTTATATCGAGAGCCTCTGAGCTTAGGGAATAAGCAAAAGTCACAGGGAGCAAGGCCTGGACTATAGGGAGACTGAGGAACTGTCTTGATGTCCATCTTGGTCTAATAGTCAGTGAAAAGGGTGGAGTTGTGAACTGGTGCATTGTCCTGGTAGAAATGCCACGGACCCGATTTGAAGAGTGCTGGCCTCTTCCGACGGAATCTCTTCCTGAACTCCCTTAAAACCTCAACATAGTATTCCTTGTTGACTGTCTGTGCAGTAGGAACCCAGTGCATGTAGATCATCCTAGTGCTGTCAAAAAAAGGGATCATCAAAAGTTTGCGGGTGGATTTGCTCTGTTTGGCCTTCTTGGGTCTGGGAGAGCCAATATGCTTCCACTGGGAACTCTGTCTCTTGGCCTCTGGGTCATAGCAGTAGATCCAGCTTTCATTCCATGGCATTTTTCCAAGTTTAAAACAGAATTTTATCGCATATCGTTCTTCTAAAGTCCAGATTGCATTTTTGAAATTCACCAGCTGTAAAAATCAGGCTTTAGTAAGGTGTATTCCAATTCCTGCTGTAGCTATTCATTTGAACCTGAAATCATATAAAATTGGTCAGTTATCTCATAAGATGTATAGCAATAACATACTGAATTTTCAAGAGTCTACGACAGTTTTAAATGCCTGTACAAAAAAAGTCGGAAAACTTATTGAAGGCACCGCGTATTTTATATATCAAGTTAATCTAGATACAGAATCAACGGCGTTTGGCGACTGTCAGTTTCTCGTTTTGTCTGATGATCGGATAGGCAAGAAACTAAAATTTACCATATACCACTTACTCTGTGCACTCGCCTTTCAAGTTAACTTAAGCTTTAAAAGAAAACCGACCGCTTCGTTCTGCCTCAAACGAGTAAAGGTATCGAAAAATCGCCTAAATATTGAGATTTATTTATTAGGAAAACATTACTAAAAATGAAGTATTTTAATACTTATTTTAAAGAGTTGATTTTTTTTTAATAAACCATTATTTTCTGGGTAGCTTTTATGATTATTCTTGATAATGTTGCGAGAGTATTGCTTTCAAAATTAACCATCTTGAAAATTGCAAAGTTAACCTTATTGTAAAATAAACAACCCAATCTGTAGATTAAAAATGGAAAGTTTCAGTTGATAATTACCGCCCCAACCGACTGGGCTGTTTTTTTAAATGGACCAAATATAAAAAATATACACATGTCTGCTGTTGAAAATCCCCCTTTTTTTTTTCATCATACAACGTGTGAAAGCACGTGCGATACCCTAACCTCATCAGCCGCCAACCAGGGCGGTAAACTACGCCGACTGCATGTCTGCTCAGAGATAAGACCCCACAAGTGTCCTGAACGTGACACCATATCCTCTGATCGTGATGCTCCGATTCTGGAGCTCGGGGAAATGTGGAGTATTCCTTCACTGCCATTACTCCCAGTTCCAGCCAAACCTGGAGTGCTATTACCTGTTAGGATCTCATCTATGAGTCAATTATAACTGGTCATTTAACAGCATGAAGACAAATGACTGATGATAAATTGAATTGGTAATGTTACATAACGATGCTTGAAACCATTTAACTATGTACAAATTAAACTTTGTCAGATAGCAATATTTGAGACTATTTAATTGTGTGCAAACGAATGAGTAATGTTTAATTGGATTATTTTTGAATAGCAATACTTGGAAACATTTAACTGTGTGCAAATAAAACTTCTAGTGTGAGCAATACTTGAAACCACTGTGTGCAAACCAATAATTAATATTGAATACATTAAATTATTAGAGTTAGATAGGAATACTTGAAACCATTTAACTATGTGCAAACAATAGTAATACTTAATTGTGGGCAAAAACAAACTAGCTCTTACGCATTTACAATATTATTACCGACAAACTATTCGCTTACGAATCACACACACACACACACACACACACACACACACATATATATATATATATATATATGTGTGTGTGTGTGTGTGTGTGTGTGTGTGTGTGCGTGCGTGCACGAAAGCGCGTTCGTGCGTGTAACCACTTAACTGTGTGCCAGCAAATGACTGGTGTTAATTTAAATTGTTATTGTTACATAGACATTCTTGAAACCATTCAATTGTGTACAAACAAATGATTAATACTAAATAGAATTATTCATGTTAGATAGCAATACTTGAAATCATTTATCTGCAAGCAAACAAATGAGCTATGGATTGTTTGAAATCTTACCAACTTACTTTTAGTTTAAAAATCAATCATATATAGTCAATATATTTGCGTAAACAAGATTTGATATAATATAACCTACAAGGGTTGACATGCCATTAAACCAAATAATCTAACCAAATTATTATTACTAAAGAGAAATATGGACTTGAAATCACATAATTGTATCAGCTCGGTCGACGAGGCTTAGAAAATGATGTCTGCTTCCCCTGCAGTAAAACTCTGAATTCGAAACAGCTTTACTCTTCTTAAAAGTTTGCTCAGCTTAAAAAGAAAGAACGCTTTTCGCTCCTTTACGCCACTTCCAACGTTCCCAAACAACAAACTATAATAGCTAAATATAATGTGTTATTACAACCCTCTCAATGTTCTCTATAGGAGTTGCAGTTTATCAACTGCTACTTTTTATGCATATAAAGTACTGCGTTTAGTTTCATATAACAGAATTTGGAATTAAATAACTTACAGGGGTTGGTATGCCATAAAACTCAACCAAATAACTTACTAAACAACTAATTCTGCTTAAAAAATTGACCGTGTGTAACATCCTACTGGTGTGGAGGGGTAGGTCCCCCTATCTATCTATATATATATAGTGGGTAGAGTGTTCGCCAATGGTCGATTCCCAGGTCGAGTCATACCAAAGACTTAAAAAATGATACTTGATACCTCCTTTCTTAACACTCAGCATTATAAGGGGGGATCAAGAGCAAAGTGGAGCAATCCAGGGAAAGGAGTTGCGTCCTTCCCTACACCTCAGTGTAGTAGCTATTGAAAGGGGAGTCTTGCCCCCCCCCGACTACGTTCGCTGATTGTACTTACTTATATAAACATTTATCAGTGTATTTAAGATATTTTCTTTAAATTCCTTTGAAACCTCGGTGTAGTAGCTATTGAAAAGGAAGCCTTCTGGTCGCCCTCGACCACGGTCGCCAACTTTACTTTACTTTACTTTATATATATAAGTATTTTGTGATTTGCTTGAAGCATTGCACAAATTATTTCATTTTATTGTATTGTATAAATTTAGAGGACTATTGCAATGCGAAATAATAATTATTTGAGTCTAATTTAAACTTCATAGTCAGAGATTTTTTAAAAAATGAACTGTGTTGTATGTTCAATTTTTTTTTTCATACAACACTTAGTTCATTATAAAAAAGAAGTCTCTATGAAGTTTTTACTTTGAAATTAATTAGACTCAAATCATTATTATTTCGCATTGCAATAGCCCTCTAAATTTATACAATACAAATAAATGAAATAAAATAATATATATATATATATATATATATACATATATATATATACCAACCCCTCCGCTCGGACAGGATATGACACAAGGTCAATTTTTAAGGGGAGTTTAACAGGTTTGAATTCAGAGTTTTCTTTCTCCTAGACCAGTTGCCTCACCAAGGCTGAAGAAATCAGTCTGCCCTACTATTTACACATAGCTGGAGGGAGAATAATTGGATTCATACCTTTCCCAGGGGTATTAGTGCAATGTGAAATGCAATTAGTCGGGTCCAGGATTTGAACTCGTGTCGCCGTGTCCATTTCCTACGACGATAACCATTATATATATATATATATATATATATATATATATATATATATATATATATATATATATATATATATATATATATATATATATATATATATATTATTCGTGACTGGTATCCCAATAAAGCAATCAGGACCACTAGTACTATTTTGTATTAGTCACAAAGTTTGGTAGCCTTTTCCAAAAAATAAAAAAAAAAACATAAGATAGGCATACTAGATTTTAAAAAGAAAAAAAAGGTACTTACTCCCCAAAACCTGCTCTTCTGTAAAATTATATTTAAAATACCGATAGACGTGTAGAAAACCAGCTCAACATACGAATTTTTAACAAATAGAATCTGTACCTTCTACACTACTTATGGACAGGACACCGAACTATTCTTTGTGATGACCAATAAGTTAACATGCATCGTCGATCGGTTCAATTTTATGGCCCCCCCAGTGGACATTGCTCGTACCACTAATGTGATTACAACAGAAAAACCTAGAGTTTTGACTTAGAGATTTTCAGCTAGATATCTACATTCTACTGTTAAAAAAAGAAAATAAAGATACTGCTAAGCTAATCAGACAAACGCAAAGTTTCCTGTTTATTATTACACTTTTAAACTTCGAGATTATTTCTAATATATTTTAGTTTGTTTGTTTGGGTTTATGACATATCAACCTTGTTAGTTATTTTAATGCCAAATCAATGTTTATACACAGAAACATTTTTATTTCAAACAATTCAGTTTAGTATAAGTATAATTATGTTGACACACACTTAAATGTCATAACAGTTCTATTTCAAACCGTTCAGTTTAGCATAAGTATGCAGTTTAAATATCAAAACAGTTCTATTTCAAGTAATTCAGTTTTGCATAAGTACGCATTTTAGTTCTATTTGACCCATAGATAGGACCCTATCAAGAGCTAGCAATTCCGTCCAAACTGGACCAGGGAGCGATGGCAGTGAAGGGGTACCCCGCATTTCCCAAAGCTCCAGTATTACTGGAACCTCACCATCAGTTTGTTTAGTGTCATATCTGGGACACTCATAGTGGGGAGTCTTACTCCTCTGCAGAGAAGCAGTCAATGTATTCTAGAGCCCCTAGCAACCTGGGCCACAGGACACTCATTGGGGGTGATGGGGAGGGTCTTACTCCTGAGCAGAGAAGCAGTCGGAGTATTCTATACTCCAAGCCGACTGGGCCACAAGACACTCATTAGTGGGTGGGGGTCTTAACCCTCTGCAGAGAAGCAGTCGGAGTATTCTATAGTCCCAGCAGACTGGGTAAGAATATATTATTTGATATTCTAAAAAGAGATTACAGATTTGGAATAAACTAATTATCTTTAATTAGCTAATCCCTAAAAGTACAAAGCTTTTTTTTCACATCATGTATATATATATATATATATATATATATATATATATATATATATATATATATGTGTGTGTGTGTGTGTGTGTGTGTGTGTGATGGAAATCACTGTTTTACCTAAGATTTCTTGAGATCTTATTAACAGATGAAAAATAATCGATATGAAAGATAGATTAATGGCTACTTTAGATTTAAAAAAAAAAAAAAAAAAAAAAAAAAAACTCACGTATACTAACATAAAATTTGATAAATGTTGAACTCATAAAAAATAGATTATAATAAAAAATTAAAAAAAACACCACATAAAATCTGAAATAAACTTGTTTGTTCCGACCAATAAAGTCGACTACTTTGTGAATGGTCGACTTTATTTGTCAGAAGGGAAATATTTCTCTCTGTTTTTTGTTTTTTTTTGTTGCTTTTTTTTTTAAATTATTTTTACACTTAAACAATTATCAAATTTTATGTCAGTATTTTTTCATGGATTTTCCCAAATAAAATTTGCATTCTTATGACGCTAGAACCACTAATAAACACGTCAATCTAATTTTCTAAACTGTCTTCTTCATTATGTTAGATTTCATTCCAAACTCTATTGATATATACATATATCTTTATCTTTATCTATCTATCTATCTATATCTATATATATATATATATATATATATTCAATCATAAACTTATCAATCACCCCCCACTCTGTCCGTCTGTCCCTCTTTCTTTCTGTTTGTTTTTTTAGTTGGTTGGTTGATTTTTATTTGTTTGCTTGTTTGTTCAGTTTCAGTTTCTCCATTTGTGTTACAAAAAAGAAAGAACATTACGAAAAAATGCTTCTTCTCACCTCCAACAAGTTTCTGATTATTTTGCTATATAACCTGATAAAATTAGGAATTTTTTCTAACAACACACATATAGTGAGAGATAGAGAGTGCGAGAGAGAGAAATGTGACTGAAAATAGTAACCTGAATACAGATTACGTAAAACTCTTAGTCATGAGTGCCTTTTTATATGTCTTAACGTATTTTATTATTGTAATATTTTGATATTTGCTCCCTACTTAACTTACCTTAGTTTCAAATTTAGCTCATCAGAGTAGGATTATCTCAATCTCTATATTACTAAAATTCACATTATTCATATATATATATATATACATATATATATATATATATATATATATATATATTTACCAACCCCTCCGCTCGGGCAGGATATGACACAAGGTCAATTTTTAAGCGGAGTTTAACATGTTTTAATTCAGAGTTTTCCTTCTCCTAGACCAGTTGCCTCACCAAGGCTGAAGAACCTAGTCTGCCCTACTATTTACCCATAGCTGGGGGAGAATAATTGGATTCATACCTTTCCCAAGGGTATTAGTGCTATGTGAAATGCAATCAGTCTCGCCCAGGATTTGAACTCGTATCGCCGTGTCCATTTCCTGCGACGATAACCATTACACCACGGGCATATATATATATATAAATATATATATATGTGTGTGTGTGTGTGTGTGTGTACAGGGTGATGAATAAAAATTAGAAATATTCTAGCATGATAATAAACGACTCTATAATAAAACAAGATCAATTTTAATTTGATTTTTAAAAAATAAAACAAAATAAAACAGTAAATTTACTTAATATGGCCACCAATTTTTCAATCATGGTTTCAATATACTTTCGAAATGATTTGCTAGCCTTAAAAATAAATTCTTCAGACATTTTATTCCCTTCCTTCTCAATAGCAGTCTTAAGCAAACCAATATTTGGATTGGAAGTTGCATTTGTTTTGTTTTCTAAAACATCCCTTAATCAAGGAGCTTAAGGTCTGGGCTTAAATTTTATTTGATTGCTGTCCTCAGAGGTTTCTCGTGGACTTTCAATTCATTAGTGTGCTTTCTTATTGACGTTGTGGGATCCTTCTTATCAACGTAGCAAGAGCAGTTAAAAATACTTCTTTTTATTTTTTTATCCAATCCTCCACTCCCCACTTTCCTTAAAAAACCCTTTTTCTGGAAAATGTTTTTTTTTTTTTTTTGCTTTGTATACGGAAGACAAGGAAACTTTGGCTTGGTTTCTGCGCTAAACAAATCAAAGATTCTTTGTCGTTTCTTTTCTTGCTTACTCAGATTAAGCTCAATTTTTATTTTATAAAGTGCTTGAATAACAGAACTTATTATGAAAATTTAGATTTATCATGTTTTTTTTTTCAAAAATAGGATTAATCAGACGAAAAAAAAAAACGTTTTAAATATATATATGTACATATATATATATTTCGCTGAACAATTTTGAAGAGCCTAAAACAGTTGAAAATCTCAGATTGTCCGAAAAACAATGCCATCCGTGCCTCATTCTTGTTTTTATTTTTATCAGGAATGTTGAAAACTTTCTATGGTTGCAAGAAGCTTCAGGAAAGACTTGTTTCAGTCGATTGCAAAGTGACAGTGTACTGAACATTTCGGATTAGAAATAACTTTCAACAAAGACGATTCCAAACCTGGACGAAATTCCACAGTGAGAAACTCTGTCTTTAAAAATATAGATATAAAGTAGTCCAAGAACTTGTTGAATGTTCTTAAATGAAAAGGAGAAAAATGATAAAAGTGAAAGACTGTATATTATCGGAGTAAAATGCCGTAAAGTTTGGATATGAATAACATCTAACAATATAGGTTTTAATATCATATTCTTCCCTTAGAAATTATAAAATCGTGGTATATTTAGTTTTTCAGAAACTCAAGATTTTATTTTTCTGATGTAATAAATTGGTTGATTTTAATGGCATATCAACCCATCTAGGGTTATTTCATGACTAGAGGTTAGGGAATCGCCCTCACGTTTATATTTACTCTTTTTGTGTAGTTGTTTCTTAGGAGTTTTTGTATACAGTTATATAGTATCAAGTATTTCCATCTAATACAAATAATTAGCCTACAGTTGTATGGTTTGAAGTATTCTTATCTTTTACTCATAATTCTATGATTTCAAGTAATTATTTCTCTTTAATAATTGTCATTTATTGGTACATAGTTATATGATTTCTAGGAACTAATGATAATAATGATAATAATCCTCGGGAAACAAGTATAGCTTCAAAGACACATGACGCAGAGGATAAGACATTTCGTTGGAAAGTGCTTCCGAGTGAAATCATCTGGAGGTTGCAGGTTCAATCCCAACTGCAGGTAAGAAAGAAATAAAAACTATAATTTAACGCTTGTAACCGGTCATAGTTAACAGAATAGAAATAGTCTACCCCGTGGATACACCATAACACGAAGAAACAAATTCGATGCTCTTCAGGAGATAGCCAAAACACTTACTCCAAATGACGAATATAAAAACTTCGTCAACGCCCACATGGTAGCAGCACCAGAATATATACCAACCAAACTAAGTGCCAAATATAGAGTTCCATGGGAGAGGTTAGCAGTTAAAATAAAAACGAGATAACGTGAAAACAGTATCCCTACGTTATAAAAGGAACTCAACTAATGCCAATGTTCAGAAATTTAAGAAGGCAGGCATAGAACAAATAGAATACATTCGTGCTCAGATCAATAAAATCAAGAACTCAGTATAAGATAGGCAATCTCGAATAGCGTGGCCGACAGTAAATGAAGTGAGTGGAAGGAAGAACACATTGAGAGCTGCCAGCCAAGAAGAACGAATACAGACGAACAAAGAACATTTGAAGAATCTGTTTGGAAACTCCCCTAAAGTCACAGGTAAACCTATCATGAAAATTATTAATAACCAACTTAATATGAAACTGGGATATTTTACTCAAGAAGAAGTCCAGGTAGAACTAGCAGAAATTAGAAAACAGAAAAGCTGCCGGTCTCGATGAAATACCCCCAGATGTATGGAAGGCAAGGAAATTCAATGACTTACTGCTTCGATACTGCAACGCCGTATATAACCAGAACACGAAAGAATGATGGACAAAAGGTTGCCGTTCCCTAAAAAATGTGACCAAGGAATTGCTGAGAACTAACGAAGCATAACCCTCACTTACATTGTGGTTAAGGTTTATCCTTATCTACTACTCAACCGCATTGAACCAGAAAATGAGAAAAGTCTTAGAAAGAATAAAAATGGTTTTCGGAGAAACCGATCCACAACATCACAGATTCTAACAACCCGTGGAACTTTTGAAGGATTTCGCACGAAAAAACCTCGAGGCGACACACTTGTTCCTTGATTACGTCATGGCATTTGTTTCCATACACAGACGGAAGATGAAACAAATACTTCTAGTGTATGGTCTCCCCAAAGAAACTGTCATAGCCATAATGATGCTCTGTAAAAACACCAAAGTTAAGGTTCACACACCGGATGGACACTCAGACTTCTTTGACATTGTTACTGCTGTTCTGCAAGTGGATACCTGAGTCCCATGTCTGTTCCTAATCGGTTCCGTCTACATACTTTGAACATCGATAGATCTAATGAAAAAATGCTTTTACTCTAAAAATGGAAAGATACCTCGCAGAAACTACTTCGGGCGTAGACTATGCAAATGAAATATCGCTTCTTTCAGATACACCTACCCAAGCCGAATCTCTCCTGCAGGCAACAGGAGGTATTAGTATCCACGTGAATGCGGATAAAACGGAGTACATGTGTTTTAATTAAAAAGGAGACATCTCAACTTTAAATGGCGGTTCCCTGAAATTAGTGGACAAATTCACGTACCTCGGTAGCAGAGTCTCTTCTTCTAAAAGGGACATCAATATGTGCCCAGCGAAGGCATGAACTGCTATCGATAGGTTGTCCCTCATATGGAGGTCTAAACTATCCGTTAAAATAAAACATTATTTTTTTCTAAGCAGTGGTTGTGTTATAATGTTTCTGTATGGATGCACCACATAAACGCTGACAAAATATATAGCGAAAAAGCTAGATGGAAACCGCACAAGAATGTTACGAACTATACTGAATAAATCCTGGAAACTACATCCCACAAAACAACAGTTTTACGGTCATCTACCTCCTATCTCTAAAACCATCCAAGTAAATTGCTCAAGAAATGCGGGACTCGTAAGTGACGTTCTCCAATGGATCCCTTCACATAGCCGTTCCAGTGTTGGTCGACCAAGAAGAACATATCTACAACAGCTCCGTACTGACAAGGGATGTAGTCTAGAAGACCCATCGGGAGCGATGGATGATAGGGACGAATGACGTGAGAGACTCAGAGAAATCCGTGCTAGCTGCTTGACATCATGATGATGACGACCCTGCGGATCAAATAAAGGGTTCAGTTCGAGGTTCTGTGTGGGCTCCCGAATTCAACATGAAACACCTGAAGAAGACCGAAGTATATATCGACCGACATGTTATGAGTATAACAATGAAGATTAGATCTATAATCCGATTATTTTTAGTGATAAATTTTTTTTTTAAATACAAATAGTTAACGGTTATGTATCAAGTATTCATATCTACACGAACAACTTTAAACAAATCTCTTTGATTGGTTTGGTTTGGTTTTGTTTAATAGCATATGACCGGGCCATTGGCCTAATGAGTAGAGAGTTTGCCAATGGTCCGGGAGACTGGGGTTCAATCCCCGGTCGAGAAATACCAAAGACGCAAAAAATGGTACTTGATGCCGTCTTGCTTAACACTCAGCATTATAAGGTAAGGCTCAAAGGTAAAGTGGAGCAATCCAAGGAATGGAATAGAGTAGCGCCCTCCCCTACACCTCGGTGTTGTAGCTATTGAAAAGGGAGCCTTCAGGTTACCCTAGACTAAGGTCGCCAACTTTACTTACTTATAGAAAATCAACCATTGTAGGTGATTTAATACCAAATCCTCTTTATTCATATATATTAAATATATATGATTTGTAAACATAACTCAACTAAGTTAAATTGCTCCAAGTATTGCTATGTATCACAAGCAATTTAATTAAACATCAGCCATTTGTTTACACACAGTTAAATAATCAAAAAGATCTATTCAATTCAGCATAAGTCATTTGTTTGCACTCAGTTTAAATATCAAACAGTTCTATTTGACCCATACATAGGACCCTATCGGGTGCTACCAATCAGAGTCAGAGTGGGCCTGGGAGCGATTGCTATGAAGGGATACTCCATATTCCCCAAAGCTTCAGTATTACTGGAGCCTCGCTGTGAGATTGTTTAATGTCATAAACAGGACACTCGTTGAGGTAGGGGTCTTATTCCCCTAGCAGAGGTGCAGTCGGTGTATTTTACAACTGCCACCGACTGGGCTGAAATCTATTTGAGCCATAGCAGGTACTTCCACTCCAGGTCTGAGTGTATCTGGGAGTAACGGTAATAAATATGCACTCCACGCTCCTTCAAAACTAGAGACTCAGTATCAGATGTAATTTTATATAATACCCAGGACACAACTTTTTAGAGAGAGAGTAAACAACTTTTTATGGGGGTATCAAACCGCTGCATGGAATACAGTTAACGTATTCTAAGCCCCACCAACAGGGCGTCTACTTAATTGTAGACGATACTGTAATCATTGTTGTGAATGAAAGTTTTAATGTATTTTTTAAAACGAATCCTATTTATAATATCGAGTGTTACATAGATAACCAGTATACATACACACTCATATATATATATATATATATATATATAGGTACATGTACACTGGTACACGTTTGTGTATATGTGCATCTATGTGTATGCGTGTGCATGCTCAAGTATGTGTGTGTGTGTGTACATACGCAAATACCCTGATATTCGGAAGTGTTTACAGTCACCATTCAGAAGCCACAACGTGATATACAGTGATTGTTTAAACACATGGATGCCTTATAAAATAAGTGAGGAGACTCACCGACCAACTTCCTCCACTCTCAGCTAATGCTTCTCCATTCCCCGTCGTACACATTTCTCGAGCTTATGACTTCCGACCGCATCCGCAAATCCACCAAAAACAGCACCGTCACCACCAATAACACCACCATTTCATCATCAACATCCTCAATAAAGTAAAAAAAAAAAAAAAAAAAAAAAAAAAGTGGGGACTTGTGTTTAAAGGATCTATCTATCTATCTCTGTTTTTCCGTCTCTCTCTCTCTCTCCCTCTCTGTCATCCCTTTTCGCAAAACGCTTTTTGGGGTTCTTTTAATCTTTCTCTCGCAACCGTAGTCGCCCACCCATTCTGGACACTAACATGTGGTAACTATAGCACTCCACGCCTAGATGTCCATCAGACCTATCCGATTACATCGAGTCCACAGTCAACATTATTTTGTATTCTTCTTTTATATCTCACCGCTTTACTTCATGAATATATATAAGTATATACGTATATACAAGGTCTCTCTGAAAAGTAACGGGATTGGGTGTGCTGTGTGAGCAATAGGCGAAAGAGGGATAAGCGGATTGTATTATCATTTAACATATCTTGGGAGTATATATCTGTAATCTTAGCTTTCTACAACCGTGGCATTTTTCACATGCTTTTGTTTATAGCTCTTTTTCAGGTCGTTCAGCTATGAAGACTAAGGAACGAATAAATCAGAAACTTTTGGTTCGCTTACGAATAACACCATGTCGTACACAGGTGTTTTTGATTGGTACAAGAGGTTCAGGGAGAGTCGTGAGAAGGTAAAATATGACCTCAAAAACGGGAGGCTTTCAGGAAGCAGGACTGAGATCAAAGTCGAACAGATAAAGCAGATGGTGAGAGGTGATTGCTAGACATGAAAAAGAAAAAGTGTTTGAGAGATTATCACCGAAGATTTGGGCATGTCTTAAAAGTAACGGGACTGGGTGTGCTGAGCATCGGACAGTTTCTGGCCGAAAGGGATATCGACATCCTGGAAAAACCTCCCTATTCACCTGACTTCTTCCATAAGATTTTTTTTTCTTTTTTCCAAGCTCTAGGGGATCATCAAGGGGACTTGTCTTAAAGATGTGAAGTCCATCAAGAGAGCTGTAACGAAGGAGCAGAGGAGATCCCAGAAGAATCCTTCCAGTAGTGCATAGACACATGGCAGAGAAGGATAAAAAATTGCATTAGAATCAAGGGTGATTACTTTGCAGATAAAACTATAAAGTTTGTTGTTTAGAATTGAAATAAATGGTTTGTGACACCAATCCCGTTACTTTTCAGACTCATCTCGAATACGTAGGTATATAACCATCTGACAGTAAACCCTGACATATACAAGTACACACACACACACACACACACACACACATATATATATATATATATATAGTGGGGAACATGCACATATGTAGATGTATATCCATTTTTCTCTGTGCACACAAACTATCCTTGCTCAGTCGGCTTGGGCTGTAGAATACACCGACTGCTCTGCAGAGGAGTAAGTGTCTTGAATATGACACTAAATAATCAGATGATGAGGTTGCAGTAATGCTGGAACTTTGGGAAATGCGGAGTACCCCTTTATTGCCATCGCTCCCAGTCCCACTCTGACCCGGTGTGGTAGTACCTGATCAGGTCCTATTTATGGGTCAAATAGAACCGTGTATTTACGCTAAATTAAGTCGCTTGAAATAGAACTGTTTGATCATTTAAATGTGTGTAAACAAAAAAAAACTGTACTTATGCTAACCTGAATTGTTTGAAATAGAACTGTTTTGACATTTAACTGGACAGTTTTGACATACTTAGAACCGTGTATTTACGCTAAACTAAATCGCTTGAAATAGAACAGTTTGATCATTTAACTGTGTGTAAACAAAAAAAACTATACTTACACAAAACTGAATTGTTTGAAATTTAATTCGGCGTTAAATGACTAAAAAAGGGTTAATACGCCGGAAAACAAAACAACCAACCAACCTACCAATCCAAAAACATATGTCCTTCATTCCACCACCCTCACTCTCTTTCTCTTTCCGTCTGTCTGTCTGTCTGTGTCTGTCTGTCTGTCTGTCTGTCTCTCTCTCTCTATATATATATATAATGCTACCTATCTATTTCTATGGAAACTACCACAAATACAAAGGATTATTTTCTACTCGGTCTTTACTATTCCATACGTATTTTCTACAACGATAAACAAGAGCCTTTCATAGCACTCCCATAAAAGATAAGCACTAGAAAAACGACCCCCTCTTTTTTACGGCAGTATCGACGGCTTGGTTGTCAGGAAAATGTTCTCAGAGATGTCCATCTTCCATCGGCCCGATGCACACGAATAAGTTAATCGTGAGTATTGAACGGAAATTGTCATTCCCATTGCTGTCACCACTGATAAAATGCACTTCCCAATGCTTGAATGTGAACATATCTTCAGTTTGGTCGGTGAACAGTCATCATTCATCGATGAAGATCTATTGGTACGATTTTTTTTTCACTTTATACCGCTGCTTAGCTGTCATTTGTTGCTTAGAAAAATAGATGGATTATTGGTGGGAAGGTTCAGAATGTACTGCCATACTACCAACATTTGCCACTAATGCTGCGAGACAACGTAGCAATGAAAAAGTAGACTTTACTTTCGGAGCGACCCTATTATGACCACGGCAGGAAGGCTGTTATTAATCTTTAGCAAAAATGTATAATCAATCGTGGTGACTTTTTTGTAAAAATAGCGTTTTTTCTTGAAAACTTGCTCTAAACGAAGGCGTTATTGTGTTCCTTTTTTAGGGGGTTGAAGAAAAAGAAAAACCTCGCGATGAGACTTGTGCATTATCGCCCAGAACAACTATAAAGAATCATTCATGAACTGGAAAACAACGCCAGGAAAGGCGTATGGAAATTGGAAGAGACGATATTAAAAGTGACCAATCTCATTCAGTTTTGAATAAAGTGATGGTTTTTATTTGGGCGGGGGGGTAATTTATTTTTGTCGTTTTTTTTTGTTTTAAAGATCGATGGTACCTTAGATAAACACACTCTCACTTTATATATATGATGCATCTAAATTATTCTAAATCACATATACATGTATATGCGTACGTATGCGTGTGCGTGTGTGTCAGCGTTTCTTGATAATATTACAACATAAACAATTACTCACACACACACACACACACACACACACACACACACACACACACACACACACAAACACACACACAGAAATAGCAACACGGAAATACCCCAATTTGTCTAATCCCTTTATATATACACACACACATATATATATATATATATATATATATATATATATATATATATATATATATATTTCTTCCTGATCATGAGCTAAAGTTGAAACTAGTTGAGAACAGCCCAAAATAAAATAACTACAAAGAAATATTCCTATTTGTCATATAAATTTTTCATCTCTCTCTCTCTCTCTCTCTCTCTCTCTCTCTCTCTCTCTCTCTCTCTCTCTGTATATATATATAAGCATCAGTCTTTCTTGCTTTGTTCTGAATTTTCTTTTGAATCGCTTTGGTCATCATTCATCATTAAGTATACGGGTAAATTTGTGATGTCATTGTTTTTGAATTTGAAAAAAAAAACTTTGTTGTACAAAGTTCTTTATGACATAGCAAAACTGTAACAACATATGTAAACTACTGCAATAATACGTAGTTTGTGTTTGTATATTTATTAGTTGTTAAATTTATTTACTATACCGGATCTTAGGCTGAATATTTTGTTTGTTTGTTTTGTTTTGTTTTTGTTTTTTTTTTTTTATTCTTTTTGTTTTTTGTTTGTTTGTTTGTTTTTTTTTTTATTAATTGAGTCTTCAAATACTTGTAGTACATTTTTGTTATATATATGATATAGTGTTTCTGTTGTCTTCAAGTATTTGCTGCGTTGGACGCATCGGGTCGTGTAATGGTTAGCAAGCTAGATTAGCAAACATTCACGAGTGAGTTCGAATCTCATTGGGTGCCCAATTCATTGGGCATTGCGCCCCATTTAAGCAAGAAAAAGAACGTTTAGTAAATTACGAAGTATTAGCTGAACAGTGGTAGAAATTTTAAAAAAGCCTTATATTTATAATCACGCTCTTTCATACCATTATTTTTCAAAGAGTAACAAGTTATTCGACGAGAAAGGTTTGTTGTTGCATATATAAACAAATATACAACGTTAGTTCTATCAAGAAGTCCAGTATATATATATATATATACTGGACTTCTCGATAGAACTAACGTTGTATATTTGTTTAAATATACCCTGGGAGACTGTGTCTACAAAAAAAAAAATTGTGCGTATGTCGGTCTTACCACTACAACTCTTTCCTGACGACTTACAATGTACCTTAATGATTCCAGTTCTATCGCCTTTCATCTTAAGAACCATTCTATTCGTAAATCCAAGTTTCGAAAAATCCTAGTTGAAAACACCACGATAATGGCACACAAAACTGATAAGCTACGACTACAAATCCTTGAAGCCCTACATACGTGGTGCATTCAACAAACTTCCAGACTTTTTGTACAGGCATTTGAAATTGTCGTAGACACTTGAAAATTCAGGATGTTATTGCTATACATCTTATGAGATGACTGATCAATTTTTATGATTGCAGGTTCAAATGAACAGCTACAGCAAGAATTGGAATACACCCTACTAAAGCCTGATTGTCACAGCTGCTGAATTTCAAAAATGCAATCTGGACGTGAGGACACTTTAGAAGAACGATATGCAATAAAAATCTGTTTTAAACTTGGAAAAAAGGCTATAGAAACGTATGGAATGCTTCAGACTACTTTTGGATCATTTTGCATGAATTGAGCATCAATTTTTGAGTGGCATAAAATATTCAAGGAAGTCAGGGAGTCTGTGAGGGATCATGAGAGATGTGGGAGGAGTAAGGAAGTCAATACACTAGAGTTGATTCGCCAAAGGATTAGGGTTAGGGTTACTATGTTGAGCTTTTATGGGAGTTCAGGAAGAGATTCCGTCGGAAGAGGCGAGCACTCTTCAAATCGGGTCAGTGGCATTTCCACCAGGACAATGCACCAGTCCACAACTCCATCCTTGTCACAGACTATTTGACCAAGATGGGCATCAACACAGTTCCTTAGCCTCCCTACAGTCCAGACCTTGCTTCCTATGATTTTGCTGATTCCCTAAGCTCAGAGGCTGTCATTATGAGACAATTGAGGAGATGAAAGAGGCTGTGACGAAGGTCATTGACACGCTCACACAAGAGGACCTCCATGGGGCCTTCCAGAAGTTGTCGGAACAGTACAACAAGTGCATTGCAGCCGGAGGAAATTACTTCGAAGGGGACTAGAGTTTCATGTGTGTACTATCAATAAAAGTGCCATAGGAAAAAAGAAAAATCGAAATTTATTTAATGATCCTCGTATAAAAAAAAAACAAACCCTAAAATCAATAAAATTAATTTTGAAAATAGCAACAATGCTTTGAAATGCTCTAAATATTTTTTATCCTTTATTCTTATAGTATTCTATTTCCGTTGATAGCGTTCCCTTTTTAAATACATCCATTACCCTGTTTTATCCAACTTTGCGTTCCTATATTTTTGTTATTGTGGCGGGGTATGATATGGAGAGAGGGAAAGGGAGATCAATTCCCTTACCCTGCTGTATTTGAATCAACAGGCATCAGGACTGACCGCTAAAGTAGAAGAATGAAGGTCAAAGCTACCCGCACTCTATGACCTGCAGCCTATTGAACAAAGAAAGGAATCCAGGTCACTCGGGCATCGTGACCGGATGGAATAGTGGGAGAAGGAAAAAGTCAAATGATTGGCCTATAGACTCTTTGCGCCAAAATGGCATTTTTCCGTTAGAGAAATTTGGAAAAGAATCTTCAGTTTGGGACAGAAGTCGGCGAGAGAAAGACGCCGATTTACAGCCAACTCCGGGGAAAGTCTCCCGTAAAAAGAGTAGAACAGCGTCTTTGGACAGAAGTCAGCAGAAAAAGACGCTGTTTCAGCCGATTACGGGGATGTCACTAGCCCGTAAAAAAAGAGAGAAAGGAACCTGACATTAAACCTCGTCAAAGATAAGTACAAATTGAACTGTTTTCCATCTACCCTTCCTAAATATGGGAAGTTATATGTATTCAAAAAAAGAAAGAGAGAGACGGAAAGGATTCTGTTTCATCATTAGGAAATTAGTGAATGAACTTTGTTACATGCTTCAGTCCGGAAACTTAGACATTTTCTCAAGTAAAAGAAAAAGAAAGAAAGAAAAAAGGGAAAGAAGAAAATGACTGTTGAGAGACATTTATGTTTGATACTTCCTGTTGGCTTAATATTGCCAGTATTTTAAAAAGAAAAGAAAAAAGAAAAAAGAACTGTTTCTCAGATCTTATCATTATTTGTTTGGTCGTCGCATATTAAAATTTTGTTTTATTTTAAATGCACCCTTTGTTGAACTCTTTTGGTTGTGTTATTTCCTCGATCAATTCGTCTTCTGTTGCACATATCTGTTTCAGCTTTATATCGCTGTCATTAATTCTCGCTAAACGTCTTATTGCACCTTAAAACATTACAAGAGAATTTTGGAAATTTGACTGCCGTTAATATTTTCTAATCTCGAAGTCCGTTTTTTCCGCTGAGGGGGTAGGAAGATAAAGGACTTGGTATATGTGAAAGTGAGTTGGTGCTTCCTTACTTGCGTCTGAGATCAGTCTGGCCCCTAATTAACCTCCACATTATTTGCTGGTTTACCATATGCCCGAAATAGGAGTCTTGACTGGGACTTATTTTGCAGAGGGTCAAGTGCCTGACTGGCCACGACGTCACATGCGCATAAAATGAACTCTTCTCCTGGGATAATTATTTATGCAGCGTCACATTATGGTATGAACTTTCAAAAACTTTCAAAACTCTTTTAAAAAAATAAACCCACTTTACACAAGCAAGGAACCTCTGGTGATGGCCTATGAAGGGTCCGAAAGCGCTCGGGACAATTTTGAGAAATTCATCCACCAATTCCAACTTGAAACTAAGACTCTTATCAGGAAACTTGAAAGGATCTTAAATAAACAAAATTTGTCTTTTTCTTTAATGAAACATATATATATATATATATATATATATATATATATATATATATATATATATATATATATATATATCATCCTCAGTCGTGCTAATATATAGGCCATCATCAGGGGCTGCTTGCTTGTGTAAGGTGTGTTTTTTTTAATGAGTTGTGAAAGTTTTTGAAAGTTTTATAACAAAAATATGCGAACGCAGGGTTGGATAAAAAACAGGTTAACTGATGTATTTAAAAAAAGGAATGCTATTTAAAAATGGAACGCTATCAACGGAAATAGAATACAAACAAGGAATATGGGGTGAAAAATATATATGTATATCATATATATATATGTGTGTGTGTGTGTGTGTGTGTGTACCAGATTATCGAATCTAAATTGAAATCTATTTTTCGGTTTATTTTGGTTGGATTTCATGGCATATCAAACCTTTTAGATTATTTAATGCCAAATCCTCTTTATATATATATACTTTGTAAATACTTACGTTGTAGGTAACATTTTTAAACGAACCAGAGCTCATTTGTTGGCATAACGTTGAATGGTTGTATGATTTGTAAGTAAATAGTTTGTTCGTACTCTTATTTTTAATTCGGTCAGAGCTTATTTGTTTGCACAAAAGTATTACTATTGTTTGCACACAGTTAAATGGTTCCAAGTATTCTAACATGAATAGTTCTATTCAGAGTTAATTATTTGTTTGCTTCCACTTAGATGGTTTTGTTGTATACCACAACCATAATGATCTCTGTCACAACTTGTAATACAATACACATATATACAGTCAAATACAAATGCAAATAGAGGCGGACTCGGTCGTTTCAGGTATGAACAGTTTTATCAACTCCTGACTTCGTTTCTTCGACACGAGGAGAGAGACATAATTCTTACAATGCTAATCATCCCCAACGCGCGGCGCATCTTGTGATATTTAAGAGATCCGAAAAACCCAACTGCATCATCAACGGCTCAAATCCTCAATGGCAGAAACTCAACTCTCTGCCTGTATGGTCTAATCTCAATTCTCAGCTGACTCTTTTTCAAAATCCTCAAATTCTCAGGCCCATCTCTTCTGGGCATATCATCTACACTCCGGTCCCATTTCCTGTCTGGGGGGTTATTATGACAATGGTGATAGTCATATCTTTTACGCACGAACGTAAATTGCACCAATTGACTATGCACCTGAACTCTTAACCCGAATAGTTCGAAGCCCAAGCAAACTGAATGATAAAATATAAATAACGAAAAATGATTAATATAAAAAAAATCATTCCTTAATTATATAACAGTTTCAAATATTGCTATCTAACCTAAATGGTTTTATTTGCTCACAACTGAATGGTTTCAGGCATCACTATGTAGCACTAACAATTCAATTAAGGCACGCATTATGAGACAGTTAAATAGTTCCAAGTATTGCAATGTATCACTAACTGTTCAATTAAACAAGTCATTTGTTTGCACTCTGGTAAAATGTCAAACAGTTTTATTTGAGTCATAGATAGGACCCTTTTAGGTACTACCACTCCGGGGCTGAGTGGACCTGGGAGTAAAGGCAGTGAAGGGTTACTCTACAGTCTCCAAAGCTACGGCATTACTGAAGCTTCACTATCGGATTGTTTAGTGTCATATCTAGCACACTCGTTGCAGAGGAGTCTAGTCCGTGCACAGAGATGTGGTCGGTGTATTCTCCAGCCGACTGGGCATCGTTCTTTTGTTGGTTGATTGTTTGAGTTTTATGGCATATCAACCTTTGTAGGTTATTTAACGCCAAATCCATATTTATGCAAATAGTCAGTTCTATTTCAAAAAATTCAGTTTAACATGAGTACACAGTTTAAAAAACATTTCTATTTCAAGCTATTCAGTTTATTCAAACAGTTATTATTAAACCTAGTATAAGTATAGATTTTGTTTACACAGTTAAATGTCAAAACTGTTCTATATTAAACAATTCAGTTAAGTGTAAGTAGAGTTTCAGTGTCTAAAACAGTTTCATTTCAAACAATTCAGTTTAGTATAAGCACGCAGTTTAAATGTAAGTACAGTTTAATTGTCAAAAACATTTCTATTTCAAGCTATTCAGTTTATTAAAACAGTTCTATTTCAAACAATTCAATTTAGCATAAGTATGCCGTTAGTTCTATTTAACCCATAGATAGGGCCCTATCAGGTGCTACCATTCTTGGCCAGAGTGGACCTGGGAGCGATTGCAATGAAGGGGTACTCCGCATCCCTCAAAGCTTCAGAATAAGTGGAACCTCAACATCAATCTTTTTAATGTCATATCCAGGACTCTCATTGAGAGGGGGGGGTCTTACAGTCGGTGTATTCTACAGCCCCAGCCCACTGTGCAATCGTCCTTTGTATGATGGAATGCATAATTTGGTGAAAGGTGATGTAAGATCATAGAAAACCACCCCAAAATGTTTTATGACTGAATAATGATGCTTTGAAATTATATTACTAATAACTGTCGTTTAAAAAGAAAAAAATGCAGAAAAATATCACCCCCCCACAAACTAATTCCGACAACTTAAAAAGGCAAAGAAAATATTTACGAATTCCCTTTAAAGTCGTGTGTTTTACACGAATGGCGAAGAATTCATAAACAGTTTACTTCCTGTGGGCCAAAATCTTTTTTTTTTTTTACTTTATATTATGAAAGGTTTTTTCTTCCTTTTTTGTTATCAAATTTGCTTTTTGGGTTTTGTTGTTTTTCTTTCTTATTTACGCAAGACTTTTCATTGCAACAACAAATGCAAATGTTCGACTTTGATGTCAGACAGGTAGGCGGAAAAGTCCATCTCACTGTCCCTTTGACTCCCCTCTTTCTGTCTCTCAGTTTCTTTCTATTTCCTTCTCTCTCGCTCTATATCTAGATATTTACTTTACTTACCTTAGTCTGATAGAAGGTCTCAAAACTAGCGCATCCAGAGTGAAATATCTTCATCTTTACTAAAATCAACATAATATATAAATCTTATGAGTATATCATCATCATCATCATCATCATCATCATCATCATCATCATCATCACCAAGTCGTTCCAATGAAAGAGTTACCTGACTCTCTCTCTCTCTCTCTCTCTCTCTCTCTCTCTCTCTATCTATCTATCTATCTATCTATCTATCTATCTATCTCATCACCCATTTCTATCATCCATCACTCCGGACAGCTCCTCGAGACTGCATCCAGTGTCCGTACTGAGCTGATGTAAGTCCATACTGGTCGGCTAACATTGACGAGTACATTTGTTGCTGTCCATAAGACAACGTGTGTGTGTGTGTGTGTGTGTGTGTGTGTGTGTGTGAGAGAGAGAGAGAGAGAGAGAGAGAGGGAGAGATAATTGCATAAGCGAGAAACTGACAGTCATCAAGCGCCTTTGACTCTTTCTACCCTACTGTAACTTACATATGTGTGTGTGTGTATGTGTGTGTGTGTGTGTGTGTGTGTGTGTGTGTGTGTGTGTGTGTGTGTGTTGTGATGTTCTTCCTTGTATAAAATGAGCACGGCCACCCGAATTCAAAACCTGGACGAGATTGTGCGTTTCACATTGCACTTATACCGTTAGAAAAGGTATGAACCTATTTTACCTCTATCCATGGGTAAGTAGTAGGGCAGACTGTGCTCTTATCACCTTGGTATGACAATCGGTCAAGGAGAAAGAAAACTCGGCATTTAAATTTGTAAAAATCAGCTTAAAAGATTGACCTTGTGTCACATCGGGCACGTGTGAAGAATTTGGGTATATGTATATATATATATATATATATATATATATATATATATATATATATATATATATATAATGTGTGTGTGTGTGTGTGTGTGTGTGTGTGTGTGTGACTTTTTGTGTTTAGGCGTGTGTATGTCATTTCATGTCAATCTACGGATCAATCTATCTATCAATTCAAGATTATTCATAACTATCTATCTATCTATCTATCTATCTATCGCACTGAATGTAAAAAAAACTTGATACCACTTACGTAGCTTTTGTTAGCTTCTCGATTTAGTTTTCTGTCATCGAAGAGTACAGACATGAAAATATTCGTACATTCAATGCGTTTTGACTAAACCCCAAAAAACATCTGCAGGGAATGAAATCAAAATCTCTCTAACACACACACACACACACACATACATATATATATATATATTATATATATATATATATATATATATATATATATATATATATATATGTATATATATATAGATATATATAATAAATTAAGTCTGTGAAATGTCTTAAAAGGAACAATCCATAGAGAATATATAGTATTAATATATACAAATAGAGTGCACAAAAGATGGCTATTATTATATAAGAAAATATAGATATACCTAACAATATATAAAAAAACACACATGCAGATATATATATATATATATATATATATATATATATGTATGTATGTATGTATGTATGTATACTCACATATATATATATATATATATATGAATGTATATATATATATATACACACACACATATATATATAACATATTCGTTAAAATATAATTCCTTCATATGTGTGTGCTACATATGTGTGCGTATGTGTGTGTGTGTGTGTCTGTGTGCATGTGTTACAGCATAAACCGTATCTATGTCTAAATAAGGCAGCCTATACATGTATATATCATAGTTTGTATACGAGGTGCATACGATAAGTTTCCAGAATTTTTCGTATGGGCACTTTTATTGATAGTGCACACATGAAACTCTAGTCCCCTTCGAAGTCACCTCCTCAGTTGTCTCATAACGACGGCGTCTGAGCTTAGGGAATAAGCAAAAGTCACAGGAAGCAAGGTCTGGATTATAGGGAGGTTGAGGAACTGTCTTGATGTCCATCTTGGTCAAAAAGTCTGTGACAAGGATGGAGTTGTGGACTGGTTCATTGTCCAGGTGGAAATGCCACTGAACCAATTTGAAGAGTACTGGCTTCCTCCGACGGAATCTCTTCCTGAACTCCCTTAAAACCTCAGCATAGTAACCCTAACCCAAACCCTTTGGCCAATTAATTGACTTTCTTACTCCTCCCACACCTCTCATGATTCCTCACAGACTCCCTGCGTTCCTTGAATATTTTATGCCACTCAAAAACTGATGCTCGATTCATGCAAGATGATCCAAAAGCCGTCTGAAGCATTCCATACGTTTCTATAGCATTTTTAAAACAGATTTTTATTGCATATCGTTCTTCTAAAGTGTCCTGAGGTCCAGATTGCATTTTTGAAATTCACCAGCTGTGGCAATCAGGCTTTAGTAGGGTGTATTCCAATTGCTGCTGTAGATGTTCATTTGAAGCTGAAATCATAAACATTTGTCAGTCATCTCATAAGATGTATAGCAATAAGATACTGAATTTTCAAGAGTCTATGCCAATTTTAAATGCAAATACGAAAAATGTCTGGGAACTTATCATATGTCCCTCGCATATATATATATATATATATATATATATATATATATATATATATATATGCAGATAGATAGATAGATAGATATAAACGAACAATATCTATATGTGTTTATGTGTCTGTCGTTGTCCGTATATATAAGTATATATACATATACCGATGAACAATGACAGCGACCGACACATATATATATATATACATATATACGAACAATATATATATTTCTCCCTGCATGTACGTGTGTATGTAACTGTTCATATATATATATATATATATATATATATATATAGACAATCATTAGTTAGACCACAACACACACACACGCACATATATATATATATATATATATATATATATATATATATATATATATATATATCTTTGCATGTGGGTGTTATAGATTAAATATAGATGCATCCTGCTCTTTAAAAAAAGTAAACAGCTGTGCCACCAATAAACCCTTTATGTGATAATGACTGTTGGGTCAGGCGTGGCTTAGGGACCAATCTATAATCACTACTAAGAAAAAGTTCACAAGAATTACCTTTCGATAAAACCAAACTTTGTTGATTTTTCCGTCACAATATGGGAATGCCAGATGAAAATGCGTAATCCTTTGTTGTACACACAATCTCGTCAATCTAAACGAAGAGTTAACTTAGTGATGTAAGAGCTATATATATATATATATATATATATATATATATAATGTACTCACACACCTACATATATATGTGTGTGTGTGCATAAGTATATATATATATATATATATAAGCCTACACATATCCGCGTCTTTGTATGTTTAAAGAGTGACGCTTATACATCAATATAAAATTCTGTTTAATATATGCAAGTCATCATGAGATATAAAGCTATTGCTTGTTATGAAGACAAATTGTGACTTCATCTACGCCGTAATGTAACACCTGTGAAATCACCTGTTCGCAGAGGCGGAGTAGTGTGGGTGGTGTTTAATCTTCTGTTTTGCCGTTGGAACGGCCATTTTCTTTCCTCTCGTTCATATTCGTGTCTCATACGGCCGGAGAATCACCTACCCTTCCCCAAAAGCGTGATATAAATATTAGGTTGATATTTTCAGCCGTTTCGTGACAAAATAAAAAAAAAGTGGTATTCATATAAATTCATGACATCATTATTCAGTCATCGAAGTATTTTTTAGGTTTTTTTTTAATTCTTAAAACCTTGTGCAAACTTAGAGAAATTCTGTATTCGAACAAAAAAGAACGATTCTCGTCTGTATTTGATTAATTATTCGAGGGTTTTTTTCGATGTGTTTAACATGTTGGAAGTGTTAACCCAAAGTTAGGCATGACTGACTGATTGATTAATTTGTCAACCTATCTAGGGTTATTTTAAGCCTCAATATCAGGGAATCGCGCTCATTGTATGCTCATATTTAATCTGTTTTTGAGTTGTATTTTTTTTTTCTTAGAACGGCTTTTTATTTTGCACACGGTCTTTTCGAATACAAATGGTTTTTAAACAGATTTTATTTGATCTTCAGATGGGATCCTAACAGGTCAGAGTCGACCTGGGAGTAATGGCAATAAAGGGATACTCCTCTCTCCCCAGGTATCCAGAAGTTCAAAATTGAAGTATAGTTATCAGATGTAGCTTTGTGTCATAGGCAGGATATTCCCTCGTTTTAAAGGGGGGCTTATCTCTTTGATCCAGTCAGCAGATTTTGCCAAAACGGCAATGAGTAGTCTGCGGTCTTGAGGCCGGATGTGCCTTTTTACGGTCTGGTTGAAAACCCAATTAAAATTGTGCAGTTTCTCTTAAGGCCCTTATATCCGAATACATTATCGCAAAATGAAAATTGTCCAATCAGTTGGTCTCGGAATATGCAGACTGCATCCTCTGAAGAGGGGTAAGACCATCTACCCACACAAAAAAAGAATGCCTCGTATATGACACTTAACTGCCTCTGATGGTTTAGGCTCCTTTTCCGAAGATCTGAAGAATAAAGTGCACCTCTTTATAGCCATTACTCCCAGGCCAACTTTAACCCGGATTAGTTGTATCTATTAGAATCGCATGTATGGATCAAATAGCTCTGTTTAAAGATTATTCATATTTGATAGGAATACTTAATACCATATGACTGTAAATTATTTCTATTAAGAATAGTTACTTGAAGCTATAATTACTTACTAAAAATTTATTAGTAGTAGTTACTTGAAATGATATTACCAGGTGCCAATTAATGGCTACTATTAAAGGGAAATAATTACTTGAAACCATATAATTATTAGTATTAGATAAAAATACTTGAAACCATATTACTGTTTTAGTTTGGTTTCTTTGTATGACTAGAATTCAAACTTGCTCACTTTGATATCGCAGTCCATCAGGTTTGCCACTACAACACGTGGTTTACCCCACCCATTCAACTGTGTGCAAATTATTCGTATTTGATGGGAATACTTGATATCGTACTAGACTTTGTGGCCGTAGTGTAGGGCGACCCGATGGTTCCCATTTTAATAGCTTCTACACAGATGTAGTAGTGGGTGCCACTCCATTCCCTGGATTGCTCCACTTACTCTTGGTACGAACCTTATAACACTGAATACTAAACAAGGCGGTATCGAGTACCATTTTTTGAGTTTTGGGTATGACTCGGTCTGGGATTGAATCCAAGTCTCTCAGGCCATTCGCAAACATTCCTCCCATTAGCCAAATCGGCCGAATAATTACTTGAAGCTATAATTGTTTTGTAAACGTTATTATTAGTGATTTGAAACTATATAACTTTGTACGAACAAATTACTATTATTAAACAGAAATAAGTACTTAAAACCATAGAGTCTTAGAATTAGAAAGGATACTTAAAACCATACAACCGTGTGCAAATTATTGGTGTTAGATAGGAATACTTGAAATCATAAAACTACTTAAAACCATACAATGCTTAGTATTAGAGAGGAATATTTGAAACCATACAACTGTGTTCAAATTATTTGTATTAGATAGGAATAGTTGAAACCACATAACTGTTTGTAAAAAGTCTTAAGAAAAGTCTGCACAAAAGATATAAATATAAATATATAATGAACGCAATTCGCTAACCTCTATGTATAAAATAACCTTTGGTGGGTTGACATGCAATTAAAATCAATCACTCTAGCTAAGCAAGACTAAAATATCATGAAGTCATGAAAAGACTCGTAAAATATTCATTTCTATTGTAGTGACTGAATTGGAACAAAATTATCAACTAAAAATTTAACTTGCCCAGTTGGCTGGGGCTGTACAATACACCGACTGCCTCTCTAAAGAAGGGTAAACCCCCAAACGAGAGTCCTGTATATGACACAAAACAATATGATGGAGAGGTTCCAGTGATTCTGGGGCTTTGGGGAATGCGGAGTACCCCTTCATTGCCATCGCTCCCAGGTCCACTCTTGTCCGGAGTGGTAACACCTGATAGGGTCCTATCTGTGGGTTATATATTAGAACTGTTTGACTAAACTGAATAGCTTGAAATAGGATTGGTTTTTGACAATTAAACTGTGTACTTATATTTGAACTGCGTACTTACGCTAAACTGAATTATTTGAAATGGAACTGTATAAGACTTTGAAACTGTACTTAAGCTAAACTGAATTGTTTAATATAAAACTGTTTTGACATTTAACTATGTGTAAACAAAATCTATACTGATACTTAACTGAATTTGTTGAATTAGAACTGTTTGACTAAACTGAATAGCTTGAAATCGAAATGTTTTTGACAAATAAACTGTGTACTTATGATAAACTGAATTGTTCGAAATATAACTGACAATTTGCATAAAAGTGGATTTGGCATTAAATAACCTACAAAGGTTGATATGCCATAAAACTCAAACAACAAAGCAACCAATTAAAAATCTAACGTTTAGACTTGTAAAAAATAGGAGACTCGAACGATCTATGTATTTGAATCTTTTCGAATAAAGAAATTAAAGTCACTATGTTGATCAATATATGATGTTAGAGTTATGCGTTCTGATATTTTATCTCACCAAATAATTCCCGTGTGAAGGGAAACGGATCACCTAATCCTGGCCAGGAGACCAGACTTAATAATAATGAACAAAAAAAAGAGAACTTGCAAAATAGTCGTCTTTGCTGTCCCGGCTGACCACAGAATAAAACTGAAAGAATGTGAAAAGAAGGATAAGTACCTCGACCTTGCTAGGAAATTGAAAAAACTGTAGAACACGCAGGTGACAATTATACCAATTGTAATTGGTGCGTTTGGAACAGTAGCTAAAGGATTACTAAAGGGACTAGATGACTTGGAAGTTGGCGGACAAGTGGAGACCATCCAAACCACAGCATTATTGAGAACGGCCAGAATACTAAGAAGAGTCCTGGAGACTTGAGGAGACTTGCTGTCACTCAAACTCCAGTGAAAAACCATCGGCTAACGCTGATGTGAAAAGCTCTAATGAGTGAATAATAATTGGATTCGTATTGTAATGATTGTCGTCGTAGAAAATGGACTCGGCTACCAGGGATCAAACCCAGGACGAGGCTGTTTGCATTTCACATAACACAAATACATTTGGGAAAGATATTCCTCCTCCAGCTTTAGACAAATAGTAGGGCAGCCCCAGCTCTTTAACCTTGGTATGACAACAGGTCTAGAAAAAGGAAAACTTTGAATTCAAACTTGTTAAACCCTGTTTTAAAATTGAGCTTCTGTCACATCCTGCTCATGCAGAGAAGTTTGGTATATATATATATATATATATATATATATATCCTTGAAGTCCGTCTTCTGAAGTTTCACGTTATGTGTTATATCATTAGATGGAAATGTGAAAAAAGTGATTAATGAATCGTAATTATAGTGTGGTATATAGTCATCCGGTTCATTGGCCTAGTGGGTAGCGTGTTCACTAATTGTCCGGGAGACCTTGATTCAATCCCAGGTCGCGTCATACCAAAGACTTTTAAAATGGTACTTGATACCTTCTTGCTTAACACTCAACAATATAAGGTACGTATCAAGGGTAAAGTGGAGCAATCCAGAGAAAGGAGTAGCGCCTGAAAAGGGAGCCTTCTGATCACCCTTGACTACGGTCGGCAACTTTACTTTACTTATATAGTGATATGTCAAGATGGAAATACACTACTTGACACTAACATGAAAGGAATATACACACACACACACACACACACACACACACATATATATATATATATATATATATATATATATCTTTAGAGCATTCCAAATAAAAAGAAAAAATATGGAATTAGTCATGTGGTAAATGACACAGGAGAAATTACTTGAGATGTCTACACTTGGATATTAATTCGCTTTTTTGTTCAGCAATTTGTTTTCAGCATGTTCTCCGCTACGGACATATTCATGAAAACTTTCTCATTTGTATTCATATATATATATATATATATATATATATATATATATTATTTTCTTAATAGACAATACTTTTCAGTTTGACTTTTAAGCATGAAATGATTTCCCACACCTGTGCTCATTATTCAAATAATGCTGCAAAGAACGAAATAAGTCATAATTTGAACATTGACAGGTTTGGAGAATGTATAGCAAAAGTAAAAAAAAAACGTCCTATCCAACCAACATGATCGTTATTAAAGTTATATTTGCTACATTAGGAGTTGCAGCGTCTTCCAGCAAATATCCATTTATACTTCATTAAAAAGGGTGTTTTTTTTTTCTTGAATCATTTGAATGGGTTGACTTTAAATTTACCACCCATAATTCAAGAGAAACCCTGGCGTAGTAGATAATGGGCTGGACTGCGAAATCGTAGTAATAGTTGCAGCAGTTTGATATAGTCTAATTCACCGTTACCCACCCCAGCTCACCCCAGTCGGTTGGGGTCGTAGAATACACCGACTTCATCTCTGTAGAGGAGTAAGACTCCCCCAACGAGTGTAATGAATATGACATGAAACCATTGAATGGTGAGGGTTCAGCCCTGGAGTTTTGAGAAATATGGAGTACCCCTTTATTGCCATTGCTACCACGTCCACTCAGATCCGAAGTTGTAGCATCTGATAGCGTCCTATCTATGGGTCAAATAGAACAGTTTTACATTTAAACTGTGTGCAAACAAATGACTGACGTTAAATTGAATTCTTTGACTAAATGAATGAATAGTGTTTAATCGAATAATTAGTGTTAAGTAGCAATACTTAGAACCACTTCACAGTGTGCAAATAAATGGTGTATGTTGAATTCAATTATTATTGTTATGTAATATAATTGCCGAGGGATTTTGTTTTATATATCTTGCCTTTCGGTTTAGTTAGGCTGAGAACCTTTCGCTTAGCGCATGGGTTAGTTAGGTGCAACATTAACGCAGGTGTTCACGCGCGTGGGGAGAGGATGTCATTCAGAGATGTCAAAATAAAAATCCCAGATAGATATTGGGACCAGGGTATTTGGGTGACGTCATGCACCGGGAGCGCGGGCTGAGATTTGAGAAAAAGCAGTGGGTTGAGTTCTTGCCTCGGAGGAAGAAGGTTGACTTTCGGAGCTCGCCGAGACTAGACCAGTAGTTTGCGGCTGGGTGCCGCACGTGGTGGGGGCAGATGGAAAAGTCAGCATAGAAAGATTGTGTCTCTCTCTTTCCTCATGTCGAAAAACCTTTAAACTCAAAAAGGTGAATAAAAATTTCGTAGAGTTTCGTGTTTCCCTATGTCTATTTCACACATCCATGTATCTGGCTATGTAACAGTTAGATAGCAATAACTGAGACCATTTAACCGCGTAGAAACTATTGCAATACTTGTGTAAAGCACAAATTAATTTAACTCAATTAAAAATGAAATTATGTACAAATTGTTCCCTTACAAATCATATGTATATCCCCTTAAATGTGTGCAAACAAATTATTAATAATAAATAGAAGTGTTTGTGCTTGATAAAATTTCCTGAAACTATTTAACAATGTTTAAAAAGAATTCAGGCTCGTTTAAAAATGTAAACTAAACGTGTGTTTACAAATCATATATATTCAATATATAAAGGGGACTGGAATTAGATAACCAACAATGCCAAAAAATAACCAAACCAACCAACCAACCTCTCAGCTATAGGTTAAATAGTACCACTACTGTTCTTCAACAAGGATAGCTTTGACTTTAAATAACCCTCGAAGGTTGATATGCCATCAAACAAAGAAATGAAAACCTTTAATCTTACCGCCAATAATCCATGCTCCTTTTTTTATCTTGTTACAAAGAACAGCTGAGCAATAGTTTGACAAAATGTTTGGCATAAAAGAAGTGAAACATTGAATTACTCGTTGTCTAAAATTCTGAGACGAAGCTGGTTGATTTTTATCATTAAGGGTTTTCGGACTATTGTCTTCATCTTTGTTGTTATTTCCGAAACGTTGTAGAAATAACAATAAAGATGAAGACAATAGTCCGAAAACAATTAATGATAAAAACTGAATTACTCCTTCAGAAAAAATTGCACCTATTGATTGCCATCGACGAGTGTTTACAGTGACCGCAGAAAGGATAGAAGGAAAGAAAAGCAGTGGGTATAGCGTTTTGAGCTGTGGCGGCAGCGAAATTACTGACAAGATGCGTTCTACACAGCTCTCTCAACATACAAAAAGAAGTGTACTATGATCAAATCAACCACGCGAAAATCTTTTTTTTTTTAAAAAAAGAAAAATGCTCGTATAGTTCAATGACCCATGTGGAGCTGTCTATACGCCTGTAACAAGTGATGTAAATCCAGCGTTGAACGATGAGCTGTTTTAGTAAAAAAAATCGATGCTCATTGATTTTATACGACTCTAATAATCAGGAAACCAATCAGTGAATCATCTATGAGTCAGTTGGTTCCATGAGATCCTAGAAATGGTCGAATCTGACAGGTTTCGAAAAATTAGGTTGGTAATTAAACATGCTCCCTCCCACTTTGACCAACCAACAGCAATATAGATTCTAAATACAAAGCTGCTATTTCCATACCCCTCGTCTTTCCAATGCACGTCATCTCACAGTAACAGTTCAGCCTTTAAGGAACCATGGTTGCTCTTGGGACGTTTGTTGAAAATTTACCAATTAATTACCATAATAATCAATCGACTGACAAATTGACCCCTATATATATATATATATAAAGATGGATAAAAATGATAAGGCAAATGGGAATAATTTCTTTTGTTGTTTTTTTTTTTTTTGCTCTCAACTATTTTTGACCCTGGGTCATCATTTGGAGAAAATTTTCGTAAAAAAAATTTTTTCTTCAAAAATTGTTAACTTTTTTATGGTATAAGAGAAACAACATAAAATGTACTGGTGCCGTTGCATATATATATATAATATATATATATATATATATATATATATATATATATATATATATATATATATACATATATATTTATATATATATATATATATATGTATATGTGTGTGTGTGTGTGTGTGTATATATATATCCTTATATTATCCAACGCCAAGTCAGCCGATGGTGGGAACGATTCTATTTTCGAATTTTCAATCTACAATATCCATGTAATTCAAAATCCAAAAGAGAGCTCAATGTAAAATAATAATAAAATAAATTACAGAGCAATAATTCCATATTTTTAAACGTTTCCTTTAAGATTGAAAACATCCAAATAATAAATCTAAATTTGTATGATTTAAAATTGTTTTTATTTTTATACGAGTCTGATAACTTGCATTTGAGCACTTTGTGAAATCTTTTATAACAATTATTGGTTGGTTGGTTGGCTTTAAGCTATGGTTGTTTGGTTGTTTGGTTGGTTGGTTGGTTGGTTGGTTGGTTTTAAGCTATGGTTGGTTGGTTGATTGGTTGGTTGGTTGGTTTGAAGCTATGGTTGGTTGGTTGGTTGGTTGGTAGTTGGTTGGTTGGTTTTAAGCTATGGTTGGTTGGTTGATTGGTTTTAAGCTATGGTTGGTTGGTTGGTTTTAAAATATGGTTGGTTGGTTGGTTGGTTTTTAGCTATGGTTGGTTGGTTGGTTGGTTTTAAGCTATGGTTGGTTGGTTGCTTGCTTTTAAGCTATGGTTGGTTGGTTGGTTGGTTTTAAGCTATGGTTGGTTGGTTGGTTGGTTGGTTGGTTGGTTGGTTTTGAGCGATGGCTGGTTGGCTGGTTGGTTGGTTTTAAGCTATGGTTGGTTGGTTGGTTGGTTTTAAGCTATGGCTGGTTGGTTGACTAGTTGATTGGTTGGTATTAAGCTATGGCTGGTTGGTTGGTTGTTAGTTTTAAGCTATGGTTGGTTGGTTCTGTTTTACGGCATATCAACTCTTGTAGGTTATTTAAAGCCAAATATATTTTATACATCTATGTTAAATATGTATGATTTGTAAACGAATTGTTCATCGGTAACAGTTTCTAAACGAGCCAGAGCTCATTTGTTTGCAGTTAGATACTAATACTTGGAACTATTTAACACTTAATAGTTTTATTTGAACACAGTTAAATAGTTTCAAGAGCTGATACCCAACACCGGTAATTCTATTCAACATGATCTATTTGTTTGCACACTGTTAAATTATTCAAAGTATTTCTATGTAATCCTAATTCTTCGATTTAACATCAGTTGTTTGTTTGCCGACAAATAAATGATTTCAAGTAGAGAAAATGATTAAATATTTCAATTTGACCTATACATATGACTTTTTCCGGTGCTACCACTCTGGGTAAGAGTGGACCTGGCAGTATTGACAATGAATGAGTACCCCACATTCCCCAAAGCTCTAGGACTGGGTCTCACCATTAGATGGTATCGAGTCATATCCTGGATATGGTCTTACCCCTCTGTAGGAGATACAGTCGGCGTATTCTATAGCCCCAGCCTACAGGGATTGACATCGATACAAGGTTGACGAAAGCATGGACAGCTATCAATAGGCTATCGATTATATGGAAATCAGACCTAACCGATAAAATGAAACGCAGTTTCTTCCAGGCAGCAGTCGCATAGATACTGCTATATGGATGCACTACATGGACTCTAACAAAACGGCAGGAGAAGAAGCTAGACGGCAATTACATAAGAATGCTGCGAGCAATCTTGAACAAGTCCTGGCAGCAACACCCCACAAGACACCAACTATACGGCCACCTGCCTGCCATCACGAAAACTATTCAAGTTAGACGAACCAGACATGCAGGACACTGCTGGAGAAGCAGGAACGAACTCATAAATGATGTACTCTTATGGACCCCCACACATGGCCGTGCAAAAGCAGGACGACCAGCACGAACATACATTCAGCAACTATGTGAGGATACGGGATGTTGTCCAGAAGACCTGCCTGAGGCGATGAACGATAGGGAAAAGTGGCGAGAGAGGGTCAGGGATATCCGTGCTACCAGCACGACATGATGATGATGATGATATATATATATAGTCAAGAAACCGGTCTTCCCACAAGATTTAATTGATGAAGAGGGCGGAGTGACATTCAGTGGGATAAAAAATGATATCAAATAAAAATCAAATAAAGACATGGACACAGATGACCTGTTTATTTGAATGTATAGACGTCTAGATAATTCTGTGACAATTTGAAAGAAAATTCTTACACCAGTCTCGATATTTTTTAATAACATCTTTCGTCGAAACACACAATTGTGCAAGTGAAGCCTCCTCCTTACTAATCATGTCTATCTCTGTGCGACGTTTTACTTGCTTCCTCAAAAAAAATTTCATGTAAAAACCAAAATTTGGTAATGAGGATGATGTTAAAATAAATACAATTGCACAGTATCGCACCGTATCGAAAGAGGGCCCTTGGAGATGCTTTAACCAGTGGAGTTTTCAAATGTGCCTCGACCAATGAAAAAATTGCTGGAATAAGTGTATTTCCTTTATCGTTCGTTTCTGTTTTGGTAAATAGTTTCTACTTAGTTACGTTTTTTTCTTCTTCTTTTTTTAACAACACGTCATAGTTAAATACCTCTTTGTAGGGAAAAAAAAGACATTTGAAAAGATAATTTTTGATTTGGGGAGGGTGTGATTGCCCGGTAAGAAAATCAGCATTCACTATCTTGGGCTTGAACGCTGATTGCTGGCACTAAATTTAAATATAACGATTCAGCAACTAGTTGATCCCAACTGCCTTAGACTATAATTAAGAAACCAGTCTTAATACATTGGACAGCTCAGTGAGTTAAAGTTCAAGCGGGATCACAGTTACTGGTCATTAGACTTATACTCTTTTTCTATTATTAATATACCAAATGGACACCAATTGTAGACTGTAAATAGAAGAGGAAATGAATAATCTTTTATAGCAATTGAATCGATAGTATAGTTATTTGGCCTTTTATCTGTCGGGTCATCTGATGACAGGTCATCATTTGATGACAAAACTCGTAACGGGTTGATTTAAAATGTTGGAGCTGCATACACACCATTCAGAAATCTGTACATCAGGAAAATTTTTCTTTCTGTTTATACATACGAGGCGTGTTTTTTTAAGAAAAGTCAATGAAACCTTAATTTGTTCATGCTTTGTGTATTTTAAAATACAGGTTAATTAAAAACAAAACATCTGATGGTTGTATCCTTGTTGATTACATGAAACTTTTAGTAAGTAAAGTAAAGTTGGTGACCGAAGTCGAGGATGATCCGAAGGCTCCCTTTTCAATAGCTACAACACTAAGGTGTAGGGGAGTGCGCAACCCCTATCCCTGGATTCCTCCACTTTACCCTTGAAACGTACCTTATAATACTGAGTGTTAAGCAAGGAGGTATCAAGTACCATTTTTGAGTCTTTGATATGATCTGATATTGAACCCCAGTCTCCCGGGTCATTGGTGAACACTTGGCCAATGGGCCGGTCTTTAGTAATGAAACTATTGAAATAAACTTTTAGTAATGAAACTAGTATAATAAATTTTTAATAATGAGGCTATTATAATAAACTTTTAGTAACTAGAATTTTATAAAAAAATCTTTTAGTAATTAAACTATTATAATAAACTTTTTGTAATGAGACTATTATATTCGATTTTTTGTAGACTATTATAATTAGAGATGAAATTTTAAGTTCTTTTATATGGATATATAGGGGGATTATTAAAAAATATTAACACCCTGATGGGACTTCCTTTTTATATAATTTCAAATATTCTTCACATGCTTACCATCCCGGTCGATAAATTATTGGAATCTTCTACTAATAACTTAAAAAATGTTAATATATCTATCGGTGTATCTTTATTAGAAACGCAGAACTGATATTATGGAGACCACTCGGGGAAGATTCCAATTAGGTGTTGACAGGGATGGTGAACCAGATGAAATTTTGAATTCTTATCATAAAGGAAATCCTATAGAAATCTCAACATCTTTTATAAACACACCTACACAAAAACACACGCAGTGTTGAAAAAAGATAACATTAATAATGTGTGTGAGTATATATATATGTGTGTGTGTGTGTGTGTGTGTGTGTGTGTGTGTGTGTGTGTGTGTGTGTGCGTTTGCGTGCGTGTGTGTGTGTGTGTATATACAGAATTTTCTCTTTTATTTGATCTGACACACACACACACACACCGAAGGTGTTCTTAAAAAAAATGTTAGCATTTCTATGAGAGTATTTTTGTTAGAAAAGCAGAACTGATATTCAGGAGATTATTTGGGGAAGATTCCAATAATGTGTTGAGAAGAATTGTAAACAAGTGAAGCCTTTGAAATCTTAATATCCAAAAGGCTCATTAAAAAATCATAAAATCATAATACCCTATGGAAATTTCAAACCTATTTCTAATAATCCAAGATAAGATACGGTGGTAAATAGCCTAGTAGAAACGTATTTTCCTGTTTGCATTTTTAATTTGATTGGATTTTTTGCGTGGTGAGAATGTAGATGTCATTACTCTGTGTAAAGATTGTTGTATCCACAGAAAGAATGATGGCTTGATCATTTGATTGATTCTAACGACATGTCAATGTCAACCCGTCAAGGGTTATTCTATGCCTAGATGTTAGGGAATCACTTTCATATTTAGACTTTTTAAGCGCTGGTTGTGTAATGGTTATCGTCATAGAACTAAGCTGCGTACTTATGATAAACTGAATTACTTGAAATAGAACTGTTTTGACATGTAATCTACGTACTTATGCTAAACTGAATTGTTTGAAAGGGAACTGTTTTGTATACTAAACTGAATTGTTTGAAATAGAACTGTTTTTGACATTTAACTGTGTGTAAACAAAAACTATATTTATACTAAACTGAATTCTTTGAATTAGAACTGTTTGACTAAATTGAATAGTTTGAAATCGAAATGTTTTAGACAAATAAACTGTATACTTAAGCTAAACTGAATTGTTTGAAATAAAAGTGTTTTTGACATTTAAATGTAGGTAAACAAAAGCTATACTTATACGAAACAAAAGCTATACTTATACTAAACTGAATTGTTTGAATTAGAACTGTTTGACTAAACTGAATAGCTTGAAATCGAAATGTTTTTGACAAATAAACTGTGTACTTACGCTAAACTGAATAGTTTGGAATAGAACTATTTATTTTTTATGAAAATGGATTTGGCATTAAATAACCTACAAAAGTTGATATGTCATAAAAGTCAAACAATCTACATCCATATCTCTAGAACTAGAGTATCACCATCAGAGACAGTTTAGTGTCACACCCAAGACACCTGTTATATAGGCTTTTTACTCCTACTCAGACTCACACTTATATCTTCGATCGTTGTTAAAGTTTATCTTCTCACCTGTTATTTCATTCTCTTCTGTGTTCTTTTGGCTGCCATCTTTGTTCTTGTCTGTCGTCTTCTTCATATCCCTTCTCTGTGTTTCTCTGTCTGATTTTATTCGTTGCTGTAACCCCAACTGTCTTAGTTCTTCTTTGTTGGAATAACAACAAAGTGGACACTATTCTTATAGGCACCTATTTTATTTCTCACGATACATTCATTTTACCCTTGGCGACGTTTACAGGGAGTAACGAGCATGGTCGAAATCAACTGTTCCCTTCGAACTGTCCTCAGTAACTGATGAACTGTTCAAACAATTTTCTAAACTCTCCAATTATTTTGGTCACATGATTGAAATTATCCAATCAGAGCTGTGATCTCTAGATGATCCCTTAGGTTACTGCCTCTCACTCAGATAACTCACGGTCTCTTTCCATCCGTTTAATGGTTTATAACTTATTCAAATTATATACGCTTAAAGAATAATCGATATTTGCAATAGAACATATATGAGCCCAGCAACACACTGTCATAAAACAGAAATTAAAACCACCAATTTCAACTAGTTTTCATTATTTCCAAGCAAAACTGTGAATAAAGTTTGGTTTGTTGGGTTTTATGGCATATCAACCTTTATAGGTTATTTAACGCCAAATCCATTTTTATGTAAATAATCGGTTCTATTTAAAACAATTCAGTTTACCATAAGTACACAGTTCAATGGTCAAAAACATTTCCATTTCTAATTATTCAAGCAGTTGTATGTAACAATTCGGTTAAGTGTAAATACAGTTTTAATGTCGAAAAACAGTTCTATTTCAGATAATTCAATTAAGCATAATCACGCAGTTTAAATGTAAGTACGGTTTAATTGTAAAAATCATTTCTATTTCAAACTATTCAGTTTTACGCAAACAATTAATTTTAGCATAAGTATGCTGTTAATTCTATTTAACCCATAGATAGGACCCTTATCAGGTGCTACCACTCCGGGCCAGAGTGGACCTGGGAGCGATAGCAATGAAGGGGTACTCCGCATTCCCCAAAGCTCCAGCATTGCTGGAACCTCACCATCAGATTGTTTATTGTCATATCCAGGACACTCGTTGGGGGGGGGGGGCCTTACCCCCCTGCAGAGAAGCAGTCGGTGTATTCTACAGCCCAAGCCGACTGGGCAATAGGAATAAAGTATCAATTTCTAAATTGTACCGATCAAAAGTATTACCCGTTTTGAATACACACCGGACCTCAAAAACAATTATTGAAATAAAATCCAAAGCCAATACCGAAACATTTATTTGAATGTACTCCACGGCTTTAAATCTTAACGTTTTGGAATTTTTAAAAAAAAAGTCCTCGTCGAGCTTGATCTGAGGAGTTTGAGGATTACTGTAGTTTTCTGGGAAAAAAAATGCTGTTCAAAAATTATCAGTATACCACTACGGTTCTCATCAGTCATTTGTTGTGTTACGGCACCGCATAGAAGCGTGTAACATTACAGTTTTAAATAGTCTATGAATGTAGCACTGAACCTAAAGTTCCAGTCGGATCCTCGTTATAACCTCATGGTGAGAAAAAGTGACAAATACACAAAACACCATTTTTGTCGCTTATACAAAAGTTTATTCGTTACTACCCATCTTAGCTGTCGCTGAAAAGAGACAAAATAGAGCATGAACTAAGTCAACTACTTTAGATTGACAGAAAGAAATAAACCATCGCAGGGCGAGAGAGGTAGACAAAGACATTGATATAGTTGAATATTGACCCTTGACCGAGCTATCAATCAGAGGTTCTCTTAACGGGACGCAGCTATGTAAATAAGTGGAAGCAGTCATGTGGTTGATCGGAAGTGGTGGGCGTTATGAAATGATATATGTAGATGCCGCGTGAGAGTTGGAGTCAGTTGGTGTCAGAGTGAGTTGAGTCTGACCCAGCTTGCAAGTCACAGAGAACGCCGGCTGCGGCAGCAGCCCACAGCAGCCTCCAGTTGAGTACCCCCAGCCAAGAAGCAGAAGTGCTGACAGGGATTTTGAAGATAACACAGTGTGGTATGGTCTAGAGAATAAGAAGTTATGGGTTGCTGTAGCAGTCTGTCTTTGCCTCCCTGTCTCCGTCTGCCTATCTCTTACACCACAGAAGCTTTGACTCCAAGAAGAATAAAGAGTTATATTTTTATATAACGAAGTGTTGTGGTCCTTCCTTCATTATGAGTATATAACATTATCTTTCTTGTTTTCTGTTGTAGTACTTGCACATGGCTGCTCGAGGTCCCGTCTTCACATCTTCGGGAAAGGTGTGGAACCCCTCACGGGGTTCACCCGAATGGGTGCCGTTATTTTCGGCCCGTCTTCACATCCTCGCGTCTCTTGTCCAACTAACTTATCTTTCCTGTTTTCTATTCCCGAGTTTCTTCCTACCAATCATAGCCATTAGCCAATTTGCTGCTGATACATTTCTATTTTTAACATGGTCGTCTGTTGCTATCCAGACCGAGACTTGCGGAACACTACCGTTCACCTTCCCATTGGCTCCTTCCCTACTATCACACCTCTCTTTCTCCCTCTCTTCCACTGCCTAGAATTTTCCTATCATATCCTCCTGGATATGATTCTAAACAATGAAGAATGAGGAGTACTGCTTTACTGTCATCGCTCCCAAGTCTACTCTGGCCCGAAGTGATAGCACCTGATAGGGTCCTATCAATAGGTCAAATAGAACTAAACTGAATTGTTTAAAATAGAACTATTTTTTATATTTAACTGTATGTAAACAAAAACTGTACTTATGCGAAACTGAATCGTTTGAAATAGAACTGTTTATATGTATAAAAATAGGTTTGGCAGTAAATGATCAACAATGGTTACTACGCCATAAAACCAAACCAAACCAAACCGAAATAACTTCCATTTCGATACGGCACTGTCGAAGGCGTTCAGAAAACGCTGACTGAATCTTTTGCTCTCATTTTTGTAGTCTTTCTTAAGATTATCTAAATGAGTGATTGATTTTAACGGTGTGTCAATGCGTCTGGGATTATTTTCTGTCTATATCGTATGTTCATATTGACATTTTTTGTGTATTTTCTAAGTTTTTTTTAGTTTTTTATCATTAAGGGTTTTCGGACTATTGTCTTCATCTTTATTGCTATTTCCATAACGTTTCGGCTGATGTGTCCTCCACCCTTCTTCAGGTGTTTGTCGAATCCGGGAACCTTCATGGAACTTCGAACTACGTCCTTTATTGAAACCACGGGGGTCGCCTGTTCTGATTCCGTTAGCCATAACCAGGTACAAGTGTTAAGTATTCCTGTATTGTTACTCGCCTGTAGTGAAGATTGAACCTGCAACCTCCAGATAATTGTCTCCTTTGAAGCTTCTTTCTTTTTTTTAGTTATATGATATCAGGTATTTTATATAATACAAATATATTGCACACAATTGTATAGTTCTAAATAAACCCATCTAATTCTATTTGACTCACAGATGGGACCCTAACAGGTGCTACCAGTTCGGGTCAAAGTAAAGTGGAGGCATTGCCAATGAAGGGATATTCCACACTTCCCAAAGCTTCAGAAGAGGAACCTTATCACCAGATGCAGTTTAGTTTCATACTCAGGACATCCATTCTAGGAGGTCTTTTTTCTTCTAAGTCTCGTCGACTTGTTGGTGTATACAGCATGTCGATCCTTGTTGACATACCAAGCCACCCAAAAAAGCAAATACACAATTTCAACTATCTTCTAATAATCCTTTGAAAACAATTATATCTTTAAATAACAATTATTAGTTAATGGAATTAGATCCCAGATATATAGTTTCAGTTATTTCTATCCAATACTAGCAATTTGCCTACAATTATATGGTTTCAAGCAACTATACATATACAATGATAATTTATATGTTTACATAATCATATCGTCTTCAGTATTATTATCTAATAATTGGCAAGCAATTATATGGTTTCAAGTAACTATTCATATTTAATAAACTCACTCAAATAGGATAAGCCCAATTGTTTAGGACTGTAGAATACACCGACCACATCTCTGCAGAGGAATGAGACCCCACCTCAAACGAGTGACTGGGGTCGTAGAACACACTGACTGCATCTCTGCTGAGGCATAAGACCCCAACCGCAACGAGTGTCCTGGTATGACTCTAAACAATCTGATGGTGAGGTTCCAGTAGCGCTGGAGCTTTAGAATGCGGAGTGCCTCTTCATTGCCATCGCTCTCAAGACCACTCTGATACGGAGTGGTAGCACCTGAAAAGGTCCTATTTATGGAAGATTATATAAATGTTTGATTTTTAAACCGTGAGCAAACAAATGACTTATGCAAAATTGAATTGCTTGAAATGGAACTGTTTGATCAGTCAACTGTGTGCAAACAAATGAGTGATGTTTAATTAAATTGTTAGTGATACATAGCAATACTTGGAACCATTTAACTTTGTTGACTTAAGCTGAATAAAATTGTTTGATCATTTAACTGTGTGCAAATAAATGAATGATTTTTAATTAAATTGTTAGTGATACGTAGCAATTCTCGGAACTATCAAACTTTGTTGACATGTTTACAAATCATTTATATCTAATATATATGTATAAACCGAATTTAGCATAAAATAACCTACACTGGTTGATATGCCAGAAAACCTAACCAACCAATCATATTTAATAATAATTTGGTTTGGTTTCTTTGTTTAATGGCATATCAAGATCGGTGGGTTTCTGAACGGCAAAGTCATCCTTGTCGAAGAACAGTGGTGGAATTATTGAACTCATAGCTGAGGTAATAATAATAATAATAATAACAGAAAATGTAGGCTATGCGGTGACAGAGACGAAACGATCAATCACATAAGCGAATGCAGCAAATTAGCACAGAAGGAGTATAAGGCGAGACACGACTGGGTCGGCCAGGTGGTCCACTGGGAAATTTGCAGGAAATTTCTGTTCGACCATACAAACAAATGGTATATGCACAACCCAGCATCTGTCCTAGAAAATGACACACATAAACTCCTATGGGACTGAAACATACAAACGGATCACCTAATCCCGGCCAGAAGACCAGACCTCATAATAATCAACAAAAAAAAAAGAGAATTTGTAAAATTGTCGACTGTCCCGACGGACCACAGAATAAATCTGAAGGAAAGTGAAAAAAAAGATAAGTACCTCGACCTTGATCGAGAATTGAAAAAGCTGTGGAACAAAAAAGTAACGATGGTGACAGTTGTGATTGGTGCTTTAGGCACAATAACTAAAGGATTATTGAAAGGCCTGGAAGACTTGGAAGTTGGTGGATGGGTAGAGACTATACAAACGACAGCATTGCTAAGAACGGCCAAAATCCTGAAACGAGTCCTGGAGACTTGCTGTCACTCAAACTCCCGTGAAAAACCATCAGCTAACACTGATGTGAAAAACTCTAAAGGAGTAAATAATAATAATAATAATTCCCCAAGGTTATTTATCCGAAAGTAAACGTAATAGCGCGAATAGATTTCGAACTCGCTTACCACAATGTCATGGCCTAGTACATTAACCGCAACACCAAGAGAACTTCTCCTAATAATGACTTGTTTGCAAATAGTGATATGTTTCCGAGTTGTCCTATATTATACCCATAATCTTCAAACATATCGATTTAACCTGTACATGGAACCCTAACAGATACTACTAATCCGGATCAAAGTGGGTCTCGAAGTAATAACATGGAAGGGGTGACTCCAGAATCCTCAAAACACCAGAACTGGAGCCTCATCACCAGATACAGTATAGACTGTTTAAAATCATTATATAATGAGACTTCCATAGAAATTTTAGAAGTGGTTGCGCCATTTGGTCATTACGAAACACCAAGAGAAAATCTAGCATGCTGTGTGCTGTTTTGAACAAATCCTTGAATCAAAAACCTACAAAACAACAGTTATACAGTCACTCGCATCTGGTCTCAGAAGACATTCAAGTAATACGAACAAGACAGGATGGGCACAAATGGAGAATTAAAGATAAACTCATAAACGACGACCTCCTATGGACTCCTACACATGGGCCAAAATGTAAAAACTTACAATTACCCGCTCTGTGCCGATCCTGGATGTTGTCTAGAAGACTTAGTAAACGTGATGGCCGATTAGGACCGATAACGAGAAAGAGTCAAAGAAAATCCATGCTGTAGGCATGTCTTAATGAATCTTTGAGACTGGAAGAGAAAATTATCGAATGTGCTCGAGAATGCTATCTTTGTTAGGTTGATTAGTTTTTCGAGCATAAGCCAAATCGTTTAACTCGCTTATTCGTATCGTCTCTTAGAAAGCTATCTTCGCAGATTGGGCTGTCTACAACTATTGTTCTCAGGACTGTTTAGAAGTTAAAATAGTTAAACCAGAATCCGCTAGTCACCGATTGCATCTTTGTAACGAGTGTCCTGGATATGACACTAAACAATCTGATGGTGAGGTTCCTGTAGCTTTGGAGAATCCAGAGTACCCCTTCATTGTCATCGCTCCCAGGTCCACTTCATCCCAGAGTGGTAGCACCTGATAAGATCCTATCTATGGGCTAAATATAACTAAACTGTGTACTTATGCCAAATGTAATTGTTTGAAATAGAACTGTTTATATGTATAAAAATGGATTTAGCATCAAATAACCAACAATGGTTGATGTGCCATAAAACCAAACCAAGCCAAATCAGAACTCGAAAAAACATCTCTTTGGTTTGGAATATAGATAAAGACGTCAACATAGACCCAATTCAAAATTCAATCAGACCTGTGGACGGGGTTTTGAATATACTGACTGTATCACTCGCTGAAGGGTAAGACGCTCCTAAGAAAAAATGGGGTAGCTGAGTATGAAAATAAACTGTATCTGATTGAGGAGCTCCAGTCCTGGAGATCTAAGGAAAGAGAAATATCGCTTTATATTTATTACTCCCAGGCCCACTCTGATCCAGAGTAATTCTACCTGTTAGTCTCTCATCAATTGCTCAAATAGATTTATTTAAAAATTATTCATATTCTTACAGAAATACTAAATTATAAATTATTTGTATCAAGAATAGTTACTTGAAGTTGTAATAGTTTACTAAGGATTATTACTAGTTTGGTTTTATGTCATATAAACTTTCGTGTGTTATCTAATGTCAAAGCCATTTGTGTAGAAGAACAACAGTGATACAATCTAACCCATGGCGGTGGGGATAAAGCGTTTCAGTACCTTTCTCGAGGGTATTAGTTTGAAATGGAACGTAATAGCGCGACTGGAATTCGAACTAACTGACTTCTAGACCGCAGTTCAGCACTTTAGTCAATACGCCACAGGATCTTTGGCCTGAATTGAATCCTTATCACTATGTGCAAACAAATGATAATTATGAAGTAGAAATAATGGAAATAGAAATAATTAACAGTAACCATATAGTTATTTAAGTATTTGACCGGCCCATTAGCTTAATGGTTAGAGTATTCGCCAATGGGCCAGAAGACATGGGTTCAATCCCAGATCGAGTTATACCAAAAACTCAAAAATTGTACCTGATGCCTCCTTGCTTAACACTCAGCATTATGAGGTACGAATCAACAGGAAAAGGCTACCGCCCTCCCTTAAACCTCGGTGTAGTAGCTACTGAAAAGGAACCTTCAGTCGCCCTCAACTACGATCGACCAACTTACTCATATAATTATTGGTATTAGACGGGAACGCTTAAAACTGTGTGGGGGTGTCCTCGTGATGTAATGGTTAAAGCGATGGACTGCGGAATCATCGTAAGTGAGTTCGTACTCCAGTCGCGCTATTACGTTCACTTTCAGGCAAATACCCTTGGGAGAGGTATGAACCCCCTTATCCTCCCAGCTATGGGTTAAATAGTACCACTACTGTTCTTCTAGGAGAATGGCTTTGGCATTAAATAACCTACAAAAGTTGATATGCCATTAAACAAAGAAACTGAAACTGAAACTTAAAACTGTGTATAAATTATTTGTATCCGTTAGAAATACTTGATAAATAAAGTAAAAAGTACAGTTAGCGACCCGAAGGCTCTCTTTTCAATAGCTAGTGGTGTAGAGGAGGGGCCTACTCTTGTCCCTAGATTGCTCCACTTTGCCCTTAATACGTACCTTATAATGCTGAGTGTTAAGCAAGGAGGTATCAAGTACCATTTTTTAGTATTTAGTATGACTCGACTAGGGATTGAACTCTGTTCTCCCGGGCCATTGACGAACACGATACCCACTTGGCCAAAACCTCTTTGGAAAGAGCAACACAAAAATGTAAAAATGAATGGACAATAAACGAAATTCCCGAAGTTCAAGACATAAAATAACCATAAACAGGTTGATATACTGTTAAAATTGATCAGTCAAACAACCAAATTGGTTTTTACTTAATATTTTTTATCATTCTCATCACTTTTAAAGATCAGATCCACCATCTCAGATAAAGAGTGAAATGCTATATTGGCGCAAATAATTTTAAGCAGAGTACGGCGGGTTGGAATTCAGAGTTTTCCTTCACCTAAACCGGTTGCCATACAAAGGCTAAAGAACCCAACTGTCCCACTATTTATTCAGAGCTGGGGGAAGAAGAGATGGACTCATGTCTTTTCAAAGAGGATTAACACGAAATGAAATGCAAACAGCTTGACCTAGCATTTGAACTCGGCTCGTCATTTCTATTTCCGAAGACGATAACCATTAAGCTTCACGTATCTAACCCCATACTATGAGGAGTATAGAGGACTACAGATTACAGTGGACAGCAGATTATAGAGTGATGCTAATGATCATTAATCCGGGCAGTCTCTCTCTTTATCTCTCTATGTCCCCCCCTCTCTCTCTCTCTATATATATATATATATTAGTGTATCACTACACACATACTTTCGTGAGCATATGTATATTTTCATGTATATGTGAGTATATGTATATGTATCTATGAGCGTATGTATATGTTGAAATATAGTATGCGTGTAATTATATATATATATATATATACCTTTATGTACGTTCTTACGTATGCTAATATATATATATATATATATATAGAGAGAGAGAGAGAGAGAAGACAGTGTGTGCGTGTATGTGAGTGCGCACGCATAATCCCCTCACATATTTTTGCATAGTTCTACTTTGGTATGTGAGTGTAAAATTATACTTACTCGTTTGTGGGGTCTGGAATGGCAGTAGATGTTGAAAAAGAGGCGGTTAGATAAATGACAAAATATAAACCTATTTACGCAAACTGTTTAACTAACAATGATATTTAATGGTTTGAAAACGTGGATAAACTTACCAGCAAGAAATGAAATACATTTGATATAAAATACTTATATAAAAATTAAAACGAGTTTAGTGAAGAAAAAAAAAATGAAATTAGAAAGTTAGAGACGCATTATGAAATTTTGACTTGTCCCAACAATACAATGAAGAGATTTAAAACACCTTACTATAAAGAGGGCGTTGTGTGGCTCCGCTTACACGATTGGCGGGAAGCTGGCCTGCTTGGCTTAACCCGCAGCACTAGCGAAAACAAGCTCTAGCCTAATTCACTTGAATGGTGAGGGAACCTGGAAAAGTGGATGTTATTGCATATATAACACGTGGTTGTAGGTTTTAATGATGCTCACAGTTTTTAAGCAAGCGACACGGAAATCAGTGTTCTTTAATTTTTATAACACAGGGTGTTGAAAAAAATTTGATATCATTTTACATATTCACGGTGTTTTAGAAAAATTGGTATCGTAATCTGATAACATGACCCATTCACGTTCAAATGATCTCAAATGTTAACAACAAGTGTAGGAACAACTCAAAATTCTTTGTTTAGCGTTTAAACATCTTTTCTTTTCCAAGAAATGGTATTTCTATATCATTCTCATTATTTACGTATTTTTATGCTAAATATTGTTTCATGTATATATGTAAAGATTATCTAGGAGTCCTCGATACTATTTGTGCACAAACACACACACACACGAGCGCATATATATATATATATATATATATATATATATATATATATATATATATTTAGAGAGAGAGAGGGAGACAGAGAGAGAGAGAGAGGTGGGTAAAGTATTATCCACTTATTAAGTATTATCTTGAACGGAATTCCTATATAACGTCTAGAGCAATTTTTTTATAAAATCTGCTTAAGTAAATATGCAAATATAAACATACAGGTTGGTTGTTTGGTTATTTAGGTTTTATGGCATATCAAACTTTGTAGGTTATTTAATGCCAAATCCATTTTATACTAATAATCAGTTCTATTTCAAACAATTCAGCCAAGCGTAAGTGCAGTTTCAATGTCAAAAACAGTTCCATTTTAAACAATTCACTTTAGCATAAGTACGCAGTTTAAATGTAAGTGCACACTTTTGATATCAAAAACATTTCTATTTAAAGCTATTCAGTTTAGTTGAGCTGTTCTAATTCAAACAATTCAGTTTAGTATAAGGATAGTTTTTGTTTACACGGTTTAATGTCAAAAACAGTTCTATTTCAAATAATTCAGTTTAGCATACAAAACAATTCCATTTCAAACAATACAGTATAGGATAAGTACGTAGTTTAAATGTCAAAACAGATCTATTTCAAGTAGTTCAGTTTAGCATAAGTTCATATTTTAGTTATATTTGACCCATAGATAGGACCCTATCAGGTGCTACCACTCTGGGCCAGATTGGACCTAGAAGCGCTGGCAATGAAGAGGTACTCAGCATTCCCTAAAGCTCCAACATCACTAGAACCTCGCCATCAAATTCTTTAGTGTCATATACAGGACGCTCATTGGAGGGGGGGTCTAACTCCTCTGCAGAGATGCAGCCGACTGGGCTACAGGACACCCATTGGGGGGTATCTTACCCCTCTGCAGAGAAGAAGTCGGTGTATTCTACTGCCCCAGCTGACTGGGCAATAAATATATAGGGTCTTTCAGAAAAACTGATATCATTGAAATGTACGGATTGTTTCAGGAAAATAATATTATTTCTTTATCTAATTACTGACTAATTTTCGTTCAGATGACATCAAATTTTAACTGCGTATCTTGAAATAACTCAAGATTCAGTCTTTTGTTGTTGCTTTTTTTCTTTTCAGAAAGAGAAATACCACTCACTAAAAAAGAAGAACTGTTTAAATTTTAAACCAAATTTTGAGTTCCTTCTAAACATGCCGTTAAAATTTGAGATCATTTGAACAAAATTTGTTTAAGTTATTAGATTACGAAATAATGTCAGTTTTTAGCATCTGTACTCATCTGAAATGAAACCAAATCTTTTGAAAAAAAAACTGTATTCAGCTCATAGAAGTTAACTACACAAGCTAAAAGTCTGTGATTTTTTGAATCATGCATCTGTATTTGATATATCGACTATGGAAAGTCTTGCTGTTTACAGTGGTATTTGTACAGAGACCAGTTCAATGATAAAAGTGTACGAAGAATTGTCACAACAAAAATCACGTTGAAAAATAAATGTGCTGCATAAAATAAATGCTTTTTCCATCTTTAGCCTATCGAGATGTTACTGTGCCTCCGTACACGCATACAAAAGGGATAGAAAGATAATGTGGGTCTCGTGATGAGTCAGAGCTGAGATCTAAATAAGTTTTTATATTTGCTGGAGTGAAAATAATTTTCACAGACAGACCAACTGGAGCCAGGGAAACACCAGGTCAGCGGAGGAAAATCCGAGCAGAACAATATGGAAAAGAGAGAGAGAGAGAAAGAGAGAGAGAGAGAGAGAGAGAGAGAGAGAGAAAGAGAAAGTATATATGTGTGTGAGAAAGAGACAGAGAGAATGTGAGAAAGAATGAGAGAGGGGGATGTAATATGATGACCTGAAGACAAAACCCTGAGATTTAATGAAATTGATAGAACATAAAAGACAAGAAACAGTAGAAGACTTTTTGAAAAATGGAAGTACAGTTAAGGTTGCTTCAAAAGTAATGCAAGCGTTATTGACAGAATTAGGTTATTATATATATATATATATATATATATATATATATATAGAGAGAGAGAGAGAGAGATAGATAGATAGATAGATAGATATTTATTAGTAGTAGTAGCAGTAGTGTTTTTTTTCTATGCTAGTTTTCCACGCTAGTTTCAAATGGTTGTTTTTCATTGAAGTCAAAGTAAAGTAACAGCAAGTCTCTTCAGGCTGCCAGAACTTTTCTAAGTATTCAAGCCGATTTTAGTACCGGATAGTCTTGATTCTTCCTTTAATCTCAAGTTCTCCCAATCTTTTTCCAACATTTTTAGAAACCACTCCAGGAAAGACTACTGGTATCAGCCTCATGATTCACAACTTTATTATGATCATTATTATTATTACTCCTTTAGAGTTTTTCACATCAGCGTTAGCTGATGGTTTTTTACTGGAGTTTGAGTGACAGCAAGTCTTCTCAAGTCTCAAGGACTCTTCTCAGTATTCTGCCCGTTTTCAATAATGCTGTCGTTTGGATGGTCTCCACTCGTTCGCCAACTTCCAAGTCCTCCAAGCCTTTTAATAATCCTTTAGTTCGTGTGCCAAAGGTACCAATCACAACTGCTACAATCTTCACCCTCATGTTCCTCAGCTTTTTCAATTCTCTTGCAAGGTCAAGGTACTTATCCTTCTTTTCACATTTTTTCAGTTTTATTGTGTGGTCAGCCGGGACAGCAAAGTCGACAATTTTGCAAATTCTCTTTTTTTTGTTCATTATTAAAAGGTCTGGTCTTCTGGCCGAGATTAGGTGATCCGTGTGTAATCATTATCATTATTGTTATTGTTTCACAAACCGGGCCACTGGTTTAATGAGTAGAGTGTTCGTTAATGGTCCGGGAAACCAGGGTTCAATCCCAAGTCGAGTCATACCAAAGACTTAAAAAATGGTACTTGATACCGCCTTGCTTAACACTCAGAATTATAAGGTAAGGATCAATAGTAAAGTGGAGCAATCTAGGGAATGGAGTAGTGCTCTCCCCTACACCGCAGTGTAGTAGCTATTGAAAAGGAAGCCTTCGGGTCACCCTCAACAAAGATCACCAATTTTACAAACTTATTATATTACTCCTTGAGAGTTTTTCACATCACTGTTAACTGATGGTCTTTCACTGGAGTTTGAGTGACAACAAGTCTCCTCAAGTCTCCAGGACTCTTCTCAGTATTCTGGCCGATCTCAATAATGCTGTAGTTTGGATAGTCTCCGCCTGTTTAGTTATTTCTAAGTCCTCCAGTCTTTATACCAATCCTTCGGTGAGTGTACCAAGAGCACCAGTAACAATTGATATAATCGTCACTTTCAAGTTCCGCAGTTTTTTTTTTCAATTCCATAGCCATGTCAAGTTACTTATCCCTCTCTTTGCTCTCTTTCAATTTTACCCTTGGATCCGCTGGGACAGCAAAGTCCACAATTTTCTTTTTTTTCTTTACTTTTTTTTTTTTTTTTTTTTTTTTTTGATTATTATAAGTTCTGGTCGTCTAGCCGAGATTAGGTGATCTGTTTGTATCTCAAAGTCCCAGAGGAGTTTGTGCGAGTCATTTTCCTGGACAGATTCTGGGTTGTACAAGTACCATTTGTTCGTATGGCCAAACTTCAGTTTTTTGCACAATTCCCCGTGGATCACCTTTCCCACACAGTCGTACCTAGTCTTATATTCTTTCTGTGCTAATTTGTTGTATTCACTTAATTTGTGATCGATCGTTTCGTCTCTGTCACAACATAACTTACATCTGCTGTTTTGTTGCGTCTTATCTATTCTCGCTTTGATATGGTTGGTCTTTATGACGTTGTTTTGGGCTGCTATTAGAAGAGATTCAGTTTCTTTCTTAAGGTTTCCCTTTATAAGCCACGTTCAGTCGCGCTATTACGTTCACTTTCGGACAAATGCTCTTGGGAAAGGTATGAACCCCCTTATCCTCTCAGCTATGGGTTAAATAGTACCACTACTGTTCTTCTTGGAGAATGCCTTTGGCATTAAATAACCTACAAAGGTTGATATGCCATTAAACGAATAAACCTAAACCTATTAGCCACGTCCACGTTTTCTCGTGTGAGATGTCGCTTATTAGTCGCTTGAAACGTCCATAGAGTTGTTTTCTTCCCACTTTTGTTTTCTGGTTATAATCGTTCAACTGATCCTCGTGTCGTCAGTATTATTTCTGGTGGCTGTAATCAGTCTTCCTCCGCGCTTTTCTATGTTGTCTTCGAGTCGTTATATCGATGAGTTAATGCTGTTTTCAATGCTGGCAAGTTCTCTTCCTCCCTCTTATCTTAACACATATAGTATGTAAACGTCATCTCTGGGACGCAAAGCATTGTGCATGGTCATTAGCTTTTTTTTATTCTCTGGTCCATTTGCTTGAGTTTTAATCTGGTCCACGTCAAGAATGGTTCCGAGTATCTAACGAGGGGGCAGCCTAGGTATTTATCCCTTTGCCAAGGTTCCTGCAATATAGTTTTGTCTCGAGCAGCTTTCTGGTTCTTCTGAGATACTTTTTTAAATTTCTTTCTTTAATTTCCACTTGTTTGATTGTATCAGACTCCAATATCCCCAAGTATTTGTAGGTTCCCTTCATTATTATTACAATTATTATTATTATTATCATTATTATTATTATATTTCTTGTGAGATTTTCACACCAGAGTTTGCTGATGGGCTTTCACTTGAATATGAGTGACAGCAAGTTTCATCGTGTTCCCAGGACTCTTCTCAGTATTCTTGCTGATCTCAACAATTCCGTAGTTAGGATGGTCTCGATTCTTCCTCTGATTTCCAACTCTTCCAGCCCCCTTTCCACACTTTTGTGGACCGCTCCAAATGTGATGATTACAGTTGACATCACCGTTACGCTCAAGTATCATAGCTTTTTTTAGTTCTCTGACAAGGTTCAAGTACTGGTCTCTCTTTTCGTTTTCTTTGAACTTCTCTGTAGTCTGCCGAGATAGCAAAGTTCACTAACCATCAGGTTATCTTTTTTCTTTCACTTTCTTTTCTTTTCTTTTTTTAATCTGCACTTGCTATTCTGTTGCATATTATCTATTTTCGCTTTCACATAATAAGTCCTTATTATATTGTTTAGGACTGATTTTAGATTCCGTTTCTCTCTTACGGTTTCCTTTCCGTAGCCATGTTGGTTGATCGTTTGGGGTTTGTGGCATATCAACATTTGTTGGTTATTTAATGCCTAATCCATTTTTATACAAATAAACAGCTTTATTTCAAACAATTCAGTTTAGCATGAGTACACAGTTTTATAGTCAAAACATTTTATTTCAAGCTATTCAGTTAAGTCAAACAGTTCTAATTCAGCCAATTCAGTTTAGTATAAATGTAGATTTTGTATACACATAGTTAATTGTTAAAATAGTTCTATATTAAACAATTCAGTTTCAATGTCAAAAACAGTTCCATTTCAAACAATTCAGTTTTGCATAAGTGCGCAGTTTAAAAGTAAGTACACAGTTTAATTGTCAAAAACATTTCTATTTCAAGCTGTTCAGTTGAGTCAAACAGTTCTATTTCAAGCAATTTATGTTAAATGTCAAAATAGTTTTATTTCAGTTTAGTTTATTTCGTAGTTTAGTTCTATTTGACCCATAAAGAGGACCCTATCAGGTGCTACTACTCCGGGCCAGATTGTACTTGGGAGCGATGGCAATGAAGGGGTGTTCTGCATTATTGGAACCTCACCATCAGATAGTTTAGTGTCATTTACAGGACACTCATTTGGGGGGGTTACCCCTCTGCAGAGAAGCAGTCGGTGTATTCCACAGAACTTCCAGACGACTGGGCAATCCGTAGCCATGTTCAGGTCGTCTCGTGTGACATTTCCCCAGTTTGTCGCTTGAAAAACCCGTACAGTTGTCTTTCTTCCATGTCTGTTTCCCAGTTATTGTTGTTCTGTTGTCAGTGCTTTTTCTGGTCACTTGTATTGGTTTTTATTTACTATCATTATAGCAACTTTTTGAGAGTTTCTTACCTCAGCATTAGCTGATGGTCTTTCACTGGAGCTTGAGTAACAGCAAGTCTCCTCAAGTCTCCAAGACTCTTCTCAGTATTCTGGCCGATCGCAACAATGCTGTAGTTTGGGTGGTCTCCACTCGTCCTGTTATTTCCAAGTTTTCCTGTCCTTGTACCAATCCTTTGGTGACTGTACCAAGAGCACCAATTACAATTGGTATCACCGTCACTTTCACGTTCCTCAGTTTATTCAATTTCCAAGCGAGGTCCAGCTACTTATCCTTCTTTTCGCTTTCTTTTCGCTTGACTTTGTCGTCAGCCGGGACAGCAAAGTCCACAATTCTGAAAGGTTTTTTTTTTTTAGTTGATTATCATAAGGTCTTGTTATCTGGCCGAGATTTGGTGATCCGTTTGAACCTCAAAATCCCAAAGGAGTTTGTGAGTCTCATTCTCCAGGACAGATTTTGGGTTGTGCATATATCATTTGTTCGTATGGTCAAACTTCAATTTTTTACATAATTGACTGAAATTTTAACTAATATTTTTTTCAGAAGTCTGAGCGAGTGCATGTCTCGACTGGTCTCCAGGAGTTATCGTCACCTTCATGTTCCACAGCTTTTTAAACTCTCCGGCATGATTTAAGTATTTACCTATCTTTGTTAGATATAATAAAGTCTGGTTTTCTGGCAGGAATTTGGTGATCCGTTTGTATTTTAAAGTCTTAAAGAAATTTATACTTTTAATATTGTTGCACAGATTGTGGTTTGTACATATACCGCTTGTTAACATAGCCAAAATTTTAGTCTCTTGAACAATTCTCAATGAATCACCTTTCACCCCATTCGTGTCCATAGTTGTTTTTCTTTTATTTCCGCTAAATGTATTATTATTCAAATTCTACAAGGATATTTATTACACCATCTCAGTGTCAAAGTTATTGACAACATAATCAAATGATAAACGTCCGTGTTAAAACTATGATTAAATAAACAGATATCAAACTGAAGATGAGAGCTCTACGGTGAGTAATGGTTAACGAGCTAGTCCAGTCGACAATTGCTATTATGTAATGAGTTCAATTTCCACCAAGTACCTTGTATAGATATAGCCTTATGCCAGACTAAAAAAATTAAAATAAATAGTTTTAAACACCTGGTCGTGATCGATGTTGAAAAGTCGTTCTACCTGCCACTTAAACATCTGCCTGGTTTCTAATTCAAGGAATCTTTTTACTGACAACAGGAAGCGAATCACATACGACCCAACGACGATAAGGAGAGTGAAAAAAAAAGATGTTCCGCATAAATGAGCAATGCTGCAAGTAATAATTGAGGGTTTGGCTAAATGGTGAGAGTGTCGAATAATTGGTGAAAGGGTTTCAATGTCCGGATTGAGGGTGTGCGTTTACACATATTCCCTTTGAAAAATAATTAGTGTATCATCATGTACGATTGCTTGCTTTCTTGATTGATTGATTGATTTTAACGATATGTAAACCTGTCTAAGCGTTTATTGCCAAGAGGTTTGGGAATCACGTTCATTGTACGCTTATATTTGTATGATTTTTGTTGTTTTTTCGAAATTTTTCTTTTTTTGGGGGGGGGGTTACTATCCGATCGAATATGAATGATTTTAAAACAGTGCATGTGTTTATGTGTGTGTGTGTATGTGTGTGTGTGTGTGTATGTTTATGTGTACGCGCGCACGTGCACACGCACACGCACACGCATCCAATGTTTGTGTCTAAAAAGTATCGAGACAGAACCTTTATTTACCAAAAAAGAAATGAACATCAAGTGACGCTTTAATTTTCTTCAAAATAGTCATATACAACACCCTTTATTGTTTACACTCTGCTCTTGACTCATACCTAAGCAAGGTTCTCGGGAAGATCAGCAGTTGTCCATGCAGCAAGTTTCCCGTCTTCACGACACTTGTGTGGTTCAAAACAAGGATGCTATATAACTGTGCATGAGTGTGACAACAGAGGTTGCCAGAAAGAATTTGAATCGAACGTCGGACTGTTCAAAGGGGTTTTGAATTAGGATTGACAGATGGATTGATTTTAACATGTCAACCTCTTCAGGGTTATTTTCCAAGTGCTTATCGTATACTAATAATTTGCAAAGAAATTTATTTGACCCATAGATGCGAGCAAAACAGTAACCCCACTCCAAATCAGAGTCGACTTGGGAGTAATGAAAATGAAGGGATACTCCACACTAACCAGATTTCCAGATCTCTAGAACTGGAGTTCCACCATCAGATGCAGTTTCGTGTCATACCTTGTTCACTTCTGGGTCTGTAGAATACATGGATTGCATCTCTGCATAGGAGTAAGACCCCTCTCCCACAACGAGTGTCCTGGATATGAAACTGAACAATCTAATAATGAGGCTCCAGTTATGTTGGGGCTTTAGGGAATACGGAATATCCCTTCATTGGCATCGCTCCCCAATCCACTCTAACCCGGTGCGGTAGCATCTGATAGGGTTCTATCTATGGGTCAAACAGAACTGTTTGATATTTAAACTCAGAGCAAACAAATGATTTATGCTAAATTGAATTGTTTGAAATAGAACAGTATGATTATTTAACTGTGTGTAAACAAGTGACTGATGTTTAATTGAATTGTTAGTGTTACATTGCAATACTTGAAAGTATTTAACTTTGTTGATTATGTTTGCAAATATATATATATATACATATATATATGTATAAACCGCGGTGGTTGATATGCCATAAAACCAGATCAAACCAAACTAGGTCACTTCATGTTATAGATTCTTTCATTTTTTCCAGTTTGTGCATTTTGTTTTGGGGGAGGATCTGAGAATTTTGTCGAAGGCAAATAAACTCACTGTAAAATTTTAGAAATTCAAAAGCTCACAATGGAAAAACAATTGATAATAGAAGTTGTATAAAAAAAATGAACACAAGTGTTCGAATGTTACACCCTGTCATTACCTCCGATAAATAAATAAAGCATTCTGTTTTGATTGAGAAGAAAGGGAAGCAAAAGAACACGCTACGCGTCAGAGAAAAAAACAACAAATATGATCAAAGAGAAAGAAAAGTAAAAGAAAGATGAGACGTGATAACGCTATACATCAGACGATTGTCGTCTGCCTCAATGATGTGGCATGAAGAAAGAAAAGAGCAGAAAGGGATAAAAGTGTATATAGGGAGAGAAAGAAATGGAATTGCTAACAAGATAGATAAAGAGAAAAAAAGCGAGAAAGAGAAAGAGAGAGAGAGAGAAATAGAAAGAAAGAGAATGAGAAAAGAAAGAAATGAAGAAAGCTTATATTGAAAACTTATTTTCAAAGTTTTTTTTTTTTTGCTTAATGAGATATTCCATGAAATAAAAATAACAAATTATTCATTTTTAATTAAAATTTTGGTAATTATTAATCATTACAGGAAAATAATAATAACGTAATAATTGAAATAGATTGAAAATGCTTATACTTTAGATACACTCTCACAATTAGAAAGAAAGGGATTGTCGGGGTTCAGGAATTAAGGCAAGTATTATTAACTTAAAAGATACTAAATGTAGATGGTTTGGTTTGGTTGTACTTTATTGCATATCAACCTTTGTGGGCTATTTAACGTCCAGACCGACCCATTGATATAATGGTTAAAGTGTTCGCCAGTGGTCCAGGAGAGCGGGGTTCAATCTCAGGTCGAGTCATACCAAAGATTCAAAAATGGTACTTGATGCCTCCTTGCTTAGTACTCAGCATTATAAAGTACGGATCAAGGGTAACTATATATATTCATCTATATGTGTGTGTGTGTGTGTGTGTGTGTGTGTGTGTGTGTGTGTGTGTGTGTGTGTGTGTGTGTGTGTGTGTGTGTGTGTGTGTTATTTGCAAGCGAATAGTTTGTAGGTAACATTTGTTTTAAATGAGCCCGACCTCATTTGTGTGCACAAAGGTAAGTGGTTTCAAGTATTGTTATCCAATAATACTAATTCTATCAAACATAACTTATTTGTTTGCTCACAGTTAAATGGTTTCAAGCATCCCCATCCAACATTAATAATTCTATTTGTTTGCGTACCGTTAAAAGGTTAAATATTGCTGACACTAAAATTTTAAATGGTCCCATGTATTTCTATCAAACCCCAATAATTCTTTTCACCATTATTCATTTATTTGTACGGTTACATTTTTCAAGATGAGCAAATTTTTTAAATAATTCTATTTTATTCACTGATGGGGCCCGAACCGGAAATACTTCGCTGAGTTAGAATGGACCAGGGAATAACGACAGTGAAGGGTTACTCTATATTCCCAAAGCTCCAGTACTGGGGCGTCTGCCTCTCTTTTAGATTTGCAGCCCAAGCCTCACTTCGACCAGTCGTGTTTGCTGGTACACGGATCAGGCTGGGTGTGTTTTGGCTTGGTGGTAATCGGTTGAGGCTGCCGGACGTGGGTGCCGGGAAGGCCCAGCATTAATGTCTTGCAGCTGGGACCGGGGTCTTTGAGTCTCGGGGGTGGGCATCCCCCCAGATTCTAACTCTCTCCAGAGAGACTACGTTTATCACCTGACACCTGAGACGCCCCAATTTATGGGAATGCTGACGGGGCTCAAGGCATTTTTGGAACCCCAGGCGAGTGTGGGCTACGGTCCTGCGCCTGTAGCCACAATAAAAAAGGCCTTGAGCTAAACTCGTGCGTCAGTGGGGCGCTCTATGAATACCAGTTCTGGAGCTTCACCATCAGATGCAGTTTAGGGTTATCCCAGAACACCCATTGTAGGGGGATGTCTTATCCCTCCTCAGAGTAATTAAATGTAAAATGTGAATGAACTTTCCTACAAAAATTCACTAAAAATCGTGAAGAAAAAAATTGTTAGTGGTGAGTGTAATATAGCGCCCGCCTTCTACTACTCGAGAATCTAGAGTTCAGCAGTGTGACCGACAAGAAAAGATCAATAAGGAGAATTCCTACTGAAGGTGCATGAGACAGTCGCACACATAACTTGTTTTGATTTTTTTTTATGTAGTTGTAGTTACTGGGGGAGTTGCAAGTCGCAGCATAAATTTTAGGGCTAAGCAAAACTAATGCTTACCCCACTGAGGAAGGATTACAATATGTGAAAGAATAGATATTGTCACGTGATATCCCACTGAGACGATGGAAGTGGGATGACTGCTGTTTGAATTAACAGTAACCCGACTTGGGTGACATCTAGTAGCCCTAACAAAATCGCCTGACCAGCGGGGGAGGAAGGTAGAAGCCAAACGATTGGCTGGGACCCTAAAACGGAAGTAGGGACTCCTTCCCGTCAGCGGAAATAGAAAATAAGAATGTTAGTTGTTTGGCAGGGTTCGTAGCGGGCAGACGAACCATAGCCAGTATTCCGGGTTGAAGACAAAAGAATATCTGAGACACGAGGGACTCCAGGTTCTTCAAGCCAGTGTAAAAAAAAAGAATAAAGTCTATTAGCCCGTGAAAGAAGAAAGATTCTCCAGTGGAACCCCGTCGAAAAATAAGATAAGTAACTTTGGGGCCATTTCTCCTTTATACCCAAACTTTATATACCATCCTCTCTCTCTCTCTCAATTTGAAGAAAAACAAAAGTCAAGAAAAGACATTTATATTCGTGGACTGTCCATTCATTATTATATGTTTGACACTTTGAAAGTGTACCTCTTTGTATAGTAAAGGATTAATGTATTTTTATGTTACCACGTGGTCTAAGTTGTTCTTTGCCGTATCTTCTACGAATTTGTTACCTCATGCTTCCTTTTCAGCTTCTATTCGCCTTATGTTATCTTGCTTAGAATTGTCCAATAAATTCCTTTAAAATATCACACGGGAAACCGGAGTTGCCGACTACTACAATATAATATTATTACGACTAAAACCTATAGGCTCATATCCTCCATTGTCTAGGGAAAGAGGAAGTTTAGCGGCCTAGTGGGTGTGTGGATAGTGTGAAATTTGGAACCCCTTGCCAGCGGCGGTCAGTCTGGCCCTAAATTAATCCCTCACGTAATATGCCAGATCTTATATGCCTGAGAGAAAAACTCTGAGCGAGGACTTATTCTATAGGGGATCAAGTGCCAACCTGCGCCGTCTTCACACGTGCGAAAATTAAAGTCCCGTTTTGGGATTTTAGTCAATTTCGCGTCACAATATTTAGTTAATCGACTTGGAAAATACCACTTCCTATTTTTGAAACCAATCTAGAGAGAAGTTGTAACATCGACAAGAAAGTGAATGGATTTTTTTTTTTTTTTTTTTTTTTTGTGATCAGATGTCTGATTTCACCTTTCCTGATTCGAACCACCTCTTCTCGTCACCATCTCTTCGTCAAATCTTCGTCTATTCATCTCCGTTAACGTTTTTTCGAAACCCTTCCTGGGGTCAATACGAGAGTCATTCAATAAATACGAGGAATTTTTTTACCCGTTTTTTACCTTTTTTTTTATAAATATAAACTCTGCATTGATTCGGAATTGGTTTGGAGCAAGAATTATTTTGGTTTGGTTTGGTTTGGTTTTATGGCATATCAACCTTTGTTGGTTATTTAATACCAAATCAATTTTTATGTAAATAATCTGTTCTATTTAAAACAATTCAGTTTAGCAAAAGTACACAGTTTAATTGTCAAAAACATTTCTATTTCAAACGATTCAGTTTATTCTAGCAGTTCTATATAACAATTCAGTTTAGTGTAAGTACAGTTTCAATGTCAAAAACAGTTCTATTTCAGATAATTCAGTTTAGCATAAGCACGCAGTTTAAATGTAAGTACGGTTTAATTGTCAAAAACATTTCTATTTCAAGCAATTCAGCTTAATCAATTCAATTTAGCATAAGTACGCTGTTAGTTCTATTTAACCCATAGATAGGACCCTATCAGGTGCTACCGCGCCGGGCCAGTGTAGACCTGGGAGCAATGGCAATGAAGGGGTGCTCCATATGCCCCAAGGCCCCAGCATTACTGGGTCCTCAGATTGTTTAGTATCATATGCAGGACGCTCATTGGGGTGGAGTCTTACCCCTCTGCAGAGTTGCAGTCAGTGTATTCTCCAGCCCCAGCCGACTGGTAAAAAGAATTATTTTAATCTTGCAAAAATATTTGTTTTGAGGTTATTCAAATCAAATAGAGTGCTCTAGTCTTAAACAGAGGTCTGTCATGAAATTTTTGCTGGTTCAGAAGTAAGAACCATGTGAAAATTATCGATAAATCTGTTTGAGAACTCAATTTTGCTTTCTAATATGACAATACACCATATAATATGGCACGAGGAATAATATTGTGTATATAACATTTCAATATGGCACAAGGAATAATGTTGTGTAAATAACATTTCTAGATGTATAACTTAAAAACATAATACGATGATTGAATTTCAAATTTGAATTCAGAAGCCCAAATTTAGGAAGCACTTACCCAACCCCTCTGCCACGAGCAGGATGTTACACAAAGTCAGTTTTTAAGCAAAATACTTCTGGTTCGAGTTCGAAGTTTGTTGGGGTTTTTTTTCTTAACCAGTAATTGTGTACAAATTATTCCATGGGGGGTCTTGAAACTGCTTAACTGCGTGAAAACAAATAATCATTATTAAATCGGAATAGTTAGTTGAAACCATATAATTCTGCATGAATTATTAGTATTAGAAAGGAATACTTGATACCATATAACTGTGTGACAGTTATTTGTATTAAGAATCGTTACTTGAAGCTATAATTATTTCTTATGAATGTCAACCAATTGCAGCTTGAAACAATATAAATTTTCGCGAGAAAAAACTGGCTTTGACAACAAATAGCCCATCTCGTCTAGGTTAGTTAGTTGGTTTGGTTTTATGGTATATCAACAATTGTTGGTTAATTAATGCCAAATCCTTTTCATATATATATATATATATATATATATATATATATATATATATATATATATATATAAGATTTGTTAACACATCTTTTATTACCTTTTTAAACAAGCCTGAGCTCATTTTTCGGCCCAGTTAAATGGCTTCAAGTATATCCATCGAATACAAATAATTCAATTTACTATTAATCCTTTGTTTGCACACAATTAAAAGTTTTCAAGTATTTCTACGTAACAGTAACAATGTAATATCAGTCTTTTATTTACAGAAATTTAAACGGATATGCATATATGAATTGTAAGTGAATAGTTTGTTTGGTTTGGTTTGGTTTGGTTTGGTTGGTTGGGTTTTATGGCATATCAACCTTTGTAAGTTATTTAACGCCAAATCCATTTTTATGTAAATAATCTGTTCTATTTAAAACAATTCAGTTTAGCAAAAGTACACAGTTTAATTGTCAAAAATATTTCTATTTCAAACTATTCAAGCAGTTATATGTAACAATTCAGTTAAATGTAAATACAGTTTTAATGTCGAAAAATAGTTCTATTTCAAATAATTTAGTTAAGCATAAGCACGCAGTTTAAATGTAAGTACGGTTTGTCAAAAACATTCCTATTTCAAGCTATTTAGTTTACTCAAACAATTCAGTTTAGCATAAGTATGCCGTTTGTTCTATTCAACCCATAGATTGGGCCCTATCAGGTGCTACCACTCCGGGGCAGAGTGGACCTGGGAGCAATGGCAATGAAGGGGTACTCCGCATTCCCCAAAGCTCCAGCACTGCTGGAACCTCACCATGAGATTGTTTAGTGTCATATCCAGGACACTCGTTAGGGGGGGTCTTGCCCCTCTGCAGAGGTGCAGTCAGTGTATTCTACAGCCCCAGCCGACTGGGCAATGAATAGTTTGAAAGTAATTTCAAAATAAGTTAGAATTAATTTGTTTGGACACTCATTTTGCTATTATTTCTACACAGTTAAATGTTTCACGTATTGCTATCTGACACTAATAATTCTATTCAATAGCAATCAATTTTTGCCGACAGTGAAGTTGTTACAAATATTGCTATTTAACAATAATCATTCTATTCAACACTATACATTCATATACACGGTATAATGATTCCAAGTATTGTGATGAATCACAAACAATTCAATTCAACATCAATTATTTGTTTAGACACTGTTAGATGGTCAAACAATTCAATTAATCCAGAGATTGAACCCTATCAGGTGCTATTACTCCTGTTCAGAGAGGACCTGGAAGCAATGTCAATGAAGGGGTACTCCACATTCCCCAAAGCCTTGCCATCAGATTGTTTAATGAACTTGGTGGGGGTTTATCCTTCTGCTGGGATGCAGTCAGTGTATTCTACAACCTCAGCCAACGGGGCTGAACTCATCTAGGCAGGTTGGTTGAGTTTTATGGCATAACAACTTAAGTGGGTTATCTTAGACCAAATCCTATGTTGTTGGGCTGCAGTCCTTCTTTTAAGCATGTTTGATTGAATAATAAAGACACATTTTGTCCATATAATTTTATTTGGATCCTTTCAAGTTTCCTGATAAGTGTCTTGGAATTAGTAGATGAATTAACCGAAATTATCCCGAGCGTTTCGGACCATTCATAGTCCATCATCAGGGATGGTTTGCATGTGTAAAGATTGTTTATAAAAGTTTTTTTTAAATATTCTATTTCTTTTGATAGTATTCTATTTCTGTTGACTGCGTTCTGTTTTAAATTCATTCGATGTCATCGATATTTCAGTTTAATCCAACCGCGTTTCCGTAATTTTTACAATGTTACAAAAAAACCTAAACACTTGTCAAAAAACTTGAAAGGATCGTAATAAAATTATATAGACAAAATGTGTCTTTATTATCTAAGCAAACATATATATATATATATATATATATATATATATATATATATATATATATATATATATATATAATGAGTAAATGAATAGTTTGAGCTTATTTTTCAAAGATCTGAATGGTATTGCTATTTATTATTTGTACACTGTTAAAAGGCTTTAAGTATATCTATTTTAGAGTAAAAATTCTATTTGATATTAATAATAATCACCAGTAAAATATTTCAAGTATTACAATGTAACACTAATAATTCAATTTAACATTGACAATTTGTTAGCACACGCTAAAATTGTTTCAAGTATAATAACTGACTAAATAGTTGCATTTGACTCGTAGATGGAACCCTAACAGGTACTACCAATCCGGGTCAGAGACTTGGGGTACTTTACATTCCTCAGAGCTCTAAAACTGCAGCCTCATCCTCAGATTGCATAGCTTTATATCCAGAACACTCCTTATGGGAGGATGTCTTATCCTTCTGCAGAGTTGTCCCACCTCGGATTTCCGGGGACAAACTGGCGTCAACGACTAGTTGATCTTATTGTGCTAACCACCTGTTCCTAGGGGCCTCTTCTCCAGGCAACACCTGCTTGGTAAGGCTGAGTTTATCGCTTGGCGCCCGAGGCTCACCAAAAATAAGAAATGCCGAATAACGCTTTTACTATAGAAATGCATTGAAAATCATGAAGGAAACTGTCGTAAAATTAATCCAAGGAATACTCACAGATTTATTATTGGCTACGTTTCTTTCTTTGGTTCATTTATAGCATATCAACCATTGTGGGTTATTTGATGGCAAAGTCATCATGGTACGTAGAAGGACAATAGTGATACAATTCAACCCACAATTTGGGAGGGGATAAGGGGGTTCATGCCTTTCCCGGGGTATTCGTACGAAAGTTAACGTAACGGCACGACTGGAGTTCGAACTCGTTTCTTATGATGTTGTAGGCCAGCGCGTTATCTACTTCACAACGGAGACTCCCCGTTCAATGATTGAATAGTTCTTACGAAAAAAATTATCCGTAGAATTAAGTGAGATTTTTTTTCGTAAACTTCATCATGTGAAAAAAAAATTAATTTATCGATCGCAGCCAAACTATTTGTCGGTCACATGACCATGACGTAAAAAGAAAAAGATATCTAGGTGAAAAATCATAAAAATTCTGGTCATTCAACGAAGCGTAGAATTTGCCAGATTATTCAAAGTCTGCCATCAATGTTTCCTTTCATTTCTGTCAATTCTTGACGTGGTGTTTTTGTTTGACAATAAACATATAAAGATAAACAAATATTCCACAGCTGGTCCCGTCAAGTAAATTAACATTCATGCCACGTGTTAAGATGAAGTTAAGCACTGTCTTTTGACGATGTTAAAGAAATATTAGAAGCGTCTTTCAAGTTCACTCATCTCTTCGTTGCTTGATTATGGAAAAAAAAAAGTGATCTTAGATTACTTCATTACCAAAAACTAATCTACCTTAAAGAGATTAGGCTCAGTTAAGTATACAAAATGGTGTGTTCAATAAGAATTAGGACTGAAGCTGTATTTACAAAGACAGAAATGAACGAGGAATGAAACGTTATTTTTCTTCGAAAAAGCTCCCCTTGACGTTTAGAATATTCATTCCAGTGAGTTTTGCATAAGTCGAAGCAGATATGAAATTCTTCTTTTTAATTGTTATGATTAGGTTGACTTTTTTTTTCAAAAGAAATTTAGTCTTGTTATTTAAGATGCCGAACTTGTATTTAAAAAAAATAAGCAGAAAAGAAATGTTTGTTTTTGGGGGGTAAAATAGTAACTCAATATTTAATACACATCGGATACAGTTTACAATTTTTGCTTAATCTGTACCGCAAAAATGCAAGGAGGTGAGGCAGAACACACACACACACACACACACACACACACACACACACACATATATATATATATATATATATATATATATATATATATATATATGGAAACATACAGCAAAAACTCATCAAAGCAATATTTCTATTTAATATTTAATATCTAATATATTTCTATTTAAACAACAAGAGAATAAAGAAAGTCCTAGTCCAATTTGCAAGTGAATGATAATTCTTTGGGGTCCTTATACGTAAAAGGTAGAACAGATAGATGCATACATTTCCCAAAAACATTCGCCCGAATTGAAATACAATCAGCTTCGTCCATGATTTGAACCCGAGTAGTCGGTTCTATTTCCGATGGTGAAACTGTTGCAGATTGATATTTTTGTAGGGTCTGCCTCTGCAAGAGGAATTTTCAATTTATATAATCATGTTGACAATATTGGAAGCCGAATATGATCAATGTAATTTTCCTAATTTTTCGCAAGAGGAGATAGTGTGGATACGCTACAGTCTCCATCAATCTGGGCACCTCTAGTGGTGTAATGGTTAGCAAACTAGACAAGCAAACCTACACGAGTGAGTTCGCGTTTCATTGGGTGCCCCATTCATTTGGCCTTGTGCTACATCGAAGCAAAGAGTTTCGTAAATTACTACAGTCTCCATCAATCTAATACACTAAAGAATTTTACTGGAAACTTTTGACGAAACTAAGATTAGATTTTTTTCTAATAACGAAAACCACATGTATTATGTTTTAAAAGTTGATATAGTTCTTTTTCATTTTGATTGGTTGTCTAATATCCCTTTTTGAGGGAAGACTCGGTATCGTAGTGGCTAACGTGCTGGACTGTGATATTGTAGTTAGAGAGTTCAAACTCCAGTCACGCAATTACTTTCCCTTTCTGGGGGAAAGGTATGAACCCGGCTTATCTCTTAGTTATGAGTTATATCGTACCTCTACTTATCTTCTACGGATATAGTTTTGGCATTAAATAATCCACGAAGGTTGATATGTCATTAAAGAAAGAAAACAAACAAAACCAAACATTACTTTTTCAAATGGAAGACCAAAATCCAGACTTACTTTGCTGGGTTGTTTTTTTTTTAAATCTTTTATTCTAATTAGTAAAATAATTTGTCAAAGATATCTTAAAGCATTGCATCCTTTCTTAGAGATACATAGACACATTTGCTTAACAGAAAAAATGTCTTATATAAGAAGTATAAAAACTAATGATGGCTAAAATTTTCACGCTTAATTTGCGATACTCGAATATTTTAAGCAATTACATGATTCAAAGAAACTATTCTCAATTTAAAATTCTTGATATACCGATATAATAATGATTCTTCATTCCTTTCTAAATGTAAGGATTGATATCATCAAGGACGCCGTTGGAAACGGGAACCCAACAAGTTCTCAGATCATCCTGCACAATATAAAAAAAATTGATTTTTTTTCTCTGAGTCACTAAAAGTCGATTAGTGAACATGATAATTTCTTTAAAACAAACTAAAAATGAAAAGAAAAGACTATTCATTTTTCTTTATTTTCCATTGACGTCACTGTCGCCATTAAAACAATGATTCCATGTATTCGATGACCTAAAAATGATCGGATCCTCTTTTGTTCTTTATTAATATTCGATCTGTTTGATTTTGTATTTATTTACCAATTGATCCGGACCAATTATCATTGAGGATTTCCACACCTCGGACCATAATATCATCAGCGAAGTATTTTATGGATCGTTTGTTATCTTCCTTTATGACGCATGCGTAGTCGGCCACATTATTCTTCGGTATAGGTTCCTTGCGACTGACACTCAAACAGCCATTTCTCTTTTATTCTAAATACTTGACCAGAGTTATTTTGGTAGGCATTTGTTTTTCTTTGTCTTTAAATTTTTGTTGTTATTTAATAATGAATTAATACCTTATATTGTTTGCAGTCTTTTGATTTTATATATTGATTTATCCTTTGACCTTCCCAGCATTTTTTACCACGTATCTACCTATCTATCTATCTATGTATCTCTATGTTCGATCAATCGATTTATCAATCGATCGATTGATATTTCTTTCTTTCTTTCTTTCTTTCTTTCTTTCTTTCTTTCTTTCTTTCTTTCAATCGTTTCACAATTTCTTCATTTTACATATGAATATATATATAATTTTGTTTTCTATTTTCCATTTTTTATACTTCGTTTCTTTCTTTTATATTTTTCTCCCCCTTCAATTCTCTTAATTTATGCTTTTTCTTATTTTTATTCAACTCTGTGTCACTCTTCTTTCTTTCTTTCTTTCTTTCTTTCTTTCATATTTTTTCAATTATCTTTATATTTTCTTTTCTCTTATCATTATATGATCTTTAAATTTTCTTCTCTAACTTCAATTTATTTTTCTTTCGTTTTCCTTTCTTTCTTTCTTTCTTACTTTCTTTCTCTCTCCCTCTTTCTTCTACTCTTTTTCTTTCTTTCTTTCTTTCTTTCTTTCTTTATTTATTTATTTATTTACTTATTTATTTATTCATTTATTTATCTACTGTTTCTTACTTATTTTTTCTATTATCTTTATATATGACCTCTCCGAACTACTCACGATTATTCTTTCTTTCTTTCTTTCTTTCTTTCTTTCTTTTCTCTTCTCTTCTGTTTTATTTTCTTTCCTTCTACGTTCTTTCTCCTATTTCTTTTTTCTTTTTTCTCACGTGCTTTATTAATTCTTAATTTAATTTTTCTTTCTTTCTTTCTTTCTTTGATTTTATTTTCTTTCTTTCAACTTTCTTTCATTCCTCTATTTCTTTTCCGTTTTTCACTCACTTGTTTCATTCATTCTCAATTTTCTTTCTTTCTTTCTTTCTTTCTTTCTTTCTTTCTTTCTTTCTTCTCAGTTTAGCCTTATCTTTCCATATGTCTCTTTATTCTTTTCTTTGCTTCCGTTTCTTTCCTACCTTCTTTTTTTATTTTACGTCAAATTTTTTCTTTTAATTACTATTTAATTCTGAAAAGAAAGCGCATAGGCGTTCCTCGTTTCACTTATTCAATCGTTTCACTTCGCTTCAATCGCCAAAATTATATATATATATATATATATATATATATATATATATATATATATATATTCTCTAAGATTAATAAGGCCACAAAGGAATTTTAATGTGTCACTTTGGGGTTTTATTTTATATAATTATACTCCACACGCATTTTTAACTTTATAGTCCTCTTTAGGAGACTAGTAATGTCCAGAGTTGCCTCTGCTTCTAGCTTCTTTTTTTTAAAGCAGAGGCAACCCACAACATTATTGCTATTCTTCGAGCGCTGGTATGATGAGAACAAAATAGGTGCTCAGAATAATATCATCAAACTTAGGGGTAAAATTCATACGGTAAAGCATATATATATATATATATATATATATATATATATATATATGTATAATATTATATTATGGGATTGTTGGTCGTCAGTAAATCACTATGTGGTTATGTGTCGAACCAAGTGCAATATAATATGGAGAGTGAAATTTATTCTACTAAACTATTCATTTAAAAATGCACATTTGATTTAAAATAGTAATGTCTTGAATCTCAGCTGTATTATGTGTTGTTTAAATGAAGAATGAAGACTTATGAGACTTATGCGACTTAATTTTCAGGGAAAACTTTACTTTTGGAAGACGAACTTCTAAATTTGCTAAAGAAAACCCCCAAAATTGCCCCCCCCCCGAAAAGAAAGGAAAAAGAAAAAAAAATCCAAAACACCTCAAATGTAGTCTAACACGTGCTAAAGACGAAAGCCATAAAAGAGTTGACTCCTCCTCTCTCTTTCTTTCTCTCTCTCTCTCTCTGTCCACCACTAGATGACCATGTAATATACCCCAAAATTTCTTTGAATTTTAACATCCAGCAGTCCTGGACTTTAACTAAGTTAAAACTTAAGATAAAAAAAAGAGAAAATTTTTTTTTTTTTTTTTTTTTTTTACTACCGCGTACACATGGGAAGCAGCATGATGTACGTGTGAGTCTTGCGGCTTAACGCTCAAGATAGTCAGTTCGATCGGGGAACTACTGCTGCTCATCTATAAGAGTGGCTTCTATAGATGAGAACAAAACAGCCATCGAAAGATAACCATGACTCGTACTCAAACCAGATCCATAAACCGCATCGCTCTTCGCGCGGGTAAAAAAGGGGCGCGTCCTGCTGAGGTTGGAGCCCTGGCCTCAGTGTTCGAAAAATCAGCTACAGAGCTCAAACTCAAACAAAAACTACTAAAATGCAAACAAACAATACAGATAGCAACATTTAACGTGAGAACCCTAAATAGAATAGGTCAACTATCAGAGCTAACTGCATCAGCCGTAAAACATAAGATAGATATAATTTGCATACAAGAGCACCGATACGCGCACACCGAAGATATCAAGTATCACGAAACTGGTAATGGATGGATGCTGGTGACTGTATCGGCATGGAAAAACTCGGTCAATGCATCGGTAGGAGGGGTGGGAATACTTCTAGGACCAAGAGCGTTAAAAACACTGAACAGCATTGAGAGAATACAACCTAGGATGATGGCCGCAACGTTTAATGGCAACCCCAAAGCAACAATTATCTCCTGCTACAGCCCTACCAATGTTAGCGAAGACAACGAAATAGCCACCTTCTACGAAGATCTATCCTCCCTAGTACGTAGCATTCCGAAACACAACCTGCTAGTCATTGGCGGAGATTTGAATGCACAAATCGGGAAAACAGACACAACAAATACAGCCTACACTGCGCGTCTAACAGGAATGGACAGCATTTAATAGATTTCATGATAGAAAATAGATTAACATGCCTCAATACAAACTTTCAAAAAAGGGAGGGGAAATTATGGACCTACACATACGCGAATAAGAGTAAAGCACAGATAGACTACGTCCTTATAAACAGGAAATGGAAAAACAGTGCGATGAATTGCGAGGCATACTCCTCTTTCGAGGGTGTGTCCTCCGATCATCGAATAGTTACGGCCAAAGTACGACTAAGCCTAAGAAAAAACGCCACACGTAAAGCGACGACCAAGCACTATGACTGGGCCCTACTCAACAACAGAGATATTAGAGATAAGTATGCATTAGAATTAAGAAACAGATTCGAAGCACTACAAGAGAAGGCAGAAATAGGCACCCCAAATGACGAATATGAAAATTTTGTAGAAGCACACCTGGAGGCGGCAGAAAAGTGTATTCCAACAAAGCCTAGAACTAAATATAGAGTCCCTTGGGAAACGCTAGCGGCTAGAGAAAAACGTGCACTTGTGAAGACTGCCTCCAAAAGCTATCGAAAGAACCCAACAAACACAAATGCACGAAAACTAGAAAAGGCACAACATCAATTAACAGGAATATACCTAAAAGAACAGGCAGAATACGTACAAAATCAGATAGATAAGATTAGAGACTCGGTGGAAGATAGGCAATCCAGGATAGCCTGGCAAACAATAAACCAAGTAAGTGGAAGGAAGAGCACAGCCAAAGCAAAATTGAAAGCTGCAAGCCAACAAGAAAGAGTAAAACTGTGGGAACAGCATTTCAAAAATCTACTAGGAAACCCACCGGAAATAACGGATGAACCGATCACCAGAATTATTAGTAAGCAATTAGACGTAAAACTAGGTCCTTTCACCAAAGAAGAACTAGACTCGGTTCTCAGAAGAATTAAAAATAGGAAAGCGGCGGGGCTAGACGAGATCCCCCCAGAAGTGTGGAAGACGAGACAATTCGACGATATACTGCTCCGGCAATGCAACGCAGTCTATAGTCAAAATAGGATAGAACGATGGACGAAGGGATGCATCCTTCCATTCCCTAAAAAAGGCGACCTCGGACTAGCCAAGAACTACCGAGGGATAACACTTACATCCATAGCAGCCAAAATCTACAATGCCCAACTACGAAACCGCATAGAACCCAAAATAGACAACATCCTTAGGAAAAACCAAAATGGCTTCCGGAGAAATAGATCCACAACCTCACAAATACTGACCATCCGTAGAATCCTGGAAGGCGTTCGGGCAAAAAACTTACAGGCGACATTACTATTTGTCGACTTTACCAAGGCATTCGATTCCATACACAGAGGGAAGATGGAGCAAATCCTACTAGCATACGGCCTACCAAAAGAAACCGTAGCAGCGATAATGATTCTCTACAGAAACACCAAAGTGAAAGTACGTTCACCAGATGGAGACACGGAATACTTCGACATAGTTGCAGGAGTACTACAAGGAGACACACTAGCCCCGTACCTCTTTATCATCTGTCTAGACTATGTGCTTAGGACTTCGATCGACAAAATCAGAGAAAATGGCTTCTAGCTGACTAAGAGAAGAAGCAAAAGGTACCCCGCAAAAACAATCACGGACGCCGACTACGCTGATGACTTGGCGTTACTAGCGAATACGCCTAATCAAGCAGAGACACTACTGCATAGTCTGGAACGAGCCGCAGCTGGCATTGGCCTCCATGTCAATGCAAACAAAACCGAATATATGTGTTACAACCAAACGGGCAACATTGCCACACTAGACGGAGCCTCTCTGAAACTAGTCAACAAATTCACCTACCTAGGAAGCAGCGTCTCATCAACCGAGAAAGACGTCGACACACGACTGACGAAGGCATGGACAGCTATCGATAGGCTCTCGATCATATGGAAGTCGGACCTAACTGATAAAATGAAACGCAGTTTCTTCCAGGCAGCGGTTGTGTCGATACTGCTATATGGATGCACCACATGGACGCTTACGAAGCGGCTGGAAAGGAGGCTGGACGGAAATTATACAAGAATGTTGAGAGCAGTATTAAACAAGTCCTGGCGACAACACCCCACGAGACTCCAACTATACGGACACTTGCCCCCCATCACAAAAACTATACAAGTTCGACGAACCAGACACGCAGGACACTGCTGGAGAAGCAAGGACGAGCTCATAAGCGATGTACTCCTGTGGACCCCCACACATGGATGTGCAAGAGTGGGACGACCAGCACGAACCTACATACAGCAGCTGTGTGAGGACACGGGATGTAACCCTGAAGACCTGCCGGAGGCGATGAGTGATAGGGAGAAATGGCGAGAGACGGTCAGGGATATCCGCGCCGGCGGCGCAACATGATGATGATGATATATATATATATATATATATATATATATATATATATATATATACCGGCCATAAAAAACTCCCAGCATTTTCTAATAGAATGTTGATTTTCATTTTGCTTGTTTTTGTTTGGGTTTTATGGCATATTAACCTTTCAAGGTTATTTAGAGCCAAATCCATTTTTATACAAATAAAAAGTTCTATTTCAAAGAATTTAGTTTAGCATAATTACACAGTTTAATTGTCAAAAGCATTTCTAATTCAAGCTATTTAGTCAAACATTCCTTATTCAAACAA
>OY757913.1:61114298-61346798 GCA_963585895.1 Sepioteuthis lessoniana | reverse complement strand
AGGAAAAGGATTTTTGCCCTCCCTTTCATTTCGGTGTAATAGCAATTGAAAAAGGAGCTTTCGGGTTGTTCTCGACTACGGTCGCTAACTTTACTTATATATATATATATATATATATGTGTGTGTGTGGGTGTGTGTGATCTTACCCTATCTTATATAAATATATATATATATATATATATATATATATATATATATATATATCGAGAGAGAGAGGGAGGGAGAAATATTTATATAAACAGGACTTGGTATTAAATAACCCACAAGGGTTGATATGCCATAAAATACTACCAAACCAAAGCATCATGCTAGATTCTTTACTAAAAATTTCATGTATTTGAAAAAACACGATTTTCATATAGAATAGGTCTTTTACAAGTATAGATCCAAAAAAAGTTTCTGTAAAAGTTTGATTTTCGTTTAAACCAAAGATAAGTAAGTTGGCCTACAGTAGTCGAGGGCGACTCAAAGGCTCCCTTTTCAATAGCTATAGTACTGAGGTGTAAAGGAGGACCCTAACCCTTTCCCTGGATCTCCGCATACCCTGAATCCATACCTTATAATGCTGAGTGTTGAGTAAGGAGGCATCAAGTACCCTTTTTTGACTCTTTGGTATGACTCAACCTGGGATTGAACCCCGGTCTCCCGAGCCATTGGCGAACACCTTGGTCTTTATCATTTCTTAATGAAGATTATACAAGCAAAGCAGATATTATTAGGTATTATCAATCAAAAACCAACAGCATTGGTACTCTGTTACCAAAAATGTGGCGTAATGGTTAAAGCGCTGGACTGCGCTATTGTAATATGCGAGTTCAAACTCCAGTCGCGCAATTTCGTTCACTTTCGGATAATGTATGAACCCCCTTATCCCCCCATGTATAGGTTAAATAGTGACACTAATGTCCTTCTAAAAAAACGATGGATTTGGTATTAAATAACCCCTGAAGGATAATATACCATTAAATAACTAACTAACAAATAAAAATATGAATTTCTAGTATTCTAAAAATAAGTATACCTTTTTTATTGCAATTTCATTTTCGGTCACCTAATTTCCCTGGCGTGGAGTTTATCCATAAATGATAACTAATAGTATCCGTTTTATTGTATAATGTTCTACTAAAAAAATAAAAGCCTGTTATCTTTAGTTTTACAATGAATTTAGTTTCATTGGAGTCTACGAATGGTCGTTAAATATATATATATATAAAACAGCCATCGAAAGATAACCATGACCCACACTCAAACCACTTACACAAACCGCATCGCTCTTCGCGCGGGTAAAAAAGGGGCGCGTCCTGCTGAGGTTGGAGCCCTGGCCTCGGTGTTCGAAAAATCAGCTACAGAGCTCAAACAATCAAAACTACTAAAATGCAAGCAAACACTACAAATAGCCACATTTAACGTAAGAACCCTAAATAGAATAGGACAACTCCCAGAGCTAATCGCATCGGCCGAAGAACATAAAATAGACATAATATGCATACAAGAACTCAGATACACGCACTCCGACTCCGAAGATATCAAATATCACGAAACTAGCAATGGCTGGTCGCTCGCCACTGTATCCGCATGGAAAAACTCTGTCAACGCCGCAGTAGGAGGGGTAGGATTACTTATAGGACCTAGAGCATTAAAAACGGTTAATAGCGTTGAGAAAATACAACCTAGAATGATGGCAGCTACATTCAACGGAAACCCCAGAGCAACAATCATCTCATGCTACAGCCCCACCAATGTTAGTGAAGAAAATGAACTAGTCACCTTCTACGATGAGTTATCCTCATTAGTGCGTAGCATCCCGAAACACAACATGTTAGTCATTTGTGGAGACATGAATGCCCAAATCGGGAAAAACGGAAACAACAAATACAGCCTCCACAACACGTCAAATAGGAATGGGCAACATCTAACAGATTTCATGATAGAAAATAGATTAGCATGCCTCAATACAAACTACCAAAAAAGAGAGGGCAAACTATGGACATACACGTACGCAAACAATACTAAAGCTCAGATAGACGACGTCCTTATAAACAAGAAATGGAAAAATAGTGCATTGAATTGCGAGGCATACTCCTCTTTTGAGAGTGTATTCCACCGACCACCGAATAGTCACGGCGAAAATACGGTTAAGCCTACGAAAAAACGCCAAACGAACAGCGACCACCAAACACTATGACTGGGCCCTATTAAACAACAAAGATATAAGAGATAAATACGTATTAGAATTAAGAAACAGATTCGAAACACTACAAGAAAAGACGGAAAAAAGTACACCAAACGACGAATATGAAAACTTCGTCAATGCACACCTCGAGGCAGCAGCAAAATACATTCCAACAAAACTTAAAACTAAATATAGAGTCCCATGGGAAACTTTAGCTGTGAGAGAAAAACGTGCACTAGTGAAAACAGCCTCCAAAAACTATCGAAAAAACCCAACAAACACAAATGCCTTAAAACTAAAAACGGCACAATATCAATTAGCAGGCATATATATAAAGGAACAGACAGAATACATTCAAAATCAGATAGATAAGATCAGAGACTCGGTGGAAGATAGACAATCTAGAATAGCCTGGCAAACAATAAACGAAGTGAGCAGAAGAAAGAACACAGCCAAAGCAAAACTTAAAGCAGCAAACCAACAAGAAAGAATAAAACTGTGGAAACAGCACTTCGAAAACTTACTTGGAAACCCACCAAAAATAACGCATGAACCAATCACCAGAATAATTAGCAAACAATTAGACATTAAACTAGGACCGTTCACACAAGAAGAACTCGACTCGGTTCTCAAAAAAATTAAAAATAGGAAAGCTGCAGGGCTGGACGAAATTCCCCCGGAAGTATGGAAGACCAGACAATTCGACGACATACTGCTCCGCCACTGCAACGCAGTATACAATCAAAATCCGATAGATAGATGGATGAAGGGATGCATACTCCCCTTCCCTAAAAAGGGGGACCTCGGATTAGCCAAAAACTACCGAGGCATGACACTTACATCCATAGCTGCCAAAATCTACAATGCCCTACTACGAAACCGAATAGAACCCAAAATCGACAACATACTTAGAAAAAACCAAAATGGCTTCCGAAGAAATAGATCCACGACCTCACAAATATTAACCATCCGCAGAATCCTGGAAGGTGTACGGGCAAAGAACCTACAAGCGACATTAATATTTGTCGACTTTACCAAGGCTTTCGACTCCATTCACAGAGGAAAGATGGAACAAATCCTACTAGCGTACGGCATACCTAAAGAAACCGTAGCGGCAATAACAATTCTCTATAGAAACACTAAAGTAAAAGTACGATCACCGGATGGAGACACAGAATACTTTGACATTGTAGCAGGAGTACTACAAAGGGACACGCTGGCCCCGTACCTCTTTATCATTTGTCTAGACTACGTACTAAGAACATCGATTGACCAAATCAAAGAGAATGGCTTCGAACTGACGAAGAAAAGAAGCAGAAGATACCCCGCAACAACAATTACCGACGCCGACTACGCCGATGACATAGTGATACTGGCAAATACACCTGACCAAGCCGAAACTCTTCTGCATAGTTTGGAACGAGCAGCAGCAAGCATAGGCCTCTATGTTAATGCACACTAAACGGAATATATGTGCTATAACCAAACGGGGGACATCTCCACTCTAGAAGGAACCCCACTTAAACTAGTAGACAAATTCACGTACCTAGGAAGCAGCGTCGAATCAACCGAAAAGGACATCGAAACGAGGCTAACGAAAGCATGGACAGCTATCAATAGGCTATCGATTATATGGAAATCAGACCTAACCGATAAAATGAAACGCAGCTTCTTCCAGGCAGCGGTCACATCGATACTGCTATATGGATGCACTACATGGACGCTAACAAAACGGCTGGAGAAGAAACTGGATGGCAACTACACAAGAATGCTGCGTGCAATCCTGAACAAGTCCTGGCAGCAACACCCCACAAGACACCAACTGTACGGCCACCTGCCCCCTATCACGAAAACTATTCAAGTTAGACGAACCAGACATGCAGGACACTGCTGGATAAGCAGAGATGAACTCATAAGAGATGTACTCTTATGGATCCCCACACATGGCCGTGCAAAAGCAGGACGACCAGCTCGAACGTACATTCAGCAGCTATGTGAGGATACAGGATGTTGTCCTGAAGACCTACCTAGGGGGATGAACGATAGGGAGGAGTGGCGAGATAGGGTCAGGGATATCCGTGCTACCAGCGCGATATGATGACGATATATAACTTCTCGGTCAATCAGAAAACGAATTTACAAACGTAAGAAAACCATTAAATCAACGACGAAAAGAATATGTTAATAAAGAATGATGTATAAACTAATCACAAGTTTAACTTTAAAGACTCCGAAATTTTAGTTAGTATGCATAATTCTAAAAACGGGAGGTGTTCTCGTGGTGTAATGGTTAAAGCGCTGGACTGCGGAATCGTAGTAAGCGAGATCAAATTCCGCTCGTGTTATTACGTTCACTTTCGGTCAGTTACAGTTGAGAAAGGTTTGAACCCCCTTATCCTCCAGCAATTGGTTAGATAGTAACACTACTGTCCTTCTAAAAGGATGAATTTGGTATTAGATAACCCAAGACTCTTGATATGCCATTAAACAACAAATGTTTTTTTTAAAAAACACAGTAAGATGGTTGAATGTAGCATTAGTTCTAATTATAACATTATCAAATAAAGACCAAGGATTTTGTTTGTTTTTTCAATTTACTTTCTTATTCATTCAAATTTGAGCTAAAAATTTACAAGATTCCTTATCTAAATTAGTCAGATTTTATCAATTATTTTTTTAAGTTTATACCAGCTTGTAATGTTGTTCAATTATATATAAGATGATTATTCTACCTAAATCACAAATAGCTACATAATAAAAAAACAATTTTTTTAGTGAATAGTAAAGATGGCGACCTTAGTCTTGGGTGACCTGAAGGCTCCCTTTTCAATAGCTACTACACCAAGGTGTAGGGGAGGACGCTACTCTGTTCCCTAGATTGCTCCACGTCACCCTTGATCCTTACCTTATAATGCTGTGTGCAAGGCGGCATGGAGAACCATTTTTTGAGTCTTTAGTATGATTCGACATGGGATTGAAGCCTGGTCTCCCGAGCCAATGCTAATAGCGATAATAGAATGCTAAGACTTTTCTCATTTTTTCGTTTCTTTTTTTTTTAATTAGAATACAGCACCACAAATTAACATTGACTTGATGATGGTTTAATAAAATGAAAAATAAAAAACGATACGTCTAACATTGGCAAATACTTCAGATATTCATAAAATGATCGTCTGAATACCTTGTTTTTTCTTATATATATATATATATATATACATTATGGTGTATTTTGGCAGCAAGTCATAGTTCAAGCAGGCTTTGTCATAGACCACAGAGTATTTTTTTATATGATCTTCATGTTTAGACGTTTAAATCTTCTTGTTCCTTTTCGTCTGTTGGGGTCCATATATATATATATATATATATATATATATATATATATATATATATATATATATATATATTTAAGTTGAATGACGGTAGCGTTTGCTTGCCAGACTAAAAAATCAGCACTGAAGATCTGACTTATACAAGAAATCGAACAGCCTAACTGGATGTGGTGGTAAACATGCAATAATTTTAGGCTTACAACAAACCTCTCTCCCCCCCTCTCTCTCTCTCTCTCTTCACACAAGCACAAAGACACATACACGCATAAATACAAACACACACACACACATACATATATTTCGTGTGAAGTATTCACGCACACACACACACGCACACAAACACACACATACGCAAACACAAATATATTCACACACAGAATTCTCTCTTGAAGGTCAAGCGTCGTTAAACTCAGAGTTGTGGAAAGCATTATCTTTTATATTCTAATTTTCATTTCTTTTTTGTTTTACTCCCGTTTTAGTTTTTAAAAACTAACGGTGGTTATGCCATTATATATATTTTAAAATAAGAAGGTCCACGAAGAGATTAGTGGGTGTGGGAGGAGTAAGGAAGTCAATTCCCCAGTGTTGATTGGGTTAGGGTTAGGGTTACTATGTTGAGGTTTTAAGGGAGTTCAGGAAGTGATTCCGTCAGAAGAGACCAGCACTCTTCAAATCGGGTCAGCAGCATTTCCACCAGGACAATGCACCAGTCCACAACTAGAGTTTTTTTTCAAGGCGCCTCTGGTGGTGTAATGGTTAGCAAGCTCGACTAGCAAACCTACACGAGTGAGTTCGAGTCTCATTGGGTGCCCCTTTCATATGGCCTTGTGCCACATCTAAGCAAAAACGCTTAGTAAATTACCACAACTAGAGTTTCATGTGTGTACTATCAATAAAAGTGCTCATACGAAAAAAGTCTTGAAACTTATATATATATATATATATATATATATATATATATATATATATATATGTATGAAAATTTAGATTGCGATACTCCAGGGTAGAATGTGTTTGCCTGCCTTAATTACAACATTCGATACCATTGTTCTTACCAGAGCTCGATCTCAAACCTCGGTCACCGGAAGTATATTTGTAACTATCTCAACCAAGTTTGAGTTTCTTTCGTTCTTTCTCATTTTTTTAACTTTTTTTTTCTCCTTGGCCAAGTCGGTTGCATCTCTGCGGGGGGGATGATATTCCCAACAACGAATGTCCTGATATGACACTAAACAATCTGATGATGAGGCTCCAGTAATGCTGGAGCTTTGGGGAATGTGGAGTATTTCTTTATTGCTCCCTGGCACACTTTGGCCCGGAGTGATAGCACCTGATAGGGTCCTATCTATGGGTCAAATAGAACTAAAATGTGTACTTAAGCTAAATAGAATAGTATAAAATAGAACTGTTTATATGAATAAAAATTGATTTGGCATTAAATAACCAACAATGGTTGATATGCCATAAAACCGAACCAAATTCTTTTTCTCTTTATATTCTTTACTTTTTCATCCTAACTTTTGATGTTTCCTATTCCTCTTTTTCTTCTTCTCTGATGGTAACCCCCTATATAATTTGGTTTAAACACCCTAGTCTCGGCCATAGTTCGATCACGTTTACTTTCGATCCAATCCTACTCGTCACCAGATGGTCACGATCCAGGAAACAAATGATCACATAGAGAAACATATACATTCTCCACCCCGACAGAAATTCTCGCAAACGCCCAAGACACACGCACTGGCCAGGATGTTGCTCGTTACGCCTCTAGGCTATAAAAAGACACGCTTGTATATATACACATAATGCCAACGTAATTAATTCTCTCTCATTTATATATATATATATATATATATATATATATATATATATATATATATATATATATATATACATATATATATATATATATATATATATCTTCTATTTCAATCTATTTATATCAATCCATCAATTTATCTATCTACAAGGATATATGCGCGCACACAGACACACACACAAATATATATATATATATATATATATATATATGAAGGTCTTGTGGCTTGTACAGAATTTAAATATTATTTTTAAAAGCATATGCGTAATAGAATATTCTTAAAATGATTACAATATCTTAAAATGCTATATATATATATATATATATATGCACACATATACGAGGATCATTAAATAAGTTTCCAGACTTTTTTCGTATGGGCACTTTTATTGTTAGTACACGCATGAAACTCTAGTCCCCTTCAAAGTAATCTCCTCCGGCTGCAATGCACTTGTAGCGTTCCAACAACTTCTGGAAGGCCCCATGGAAGTCCTCTCGTGTGAGTGTGTCAATGACCTTCGTCACAGCCTCTTTCATCTCCTCAATTGTCTCATAACGACAGCCTCTGAGCTCAGGGAATAACCAAAAGTCACTGGGAGCAAGGTCTGGACTGTAGGGGGGCTGAGGAACTGTCTTGATGCCCATCTTGCTCAAATGGTCTGTGACAAGGATGGAGTTGTGGACTGACGCATTGTCCTGCTGAAAATGCCACTGACCCGATTTGAAGAGGCTGGCCTTTCCGACGGAATCTCTTCCAGAACTCCCTTAAAGCCTCAACATGGTAGCCCTAACCCTAACCCTTTGGCCAATCAACTCTGGTGTATTGACTTCCTTACTCCTCCTACACCTCTCACCATCCCTCACAGACTCTGTGCCTTCCGAGAATCTCTTATGCCACTCAAAAACTGATGCTCGATTCATGCAAGATGCTCCAAAAGCAGTCTGAAGCATTCCATACGTTGGCATTTTTTCCAAGTTTAAAACAGAATTTTATTGCATATCATTCTTCTAAAGTGTCCTCACGTCCAGATTGCATTTTTGAAATTCACCAGCTGTGACAATCAGGTTTTAGTGGGGTGTATTCCAATTGCAGCTATAGCTGTTCATTTCAATCTGAAATCATGAAAATTGGTCAGTCATCTTATAAGATGTATAACAATAACATACTAAATTCTTAAGAGTCTGCGACAATTTTAAATGTCTGTACAAAAAATTCTGGAAACGTATTGAATGCACCAAGTGTATATATATATTGGCCCAGCGGTTAGAGTGTTCGCCAATGGCCCGGGAGACCTGGGTTCAATCCCAGGTCGAGTCATACCAAAGACTTTAAAAATGGAACTTGATACCACCTTGCTTAACACTCAGCATTATAAGGTACGGTTCAAGGGTAAAGTGGAGCAATCCAGGGAATGGAGTAGCGCCCTCCCCTACACCTTGGTGTAGTAGCTATCGAAAAGGGAGCCTTCGGGTCACCCTCGACTATGGTCGCTAACTTTACTTTTTACTTATATATATATATATATATATATATATATATATATATATATATATATATCACAAAACAAACAGAAATGGTATTTCTAAATAATCACTAACTTTTGATTTCTTTTTCTCTAAAATTATCCTCCCACTTAAATTTATTTAGGTTTGTTTATTTGTTTAACTGATTATTAACTCCTTACAGGTCATTGAATATCAAAATTTAATTCCTTTATAAATGTTTGATTGACAATATTTTTCACGTTCCATTGATTTTTTTTCTTTAATCCCTTGTTTGCAAACAGTTATATATCACGTTTTTCCATCAGATACAAATAATTTGTACAAAACTGTATGGTTTTATTCTTTCTTTGTTTCCTTCTTGGGTTTTTTTTTTATGTCATATCAATATTCGCGGGTTATTCAAGGCCAAAGCTATCCTTGTATAAGAAGGGCAATGATACTATTCAACCCATTACTAAGAGGCGGGTAAAGAGGGCTCATATCTTTCCCTAGAGTATTAGTCTGAAAGGGAAAGTAATAGCGTGACCGGAGTTCGAACTCGTTCATTGCTATGTCGCAAGCCAGCACGTTAGCCACTTTCCATGTATGCATGAATCAACACTTCTTTTCTATTTTTTTTTATTTTTCAGGTGCCCGTGGTGTAATGGTTATCGTCATAGGAAATGGACACGGCGACACGAGTTCAAATCCTGGACGAAACTGATTGCATTTCACATAGCACTAATACCCTTGGGAAAGGTATGAATCCAATTATTCTCCCTCCAGGTAAATAGTAGGGCAGACTGGGTTCTTCAGCCTTGGTGAAGTCTAGGAGAAAGAAAACTCTGAATTCAAACCAGTAAAACTCCGCTTAAAATTGACCTTGTGACATATCCTGCCCGAGTAAATAGGATTAACCAACACCTCTGCACAGGCTGAATGTGAGACAAGGTCAATTTCAACCAGATTATAATTAGTTTGAATTCAAAGTTTTCCTTCTCCTAGATTAGTTACCTAACCAGGGCCAAAGGAGCCAACTGCCGGAGGGAGAATAATTGGATTCATACCTTTCCCAAGAGTATTAGCGCTTTGTGAGGATTTGAACTCGTTATGCAGTGTTTATTTCCTTCGACAATAACCTTTACACTACACCACATCTCATGTATGTGTGAACAAGTATGAGTACGTACCCGTGTATGTATGTTTGTGTATGCCTGTATGTAACTATTTATGTCCATCTGTGTGTCTCTGCATGTTTGTGTGTACGTGTGCATGTAAGAACGTGTGTGTCTATGTACTTGTGCTTGTGTGTGTGTTTGTCTGTACATATATGTATGTGTGTCCATGTACGTATGTATGTGTATGTACCTGTGTATGTACGTGTGTGTGAATGCATGTGTGTATATACATGTGTGTGTACGTATGTATATAACAACGTGTGTGCATATACTTGTACATGCGTACTTGTGTGTGCGTTTTTTCTGTATATATATGTATGTGTGTCTATGTTCGTATGTGTATGTATGTGCATGTATCCGTGTATGTACATGTGTGTGTGTGTGTGTGTGTGTGTGTGTGTGTGTGTGTGTGTGTGTGTGTGTGTGTGTGTGTGTTAGACCGGAGACTTACAAATCATGACGCCAAAAGCGCAATCATTATTGTTGTGTCTGTCATCGTCTTGTCAGCGTTATTGCTCACGTGATCCAAGACCTGGAATTATCGCGAACAATATACGTGGCATCTTCATCATCATAAATACCCTATTATTACTTCACACCTTTTAGCTTGCATTCCGTCACTTTTCTTCTTCTTCTTCTTCTTCTTCTTCTTCTTCTTCTTCTTCTTCTTCTTCTTCTTCTTCTTCTTCTTCTTCTTCTTTTCTATTTTTTTTATTTTTACAAACGATTAAATATGCTGAAATCGTGGAGTAAACACAACGGTTAACATCACGAAAACTGGAATCGAAGAACGGAGTTCAAATTCACCCAGAAAGAAAAAAAAGTAATATTTTCAGTATAGTATCATCCTTTTTTTTTATCATTTTTAGGAAAAATTAAAACGTCACTAAAGAAACAAAAGAACAATCTTGCGATTTATAGACATTCAGTTTTTTAAACATTCACTGTATTTTTTTATCTTTAAATCCATTTTTGCTGTTATCTAAAAAATATATCAAGCTATGTCTAAAGTAGGACATTCAAGTGGATTTTTATAAAGAAAATACAGAAAAAATACAGACACCCCCCCCGGAAAATATGTGTTTTTTAGAAAATATTGTGTATACAGTAATCTTGTGGTCTTAAAGAGAACTTTTATTACAACGTATATTTCTCTGCCCATAGAATGGCAATTCAGTATGTTCAAATAAAATATTCACTGCCCAGTCAGCTGCATTTCTGCTGAGGAATAAAACCCCCACTCAATGAAAATTCTGTATATATATATATATATATATATATATATATATATATATATATATATATATATTCTGTATATACTTATACATATTCTGTATATGTTCATATATATATATATATATATATATATATATATATATATATATATGTATGTATATATACAAACAATCTGATGGTGAAGTTCCAACTCTAGAGCTTTGAGGAATTTAGAGTAACCATTCATTGGCATTGCTCTCAGGTTCACTCTGAACTGGAGTGGTAGCATCTGATAGGGTTCTATCTCTGGGGCAAAAGGAAATGTTGTCCATCTGAACTGTGTGTAAACAAATGAAGGTCTAATTGAATTGTTAATGATACCTTGCAATAGTTGGAACAAATGAATGATTGGTTTGGTTTGTTTGGTTTTATGGCATATCAACCTTTGTAGGTTGTTTAACGCCAAATCCATTATTATGTAAATAATCTGTTCTATTGAAAACAGTTCAGTTTAGCATAAGTACACAGTTTAATTGTCGAAAACATTTCCATTTCAAACTATTAAAGCAGTTATATGTAATAATTCAGTTAAGTGTAAATACAGTTTTAATGTCAAAAAACAGTTCTATTAGAAAAAATTCAGTTAAGCATAAGCACGCACTTTAAGTGTAAGTACGGTTTAATTGTCAAAAACGTTTCTATTTCAAGCTATTCGTTTACTCAATTCATTTTAGCATAAGTATGCTGTTAGTTCTATTTAAACCACAGATAGGGCCCTATCAGGTGCTACCACTCCGGGCCAGAGTGGACCTGGGAGCAATGGCAATGAAGGGGTACTCTGCATTCCCCAAAGCTCCTACACTGCTGGAAACTCACCATCAGATTGTTTAGTGTCATATGCAGGACACTCGTTCGGGGAGGGGGGGGCCTTGCAGTCAGTGTATTCTACAGCCCCAGCTGACTGGGCAATCACATGAATGAGTTATGTTAAATAGAATTCATAGTTTGAAATAGTAATACTTGTAACTCTTTGACCGTGTGCCTAAATTGAATTGTAAGTGTTACACAGCAATGCTTGAAAACATTTCGCTGTGTGCGAATAAAGCTATTTATGTTAGTTAGCAATATTTGAAACCATTTCAGTGAGTGCAAACAAGTGATTAATACTAAATAGAACAATTCGTGATGGAATATTTGGAACTATTTAACTGTGTGCAAACAAAATAGTTCTGACTCATTTTTTTTTTAATTGCCAACAAACTATTCACTTGCAAAATCATATGTATAACCATTTAACTGTATGCAAAAAAAAAGAAATGAGCCCTGGCTCATTTAAAAATGTTATCTACAAACTCAAACAAATAATTTACGTTAAGCTGCATTGTAAGAAAAAGAACTGGAACCATTAAACTGTGTGTAAACAAATGACTTTCTAATTGAATTATTAGTAATACTTTGTAATACTCTGAACCATTTTACTGAGTAATGAGTAATGTTGAATTGAATAAAAGTAAAATAAAGTTGGCGACAGTTGTCGAGGGCGACTCAAAGGCTCCCTTTTCAATAGCAACTACACTGAGGTGTAGGGAAGTGCGCAACTACTTCCTCTGAATTGCTCCACCTTACCCTAGATACGGTGGTGTCCTCGTGGTGTAATGGTTAAAACGATGGACTGCGGAATCGTAGTACGCGAGTTCGTACTCAAGTCGCGCTATTACGTTCACTTTCGGGCAAATACCATTGGGAAAGGTATGAACCTCCTTATCCTCCCAGCTATGGGTTAAATAGTACCACTACTGTTCTTCTAGGAGAATGGCTTTGGCATTAAATATGCCATTAAACAAAGAAACCAAACCAAACTTACCCTAGATACTTACATTATAATGCTGAATGTTAAGCCAGGCGGTATCAAGTACCATTTATTTAAGTCTTTGGTATGACTCAACCTGGGATTGAACTCCGTTCTCCCGGGCCATAATCAGTATTGAATAGCAATACTTGTAACCACTTCATTGTCTGCTAACGAATGATTAATATTGAATGGAATTATTAGTTTAAGAGCAAACTAATCGAAACCATTTAACTGTATAGAAACAACAGCAATACTAGTGGGCAAACAAATTAGTTGTAACTTATTTAAAAATGAAATTAACAAATCATATCTATACCTATTTAAATGTGGACTAACAAATATACACAACAGTGACTGTTCTTTCCTCCATCATTTCCCGTGGCGGGTATCCTGTGACGTTGTCTCCTGTAGAACAGCGGTGCTACTATTTAACCCTTAGCTGAGAGAATAAAGGGATACAATACCTTCACTAAAAATATTAGTCCGAAAGTGAACATAAAAGCGTGACTGAAGTTCGAACTCATTTACATAGCGCTTGCAGCCCAGCACTCTAGCCATGTATTTGTCGCTGCCTTCCACCAGACACGACTTGACACAAGGTCAAAAGCCCGAAGGCCGATTAAAGTGGGGATAAAGGGGAGGGGAAGGTCGGGAAGGAGCCGAGACTCGAACCCTGCTTGTCTGTGCTGCTCATCGGCTCACTTAGTGCAATGTGAGCCTGATGAGGCAAGCAGTTTCACGAACCCAAATGTGGGTCCGGGCACGTATGCCAGTTTACAGCTTAAACTAGACGCTTGGTCTAGTGCCGTACAAAGGGGACAAAAGTGCAGCTCGCCCACCCGAAGGTTGCCCAGCCGAAGCTGGGGGCCTATTCGGCCCCGAGTCTGCTCTTGATTTCGAGCACCCATCCGGCACGAATGCCAGACGGCCCAGCTAAAAAGCCGGGGGCACTCTAGCCATTACGTCAGAGAATACCGTTAATTAATAAGTGTAATTCTCTACTTTCTCGGTTCCGGTCTTTACTGTATTAATATATGAGCTGACCTGAGAACTCGAACGAGTAGAAGATTAGGTACCAGAGTGTGAGGATGGGTTAAGTTTCACTGTGTCTATCCATCATTTCAATGTAACATTCATTGTCGTAGAAATTGGGCTCAACAATCGGGGCTCAAATCCTCGAGGAATCAGTTTGCATTTCACTTTGGGAAAGGCTTCAATCCATCGATTCTCCAGCTGAGTCGGTTGGGGCTATAGAATACACTGATTGCATCTCTGCAGAGGGGTGAGAACATCCATTTAATGAGTGTCCTGTTATGACACTAAACAATCTGAAGAAGTGATTCCAGTAATGCAGAAGCTTTTGGGGAATGCGAACTACCCCTGCATTGTCATCTTTCCAAGGTCCACTCTGGCCCGGAGTGGTAACACCTGATAGTGTCCTGTCTATGGGCCAAATAGAACTGTTTGACATTTAAGCTGAGTGCAAACAAATGACTGATGTTTAATTGAATTGTTATATATACATAGCAATACTTGTAAATATTTAACTTTGTTGACTCATGCTAAATTGAATCGTGAGAAAGAGAACTATTTGATCATTTAACTATGGGTATCTGCAAAATGTGTTTACAAATTATATATTCGGCATTAGACAAACAACAATGATTGATACGTCCAAATCAATGATTGATATAACTAAATCAAATCAAACCATCGATTCTTCCTCCTCTGCTCATAAATAGTAGGACAGGCTGGCTCTTTAGCCAAGGTATGGTAACCAGTCTAAGAGATGAACTTTGAGTTCAAACCCTCAACCACCACATCAAGAGAAAACCCTAAAAAGATAAGGCACATTACTCCACATATTTTGATCGGAATGGGATATAATAAATAATCAAACACCTAATTGTAGATAGATAGATAGATAGATAGATAGATGGTTTATACATGAGGCTGTGTACATTTTCCTTCACATGGAAAAGGCATGAATCCACCTCTTCTGTCCCAAACAATCAATAAAATAGTAGAGCACTTTAGCTTTCGTACGGGTCTAGAAGGTAAACTCTGAATTTTAACCTCCTACCAACGCAAGATAAGGTACATTACTCCCTCTATTTTGATGGAAATGAGATATAACACACGCCTATACGCACACACACACACAAACATATATACTAGCCCAGTCACCTGGGACAGTAGAATAAACCGACTGCATCTCTGTAGAAAGGTAAGACGCCCCCAACGAGTGTTCTGGTTATGACATTACACCGTCTAATGGTGAGGCTCTAGCCTTGAAGATTTGAAGAATGTGGAGTACCCCTTCATTGACATCGCTCCCAGATCCATTGTGATCGGAAGTGGTAGCATCTGAAAGGGTCCTATCTAAGGGTCAAATAAAACAAATTGTGTACAAGCAAATGACTGATATTAAATTGTGACTGTTAAATAGAAACACTTGAAATCATTTAACTGTGTGCAAAAAAGAGCTCAGGCTCGTATAAGAATGTTATCCACGAAATGTTTACAAGTCATATATATTTGGTATATATGTAAAAACAGGATCTGTCATTAACAACCTACAATGGTTGATATGCCATAAAACCAAACCAAACTAAACCAAACACACACACACGTATATATATATATATATATATATATATATATATATATATGAAGCTATTTGCATTTCCCGCCGAGCAAGTGCCATTGGAAAAAGCATGAATCTATCTCTACAATTTCCAGCCATGGATAAAATAGTGAGCAGAAACTGAGCTTCTTAGCCTTGGTATGGTAACCAATCAAGGAGAAGGTAACTTCATAATTCAAACTAGCTACGAATACTTCATGAGTCAGCAAGTCAGTATAAGGAACATTACTCCCTATATTTTGATGGGGTATAGATAACACCCTCTCTCCCTCTCTATCTCTCTATCTCACTCTCTCTCTCTCTCTCTCACACACACACACACACATACACACATATATGATTATACATTGTATAATACATATATGTTCTTGTTTGTTCATCTCATTTGACGATTGCAATTTTTCTTGCTCCCAGAAAAAATTCATGAAACTGACAGTTATGGGACAGCCAAAGAGAGGTGAGTGTACTTTAATTTATTTTAAGATTTAACCTGTTTAACTGGCTAGTATGAAGCGTTATTGTTTGTTTGTTTGTGGCATATCAACCTTTGTAGGTTATTTAATGCCAAATCAATTTTTATACTATAAACAGTTCTATTTTAAACAATTCGGTTTAGCTGTTTGACCTTTAGATAGGGCCCAATCAAGTGCTTCTACTCCAGATCAGAGTTGACTTGGGAGCGATGACAATGAAGAGATACTCCACATTGCATTTTTTGATATTTCCAAATAACTTTTGTTAAAACTTGTTCATCATAATATATATATATATATATATATATGTATATATATATAATTAATAAATGAGTCTGATAACACTTCACCTCATGCTAATGCCCTTGAGAACTATATGGATACAGTTATGGATAAAATTGAAATTCGGACAGGGCTCTTTGGCCTTGGTCTAGTCTAAGAAAAAATAAACTCTGAATTCAAACCCGGTGCACTCCACTTAAAAATTGACCTTCTGTTCCATTCTCCCAATGGCAGAGGGGTTAGATAAATACATAAACACAAACGATAGGTAAGTAGGTAGGTAGGTAGGTACGAACGTAGTTGAAAGAAATAAAATGAATATATAAATATATGGATGCCGACGAGTATTTGTATTTATTTATTTGTAGATAGGCGAAGCTTGTTAACATTGGATGGTACCTAAGCTAGCGAAAGGAAATCTCTAATTACAAATGCCGAGAGGGTGGGGATTTCTTAACTGAGTGTGGCCTGGTTAAGGGTTAATAAATTATGGCAGAAAATAAAGCAGACAACGCGTTAGCGATGATTGGATGAGAGGCGTTGGCAGGATATTCTTTCCGCTAACCTACTGACAAAACGCCAACATTATTAAGTAGACGATGATGCGTATTTCAAAACAGAGAAGAGAACTGGATAATGCATATTTGTTGGTTTGCATTTTAGCCCATCACTAGCAGGGGTACCAGGCGTTGCTCGGTCAAATAGATAAATATAACTGTAATATAAATTGACTAAGCTCAGGGTTCTCTTTCTTTACGGTATATCAACATTTGTGGGCAATTTAATGCCAAAGCCATCCTTGTAGAATTGCAGCAGTGATACTATTTAACGAATGACTTGGAGGATAAGAGGGTTCATACCTTTCCTAAGGGCATTAGTCCAAAAGTCAACGTAACAGGGTGACTTGATTTTGAACTCACTGACTTCGAAAATCAAGTCCAACGCTTTAGCACTCCGTCACGGAGCTTAGTCTAATATAAGGCAATACCCACCATGTCAACGTGGGTTAGAATAGGCTCGACTGTATCCCCAAAGAAGGGGATTACCCCACCCAAAAAGAGGTATTCTGGGTATGACAATAGACTGTATCTGATGTGGAGGCTTCAGTCCCGGAGCTTTGGGGAATGTGGAATACTCCTTCACTGCCATTACTCCCAGGTTCACATTGACCCGGAGTTTAAATCTCATCTATGGCTCAAATAGATCTATTTAGAATTTATTCGTATTAGATAAGAAAACGAGAAATTGTGGGCAAACAAGTAATTATTATCAAATAGAATTATTAAACAGAATTATTAAATACCCTTGGGAAAGGTATGAACCCCCTTATCCTCCCAGCTATGGGTTAAATTGCACCACCACTGTTCTTCTAGGAGAATGGCTTTGGCATTAAATAACCCACGAAGATTGATATGCCATTAAACGAAGAAACAAAAAAAAACAAACCAGAATTATTAATGTTAGGAAGACGTGAAACTATTGTTTGCACATAGTTAAATGGTTTCAAATATTGCTATCTAATACTAATAATTCTATTTAATATCTATCCTCCGTCTGAGCCCAGTGAGGTAGTTTCAAGTATTGCTATTCAACAGAATAATTCTATTCAACACGGATTCAAATGGTTCCAAGTATTATTATGTAATACCAATAATTCACTTTTTGTTGACAGTTAAACGGTTTGAAGCATTCCTATCTAACACGAATAATTGTATTTATTATCAATCATTTGTTTGCACAAACTTAAGTTTTATCTGCACACAGGTAAATAATTTTATATATTGCTATATAACACTAACAATTTAGTAGTCCAAAACGATGCTTAATAATTTTTATAATTCAGAGTTTTCGGAGTATTGTGTTCATTTCTAGTGTTATATTCACAACGTTTCGACCGAACTCGGGTGCTTACAAAGAACTTCGAACTACGTCCTTTATTTAATCCCCTCGGGTCGCTTGCTCCGATTCCGTTAACCATAACCGGGTACAAGTGTTAAGTATTCCTGTATCAGAACAGCAGAGAGGCAGTCGCTGTATTCTACAGTCCCAGACGACTGGGCAAGACACTCGTTGTTTGTTTGGTTGTTTGAGTTTCAAATGGCATATCAAATTTTGTAGGTTATTTAATGCCAAATCCATTTTATACAAATAATCAATTCCATTTCACACAATTCAGTTTGGCATAAGTATACAGTTTAAATGTTAGTACACAGTTTAATTGTCAAAAACATTTCTTTTTCAAGTTATTCAGTTTAGTTAAATAGTTCTAATTCAACAAATTCAGTTTAGTATAAGTACAGATTTTGTTTACACACAGTGAAATGTCAAAACTGTTCTATATAAAACAATTCAGTTTAGCGTAAGTACAGCTTCAATTTCAAAAACAGTTCCATTTCAAACATTTCAGTTTAGCATAAATACGCAGTTTAAATGTAAATACACAATTTAATTGTCAGAAACATTTCTATTTCAAGCTATTCAGTTTATTCAAACAGTTCTAATTCAAAGAATTCAGTTAAGCATAAGTACACGTTTCAGTTCTATTTAACTCAGGTACTACCACTCCGGGTCAGAGTGAACCTGAGAGCGATGGCAATGAAGGGGTACTCTGCATTCCCAAAAGCTCCAGCATTACTGGAACCTCACCATCAGATTATTTAGTTGGGAGGTTTTACCACTCTGCAGAGGCGCAGTCGGTGTATTCTACATCCCCAGCCGACTGGGCAACAAACGATATAGACTATACATATATATATATATATATATATATATATATATATATGTGTGTGTGTGTGTGTGTGTGTGTGTGTGTGTGTGTGTGTGTGAACAGAATTTGGGATTAATCAACCTACTCGGGTTGATATTCCATAAAATCCAATCAACCATGAAAATGTTTTGAATCCAAAGATAATACAAATTACAGAGTCTTTTTACTCAGGAAAAATAGTTTATCAGAGATATAATAAACTGAGCTATTTCATGAAAATAAAAGGTTGATTTTTTTTAAAAAAGTTGAGATCTTCTGGTGGATTTTGATTCTCTTTTGAATTTTTATAATATACGCCATCACTATGAAATACATATAAAATTTTAAAGGAATAAGAGTTTGGGTTTCTTTGTTTAATGGCATATCAACATTAGTGGATTATTTAATACCAAAGCCATCCTGGCGAACGGGCAATAGAGGAACTATTTAACTCTTAGCTGGGGGGTGCGGAGGTTCCTACCTTTCCCCATGATTATAATCCCAAAAATGAACTCGAACTTGCTTTCTACGATTTCGCAATACCAACATGTTACCAAACTACGCTAAGGTGATTGGTTGGCTGGTTGGTTGGTTGTTTGGATTTTATGGCATATCAACCTTTGTAGGTCATTTAGAGTGTTCACCAATGGCCCGGGAGACCTGGGTTCAATCCTATGTCGAGTCATACAAAAGACTCAAAAAATGCTACTTGATGCCTCCTTGCTTAACACTCAGCATTATAAGGTACGGATCAAGGGTAAAGTGAAGCAATCGAGGGTAGGAGTAGCGCCCTCTCCTACACCTTGGTGTAGTAGCTATCGAAAAGGGAGCCTTCGGGTCACCCTCGACTATGGTCGCCAACTTTACTTTTACTATACATACATATTCAACCAAAGATTTCAAAACGAATATTAAGGTAGGTAAAATTTTCTATTAGCAGGATTTCATTTGTTTGCACAAGATTAACCAGTTTTAAGTTATCATATTTTTTGGTAAAACTCTATCTCTCTCAACGTTCTCGAACAGATCGGTTAAGTTATTTACTTTAAAAAATCGCTTTCTGATAACAGCGAAAGTTCTGCATTCTATAAGAATGTGTTTAACCGTGCAGGTTGTCTGGCAGGTTGAACACAGTGGTTGTGGTTCCTGTTTCAAAATGAAAGAGTGAGTAAGCCTTGTATGATCAATTCGCAATCGGGATATAACAACTTGTTCTCTTCTTGATTTTCTCGATGCTGCTCTCCTCTCTCCTAAGGTGGGCTGAATTTGGAAGAGTTTATTGTGGATGTTATTGCTTCATTGTTGTTGCCATTTTGTGTGAAGGAATTTATTAATTGTTAAGGTGACTCGCTTAAGGAATAAACGGAAGTTAGATTACCAATTGAACCTAATTCTTGCTTCACTGAATGCAGAATTGTCCTCCTCTTTTTATTAGGCAATATTGCAAAAATGATTGAAAGAAGCCTTTGACCGAATTTGAACTCGTCACGCTGGTTTCATTTTCAATGACAGTAACAATTAAGTCATCTTTACCCCCAATATGAAAATCATCATTATCATCAACGCGTGTTGACTCTCAAACACTATATCTCCCTATCGAACATCACTCTTGATAAGCCCTCTAGACGTTATACAGTGTCCGCACAGTTCTGCTGGTCTGCAAACATTGGAGAACATTGACTCATGAGTTCGAAATTACTAACTCAGCTGTACCCACTATGTCTTGCTCGTCTTGGATGGTTCGAGAGATTGGAGGTAAGTGGCCACACAGCTTCTGTTTTATAGGGTGCTGCTTTCAAGATTTGTTCAAAATAACACACATCATCCGTGTGTAGTTTTTATTTAGCCTTTGCTCCGAATGTTTTGTTAAAGTCCAAATGGTACTGACACGACCAGAGGTTGGAAGAATTCCCGTTTTATTTTATCAGAGAGATCAGAATTTCATATGGTCGTTAACTTTTCAGCAACATTTCACGGTTTTTTAACCGGCTTATTGGCCTAGTGGGTTGAGTGTTCGCCAGTGGTCCGGGAGACCTGAGTTCAATCCTAGGTCGCATCATGCCAAAGACTTTAGAAATGGTACTTGATACCTCCTTACTTAACACTCAGCAATATAAGGTACGTATCAAGGGTAAAGTGGAGCAATTCAAGGAAAGGAGTAGCACCCTTCCCTACACTTCGGTGTAGTACCAATTGAAAAAGGAACCTTCTGGTCGCCCTCGACAACGGTCGCCAGCTTTACTTACTTACATATGTATACATTACTTATAGTAGATGAGATGTTACTACCGAGGTATGTGAGCTAGTCTACTAATTTTTTCTGCATGTCATTCAATGAGATAACACCATCTTGATTAAAACACATGAATTTTTTTTCATCCGAGTTAACATAGAGACGAATGCTTCTTGCAGCCTGCTCCAGACTAAGCAACAGGGATTCGACTTGGGCAGGTGTATTTGCAAGAAGCGCTAGATCATCAGCGTTTTCTATGTCTGTGATAGTTTCTGCGGGATATTGTCGGCTTACAGCCATTTTTTTTTTTTTAGTGTGAAACCATTTTCTTTCAATGAAAAATATATATTTTTCTAAATTTGGGGAAAATTTGGTGTGTAGATTGGTTGGTTGTTTGTATTTTATGGCATATCAACTTTTGTAGGTTATTTAACGCCAAATCCATTTTTATACAAATAATCAGTTCTATTTCAAATAATTCAGTTTATCATGAGTAAACAGTTTGTCAAAATCATTTCTTTTTCAAGCAACTCAGATTAGTCAAACAGTTCTAATTCAAACAATTCTGTTTAATATAAGTATAGTTTTTTTTCCACACACAGTTAATGTCAAAACAGTTCTATTTCGAACAATTCAGTTTAGCGTAAGTACAGTTTCAATGTCAAAACAGTTCTATTTCAAGTAATGCATTTTAGCATAAATACGCATTTATTTCTATTTGACCCATAGATAGAACCCTATCAGGTGCTACGCTCCGGGCCAGAGTGAACCTGGGGGCAATGACAATGAAGGGGTACTCCGGATTCCCCAAAGCTCCAGTATTACTGAAACTTCACCATCAGATTGTTTAGTGTCAAATCCAGGACACCTAGTTTAGAGTCATATCCAGGATACTTCTTCTTACCCCTCTGCAGAGGTGCAGTTGGTGTATTCTATTGCCCCAGCCGACTAGGCAGATGGTGTGTAGAATCTTTAATGAAAAAAAAAGGTGTGTATCAGTAACTATATATTTGCTAAGCTTAATAAAACTTTGTAGGTAGCCAGGAGACTAAATTTCCCACCGGTACTTGAGGTCAGTGCTTTAATCCTGGAAAAAAAATCAGGAGTTATTTCTCTACCTTTTTTCTTTTTTCTTTTTTTTTTTTTTGTTAGAAATTTTAAGACCTTAGGATATCTAAATACCGTTTATATACATGAAGTATATACATGATTAAACATAAACACACACACACACACTCACTCACTAATACAGAGAAAGAAATGGGAGGCTTCAACTTAATATGATCTCAAGAACATTTCTTTCTATCTAAATCTCGAGGGTGTAACTATTGTCTGACTGCTGCGAATTTTTACGGGTGGAGTAAGACTTGACCTCTGATGTTGACCTCAACAGGGGTGGGATTCCTTCCGTCAGAGAGACTCTCAGTTCACGCTGAAGACGTGACAAATCATTGTGTTTTTTCGACCCCCTGCCGTAGCGATCAGCCTAGTTGTAATTCCTTCGACATTCTTACAGCCAATAAATCGCATGATTGTTGGGCCCGACGTCTAGAAAGGGTGCCACAATTAACTGACAGAGGAGATTTCATGTTTTGCTCTCTCAAACCCGCATATATCATCTGATAATTTCCGATTTGAATAATGAAAAAAGGGCACACCATCGGAATTCTCGTAATCTATCTAACTATATATTACAAAAATTCTCATTATATATATATAGTATCGCCCATAAATAACTGCACCCATAACATTTTTAATAAAAATTTTTTCTAAACGGAAGATACTAGGATTTGATTATTTCAAGTGGAAAATTATACGATTTGAACGGATATTATTAGGAATTATTTATTACCAAACTCTAGGTAAACTCTGACACTCTGTAACCAAGAAAAAAATGTTTGTTTTCATACTTAATTAATTGATTATATAAATTTGCGCAGTAATGTACTTGTTTCTAGGCTGTTATATAGTCACATTCCTGGATTCGGTACTCTAGGGCATGGTGGTAAAAAAAGCCTAATGATATCCTTTCTGATTGTATAAAGTTCCACAATAAATAATTAAATTCTGGTATTGTTAGTTTAAAAGAAAATTAGCTTTTTATGGGCGATATTTCACATATTTGTGTGTTTGTGAGTGTATTCATATTTACCAAACCCCTCCGCTCGGGCAGGATATGACACAAGGTCAATTTTTAAGCGGAGTTTAACAGGTTTTAATTCAGAGTTTTCCTTCTCCTAGACTAGTTGCCTTACCAAGGCTGAAGAACCTAGTCTGCCCTACTATTTACCCATAGCTGGAGGGAGAATATTTGGATTCATACCTTTCCCAAGGGTATTAGTGCTATGTGAAATGCAATCAGTCAGATCCAGTATTTGAACTCGTGTCGCCGTGTCCATATCCTGCGACGATAACCATTACACCAGTGTATTTGTGAGTGTATTTGTGTATGTGACGATGTGTGTGCGTGTGCATGTGCATATGTGCCTGTATATATGAGAGAGTGTGTGTGTGTGTTTGGGTGCGTGTATGTTTGTGTGTCTGTGTATGTCTGTGTGTTTGTATGTGCGCGTATGTGTATGTGTGTATGTGCGTGTGTGTTTGTGTGTGTATATGGGTAATCGTATGTGTATGTTTGTCTGTGTGTATGTGCCTGTATGTGTGTGTGTGTGTGTGTGTGTGTGTGTGTGTGTGTGTGTGTGTGTGTCATAGGAAATATTTGGGAGAGTTTTCCGTTAAAAACCTCCAAGTTTATCGCGTTATATAAAAGATTTAGACTATTGATGTTGGGACATAGAATTTTCAATATAATCAAGCTCGTCATTTTAAAATTTCGGGGTACAATAAAAAATCTATGATTATTCGATTTTTTTCTTTTAGTATTACGAAGTGAATGAAAATAGTCATTTTTATGAGTGGATTTTTGATCAACTTTAAATTCGAATTTGTTGTTATTGATCAATAATATACATAAAACGGGTAAAGTGTTGTTAGTTTCTTGCTCGTATGTAAAGTCAATGGCAGGTCCTACTTTGTCTAATTTATCTGTCTTTATTTCATGGATATATAAATGATATATCATCTATGTAATGGAAATATCTAGAATCCTTAGGCATTATAAATTAAAAGGGACTTGATTCAATAAATTCACGAAACTTACAAGTATTTAATATATGCTCTATACCGGCTTGTAGAGCAGGATACCGACGCCGACTACGCCGATGACATAGCGCTACTGGCCAATACACCCAACCAAGCCGAAACACTACTACATAGTTTGGAACGAGCCGCTGCAGGCATTGGACTCCATGTTAATGCACACAAAACTGAATTTATGTGCTTTAATCAGAAAGGCGACATCTCCACACTAGACGGAACCTCCCTGAAACTGGTTGACAAATTCACCTACCTAGGAAGCAGCGTCTCATCAACCGAAAAAGACATCGACACACGGCTAACGAAGGCATGGGCAGCTATCGATAGGCTTACGATCATATGGAAATCAGACCTGACCGATAAAATGAAACGCAGTTTCTTCCAGACAGCGGTCGTATCGATACTGCTATATGGATGCACTACTTGGACGCTGACAAACGGTTGGAGAAGAAGCTAGACGGTAATTCTACAAGAATGTTGCGAGCAATATCGAACAAGTCCTGGCAGCAACACCCCACAAGGCGCCAACTATACGGTCACCTACCACCTATCACGAAAACTATACAAGCTAGACGAACTAGACATGCCGGACACTGCTGGAGAAGCAAGGACGAGATTGTAAGTGATGTACTCCTGTGGACCCCGCATATGGCCAATCAAAAGCAGGACGGCCAGCTCGAACATACATACAGCAGCTATGTGATGATACGGGATGTAACCCTGAAGACCTGCCGGGGGCGATGAATGATAGGGAGACGTGGAGAGAGAGGGTCAGGGATATCCGTGCTAGCCGCACGACATGATGATGATGAGGAGGAGGATATATATCACTTAATTGTCCCCCAATCAATTTTTTATAAGAAAACACGTTAGAAACTGCTGGGTTTTTTGTTGTTTCGGTTGTAAACACATACATACACACACAAGCAGATAGAAAGATAGATGAAAATAAATGACAATTCTTATTGAATAATTTCAGCTACTTAAAAGCATATGATTAAGTATAATTCATCAATATAGATAAGGACACTTAAAATTATAGAGATGAGTGAGAACAAATAAAAAAAAGTACGATATAAAATTATTGAAATAGAATGTTGAAAAATACAATTAAGTTTATAATCAAATATTTACAAATTACACAAATATTAGCATCAAATAGTCAATTCGTAGTCTGCAAGCCGTTAAGCAAATTACCCATATATATATATATATATATATACAAATTTCATTAAACATAATAGACATTTTATGTCTACATATTTTCTTCTGGGCAGAAAGTACTCGGGATACATACAACTATGGACAATACATAAATCAATTCCCCCCGAATACGATAAAAGTAATACGGCAATATGAACGGATCCAGAAGAAAATATGTAGACATAAAATGTCTATTATGTTTAATGAAATTTGTATTAACGAAGAAATGCTGCCAATATATATATATATATATATGTGTGTGTGTGTGTGTGTGTGTGTGTGTGTGTGTGTGTGTGTGTGTGTGTGTGTGTAATTTATTTAAGATCCTTTCAAGTTTCCGGATTAGTGTCTTAGTTTCAGGTTGGAATTGATAGATGAATTTACCAAAATTGTCCCGAGCACTTTCGAACCCATCATAGGCCATCATTAGAGGTTGCTTGCTTGTGTAAGGTGTGTTTGTGTTTTTTTAAAAAAGAGTTTTGAAAGTTTATACCATAACGAAAATATGAGAAAGCAGAGTGGGATAAAACAGGGTAACTGATGCATTTAAAAAATGAACGCTATTTAAAAGGAAACGCTATCAACAGAAATAGAATACTACAGGAATACGGGGAAAAACAAACAAACAAAAAAACTAAAAAGCATTTCAAAATATCGTCCGTATTTTCAAAATTAATTCCATTAATTTTTTTTTTGTTTTTATATACATGATATATATATATATATATATATATATACATGATATATATATATATATATATATATATATATATATATATATATATATATATATATATATATATATATATATAACTGAATAGTTCAATAGTAAACCACCAAAAAAACACATTATAGTATATTTGTTTTTTTATTTGAGCAATGTACTTAAAAATGTTCTTATTTAGAAAATAATGCAATTTTAAGGCCAATTTAGAACAATGATAATTTTGTGTCGTTCGCTGAACGTCATTTTTTAATTTTTTACAGTTATCACGAACCGTTGTTAAAAGTGGAATCCATCGCTTTTCAAGAGGTCGTCAACAAAGTCTATCTTCTAAATTCACCAATGGTATTCCATGTGGATATCGGACCTTTTTATAAACCATTCGAATAGCATCAATCAGTCGTAAGCAACCTTCACACATTATCTGCAGCAAGAAGTTGGCTTTGATGATAGATTTAAAGCTGACAATCATATCTTGTCCATTATATTGAGAGCAAATGCAATGATTGGCTGGATTGTCAGAAATATTATTTCAAGGGAGGTAAATATATAAAGCCCTAATAAAACCGCATGCAGAATATTATACTTAAACAAGGCTTCTCTGTTGAGACATCGAAATTGGAGGCTGTTATTAAAACTGGATGGCTTACAAAGAGGAGTGACAAAAATGATTTTAAAAAAGTGTAAAAAATTACAGTTACAAGAAGGGATTAGGGAAATTTCGATGAACTATATTACTAGAAAGAAACATGAGAGGTGCTCTAATCGAAACTCAAAATTATTAATGAAATTTCTAATCCTGTGTGACAATTTTTAATATTTCTCCTTGAAGTGAAAATTTATTGTCAAACCAAATTTCAAAAACTAAGTCTATTAACCAATTTAGATTTTGTTGCTTATATAGAGATCTATTTTTGGAACAAATTACCAAATCAGATCAAAAATAAGAATCGCGTAAATAAATGGAAGATTTTTTTTTAAATTTTGGGGAACTATCGGATGAATAATATAGCATAATTTGATCTCTTTCTCGATATTGTATTGATATGTTTATGTCCTGTGCAAAGATTCTTTTTCTTTTAAAGTAGAGAAGATTGACAAAAGGGAAAATGCGTAAAGAGACATAACGAACAAACAAGTAATCAGGATTTTTAACATTGATGTGAGAAGAAAGTAAAATAGGGAGATGCCCCAAAAGGCATAACAAAGTGAATCTCTTCTAATAGCAGCAGAAAACAACGCCATAAGAACCAATTATATCAAAGCAAGAATAGATAGATTCAACAAAATAGCAATTATAGGTTTTGTGGTGAGAGAAATGAAACGGTCAATTACATAATAAGTGAATATAGCAAACTAGTTCAGAAAAAGTATAAGACAAGATACGACAGGGTAGGCATTTGTAGAACAAATGGTATACGCACAACCCAGAATCTGTCCAAGAAAATGAGATGCCCAAACTCTTCTGAGAGTTTAAAATACAAATGAATCACCCGATCTTGGCCAGACGACCTGACCTAGTAATAGTCAACAAAAAATGAGAACTTGTTGAATTGTGAACTTTGCTGCCCCGACTGAACACTGAATAAAACGAAAAAAAACGAAAAGAAGGATAAGTACCGGGACCTTGCAAAAAAATTGAAAAACACTATGAACATGAAAGTGACGGTGATACCAATTGTAATTGGTGCACTTGGTACACTCACCAAAGGATTGATACAGTGACTGGAGGTGTCCGTGGTGTAATGATTATTGTCGTAGGAAATGGATACAGCAATACGAGATCAAATCTTGGACGAGACTGATTGCATTTCACATAGCACTAATACCCTTGGGAAAGGTATGAATCCAATTATTCTCCTTCCAGCTATGGGTAAATATTAGGGCAGACTAGGTTCTTCAGCCTTGGTTAGGCAACTAGTCTAGGAGAAGGAAAACCTACCGAATAGTGGATTTTGCCGTCTCGGCACACCACAAAGTAAAATTAAAAGAAAGCAAAAACAGGGATGAATACCTAGACCTTGCTAGAGAACAAAAAAATAACTGTAGAACATGAGGGTGACGGTGATACCTTTTGTAATTGGTACGCTCGGTACAATCTCCAAAGGATTAGTAAATAGAGTAGAAGACTTGGAAATAAGAGGACGAGTGGAGACCATCCAAACTACAACATTAATAAGATTGGCCAGAATACTAAGAAGATTCATGGATACTTGAGGAGATTGGCTATCATTTAGACTCCAGTGTAAAACCATCAGCTAAGGCTGGTGTAAAGAACTCCCAAATAACTAAAATAAACCACATAATTGCTATCTATAATCCATCAGTAAGTAAGCACTAACATTTTTTTATGAAACCAAAAATACCAAAATTGTTCAGGAATACTTAAAATAAAAGAACTTATGAACACGCAACTGTCCAAAAATAAACATCCCTTTATATATAGTCATCATCATCATCATCATGTCACGCTATCAGCACGGATATTTCTGACCCTCTCTCGCTACACCTCCCTATTGTCTATTGCCTCCTCAAGGCTACATCACGTATCGGCACAGAGCTGCTGTATGTAGGTTCGAGCTGGACATCCTGCCTTTGCTCATCCATGTGAAGGGGTCCACAGGAGTACATCACTTAAGAGCTCGACCCTGCTTCTCCAGCAGTGTTCCACCTGTCTGGTTCGTCTAATTTTGATAGTTTTCGTGATGGATGGTAGGTGGCCGTATAGCTGCTGCTTTGTAGGGTGCTGTCTCCAGGACTTGTTCAATATTGCTCGTAGCATTCTTGTGTAATTGCCGTCAAGCTTTTCGTACATATGTTTACTTAGCGTCCATGTGGTGCATCCATATACCAGTATCGACACAACCACAGCTTGGAAGAAACTGCACTTCATTTTATCGGTCAGGTCTGACTTCCATATGACCTACAGCCTATCGATAGCAGTACATGTTTTTACTAGTTGCGTGTCGATGTCTGTCTCGGTTGATCAGACACTGCTCCTAAGGTAGGTGAACTTGTCAACTAGTTTCAGAGCGCTATCGTTTAGTGTGGAGATGTCGCCTGTTTGATTATTTAGTCTTGTTTGCATTGACATGGAGACCTGCAGTGGCTCGTTCCAGACTATGTAGCAGGGTTTCGGCTTGGGCAGGTGCATTTTCCAGAATCGCTATGTCATCGACGTAGTCGGCGTCGGTAATTGTTTTTGCGGGGTACCTTCTGCTTCTTTCTTTTGTTAGCTTGAAACCGTTTTCTTTGATTTTATCGATAGAAGTTCTAAGCACGTAGACTAGACAGATTATAAAGAGGTATGGGGCTAATGTGTCTCCTTGCAGTACGCCTGCTACAATGTCGAAGTAGTCTGTGTCTCCTTTCGGGAAAGGACTTTTACTTTGATGTTTCTATAGAGAATCATTATGACTGAGATGGTTTCTTTTGGTAGGCCGTATGCGAGAAGAATTTGCTCCATCTTTCCTCTGTGAATGAAGTCAAAGTCAACAAATAATATTGTTGCCTGTAGATTTTTTTGCGCATACACCTCCAAGAATTCTACGGATAGTCAAAATTTGCGAGGTCGTGGATCTATTTCTCCAGAAGCCATTTTGGTTCTTCCTAAGTATTTTGTCAGTTTTGGATTCTATGCGGTTGCGTAGAGTGGTATTGTATATCTTGGCTTCTATGGATGTAACTGTTACACCTCAGTAGTTCTTGGTTAATCCGAGGTCGTCCTTTATAGGGAAGGGGAGGATACATTCCTTCATCCATCTGTCGATCGGATTTTGATTATATATGGCATTACAGTGTCGGAGCAGTATGTCGTCGAATTTTCTGGTCTTCCACACCTCTGGGGGTATTTCATCGAGCCCTGCTGCCTTTCTATTTTTAGTTTTTCTCTGTACCGAGTCGAGTTCTTTTTGAGTAAACGGTCCTAGTTTGATGTCTAATTGCTTACTTATAATTCTCGTGATTGGTTCATGAGTAACTTCCGGGGGGTTTCTGAGTAAATTCTCGACTTTGCAAGTTTACTTTTTATTATTGAGGTTTTGCAACTTTTTGTGTTCAGTTATGATGTTGTATGGTTTGGTCATAACTAATACCTAATGATATCCGTTCATATTACATAATGTTCCACCAGAATAATAAAATTTCTGGTATCTTTAGTTTAAAATAGAATTGAATTTTTATAAAGAATTGGTTGTGGGCTTTCTTTATTTATAGGTGATACTGTATACTTATAGTATTAACGAATGAAATCAATATAGTGGACAAAAATTGATTGTATGTGTTTGGTTGTTTAGTTTTATGGCATACCAACCTTTATTTGATGCCAAATCCTCTTTATCCATTATAAAGATATCATTTGTAAGCATAGTTTTATATAACATTTTGAAAAGAGCCTGGGCTCTTTTTTTTTTTTTTTGCCCACAGTTAAATGGTTTCAAGTATTCCTACATAACAGTGACAATTTAACATAAGTCATTTGTTTGCATACATTATTTGTTAGCAAATTCATTTTAAAATGAGTTAGATTTTGCGCACTAGAATTGCTATTGTTTCTACACAAATAGTTTCAATTATTGCCATATGACACTTAAAGTTCTATTCAATAGAAATCAATTGTTTGTAGACAGCGAAGTTGTTACAAATATTCCTATTTAACTCTATTTATTCTATTCAACAGTATTCATTCATTTGCATTCAGTTAAACGGTTCCAAGTATTGCTATGCAACCCTTATAATTCAATTTAGGCATACAGTTTAAGAGTTAAGGAACACTAAAAATTCTATCCAACATTACTTATTCGTAATTACAAAAATTCGGTACAGACCCGACTATGGAAGACCAGATAAGGATTTATAAGACCAAAAAATCCATCCTTGATCGCCCTTCGGGGCCCGTGGCACAGCGGATAGAGGCGTTGAGTCTCTACGGTTCCAGGTGAGCATTTTCAGAAGATAGCAGTTTCAAATCCTACCCAAGCCGGCCAGAGGTTTACTTGGTCAAAAACGTAGTGTGATAGACAACAACTATGGGGATACGGTTACAAGACTCAGCATTCCTATTCGAGGTCGCGGTAAATCACCTGAAGAAGGCCAGAGGTGAAATTTAGCCGAAACGTAGTGAAAAAAAACTACCAAGATGAGGACAAAAAGTCTGCAATAAATAAAAATTAATTCTCAGATTACTCATTCGTTTGCACACAGTTAAATGACTTCAAGTATTGCTATGTATCACAAACAGTTCAATTAAATATCAGTCATTTGTTTGCACACAGTTAAATGATCAAACAATTCTATTTCAAACAACCTAATGAAGTATAATTCAACAAAGTTAAATGGAAGCAAGTATTGCTATGTATCACAAACTATTCAATTAAACATGAGCCATTTGTTTGCACAGTCAAATGATCAAACAATTCTATTTCAAACAATTCAACGTAGATTAAGTCCTTTGTTTGGATACAGTTAATGTCAAACAGTTCTATCTGATCCACAGATAGAACCCTATCAGTTGCTACCACTCAGGGCCAGAGTGGACCTGGGAGCAATGGCTAATGAAGGGGGGGGCTAACCATTGGATGCAGTTTAGGATCATATCTAGGACATTCGTAGTGGGAAGGGGGACTCTTACCCCTATGCAGAGATGCAGTCAATGTATTCTACAGCCCCAGCCGGTTGGGTTGTGTATGAGTTTAAATGCTATAGTGATTTAATATTCGAATGAAAGTAACAGAAGCAGCCAATATTTAATGAAGGCCTTTTGTAGCGCTAAAAATGATTCAGGTTTCCTACAGGAAATAAATTACTTTAAGATGCAGACTGTTAAAAAAAATAACCCATAATAACCAACTTAGAAATTGTATTGAATTAAATCAACTTCAAACCAGTTATATTCTTTCGTTATGTCTTTCAATGGGAAAGGATTTCACCTTGGAATGATCAGTAAACATTAGTGAATACCAACTAAAGACTTGTATTGAATCTTATCGGCTTCACATGTGTCGAACGTCCACAAGCGCGAAAGTCAGCGCATGTCTACTGTATTCATGGCATCTACATTGGAAAAAGGGATGCACATAAAGAAAAAGTATCGCCCTAAAAAGTTAATAAAACAGAATAAATTCAGCACATTTTTTAGGGATCAGCTGATAATTAGACTACAATGAGTGTACTTTATTTCTATGATTTATAGAATAAGACAATTGTTACATTCTGTCATTAAATTAGATGTAAAATGGACCTCTCCATTTTGATTGTGAAGAAAGAAACGGAATAAAAACAACACTCAACATGTCATGCGGAATAAGGGATTATAATAAGAAAGAAAGAAAGAAAGAAAGAAATGCAGTACATCGGACTCTTATCTTTTGCTCTAATGGAATGGGAAAGAAAGAAAAAAAATAAAAGGAAGTAGGAAGAGATAGATAGATAGACAGATAGATAGATAGAAAGAATGAATCAATCATCGAGAGAAATGGAGAATGTTTATTTTGAAAACCATTTTTTTTTAACAAAAATTACGTCCAATATTTTGTGTGTGATTTTTCTGACAGATAATTAAGTGATATTTCAAAAACAGAATCTTCTGAACGTCCACAAATTCTTTAATTCTAATAAGATTTCCACAAACGAAAACATCCAGGATTTTTAACTTGATTCGCTGTATACAATTCCAAAGACGATAACCTTTAGGCCAAATAATTTTCTTTTATATATTTGGCAATTCTTCTTTTTGGACAATCAGGGATCTAATTAATTTTGGACATTATTTTCTTTTTTTAGATCTTTCGTTCAAAGTTTCCATTTTATTCTTTAGATAAACCTTCAAGACGGTAATTATCGTAGAACGAAAGATGTTTTACAAATAACTACTAGTTGAGAGAATATAAACATTTAACATTCAAGTGTTTTATCGACGCTCGCACAAACACTCTTATTGCATACGTAAATTAATACACGTTGTTGCTTGTTAAAGATGTTCTTTCGTCGGCACCTTTACCTAAAGAAATTTTTTGTCGCGTCTACTTCACCGAATTCTTTGGATTAAGCTATGTTTCTGAGGAAGAAACATCACAAATCATTGCCAGACCGTAATGTGATACTACCGGATTGGGCAAAGAAACCATCGTAAGTATTTTTGTATAGCACGTACGCACGTATAATACGCACCATTTGAACAACGAAATTCTGGAAAAATTAGTTCTCGTATATAATACGCACTATTTTTTTAGAAATTGTAGCAGCAACATTTAACTAAAATCTAGTATTTGGTTCTCCTTGTGGTGTAATGGTTAAAGTGATAGACTGCAGAATCGTAGTAAGCGAGTTCGAACTCTAGTCGCGCTATTACGTTCACTTTCTGACAAAGACCCTTGGAAAGGTATGAACCCCTTTATCCCTCCAGATATGGGTTAAATAGTATCACTACTGTTCTTCTACAAGGATTGATTCGGCATTAAATAACCCAAGAAAGTTGATATGCCATTAAACAAAGACACCACACAGCCTTAAACTTAGTATTTGTTCTATTTTATCGGTTCGCCCTGGTTAAAACTACGAATTTACACAGTTTAGGTGGGGGGATCCTCGTGGTGTAATGGTTAAAGCGATGGCCTACGGAATCGTCGTAAGCGAGTTCGTACTCCAGTCGCGCTATTACGTTCATTTTAGGGCAAATCCCCTTGGGAAAGGTATGAACCCCCTTATCCTTCCAGCTATGGGTTAAATAGTACCACTACTGTTCTTCTAGGAGAATGGCTTTGGCATTAAATTACCTACAAAGGTTGATACGCCATTAAACAAAGAAACCGAAACCGGACACAGTTTAGACTATGTGTTAAAACACAAAATTTGCACGGCATTTAGATTAAACTCACAGACATCGTCACACAAAAGTATAACTTGATGGCGGCAAAAATAAGCTCACATTAGAAGAAAGATAATCGTAATCAAACTCACAGCCCAGTGGATATTTCTCTTTAACAAAAACACATAGGTATAACTTACTTTCGGTCATCTCTGTGGCCAGAAAAAAAGTTAATTATATAGTTCTCGAGTATAATTCGCAGCACTAACTTTTAAGCAAAAAAATGTATAAATATTGACTTATACACAAATAATTACGGTAAAAATATATGTGTAAGTTTACATCGGTGTACTCTCTCATCGAGGTTCAGAATATGCTATTACCTCCAGAGGAGTAAGACCCCCGAAAAAAGTGTGTCCTGAGTATGCTGCTAAACTACATTTAATGGCAAGGCCCTAGTTCTGTAGATCTAAGGATCTGTGGAATACTTTTTCATTGCCATTACTCCCAGATCCACCCTTATCCTGAGTGGTAGAACTTGTTTACGTGACAGCGTGGGATCAAAAAGATCTGTTTAATAATTATTCGTATGAGATAAGAATACGTGAAATTATTTTACTGTGGGAAAATCAATGATTGTCAAAAATGCAAAAGTAAAAATTCGCTCACCAGACGGAGACACAGACTTCTTTGATATTGTGTCAGGTGTCCTACTAGGGAACACATTTCCCCCATACCTGTTTATTATCTGCCAAGACTACGTACATTGAACGTCGATGGATTTAATGAGAGAAAATGGCTTTACTTTGGCAAAGGTAAGACGATACCCCGCACAAACGATTACGGATGCGGACTACGCTGATGGCATAGCGATTCTGGCAAATATACCAGCCCAGGCCGAATCCCTGCTGCATAGTCTTAAACTGGCTGCAAGTGGCATAGGCCTCTATGTGAACACAGACAAAACAGAGTTCATGTGCTTTAATCCTAGAAGTGACATCTCCACACTAAATGGTAGTTCTCTAAGACTTGTGGACAAATTCACCTACCTCGGAAGCAGCATCTCATCTACAGAAAAGGACATCAATACGCGACTTGGTCCTCTATCGATAGGCTATCGGTCATATAGAAATCAGACCAATCCGATAAAATAAAACGCAGTTTTTTTTTTCAAGTAGCGGTCGAGTCCAAACTGCTCACATGGACGCACTAAGCGCATAGAGAAAAAGCTTGACGGAAATTGCACAAGAATGCTACGAGCTATACTGAACAAATCCTAGAGGCAGCATCCCTCAAAACAGCAGCTGTAAGGCCATCTACAGCTACCGACCATCTCGAAAACCATCCAAATTAGATGAACAACACATGCGAGACACTGCTGGAGAAGTAAAGACGAACCCATAAGCGATGTACTCCTGTGGACCCCTTCACACGGACGAGCTAGGGTTGGGGGACCAGCTAGAACCTATCTACAACTGCTCTGCACTAATACTGGATGTAGCATGAAAGACCTGCCGGGAACGATGGAAATGAGTGGCGAGAGAGTGTCAGGGTAATCCGTGCCAGTAGCACACCATGATGATGATATAATCATTAATATTAGATCGGAATACTTGAAACCATTCAACTATGTGCAAATTTATTGTATTACATTGGAATACTTGATATCATTTACATGTGAGCAAAAATATCTTAAGAATCAACAACATACAAGATATAAATATAATTGTTCAATGAACAAGATTCCCTAACCTCTCGGCATAAACTAACGCCAGGTGAGTTGACATGCTGTTAAAATCAATCAATTAATTTAGTTATATAATCGGCTACTCTGAACATATTGATGCAGGAAGAAGCAGTTGTTTTTGTGATACAATTCTATGAAGAACTCGGATCTGGACAAACAAACATATAGACATAGTATTCCCATTACCATCAGAACTACTCTGCTTTGGAGCGGTAGTATTTGTTAGAGTCACATCTAGGGGTCAAGTAGATCTTTTAAAGAAATATTCGTATTGATATGACCGTTTGCAGACAAAAACTCTTAAGAAACAACTTCACAAAAAATGTAAATATGAACGTACAATGAACGCAATTCTCAAACATTTCGGCATAAAATAACCCTACATGGATTGACATACCGTTAAAATCAAAAAAATTGATCATGTACGTCAGTATGGCAACATATCTGAAGCCCAAGGATAATTTAACGTAAAGATCCATATTTTCAACATAATATCATCCCTTGTTAGCGCACTTAACCTAGTGATGAATATTAGTCACTTAGATCGAACATTAAGCTGTAAGCATTCAGGATCAAAATTCAGCGAATAGCTATTGCATATACTGATCCAGCAACTCTGCTACTGGAAGGATGTGACACAAGGTCAATTTTCAAGCGAGCTAAAGCTGGTTTGACTTCAGCATTTTCCTTCTCATAAACTGGTAGCCAAACTAAGGCCAAAGAACCTAATATGCCCAACTATTTATCCATAGTTGGATGCGGAGGAAACAGATGAATTCATGCCTTTCTTAAGGGCATTAGCACGAACTAAACACCACACAGCCTGGTTAAGATTTGAACTCGGGTCACCGATTCCATTTCCAACAACGGTAAACGTGACGCTAGGCGCGCCTCTTAGGATTTATTGATCCATCTTCAAATACGCATACACGAGAAAATAATGAACAGTTAATGGAGAAGACAATGAACTGGAATCGTGCTATTCCAAATATTTAACCAGCAGTTCAACACACGTGGCATCTCGTTTTCTTGTGTTTCTTTAATTCTTCAAAAAGAACTTCGATACAAATGAATATTTTCAATGATCTTGGTTTGGGCTTTGAACGTTTTAACGCACGCATATACAAATACCTGAAATATTGTAGAGAAATATTGGAAAGAGGAACACCCAAAATTGATTCTTTTATCTAAGGAATAACCTGGAAGATGAAAGTAACATATAATCGAATCAACATAATAAACAGAGTACTCTGTGTTGTCATTTGTTTGCACAGTTAAATGATCAAACAGTTCTATTTCAAACAATTCAACGTAGATTAAGTCATTTGTTTGGATACAGTTAATGTCAAACTGTTCTATTTGACCCATAGATAGAACCCTATCAGGTGCTACCACTCAGGGCCAGAGTGGACCTGGGAGCAATGGCAATGAAGAGGAGCCTAACCATCGGATGCAGTTTAGGATTATTTCTAGGACATTCGTAGTGGGGAGGTAGAGGCTTGCCCCTGTGCAGAGATGCAGTCAATGTATTCTACAGCCCCAACCGGCTGGGTTGTGTATGAGTTTAAATGCTATAGTGATTTAATATTCGAATGAAAGTAACAGAAGCAGCCAATGTTTAATGAAGGCAAATTGTAGCGCTAAAAATGATTCAGGTTTTCTACAGGAAATAAATTACTTTAAGATGCAGACTGTTAAAAAAAAATAACCCATAATAACCAACTTAGAAATTGTGTTAAATCAAATCAACTTCAAACCAGTTATATTCTTTCCTTCTCATATTCCTTCGCATATACAAATACCTGAAATATTGCAGAGAAATATTGGAAAGAGGAACACCCAAAATTGATACTTTTATCTAAAAAATAACAGTAAAGCTAAGTAAAGTTGGCGACCATAGTCGAGGGTGACCCGAGGGCTCCCTTTCCAATAGCTACTACACCAAGGTGTAGTGGAGGGCGCTACTCCTTTCCCTGGATTGCTCCACTTTACCCTTGATCCGTACCTTAAAATGCGGAGTGTTAAGCAAGGAGGCATCAAGTACCATTTTTTGAGTCTTTCGTATGACTCAACCTGGGATTGAACCCAGGTCTCCCGGGACATTGGCGAACACTCTAACCATTATGCCAATGTCATGTGTTAATTGTCGCCATTTTAAATTGTTAATTTCGCACATGCGCTTTATTTGCTTCAGGTTTTGTCTACTGTGCGGTAAATTAGAATCAGTAAGGCACTGTCTGTGAGGAAAGCAACAGCATGACGCGATTTACTTCTCGAGAAATTTGGAAACAGTATGCTTTACTGCTTGGCATTTACGCCGGAAGCGCCAATACGAATTTTCCAGAGTGTTTGAGCGTTAATCTGAGGATGGATTCATATTCATATTCATGAAAAACAAACACCCAGTTTACATCATGATGTTTGGAGCGGTCACTAGCGATGGTGATGTTATGCCTCTATTCCTCTTTCCACATGGCCTCACACTCAACAAGGAAGCCTATATCAAGCGCTTGATATACTATATATATAGGAGGTACTAAAGACCTGGATCGAGAGAGCGCCTGTTGGAACGCCCAACGTCTGGCAACAAAACTCCGTGCTATGCCAAATTAGCAGGGGAACCAAGTGTAGGCTATGAGAAAATTTCTGCGCCCACATCAACCCAAACATTTAGCCACCTCATTCCTCAAATTATAATCTCCTTGATTATTATGTGGAATACAATTGAGCGAGAGACCAACAAAACTCCGTAATACACCGAAGATGAACTGAAGGCAAAGATAAGGCTAGCATGAACAAAATTCAACTAGGAAGTTGTCGGAAAAGCTTGCAGAAGATTCCGAAGTCATCTGTAGGCCGTGGTTAAAGCTAAAGGTTATTTCTATGAATAAATGTAAAGTCGTTAAGTTGGCGACCGTAGTCGAGGGCGACTCGAAAGCTCCCTTTTCATTAGCTACTACACCGAGGTGATGCTAATGGCGCAAATCCTATCCCTGGATTGTCCCATTTTACCCTTGATACATACCTTATAATGCTGAGTGTTAATAAAGGTGGTATTGAGTAACATTTTTTGAGTCTTTGGTTTGACTCGACCTGGGAGTGAACCCCGGTTTCCTTGACCATTGGCGAGCACTCTACTCATTAGGCCAATTGTTCTAATTCCGTTAAACATAATTGGGTACAAGTGTTAAGCTATTGTAAATATTCTTTGTTATTTACTTGTAGTCGGGATTGAACCTGCAACCTCCAGATGATTTTCCTTAGAAGCACTTTTTAAGCAAATGCTTATAACTGTTATATCATCAAGCTAGTGTGCTAGACTGCAATATCGTAGTTAGCGTGTTCAAACTCTAATCGCGCTATTACGTTCACTTTCGGACAAATATCCTTGTGAGAGATATGAACCCCTTCGTCAGCCATGCGTTAAATATAACCACTGCAATGTTTCTACACGGACAGCTTTGGAATTAGATAACGCACGAAGGTTGATATGTTATTAAAGAAAGAAACCAATGAATCTTTTTTGTTGTTGTAAATTTTAAGATTTAGAGTTAAAATGAAGACATGTACACAGCTGACCGACTAATATAATAAAGGGGCGATGTTTACACGACTAGACAGCCTTCAAGATGTTTCGAAGAGTCAGTACGAATTCTTGACACTTTCTAATGAACAGTTCTTGGCGAAAAACAGCACTACGAAAATGCAGCACCCGTTATATTCACTAGATTCGTCCCAGTTAGATTTTTCTTCTTTTTAAACCCAAAACTTCTTTTAAGAGTTTATGAGGACATGAGACTCATAAAAATTGGGTGTCCTCGTGGTGTAATGGTTAAAGCGATGGACTGCGGAACCGTAGTAAGCGAGTTCATACTCCAGTCGCGCTATTACGTTCACTTTCGGGCAAATACCCTTGGGAAAGGTATGAACCCCCTTATCCTCAGCTATGGGTTAAATAGTACCACTATTGTTCTTCTAGGAGAAGGACTTTGTCATTAAATAACCTATAAAGGTTGATATGCCATTAAACAAAGAAACCAAACCAATCATAAAAAAATTCGTCAGCGCAATTTCACGCCATATTATCGGAAGAATTTTAGAGGTGCTTCAGCTGAAGCAAAACTCACTGGAATAAATGCGCAGAATGCAAGAGGGACTATTTTGAAGAAAATGAATTATTCATTCATTGTACATTTCTGTAACTTGGCAAATACAGCTTTGATCTCGATAGTGTGAGTATAACAATATATATATATATATATATATATATATATATATAAAGTAAGTAAAGTTGGCAACCTTAGTCGAGGGCGACCCGAAGGTTCCTTTTTCAATAATTATTACACCGAGATGTAGGTGAGGGCGCTAATCCTTTCTCTGGACAGCACCACTTAATCCTTGATGCGTACCTTATAATGCTAAGTGTTAAGCAAAGCGGCATCAAGTACCATTTTTGAGTCATTGGTATGACAGCGTTGGATATAACCCCGGTTTCCCGGCCCATTCGTGAACACTTAACCCACTTGACCAATAAGCCAATATATATATATATATATATATATATATATATATATATATATAAGATATAAAAAGTAAATAAAACACTAAAAAGAACTTTAGACACGTGGATATATGTTAACCTGAAGATCGGACAAGTGACACTCTTGGTAGTGAGTTTTTAACCTGGTTCATTTATTTCATTGTTGAAATATCATGATATTGCTCAGCATTTTTGTGCAGAGAATACTATAATTTATTTACATAGACCGTTTTTATCAGTAAATTCTAATTCTAATTGAGAATATATATATATATATATATATATATATATATATATATATATTCTCAATTGGAGTCAAAATGATAGTCGGAAGAACTCTGGTTGGTGAGGTGTAGAATCTCCAGCAGGGAGGTAAGAACCCGCATGAAAAAAGGCATGTCCTGAGTAAGATATTAAATTGTATCTGGTGGTGAGGCTCCTGTTCTTTGACCTGAGAAGTGTCGAGTCCACTCTGACCCAGTGATAGTAACCGTTAAAGGCCCATTTATGATTCAAATAGAGCTGTTTAAAAAAAGCCTTCCAGTAATTACAAAAAAATTTAAATATGAAAATACAATGTACGCGATTCTCTAACCACTAGCCATAAAATAACACAAGAAGGGTTGAACAGCCGTTAAAATCAATAAGTCTTTCAATTATTCATAGATGTGGTGACAGATTTGTTCCTTGCAGCCTTGGTAGCTGCAATGTGGAAAAATATTGTATTCTAGCTGAACACTTGCTCTATTCAAGTTCAACTGTTATTCTTACGTCACACTGATGTATATTTAGAATATATCAATAACATTGTGACATCATTAGCAAATTAATAACTCATTACCACATTCTTGTGACTGGTGCAAGACTACGTGAAGCCCAGAAAATATTTACGAGATAATCGTTGAATATGTTTTAGCTAATTAGCTGTCCGTTACTACTGAAGCAAAACTGATCTTAACTGGGTACCCTGCACTCATGGACCTGTGCCAGACAAAGAATACATTAATAAATCGCGGAGACTTGCCTTCTTTATCTAACACTTTTATTCATTTGAGGCTTTTATTCTAAACTTTCCCCCCAAAAGACAGTTTATAGATAATTTTATTGATTGATTGATTTTAACGGCATATCAACCTGTCTAGGCTGCTCTTAAGCCTAGATGTTAGGGAATCGCATTCATTATACGTTCATATTTACATTTTGAGTAGTTCTTTTTAAAGATGATCATTATTCTCATGCTCCTACCAAATACGAATAATTTTAAAGAGATCTAGAACGCATAAATAAAACCCTAAGAGGTACTACCACGCAAGGTCAGAGTAATAAGAATGAAGGAGTGCTCCACACTTCCCAGAAACTCCATAACTGGTGGGGGATCCTTGTAATGTAGTTGATAACGTGTTGGACTGTGTAAATGGGTTCGAACTCCAGTCGTGCTATTACGTTCACTTTCAGACTAATACCATTGGGGAAAGTATGAACGCCAGGATCTCCACCAGCTATGACACAAATAGTACCTCTACTGTTCTTCTATAAGGATCGGCATTAAATAACCCACGATGGCTGATGTGCCATTAAACAAAGAAATTAAACCAAACCAGAACTGAAGCATCAATATCAGATGCAGTTTCGTGGCATACCTATGACATCCTTTTTTTCATCTACAGGGGATACAGTCATCGTAGCCTCCTCCCGAAAGAGCTAATGGCATTTTTTTCAAACCAAGTTGGGGTTAATAAATAGGTGAAACTCACTTGCCTTATTTAAAACTTATATGACACTCGGTGCTGACTTTGGCCCAGCGGTTAGAGTGTTCGCCAATGGCCCGGGAGACCTGGGTTCAATCCCAGGTCGAGTCATACCAAAGACTTTAAAAATGGTACTTGATACTACCTTGCTTAACACTCAGCATTATAAGGTACGGTTCAAGGGTAAAGTGGAGCAATCCTGGGAATGGAGTAGCGCCCTCCCCTACACCTTGGTGTAGTAGCTATCGAAAAGGGAGCCTTCGGGTCACCCTCGACTATGGTCGCTAACTTTACTTACTTTACTTTACTCTCTACAATCACAAACTTTTCTCCTTTCTCTTTTTAATAAGGGTCACTAACCCAACCCAACATGGGAGGAGGGTGCTATGAAAAGCAAACAGCAACGTTGTAACATCTGGGCTGTATTTGAAAGTAAGTTAATTCAGCAGATGTTGGTGGTACAGGTGTCATCGCATAGGTGTCCACAAAAATATCTCGTAAAATATTGTTGGGATTTTTCTTCGCGTTTCTGTCATAATTTTTTACTTATTTTTTTGTTTTGTTTTCTTTAACATTGGGTATCCGTCCCTAAACCAACCTGTCTCTCACCGCCCCTGAAGAAACATATAACACCTACTGGCCTATTCAGAAGGAGCTGGGAACGTGGAAACAAGATACAATGGGTGTACATAAATGCTATCATCTTTCGGTCATACACAATATCATTTCTCATATATAGAATCCGAGAAGTTATAATATATACAAATAATATACAATCATTTAGAAAAACCAAAGATTGCTGAGATGCATAAAAGAAAAGAAAATGAAAAGAGAATATTATACATAAGAATGTTTACGAGAACCTCGCCGTGGGGTAATGGTTAGCGAGAGAGTCTACAACCTGGTTACAATTGGGCAGTAAGTTTAATCCTCACTGAGCGCCCTACAATCGATGCTATCCGGCAGAATCAATTAAACATTAAATACTGATACATCCATATTAATGAATTAGTCTATAAGACCATTACAACTCTTGAGTGAGTATGAACCTCACTGGGTGAACAGCAGTAGTAGCGTGGGTGTCCTCGTGGTGTAATGGTTAAAGCGATGGACTGCGGAATCGTAGTAAGCGAGTTCGTACTCCAGTCGCGCTATTACATTCACTTTCGGGCAAATACCCTTGGGAAAGGTATGAACCCCCTTATCCTCCCAGCTATGGGTTAAATAGCACTATTTCTGTTCTTCTAGGAGAATAGCTTTGGCATTAAATAACCTATAAAGGTTGATATGCCATTAAACAAAGAAACAAAGAAACCAAGCAGTAGTAGCCTTATCTGACGATGCTAAAATTTGTTTGTTAGTTTGTTTGGCATATCAACCTTTGTAGGTTATTTAATACCGAATCCATTTTTATTCAAATAAACAGTTTTATTTCAAACAATTCCGTTTAGCATAAGTACACAGTTTAATAGTCAAAAACATTTCTATTTCAAGCTATTCAGTTTAGTCAAACAGTTTTAATTCAAACAATTCAGTTTAGTATAAGTATAGATTTGTTTCCACACAGTTAAATGTCAAAACAGATCTATTTCAAACAATTCAGTTTAGCATAAGTTCAGTTTCAAGGTCAAAAACAGTTCTATTTCAAACAAATCAGTTTAGTATACAAAAACAGTTCCATTTGAAATAAATTTTCTTAGCATAAGTACATAGTTTAGATGTCAAAGCAGTTCTATTTCAAACAATTCAGTTAAGCATCATTATTTCATCATCTTATCATCTTATCCCTGACCCTCTCTCGCCACACCTCTCTATCGTTCATCGCTTCCGGCAGGTCATCAGGGCTACACCCCGTATCCTCACAGAGCTGCTGTATGTAGGTTCGAGCTGGTCGCCTTGTTTTTGCTCGACCATGCGAAAGGGTCTATAGAAGTACATCACTTATGAGCTCATCCATACTTCTCCAGTTGTGACCTGCATGTCTGGTTCGTCTAACTTTGATAGTTTTTCTGATGGGTGGTAGGTGGTCATATTGCTCCTGCTTTATGGGGTGTTGCCTCGAGAACTTGTTCAATATTGCTCGCAGCATTCTTGTGTAGTTGCTGTCAAGTTTTTCTCCATCCGTTTAGTTAGCGTCCATGTGTTACATCCATATAGCAGTATCGACACGATTGCTGCTTGGAAGAAACTGCGTTTCATTTTATCGGTCAGGTCTGACTTCCATATGACCGAGAGTCTAGTGATAGCTGTGCATGCTGTTGTTAGTCGCGTGTCGATGTCTGTTTCGGTTGATGAGACACTGCTTCCTAGGTAATTGAACTTGTCAACTAGTTTCAGAGAGCTACCGTTTAGAGTGGAAATGTCGCCTGTTTGATTAAAGTACATATATTCCGTTTTGTGTGCATTGACATGGAGGCCAATGCCTGCGGTGGCTCGTTCCAGACTATGCAATAGGGTTTCTTCTGGGGCGGGTGCATTTGCCAGAAGCGCTGTGTCATCGGTGTAGTCGGCGTCGGTAATTGTTTGTGCGGTGTATCTTCTGCTTCTTTTCTTTGTCAGCTCGAAACTGTTTTCTTTGATTTTATTGATCGATGTTCAAAGCACATAGTCTAGACAGATGATAAAGAGGTGTGGGACTAATGTGTCTCCTTGCAGTACTCCTGCTACAATGGCGAAGTACTTTGTATCTCCATCTGGAGAACAGACTTTCATTTTGGTGTTTCTATAGAGAATCATAACGGCTGCGACGGTTTCTTTTGGTAGGCCGTATGCGAGAAAAATTTGCTCTATCTTCCCTCTGTGAATGGAATTAAAGGCCTGGGTAAAGTCGACAAATAATATTGTCGCCTGTAGGTTTTTTGCCCGTACGCCTTCAAGAATTCTACGGATAGTCAAAATTTGTGCGGTCGTGGATGTATTTCTCTGGAAGCCATTTTGGTTCTTCCTAAGTATGTTGTCAACTTTGGGTTCAATGCGGTTGCATAGTAGGGCATTGTATATTTTGGCTACTATGGATGTAATTGTTATACCTTGGTAGTTCTTGGCTAATCCGAGGTCATCCTTTTTAGGGAATGGGAGGATGCATCCCTTCATCCATCTGTAAAAAATCCAGTTAAGCATAAGTACGTATTTTAGTTCTATTTGACCCATAGATAGGACTCTATCAGGTGCTACCACTCTGGGCCACACTGGACCTTGGGGCGATGGCAGTGAAGGGGTACTCCACATTCTCCAAAGCTCCAGCATTACTGGAACCTCACCGTCAGATTCTACAGCCCCAGCCGACCGGGTAATGCTAAAATTTGTAAGCACATACACACCAGTTCAATAAATACACCACTGTGGTGTAAATAGTTACTGGGATACTCGAGCAGAGTGTTACTATTGTGTAATGATTTTGTTCCTCACTGGGTGCCACAAAATTGTAATAATGAACCAGATAAAGCTAGACTCTGTAGATATCTCTAGTGTCCGGCAAACAATAATAACAGATCATAACGGACATTCAAATACAACTGAGCAGTGAGTTTGATCCTTACTGAACGCTCTACAATCGTGGTTATGTAGCTGACTAAGTTGAAGTTGTTAAATACCTGTACATACTTTAAGTTAAAATGGTTAATAAGCTAATTAAGCACGCCGTTACTTCTGTGAAGTGGATAGGATTCTCACTGGGTGCTTGAAAGGATTAGCGTTATATCTGAATATTCAAAGTGTTGTAAAAAACGAAAAAGGAATATCATACGTAAGGTTTATGGGTATCTGGCAGTGGGATAATGGTTAGCGAGCGAGTGTACCATTCCATTCCATTAAAAACAGGAGTGTGCGTTTGATCATCACTGGGTACTCCACAATCGAAGCCATGTGTCAGACTAAGTTCAACTTATCAAATAGCTATACATACATTTGTTGACGATATGATAATGGTTAAATAGTTAGCAGACCATTACTACAATGAAGTGAATACGATCCTCACTTGGCACTCAACAATATTTGCACTCTGACCCGGAATGGTCATCATTGTTAAGGTCCCATCTATGACTCAAATAGATCTGTTTAAAAATTGTTAGTGTTCTAAAAAACAAACGCAAAGAAACTACACACAAAAATATAAATATGAACGTACAATGCAGGCAATTCCCTAACCTCAAGGTATAAAATAGCCTTAAACTGATTAAAATGCCATTAAAATTTATCAATCAATCAACCATTAATAAGTACAACACCGTGGTGCAATGGTTAGTGGAATAATTAAGTATAATATTTATATTATCCCATGATTTTGTTCCTCACGGGATGCTACATAATTGTCATCATGGATCAGATGAAGGAAACCTCACCAAATTCTTATGATGCCTAGCAAATCACAGAATAGAGGCTGTCCACGAGGTAATTTTAAGCTTAGAAAATGCATTACTAAGTAATTTCTCGGGTGTTTCACTGCTATGTAATACTTAATAAGTTCATCTTCAACAATTCTACCTGATCTGACCTTATGTCACTTGTACGGTTGTTAACAAGGATCAAACTCTTCTCAATAGCAGATGTGTAGCAGATGTATAGCAGATGTGTAGCAGGTAGGCTACTTACCGCAGTAATTTCTTTTAATTAAAAGTATGGGAAACTTAACACAGTAATTTCTTCTTGTTAGAGGTAAGTAGCCCATCTTTTACACATCCGCTACACTTGGGCTACTACACGTGAGCTTTGTAATTTACCTCAGTAAATACGTCTGGCTACAAATAAGTATCCCATCTTTAGAAGTATTTACTGAGGTAAGTACTTACTTAGGTAAGTTGTGCATTTCCTGAAGTAAGTGTTTACTGAAGTAAGTAGTGCATCTCTTTGGTATCTACTGTCGTATTAGTAAACTTTTTGTCGCAGACTATTGTTATGTGGAGAGCTAGATCCACACTCCGAATATATCGTTTTCTTATATTTTATAAAAGTAATCATTTTGGCAATTTCATGCCTTTGCCGGCCAGGTAATCAGAATCTTTTTTTATTTCATTTATTTCGATGAAATAAAGAAGATTTGTCACTGTAAGTATTTACTGAGGTACGTAGTGCATCTCTTTGGTAAGTATGTACTGAGGTAAATATTTATTAAGGTAAGAAGTGCATTCTCTTTGATAGCAGAAACATAGCAGTTGTGTAGGCTTCTTATCTCCGTAAATAGAAGTATTTATTAAGGTAAGTAGCCCATCTTTAGAAGTATTTATTGAGGTAAGTATTTACTGAGGTAAATAGTACATATCTTTGGTACCTACTGTAGTGTTAGCAAACTTTTTGTCGCAGACTAATGCTATGTGGAGAGCTAGATCCCCACTCAGGATATTTCTTGTTCTAATATTGTATAAAACTAATTATTTTGGCAATTTCATGCCTTTGCCGGCAGGGTAATCAGAATAAATAAATGAAATTGAAAAGTCTTGTCAATGTAAGTATTTACTGAAGTAAGTAGTGCATTTCTTTGGTAGAAAATGTTTACCTGATGTATAAAAGGTGCATTTAATGAGGTAAGTAGTGCATCTCTTTGGTAAGTATTTTACTGAGGTAAGTATTTACTGAGATAAGTAGTGTATCTATTTGGGAGCAGATGTGTAAAAGATGGGCCACTCACTTCAGTAAATGTTTTTAACTGAGACAAGTAGCTCATCTTTAGAGGCATTTACTGTGGTAAGTATTGCATATCTTTGTTAACTACCGTAGTCTTAGCAAACTCTTTGTCGCAGACTGTAATATACCCATACATGAATATGTGAAATGTATATAGAATGTTCATAACTCATATATAGATAACATAGGAATCCCGAAACACAAAAAAACACTTACGACTTCTTAATTCAGGTACGAAACTTTTTATTACCTTTGAGTTTAAAGGTTTTTCGACATAAGGCGAGAGATACACCTGCCTTTTCCATCTTTTCCAAGGCCACGGCGAGCTCCGAAAGTCAACCATCTTCTTTCGAGGCAGGAACTCAATTCCACTGACTTTTTTCAAATTCCCAAAATCCTCCGCGCACGCTTCCAGTGTATGATGTCATTCCCACTCCCTAGCCCGTTTTCTATCTGGGGTTTCTATTGTGACATCTCTGAATGACACGTCCGCTCCGCGCGTGCATGAACACCTGTGCTCATGTTTGAACCTAACTAACCCATGCACTGAGCCGAAAGGTTCTCAGCCTAACTAAACCCAAAGGCAAGATATATAAAACGAAATCCATCGGCCGTTATATTACAAGACTAATGCTATGTGGAGAGCTTTGTCCACACATATTTTGTGCTCTTATATTGTGTAAAACTTATCATTTTGGCAATTTCATGCCTTTGCCTGAAACAGTAGCTACCAGAAACATTACTAACAACACGAGGATCAACAGAACGACAATAACCAGAAAACAAAAGTGAGAAGAAAAACAACTTTTTAAGCGACTAACAAGCGATATCTCGAACGAGAAAACGTAGACCTGGTTAATAAAGGGAAACCATAAAAGAGAAACTGAATCTCTTCTAATAGCAGCACAAAACAATGCCATAAGGACCAACCATATCAAAGCGAGAATAGATAAGACGCAACAAAACAGCAGATGTAAGTTATGTGGTGTTAGAGACAAAACGATCAAAAACATAATAAGCAAATGCTGCAAATTAGCACAGAAAGAATGAAAGACTTGGCACGATTGGGTGGACACGATGATCCACTGGGAATTATGCAAGAAATTGAAGTTTGACCATACGAACAAATGATATATGCACAACCCAATATCTGTCCTCGAGAATGCCATAAACAAATTCCCCTGGGATTTTGCGATACAAATCACCTAATCTTGGGCAGACGACCAGACCTTATAATAATCAACAAAAAAAAGAGAACTTGCAGAATTGTTGACTTTGTTGTCCCAGCGTACCACTGAGAAAAATTGAAAGGAAACAAAAAGAGGGATAAGTACCTTGAACTTGTTAGGGAATTGAAAAAACTGTGGAACATGAAAGTGACGATTATACCCATTGTAATTGGTGCTCTTGGTACAGTCACCAAAGAATTGGTATAAGGACTGGAGAACTCGGAAATAACGGGGCGGGTGGAGACTGTCCAAAATACTGCATTATTGAGATCGGCCAGAATACGGATAAGAGTCCTAGAGACTTGAGGAGATTACCTGTCACTCAAACTCCGGTGAAAAATTATCAACTGACGCTGATGGGAAAAACTCGAAAGGGAGTAAAATAATAATAATTGATCAACACATCCTCATCGAGTGCAAAACGAGACAAAAAATTTAGCTATGGCCTTGGTTGTCTACAAAAAGGCATATGATATGGTCACGCAAAGCTGGATAATAAACTACGTGAACATGAACAAAATATCAGACGAAGTCATAAATTTAATCGAGAAAACCATGAAAATCTGGAGAATGGAATTGATAGCAGGAGGAAGATGTTTCACTGAAGCGAAGATTCAGAGAGGTATATTCCAGGGAGACGCACTATCACCATTACAATTTGTAATAGCGATTATGCCACTTAACCACATACTCAGGAAATGCACAGCGGGATACAAACTCAGTCAATTGCAAGAAAATATCAACCACTTAATGTACATGGACGACATTAAACTGTTTACCAAAACCGAAAAAGAATTGGAAACTCTAATACACACAGTTTGAGTATACAATCAGGACAGGGATAGAATTAGGCATAGAAAAATGCACCATGCTAACAAGGAAAAGCGGAAAACGACACACGACGGAAAGAATGGAACTATCAAATCAGGAAAAAATTAGAACGCTCGGAGAAGAAGAAATCTACGAATACTTGGGAATATTGGAAAGCTGACACTATCAAACAAGTGAAAATGAAAGAAAAAATTAAAAAGAGTATCTCAAAAGACAACTATTCGAGATCAGACTATATAGCAAGAACCTCGTCAAAAGGATAAATACCAGGGCTGTTCTCCTTGTAAGATACTTGTGACCATTCTGGGAGTGGACCACAGAAGAACTTAAGCAAATGGACCAGAGAACAAAAAACTAATGACGATATATAAGGCCTTACATCCCAGAGATGACTTTGACTGACTATATGAGTCAAGAAAAAAGGGAGGAAGAGGACCTGCCAGCAATGAAGATAGCCTAGACACATCGATACAACGACTCGAAAACAACATAGAAAAGCATGGCGGAAAACTGATCACAGCCCCCAGAAGCAAAACTGACGACACGAGGATCAGCAGAACGACAATAGCCAGAAAACAAAAGTGGGAAGAAACAACTTTATGGATGTTTTAAGCGACTAAGAAGTAACATTTCACACAGGAAGACGTGGACGTGGCTAAAAAGAGGAAAACTTTGGAGAGAAACTGAATATCTTGTAATTGCAGCATAAAACAACGCCATAAGGACCAATCATATCAAAGATAAGACCCAACAAAACAACAGATGTAGGTTGTCTGGTGATAAAGACGAAGCTATCAATAAAATAATCAGTGAATACAGCAAATTAGCAATGAGACTAGCAAGGACTGGGTGGATAAGGTGATTCACTTGGAATTGTGCAAAAAATTGAAATTTGACCATACGAACAAATGGTATAAGCACAACCCAGAATCTGTGCAAGAAAATGAGACACAAAGTTTTTCCCTGGGATTTTGAGATACAAACGAATAACCTAATCTCGGCTAGACGACCAGACCTTGAAATAATAAACAAGAAAAAGAGGACTTGCCGAATTGTAGGCTTTGCTGTCCCGGATGATCTCATGGCAAAGTTGAAAAGGAACGAAAAAATAAGTACCTTGAACTTGCTTGGGAATTGAAAAAATTGTGGATGTGACGGTGATACGAATTGTAATTGGTGCTCTTGGTACAGTCACCAAAGGATTGGTACAGGGATTGGAGGACTTCGAAATACGAGGACGAGTGGTGACCATCCAAACTACAGCATTATTAAGATCGGCCAGAATACCGAGAAGAGTCCTGGAGACTTGAAGAGACTAGCTATCACTCAAACTCTACTGAGAAACCATCAGCTAACGCTGGTGTGAAAAACTCGAAAAGGAGTATTCCCGGCCAGAAGACCAGACCTCATAATAATCAACAACAAAAAAAGAGAATCTGCAAAATTGTAGACTTTGCCGTCCCGGTGGAAAGTGAAAAGAAAGATAAGTACCTCGACCTTGCTAGAGAATTGAAAAGGCTGTGGAACATGAAAGTAACGATTGTGCCAATTGTGATTGGTGCGTTCGGCACAATAACTAAAGGATTATTAAAAGGCCTGGAGGACTTGGAAGTTGGCGGACGGGTAGAGACTATCCAAACGACAGCATTGCTGAGAACAGCCAGAATCCTGAGACGAGGCCTGGAGACTTGAGGAGACTTGCTGTCACTCAAACTCCAGTGAAAACCCATCAGCTAACACTGATGTGAAAAACTCTAAAGGAGTAAATTATAATAATAATAATTCATTGTTAATGAATTTCAAATAGAGAAGGATAGAAAAATCATAAAAAAGGGACTTGTGAATCTAGAATTTGAACCAATTTTACTGACAGGTTAGTGTTTATTAATTCACTAAATATATGTTTTGCCTGTCATTGTATAACTTAAGGATGGTTAGAGTGATAGACACTAAATTTTCTGTCTCGATTTACAATGTAAGTATAATATTAAACTGGAACTTTCCTTTGGGTTCGTCAAGTTAACTGAATCATAATTTTTTTTACCGTAAGCAGACATCAAGCAGAAGAAAATAAATAACTTGTTACTATAAAATTTTGGTAAAAGTTTTAAAATTTTCGAAAAGCCGTAAAAATGATTTGCGTTTACATTTATTGTACGAGCGATGACCTCCAGAAGGCAAGGATAAACTTTAACCTCTCGAAGACTTTTATTAACTAATAATTACTCTTAAAACATACTTAGTTATCATTAGATAGATACCTCGAATACAGTGCCGGGTTTCAACTATTATGCATAATATAAATGCATCGCAAATGATATTGTTAAAGAAAAACATAGAACATGATTTTAACATGGAATATTATTGAAAATCATGTAAATGGTAATTATTAGTGGTCAGGAATTAAATTAAGCATTTCTGACTGAGTTTATTTATATAAAACTGACATACGTTTTAGTTGAGAAACAAATTTAAATAGACATGATTTATTCAGCCAACAAATTTAAGTAGACGTATATTTTATGAGGTAAACAAATTTAAATAGATAGTAGTATCTTTTATTGGTTAAATAAACTGCAGTTAACAGATATTATCTTTTGGGATAACAAATTAAAGTAGATATGTTTTATGAGGCTAACAAGCTTAAATAGACAAATGTATATTTCATTGGGTAAACAAATTTTGATACACTCAAATATTTTATTAGTTTAACAAATATAAATAGACCAACCAACTTGTTTTATTGAGGTAACAAATTTAAATAAACAGGTTATATTTGGCTCACAAATTTAGATATAGAGACATGTTTTATGAAGCTGATTTAATTTAAATAGATGTAAATTTTATTTGGCAAACAAATGGAAATAGAAAAGTGCATTTTTTATTTGGATCATAAATTTGATTAAAATATTTTATCTGGCTGACGAACTTAAATCGACAAATGTAAATTTTATAGGGTAAAAAATGTCAATAGACAAACATGCTTTATTAAGCAACAAAATTTGAATTGGTGTTTATTAGGCAAACAAATTTAAATAGGCCGGCGTATGTTTTATTAGGCTGATAAATTGAGATGGAAATGTTTTATTAGATTAAGAAGTTTAAATACACCAATGTTTGTTGGGTAAAACAATTAGACAGACATTATTTTTTAGGCTAACAAATTTAAATAGAGCGACAAATTTTATTGAGCTAACCAATATAAATAAGTAGATTTTATAAAGCAAACAAATTTTAAAGACATGTTTTATTTGGCTTAGAAAAATAAAATAGAAAAATATATATTTCATTATGCTGACAAAATTAAATAGGCAGATATGTTTTTTAGGCAAACAAATTTACATGAATTGACTTATATTGTATTAGGCTAACAAAGTAAAATTATGAAGAATTTTATTCAATTCAATACATGATGAGATAGTAGAATTTACTATTTTCATGGATTTGAAATGTTGCACGTTGTTCAATTCAGATAAGAATATGTTTGGTCTAATCAATAACGCATTTGAGTAGCACAAAACTCTTTCTCCCATATCGAGGTGTCCACTTAGTAATAAAAAAACGTTATATCTATCTATCTATCTATCTATCTATCTCTAAATATTTCATTGCGTTTTTACAGTATCAGTACAACCCTAGTAATTTTAAAAATAAAACGTTAATTTTCTTCTAAGCCAAAGATAGCAGAATTTCAGTATTTCAAGTTGGCTGCTAATCAAAACTGTTATGATTAGGTATTATTTATAACCAAACTCTATCCCATTGACACTCTGTAACCACAAATATGAATATGTAACTGCAGCCCCCCCCCCTCAGCCGCTTCCACAAGGATAGATTTGGCATTAAAGAACCGCCAAAGAGTAATATGCTATTAAACAAAGAAACAAAAACCTTATCGAAGATGAATTTTTTAAAATAAAATCATTTGGGCTTTGCATATTTATGGGTGATACTCTATGGATGTAACCGGTGAGAGCCAAGAAGAACTAAAAAATCTGTATTTAAATTCCTCAGTTTTACGTGGATTTGAAAACTGACGTCTTGCAACGGCGGGAAATATGCAAATATTTCAGACATAAAACAAGTCTCTGTTTTTACTAAGCTTATTCTGGCACGAGGCCACATAGTAGAAAATGTTGGTAAGAAGACTTCATTTGCCTCCAACATTTCCCAGCTCTCACTCTCTCTTTCTATATATATATATATATATATATATATATATATAGCATCTATCACATGTGGTCAGGTATCGTTTCAAGGTCACTATATATATATATATATATATATGTGTGTGTGTGTATAACTTGTTTTTCTCCAGCTTTCTTACTTTCCATATTTTCTCCTTCCCATCTTTGTTTACTTTCACTTTCTTCTCATTTGAGATCATATCATATAAGATTCTCGGTCAGAAAGCGTAACTGTTTCCAAGCCAGAAAGGCAAGTTAGGATAGCATAGGTATAGAGTCAAAGGCGTTTTGTAAATGTCAATTCCTCGCCTATACAATCATCAGACTAATCCTACCTTAGATATATATGCTCTATCACCGATACTGAGCACTCTTTATCTATGACTATACCAAAGCACATTATTAATCATTATTAATTAACTGAAATAGAACTGAAAAAATACTGAAAGTAATATTTTATTCATTCAAAAACTCTTGATATCTTTGCACAAATAATTCTTCTTTCAGTGTTCGGGATAGGACACTAAACTGCAATTTCTAGTGAGAATGCATTTCTGTAGCCCTGGGAAGTGTGAGTCCTTTATTGCCATTACTTCCTGGTTCACTCACATATGAGTAGGATGTACATATTAAAGTCACATCTATGGGTCAATTGTTTGGAGATTATATCATAATAAGAATAACAAGTAATACTTGAAACAAAATAGATTTGTGCAAATTAGATCAAAATACTTCAAACCATATAACTGGATGCAAAATATTTGTATTAGATTGGAATACTTGAAAACATATAACTGGATGAAAATTATTATTATTATTATTATTACTATTACTCCCTGTGAGTTTTTCATGCCAGCATTACCTGATAGTCTTTCACTGGAGTCTGAGTGATAATAAGTCTCCTCAAGTCTCCAGGCCTCTTATCAATATTCTGTCCGATTTTAACAATCCTATAGCTTGGATGGTCTCAGCTCGTCCATCGATTTCCAACTCTAACAGCTTCCTTTCCAAGCCTTTGGGAATCGTTCCAAGTGCACCAACTACAATTGGCATCACCGTCCTTCTCTTTTTCAATAGCTTTTTCAGTTCTCTGGTAAGGTCTAAGTACTTGTCTGTCTGTTCGTCTTGTTTGATTTTCACTCTGTAGTCTGTCGGGCGGAGGTCCACCATTCGCCATTCTGGTTTGTACATATACCATTTAGTCATCATCATCATCATGTTGTACTGGTAGCACGGATATCCCTGACCCTCTCTCGCCACTTTTCCCTATCGTTCATCGCCTTAGGCAGGTCTTCTGGACAACATCCCGTATCCTCACATAGTTGCTGAATGTATGTTCGTGTTGGTCGTCCTGCTTTTGCACGGACATGTGTGGGGGTCCACAAGAGTACATCACTTATGAGTTCGTCCCTGCTTCTCCAGCAGTGTCCTGCATGTCTGGTTCGTCTAACTTGAATAGTTTTTGTGATAGGAGGTAGGTGGCCGTATAGTTGGTGTCTTGTGGGGTGTTGTTTAAGATTGCTCGCAGCATTCTTATGTAATTGCCGTCTAGCTTCTTCTCCAGCCGTTTTGTTAGAGTCCATGTAGTGCATCCATATAGCAGTATCGACGCGACCGCTGCCTGGAAGAAACTGCGTTTCATTTTATCGGTTAGGTCTGATTTCCATATAATCGATAGCCTATTGATAGCTGTCCATGCTTTCGTTAACCTCGTGTTGATGTCCTTTTTGGTTGATGCGACGCTGCTTCCTAGGTAAGTGAATTTGTCTACTAGTTTAAGAGGGGTTCCGTCTAGAGTGAAGATGTCACCCGTTTGATTATAGCACATATATTCCGTTTTGTGTGCATTGACATAGAGGGCTATGCCTGCGGCTGCTCGTTCCAAACTATGCAGTAGTGTTTCGGCTTGGTTGGGTGTATTTGCCAGTATCGCTATGTCATCGGTGTAGTCGGCGTCGGTAATTGTTTTTGTGGGGTACCTTCTGCTTCTTTTCTTTGTCAGCTCGAAGCCGTTCTCTCTGATTTTGTCAATCGATGTTCTAAGTACGTAGTCTAGACAAATGATAAAGAGGTATGGAGCTAGCGTGTCCCCTTGTAGAACTCCTGCTACAATGTCGAAGTATTCTGTGTCTCCATCTGGTGATCGTACTTTTACTTTGGTGTTTCTATAGAGAATCGTTATTGCTGCTACGGTTTCTTTGCATATGCCGTATGCTAGTAGGATTTGTTCCATCTATCCTCTATGATCAAATTTCAATTTCTAGTACAATTCCTAGTGGTCCACCTTCCCCACCCAGTCATCTCTCATCTTGTACTTCTTTTGTGCAAGTTTGCTGCATTCGCTTATAATGTGATCAATCGTTTTGTCTCTATCATCACATATCCTACACTTGGTATTCTTTTGCGTTTTATCTATTTTCGCATTAATATACTTGACCCTTATAACATTGTTTTGTCTTGCTATTAGAAGAGATTCAGTTTCTCTTTTAAGGCTTCCCAACTTATCCATATCCAGATTTTCCCATTTCTGTTTGCTGGTTATTATTGTTCTGTTGGTCTTCATCTTGCCTATGCCATTTCTAGTCATTGTAATTAGTTTTTCTCTTCTCTTTTTTATGTAGTTTTCGAGTCGTCATATTGATGCTTCCATACTATCTTTTATTCTTCCTTTCTTGACACATATAACCCGTCTATGTCATCTCTGGGATGTAAGCCTTTATGTATCGTCGTTAGTTTTATTGTCCTCTGGTCCATTTGTTGAAGTTCTTCACTCATCCATTTCAAGAATCGTCCCGAGTATCTTACAAGGGAAACCGCCCAGGTGTTTATCACTTTGATGAGATTCCTGTTGGTTTCGAGTTTTCTAGTTAGACTAGTTCTTTTGGCTTTTTTTATCTCCTCTTGTTTAATGACGTCCGTTTCCACTGTTCTCAAGTATTTGTTAGTTTCCTTTTCTCCAAGAATTCTGATTCTTTCTGAATTTTGTAGTTCTATTCCTTCCGTTATTTCTCATTTTCCCTTTCTCATTACGAGCATGAAAAATTTTCTATACCTAATTCCATTCCTATATCCCGACAGAATATTCTTTTTTGCATTCGAGTCTCCAGTTCTTTTTCATTTTTTTACAAACAATTTGATGTCGTCCATGTGTATTTGGGGGTTAATTTTTAAACCGAGTTAGTAAATTTGTTGATCCATATACATTTTCTAAGAATGCGATTAAGTAGCATTATCGCTATTACAAATAGTAATCGTTATACAATAGCCGAGGGATTTCGGTTCATGCCTTTGGGTTTAGTTAGGCTGAGAACCTTTCGGCTCAGCACATAGGTTAGTTAGGTGCAACATTGAGGCAGGTGTTAACGCGGGCGCGCGGGCGGATGGAGGTGTCACTCAGATGTCATAATAGTCCGATACGAAACGGAGTGACAGGGTGTGGGTGACGTAACGCACCGGAAGCGCGCGGAGGTTTGTGTGAGATTTGAAGAAAGAGAGTTGAGAATTAGACGCCAAATGAGAAGGATCGATTTTTGGAGCTCGCAGGCTATGGGGGCCGCTCGAGACGGGGCCGCTCGAGATAGGGGCCAACGGAATAAGACAGCATAGAAGATTGTGTCTCTCCTCCTTACGTCAAAACCTTTAACTCAAAGTTAATAAAAATGTTTCGTACCTGAACAAGAGGTCGTTACGTGTTTTCGAATTCTGAGATTCCTATGTTCTATCGTTATGAACACCATATGTCCATTTCGCACATAGCGTTAATTGTAAATATGGAACAGTAATGATGAAAGCGCATCTCCTTGGAAGTTACGTCTCTGGATTTTCACTTCGGTTAAAGTTTTTCTTCTTGCAGTCAATTCCACTTTCGTGTTTTTCATGGCTTCCGTGAAGCACTTTATGACTTTATCGGATATCTTGTACATTTTTGACAATCAATTATCCAGCTTTGCCGGAACATACAGTAGGCCTTTTTGAAGTCAATCTATGCCATAACTAGATTTTCCCGTCTCATTTTGCTCTCAATAAGGAAGTGTTGATCAATGTACCCTGATCCTCTTGTTCCTTTGTGGCATCCTTTTTGTTCTTCGGGAAACAGTCTGTGGCTCATTAGTAAGTAACGAATATTGCCCCTAATCTCGACTGTTAGGATTTTCCGCATCATAGGTAGACACGTTATCGGTCTATAGTTGCTAGGGGCGCTTCCTTTTCGGTGACTTTTTGGATCTTTGCTCCATTTTAGCATCTCCTCATTTCACGAGCTAATCTGTCGTGGATAGACGGGAATTTTTTAAAACGAGAATCCCCGTGTGCTATTATAGCCTGGCGTTTTCCAATTCGGTACTTTTTTTCTGTGATACTCTATACGATTCCAGGAGTATTAACGCCACAGAGCCATCTTCGAGTCCATGTAATCATTTTTCCATGTTAATTATCCGTTTGGCTTTTTTGTTATGTTCTTTCCATTGCCATATTTTACTCCAGAACAGTTTTGCCTCGTTTGCATCCGGTTGTTTGTGTGTCAGCGTGTATTGTGAATTTTTTTACTCGAGTTAGTGGTCTTTTACTGGAATCTAAGCTTCAGCAAGTCTCCTTGGGTCTTCAGGACTCTTCTCAGAATTCTAGCCAATCTTAAGAATGCTGAGTTAGGAATGTTCTCGATTCTTCCAATAATTTCCAGCTCCAACAGTCTTTTTTCCCCAAAAATCTTTCCAAAGAAACCGTTCCAAGGGCACTAATTACAATTGATATCACCATCACCTTTAGGTCCCACTGCTTTTTCAGCTCTCTAACAAGACCCAAGTAGGGTAGAACAATTAGACAGAGATGTTTGATTAAGCGAACAAATTGAAATAGGAATGTTTTATTAGTTTAAGAAGTTTAAATACACGAATGTATGTTGGGTAAAACAATTAACAGATTTGCTTTATTAGGCTAATACATTTACATGGGAATGTTTTATTAGTTTAAGAAGTTTCAATACATGAATATATGTTGGGTAAAACAATTAGACCAATATGTTTTATTAGGCTAACAAATTTAAATGGAAATGTTTTGTTATCTTAAGAAATATAAATACACGAATGTGTATTTATACTTATTTATCTTTTCGCTTTCTTTTATTTTTAGTTTGTCGTCCACCAGGACGACGTAATTCATAAAATGGCAAGTTATTTTTTCGTGTTAATTAATATCATGTCTGGTCTTCTGGCTAGAATTAGGAGTTTCATTTGGATCTGAAAATCCCAGAGAATTTTATACGTCTCAGTTTCCCGGACGGATTCCGATTTGTATGGTCAAATTTGTATCTTTTGCATCGTTGCTAGTGGATCACCGATCCCAACCAATCGTGCCTAGTTTTGTACTCCTTTTGTGCTAGTTAGCTTCATTCGCTTATTATGTGATTAATCGTTTCATCACTTTCTCCACATGATCTACACTTGCTATTTCGTTACGTATAATCAATTTTTACTTTTACTTAATTGGTCCGTATAGCATTCTTTTTTGTGCTACTGTTTAGAAAGATTCATTTTCGCTCTAGAGGTTTCCCTCTCACCTGTTTGTCGCATGAAATATCCATATTATAATTCTTAGCTGAACCAGTAGTATTCAACGAGTTCTTCACATTAGCATTACCTAATAGTATTTCACTAGAGTCTGAGAGACAAGTCTCGTAGGTCTCCAGGATTCTTCTGAGTATTCTGACCAATCTCAACAATGCTGTACTTTCGATGATCTCGTCTCGTCTCGTCTCTTCCTCCGATTTCTAACTCTTACAATCCCCTTACCAAGCCTTTAGGGGCCATTCTGAGCTCCCTAAACCAATTGGTATCACAACTTTCTTAGTTCTCTAGCAAGATCTAAGCACTTGTCCCTCTTTTCACTTTCTTCGATTTTTCTCTCTGCGGTCCGCCGGAATGGCAAAGTTCACAAATTGCCTGCTTCTCTTGACGGGGTTATTATTATTATTATTATTATTATTATTATTATTATTATCATTATTAGTTTCTTGAAGCCATATTATTGCATGAATAAAAGACTGATTTAACATTAGATAACCCAACAAGGGTTAACATGCCATAAAACCAACAAACTAACCAACCAACCAAAAATCTTCTTTATATGACTATAATATCTTCAGTGTAGTGTTCAACTTTCAATTTAACAGTGTACAATAGTTTAGCTCTTGAGAAAGCCACAGAGTTTCTATTTTCGGTTTCAAGTGAAAAGTATTTTATTTTTGCCTATTTTTCTCTATGAGGAATATACAAATAATCATTCATGTATTTATCAATGAAATCTTGAAATGGTCAAATTACTTTTAAAAAGCTTCACATTTAAAAAAAAAAAATTTTTAAAGCACAGTGCAACACAATTTTAATTTTTTCTTGATCCGAGACAGAAAATGCTATTTCCCAATTGCTTATGACTATAAAAACTATAAACTAAATAAATATTTTTCCTGCAAATTTTGCTTTTGTGACCTGGGTAATGAAATGTCTCAACGTTTACAGAACATTCCAGGTAGATTCAGTGCTGATTGGTTTGGTTTCTTTGTTTTAATGGCATATCAACCCTTGTGGATTATTTAATGCCAAAGCGATTCTCCTAGAAGAACAGTGGTGTAGCTATTTAACTCATAGCTGGGAGGATAAGGGGGTTCATACCTTTCCAAAGCGTATTTGTCCGAAAGTAAACGTAATAGTGCAACGGGAGTTCGAACTCGCGTGCTACGATTTCGCATACCATCGCTTTAACCATTAAACCACGGGGACACCCCCATTCAATGCTGAGTAACTGACAAGGAATTTTCAAGAACTTACAAAACATTTTGTATAACTTTAGTATAAATATATGTCGATTTGGATTCATATGGGTTTTTTTTATGTAGATCTTATACAAGAGAGAATTTTGGCCGTTTTTATGGAGAAAAAAGGTTAATTTCTAAATTTCATTAACATTTTTTGAATTAAGATTCATTTTCTATGCTTTTTATCACAACTCGTATGATAAGGTAGCACAACAAAAATTAGGTTTCTGACAGCGCAATAAAGTTAAAAAATATAGCTAAGAGAATAAAGCAGATCTGAAACTGAATAATAATAATAATAGGAGTAGGAGTAGTAGTAGTAGTTCATTATTTCTTACTGCGTCACACCAGCGTTAGCAGGTGGTGATTCACTGAAGTCGCTATAAGAGTAAATCTTTTCGGATCTCCTGGACTCTTGCGAATATTGTAGCCGATCTCAACAATGCTGTGCTCTGTATGGTTTCGATCCGTTCTCTGATCTCCAGTTCCTCCAGTTTTCTTGAAAGCTTTTGGGAACCGTTCCAGGCTCAACAACTATAATTGGTACCAGCGTTATCTCCATGTTGCACTGCTCCTTCAGCTCTCTGGCGAAATCTAAGAACTCATCCACCTTTTCTCTCTCCCCAGTTTTTTTTTTACTCGGGAGTCAACGGCAACCGCAAAATCCACTTGATAATAAGTTGGTTTTTTTTTTTTTGGTTATTATTAATTGACACTAGGTCTGGTCTTCTGAGGCCAGGATTGGGTGATCTGTTTGTATTCCAAAGTCACAGAGAATTCCAAGCATTTTCTAGGACAATTTTTTGGTTTGTTCATAGATCATTTGATTGTATGGTTAAAGTTTAATCTCGTGGACGTGTAAGAAAATTGCCCATAAGATGACTCTGATGTGGCTAAGAAATGAAAACCTCAATAGAGAAACTGAATCTCTTTAAAGAGTAACCTAAAATAACGCCATAAGAACCAAATATGTCAAAACAAAAATTGATAATAATCAACAGAATAGCAAGTGTAGGTTATACGGTGACAAAGACGAAATGGTTGATCATATAAGTGAATGCAGCAAACCTGCACAAGAGACGCACAATAGTAGGCATGACTGGGAGGGAAAAATGATCCATTGGGAATTGTACAAGAAACTAAAATTTGACCAAGATGACAAATGGTATATACACAAACCAGAATCTGTCCCAGAAAATGAGACTCGTAAAAAATTTCTGCACGAATGGATCATCCAGTAGTGACTTTCAGACTAGACATAGAGTTAACCATATGAATGAGTTAACCATATGAATGATATGCAATAACATTTTGTTGGAAAACTTGGAAAGGATGCCACGGAAACGTCTGGAATGCTTCAGACTGTTTTTGGAACATCTTGCATGAATCGACCACCAGTTTTTGAGTGGCATAAGAGATTCAAGGAAGGCAGGGAGTCTGTGAGGGATGATGAGAGGCGTGAGAGGAGTAAGGAAGTCAATAAACTAGAGCTGATTGGCCAAAAGGTTACTATGTTGAGGTTTTAAGGGAATTCCGTCGGAAGAGGCCAGCACTCTTCAAATCGGGTCAGTGACTATTTGACCAAGATGGGCATCAAGACAGTTCCTCAGCCTCCCTACAGTCCAGACCTTGCTCCCAGTGACTTTTGGTTATTCCCTAAGCTCAGAGGCTGTCGTTATGGGACAATTGAGGAGATGAAAGAGGCTGTGATGAAGGCCATTGACACGCTCACAGAAGAGGACTTCGATGGGGCCTTCCAGAAGTTGTTGGAACGGCACAACAAGTGCAATGAAGTCGGAGGAGATTACTTCGAAGGGGAGTAGAGTTTCATGTGTGTACTATCAATAAAAGTGCCCATACGAAAAAAGCCTGGAAACTTGTTTAATGATCCTCGTAAGTTAATTAAAAATCATTTTCCCTTTATAGTAAACCCCAACTTTATGCCTAATCCATTCTACAAGGTATATTTTTATCAGATTGGCAGCGCAAACCAACACAAAGTAAAAAGAAAAGACATATTAAGAGAGACATATTAAGCCCTTACGCGTTTTGAAATACCAAAATTAGATTATAATCTAATGAATTTATTTAATACAAATAATTTGCGGAGAGTCACGTGATTTTGAGTATTTCAATGTAATATTAATAATTTTCAAATATATCTATAAGACACTAAAGGTGCTACCTCCCAGGGTCAGGGTGGACCGGGAAAAATTGTCATGAAGGGGTAAATTACACTTACTAAAGCTCAAGAACTTGACCCCCACAACCGGGTGCAATTTAGTGTCATGGCCTTTTGTGTCACAGCAAAAAGTGTCAGTACTCGTAGTGAAGTGGTTAATGTTCTAGTCCGTGACATTGTAGTAAGCGAGTTCGACATCCAGTCACGCTATTACGTTCACTTTCGGATTAATACTCGAGGAAAAGGCATGAACCCTCTTATCCGCCCAGCCATGAGTTACATAGAACCACTATTGTCCTCCTACTTGGATGGCTTTGGCATTAAACACCCCACGAAGGTTGATATTCCATTAAACAAAGAAGTCAAACCAAAATCGAATAAAAAAATGAATGTGATAAAGAATTTTCTTTTTTATCTTCAGGGTTAGGATTAATAAAGAGGGTCTTTTTTGTATCTTTGACAACTAAAAAAAGTAAAACCCGATATATAAGTCACAAATCAACCAAAATCAATCTCTTAAATATGAAATTTACGGCATATAACAAACCTTATATCGGAAGTGCCTGTTGTGTAATGGTTATCGTCGCAGGAAATGTACACGGCGACACGAGTTCAAATTCTGGACAAGATTGGTTGCATTTCACATAGCACAAATACCATTGGGAAAGGTATGAATCCGATTATTCTCCCTCCAGCTATGGGTAAATAGTAGGACAGACTAGGTTCTTCAGCCTTGGTGAGGCAACTAGTCTAGGAGAAGGAAAACTCTGAATTCAAACCTGTTAAACTCCGCTGAAAAAATTGACCTTGTGTCATATCCTGCCCGAGCGGAAGGGTTGGTAAATATAACAAACCTTATATGGCCAAATAAAAAACATATTATAACGTTAAAATATAACTGACTGAGCTTATTGGAAATTCCACGGAATACACGCATAATAACTGCACAAATTTAACAATTAATAACTTTATAATATTAGATGAATGAATAACATATGTATCAAATGAACTAAAACCTTATAATGACATTAAAAGAAAGAAAATTTAGATGGAAAAATTGAAGTCTAGGTAAGTAATTCACTTTTGGGGGAAAATATGTTTATATTTATCTTATTTTTGAGATAAAAAGAATACCTTTTGGGTGGATGGTTCTATCTTCAGTTAGGCTAACTTTGCCTGTTTGTGAGAAGGCAAACATTGATATCATTATCAAGATATCATCATTATAAAAGAAAACAACGATTTATTGAAATAAATGTTGGTATTTGTTTGGGGGAAAATTCTAAACAAAGCTGATGTGAGATATCTGAGTTGCTCAAAATGCAGTCTGCTACGTCCGTAATCCTCTTTAGGGCTTCTCTTCCTCTCTACTTTCCTATCTGCCCTCTGTCTCTGAATCTGCTCGTAAGTTCACCAGTCGCAGTTTGCAATGTCAACTGAGAAATTCAAAACCTTTTCATCAATTCCTTATTTGCATGAGTGCCCGTCGCCATACACATCAGACATGTTCCGTTCACGCATGCGTCCCTAAGAAAAATTGTATATGGAGGACAAAACATGCACGGCAATTCAGCTTACAGTAAATCAAAATTTCATCATACTTATTTTAAAAAATGAAAATGAATAATAAAACGTAGTAATTCGTTTTCAGTCTTTTTTTCTACCCTGTCGTCGAGGTTTATCATCATCTTGTCGTGCCACCAACACGGATATCCCTGACCCTCTCTCGCCATTCCTCCCTATTATTCATTGCTTCTGGCAGGTCTTCAAGGCTACATCCCATATCCTCACAGAGCTGCTGTATGTAGGGTCGAGCTGGTCGCCCTGCTTTTGTTCGGCCATGGGAGAACAACACTTATGATCTCGTCCCTGCTTCTCCAGCAGAGTCTTGCATGTCTGGTTCGTCTAACTAGTTTTCCTGATGGGTTGTAGGTGGCCGTATAGCTCCTGCTTTGTGGGGTGTTACCTCCAGAACTTGTTCAATATTGCTCGAAGCATTCTTGTGTAGTTGCCTTCAAGCTTTTTCTCCATCCGTTTAGTTAGCGTCCATGTGTTGCGTATAGCAGTATCGACACGATTGCTGCTTGGAAGAAACTGCGTTTCATTTTATCGGTCAAATGCGCAGTATTTAGTCCCTGTGCAGTGGCACGATACCCCACCTAAAAAAAGGGTTTTCTGGGTATGACATTAAAGTGTCTAATAGTGATACTCCAGTTCTGGAGATCTGGGAAGTGTACGTCACTCTTTCATCGCCATTACTCCAGATCCATAAAAAGTAGCAATATCTTTTAGGGCCACATCTATGAGTCAAATAGATCTGTATAAAAATCATTCGTATTCATATCGCATAACTGTGCCCAAATAAGTGATTATAGATAAATAAAAAAATGCGATTTAAAAAATGGTTGCAATGGAACATTTATAATATTAAGTAGTTGTCATAATAATCAAACAATTACGAACCAATCAAATTTCAGCATTTTACGAACCACAAATGGTTGACATGCCTTTAAATAAACAAACTCAAACCTAAATTATCTGTATTTAATAGAAATAAATAGTAATACAAAAAATTCCTTAAAAAATTAAACAAATGTGAATGCATGAAAAGAGAAATATAATTGCTTGAAATATTTGAAACAATATAATTGTGTACAAATTATTAGCATTTGATAGGAATACTTGATATTGTATAATTGTGTGTAAACAAGTGATTATCGACAAATAAAAAATGCAATGGAGCATTAAGAATATTATGATTAAAATCAAATACTTACAAATGAATCAGATTTCTGCATTAAATAATCCATAAAGAATTGATATGCCTTTAAACTAATCCACTTTGACCTAAAATGGAAATACCTGTTAGGGTCACATCTATGAGTTGAATAAATCTTTGAAAATTACTTGTATTAGACTAGAATACTTGAAATCTTATAACTGCATGCAAATGGATATTATTAGATAGGAATACTTGAAACTATATAACAGTGTGCAGACAAATACTTATAGACATATAAAAAAAGTGTAATTTTTAAAAACGCAATGGAGCATTGAAAATACCATTATGACTTCAATCAAACGAATCAATTTTTTTCATTAAATAACCCATAAGGAGTTGATATGCATTTTAATACAGCCAACCTTTTTTTCTTCCTCATTAGCGGTTTAACAATTAAAACAAAATTTATAAAATAAATGGCCGCATTAGGAAAAAATCGCCACATTTGTCAAGTTATAACTCAAACTTGTTTGGGACAGGAAAAAGCGGTTGTTTTGCGATACAATTTAATGCAGAACCCAGATTCGGCCAAAAAAATAATCTGGAAAAAAAACAACAGACATACCAACGGCTGAAAGAGTATGAAATATATTTGTCATTACTTGTAAGAATATATATTCACATCTGCCAATACGTACATTTGTTTACAACGGAATCAGATGATACCAGTTGACCGTAGAGGAGTATGCGCTAATGTACCAAACCTAGCAATAAAATCAACTTTGCTTTTACGGCAGCGTTTTTCAAAATTCGCGATGAATACTGTATTTTTTTTTCCATCTCTCTGTCTTTTTTTTTACCGTTTTCTCTGGGCCTATGTCTTTCCCATCAGTCTCTCTCTCTCTCTCTCTCTCTCAACTCATAATCTTCCAGAGCACATCTTTCTTATTCATTTTAAAGGTTTCTTTCATTTCTTCCTTCTTTCTTTCTTTATCCTGTAGCTTCTTTCTTTTCTACCCTCTGTTTTCCAGATCAAATCTTTCTTTATCTTTTTCGCCAGTAACTACTTTCTATTGTCTGTCTGTCAGTCAGTCATTTTCTCTCTTCCATAATACATCTTTTCGATGGTCTTTCCAGTCTCTTTGCTCTCTCTCTCTCTCTCTCTCTCTCTCTCTCTCTCTCTCTCTCTTTCAGTCTATTTTCAATGTCTTTGAGACTTCTTCTTCTTCTTCTTGTCTCTGTCTCTCTCTTTTTCTCTTTCTCTCTGTCTCTCTCACTCTTTTCCACCTTCTGCTTTTCTCAACCGCTTCATTTTCACCAGTATTCACGCCCTTCTCTCTCTCTCTCTCTCTCTCTCTCTCTCTCTCCTTTTGTTTTTCTTTTCTCTCGCTGGTTTCCTGTAACACATCTTTCTCTGCCTTTTCACCATCATCTACCTCTCTACCTTCTCTCTCTCTCTCTCTCTATATATATATATATATATCTTCCTTCCCTGTTTCCTGTTATACGTCTTTCTTTGTCTTTTCAAGTCTCTTTGGTTTCTTCCTTTCTCTCTCTCTCCCTCCTTACCTCTTTCTTTCTTTCTTTCTTTCTTTTTGCCTTTGTTTTTTTCTTTCTTTCTTTCTTTCTTTCTTTTCAACTCGCTGTTTCACGGACCACATCTTTATTTTTTTTCGCCAGTATCAACTTTCTTTTTTCTCGGTTCATCTATCTCTCTCTGTCTCCTCTCTCTGTCTGTCTATCTGTCTCTCTCTTTCTCTCTCTTTCTTTCCCCACGTTTTTTATCCTTTCCGCCAGTCTTTCCTCTCTTTCTCTTTCTCTCTCTCTCTTTCTCTTTCTCTCTTTCTTTCTCTCTCTCTCTCTCTCTCTCCACCGAATGCTTCCGTTGCTTATTACCCACCCTCTCGCGAAAAGCCCAGACCATACTTTCGTAGAACCAACAGTCGCCCTCAATGGCCCCTTTTGTTCTCATGAATGTTTTACACAATAAATACACATAAATCTATCAGTAAAACTATCCACACCCAGCGACAAAAAACGCGCCGAACACAACGGAGACTAAACGTAACAATAAAAAAATAGATAAACAAAAAAAAAAATGAAATAAAATAAAATAAAGAAATGAGAGGAAAAAAACGAGGAGGAAGGAAACAAGAAGGTAAAGAATAAAGTGATGAATGAAAAAAAAAACAAGAAATATGGAATTCAGAATGAATATGTAGAAAGAACGATTAGAAAGAAAGCAAAATAAATTTTTAAAAAATGGTTGGAGCAGTTGTCGAAGGAGAAAAAGAGGGAAAGACAACAACAACAACAGTAGCAACAGCAAAAAACAAAAAACAAAACAAGTACAATAGAGCAAATCTACTGGTATCTTTCACATAAATTATCAATCCCTAATGAGATTCTTCTTACAAACGTTAAGAAGTTCAACACCACGCCAGAAAGAACATATCTTAGTGTCGCTTGTCACGGTGTGGCCCACTAGGCAAACATGTTTGCAATGTCTGATTCCCCTTTGCCGCCCTCTGTCTGTCTCTGCTTCTTTCATTATATTTACATCTCTCTCTCTCTCTCTCTCTCTCTCTCTCTTATCTATTAACATATATACCATCCCTCTCTCTCTATTATATATATATACATACCCCCACTCACTCTCTCCCTCTCTCTCTCTCTCTCTCTCCATCAATCTAAACATTTTCCATCTCTCTCTCTCTATATATATATATATATATCCCTTTCTCTCTCTCTCTCTCTCTCTCTCTCTCCCCTGTCTATCTATACATATTCCAACTCTATCTCTCTATCTCTATTTCTCTCTTTCTCTCCTCTCTCTCTCTCTCTCCCTCTCTTTCATTTTGTCTTTCTTTCTTTTACACACATACACATATGTATGCGCACACACCTTTTCTCGATATCTATTTTTCATTCTCATTCATTGTCCTCTCTCTCTCTCTCTTCTTCTTCTTCTTCTTCTTCTTTCTTTTTTTTCTTTCTTTTTAGCCTGTTTCTCCCGATTCTTCTTCTTCTTTCTTTCTTTCTTTATTTATTTATTTATTTATTTCATCATGTCTTCAGCACTCACTGTTTCCCCGACTTTGTCTTTCCTTATGTTTTTTATTCCCTATCGACCAGCTATTGTCTGTCTAGACCGAGCCATTGGCCTAATGAGTAGAGTGTTCGCTAATGGTCCGAAAAACTGGAGTTCAATCCCAGGTCTAGTCATGACAAAGACTCAAAAAATGGTTCCTGATGTCGGCTTGCTTAACACTCAGCACTATAAGGTTCGTATCAAGGGTAAAGTGGAGCAACCCGGGGAATGAAGTAGCACCCTACCCAACATATAGCTATTGAAAAGGGAGCCTTCGGGTCACCCTCGACTGAGGTCGCCAACTTTAGTTTATATTATAGTCTGTTTGTCTCGATCACTCTATGTCAGAAAAATAGTTGGTTTGTGTTTTATGGCATGGAGGTTACTTAATACCAAATCCTGTTCATATATATATATATATATATATATATATATATGTGTGTGTGTGTGTGTGTGTGTGTGATTTGTAAGTAAATAGTTTTTTGATAAATCTATTATTAAACGAGTGCTTAAGCTCCTTTGTTTACACATAGTTTAATGGTTCCAACTATTCCTATCTGATAATTATATCTAATAATTATATGTATACTATTGAAACCCAACAAATGTAGCACCAGAGATGTATAACTCTGAGACAATAAAACTATGATCAGAGCAGAGAGATCAAACCCCACAATAATGAAATATGCGGTTTCTATAATCAGTTATCTTGCCCCGGCTCGTCACCGAATTACAGATTATAAGAAAGAAGAGCATTATACGAGCTTCACAAGCGTATAGCATCAGACGCCATGGGGTGCAGCATGGTGGATGTGAAACAAGGTGGATGAATTCAAAAGTGGGTCAACGATACACTACATCTGATGCTGGGCGAAGGAACACCGTTGGTCAAAGGCCAGGATCAAATAATTCAGTTAATAAACTACTGCTTCACATCTATCAGTGTGACGTCTATTGATGAGGAAAACAAAAACAGCTATCGAAAGATTAACAAGGCTCTTACTCAGATTATACGTCCAAACTGCATCGCCCTTCACGCGGGAAAACAAGGGGTGTTCTGCTGGGGTTGAAATTTTGGCCTCAATATTTAAAAAACAGCTGCAGAACACCAAATCAAAATTTCTTAGATGCAAATGTACTCCTACACATAGACGCACCAGTGTTGGATATTCAGGAGGATTTGCATATAAATATTTTGTGCGGAGACTGGATACAATCTGGAGGACCTACAAAAAGCGTCGGATCGTGAGGGAGAGAGAGTTTGGGATCTTTATGTTGTGAGCATGATTTGACGGCAACGATTAATCATTTTTTGCACATAGTTAAATGGTTTTACGTATTGTTTTATAACATTAGTAATTCTATTTATCAAGTATTCTTATGTAACATAAATAATTTGCACACGGCTCTATGGTTTCAAGTAAGTAATGATAATCCTTATTAAAGGATTAAAGAGTTCTATTTAGCCCATCGATGGGACTCTAACATGTACTACCAATCTGGGTCAAAATTGACCAGAGATTAATGGCAATGAAGGAGTGATATTCATTCCGCAGAGCTCCAGGATTTGAACCTTACTCTCACTGGAGGTTTAGTATCATACATAAAACACTTGTTGTGGGTATATTCTTCTTTGCAGAAGTGTTCAAATGTGACGTGGAGGGAAGTTAAATGAATACTCTCTCCTTCTGCCGAGGCGCAGTCGGTCTATTCTACAGCCCTAGTTAATAAGGCATATTTCAGAAAGAGAAAAGAAAGAAAGAAGGAAGGAACAGAAGAAGAAGAAGAAGAAGAAGAAGAAGAAGAAGAAGAAGAAGAAGAAGAAGAAGAAGAAGAAGAAGAAGAAGAAGAAAATAAGGATTTCAGTATGAATACGTAGAAGGAACTATTCTTTCGTCTTTTTTAGTCTTTTTTTATATCTGCTATCGTTCTTTCTGCTTATCTTTCATTCTCGATTCTTCTATGACTTACTCTTTCTTTCCTTCTTTCCTTTTTCGACATTTCTCTCTCTCTTTCTCTCTATATATATATATATACATGGTGCATTCAATAAGTCTCCAGACGTTTTTGCACAGGCATTTAAAATTGTCGTAGACTCTTGAGAATCAGTATGTTATTGCTATACATCTTATGAGATGACTGACCAATTTTTAATATTTCAGGTTCAAATCAACAGCTACAACAGGAATTGGAATACACCCTACTAAATCCTGATTCTCACAGCTGGTGAATTTTAAAAATGCAATCTGGATGTGAGGACACTTTAGAAGAACGATATGCAATAAAATTCTGTTTTGAATTTGGAAAAAATGCCACAGAAACGTATGGAACGCTTCAGACTGCTTTTCGACAATCTTGCATGAATCGAGCATCAGTTTTTGAGTGGCATAAGAGATTCAATGCAGGCAGGGAGTCTGTGAGGGATAATGAGAGGTGTGAGAGGAGTAAGGAAGTCAATACACCAGAATTGATTGACCAAAGGGTTAGGGTTACTATGTTGAGGTTTTAAGGGGGTTCAGGAAGAGATTCTGTCGGAAGAGGCGAGCACTCTTCAAATCGGGCCAGTGGCATTTCCAGCAGGACAATGCACCAGTCCACAACTCCATCCTTGTCACCGACTATTTGACCAAGATGGGCACCAAGACAGTTCCTCACCGTCCCTATAGTCCAGACCTTGCTCCCTGTGACTTTTGGTTATACCCTAAGCTCAGAGGCTATCGTTATGAGACAATTGAGGAGATGAAACAGGTTGGGACGAAGTCCATTGACACGCTCACACAAGAGGACCTCCATGGGGCCTTCCAGAAGTTGTTGGAACAATACAACAAGTGTATTGCAGTCGGAGGAGATTACTTCGAAGGGGAGTAGAGTTTCATGTGTGTACTATCAATAAAAGTGCCCATACGAAAAAGTCTGGAAACTTATTTAATGATCCTCGTATGTATATATATATCAATCTTTATATCTTTTATTCAGTCTTTTCTATACGCCACCTCTTTTCTTTTTCTTTCTTTACGCTTTACTCTCTCTCTTTTCTCTCTCTCTCTCTCTCTCTCTCTCTCTTGTTCTTTCTATTTATCTATCTATCCGTCAACACACGCCCATTTTCTCTTTCTTTTACACGCCCATATACGTGTAAAATAATTATGGATTTTGGTTGGTTATTTTAGCGATAAATTATTTTCTAACTAAACTTGGGATTTGGGTTTGGAGGTTTTCGATTTGTTAAGATCAAGGCGAATAAACCTTCTTTTGCATAGATGTGTCGCTAAACGTCTTAAGCATAGCGTGTGATAAAAGCATTAGTTAAGGAGTTGTTGGAGAAACATAAATAAAAAAAGGGAATCTGCCACAGGATCTAGTAAGAGAGAGTCGTAGTGGTTAACCAGAGGACAGTGAAAAAGGAGGGAAATGGCACCGGAAGTGAGAGAGACAAATCCAGGAGTAGAGAAGCAGAGAGGGCAATCAATGAGTTAGAGAGGGGGACTCTAACAGACCACTCAGTTAAAAAAGGCCAACTAGTCGAACGAGAGGGTAAGGACCAGACGGAACACAGGGCAGTCTGAAAAATAGCAGCAGAAGAAACAGAGAGATTAGACACCGAGAGATGTAGCAGCTGGGTCAGCGGAGAAGAAATGACTAAATCTGTGGCTGTCCCTTTCGCCTCGCCACTACTTTTTCTCTCTGTCTATCTAAATCAGTTTACACATTTCCTACTCTACCTCTCTCTTTTCGGTGACTACTGTGAAAATGCAGTTACAATAAACTTTTGTATTCGGTGAACCAACAGTGTTTTGCATTCTCGTCGCGGTGAGGTTACCACGGGGTCCGATTGAAATCTTAAGGGGAAGGGCTACACCAATAGTCTATTTGAGGCCGTGGTGTTACATACATTCCTTCAAGATCTATTTTAATTCTAATTCTTTACTTCTTTCTTCCTATTCCTCTCTCTCCCTCCCTCTCTATCTCTCTCCCTCTATCTCTCTCCCTCTCTATATATATATATATGCATCTTTGATTTTCTCTGTTTCTCAGGGTCTTTCTTTTCGACGCTTTCGTCTCTTTTCTTTTTTTCTCTTCCTATTTCCCTTTCTCTTTTTATATCTGCCTTTGTTCTTTCCCTTTCTCTTTCACACTCTCTCTCTCTCTCTCTCTCTCTATTTTTACTTTTACTCTTTCTTTCTTCTTTTTGGCTTTTCTGTCTCTCATTCTCTCTTTTCTCTATTCTTTTCATGCTTTCCCCCACCCCCTTTATCTTTCTTCTTCTTCTTCTTCTTCTTCTTCTTCTTCTTTTTCTTCTTTCTTTGACTCATTTCTTTGTCTCTTTTTCTTTACCTTTCGACATTTTTCTTATTTTGATTTCTTTTTATCTCTCTTTCCTACTCACCACCTTTTAATTTCTCTTTCTTTCATTCTTTCTTTTTCTTTTTCAACATATCTCTCTCTCTCTCTCCTTTTCTTTTTTTTTCCTTTTTTCTTTTTTTCTTTACTCGTTCTGTTTCTTTCTCTCTTTTGCTCTTTCGAATATTTTCTCTCTATCTCTCTCTCTTTATTTCTCCTTCTCTCTCTCTAACACACAAACATAAACTCTCTCTCTCTCTCTTTCTCTCTTCCTTCTTCTACTTTCTCTCTTTTTTTTCTTCTCCCTTGAAATCTCTCTTAATCTATCTTTCTATCTTTTTTCTCCTTCCCTTTCAATTTCTTTCTTTTCTTCCCTTCATTCGTCTCTTCTCTTTCTTTTTATCCTTTTCTCAATCTTTTTCTCTCCTTTTATCAATCACTATTGCTCTCTCTCTCTCTCTCTCTCTCTCTCAATCTATCTCTTTCTCTATTTGCTTTCACTTTCCTTCTCCGCCCTGTCTGTGGGGCTTAGAATACGCAGTCTGTATCCCCTGCATATGGGTAAGACCATCTAAAAAGTGTCCTAGGTATGATACTAAACTGTATCTGATAGTGAGGATGCAGATCTGGAGATATGGACAATGTAGTATACTACTTCATTGTTATTACTTCCAAGCCCACTCTGACCCGGAGTGGTAGTAACTATTATGACCCCATTTATAAATCAAATAGAGCTGTTTTTAAATTATTCGACTTTGACAGGGATACTTAATACCATATAACAGTAAAATATTTGTATTAAGAATGGTAACTTGAGCCAATAATTATTTGCTGTTTGTTATTTGAAACCATATAACTGAATGCAAACGAATTATTATTCACTCATTAGAGCTTTTCACGTCAGCATTAATCGATGGTTTTTCTCTGGAGTCTGAGTGACAGCAAGTCTCCTCAAGTCTCTAGGACTCTTCTTAGTATTCTGGCCGTTCTCAATAATTCTGTCGTTTGGATAGTCTCCACTCGTCCGCCAACTTCCAAGTCCTCTAGTCCCTTTAGTAATCCTTTAGTTACTGTTCCAAACGCACCAATTACAATTGGTATAATTGTCACTTGCATGTTCCACAGTTTTTTCAGTTCCCTAGCAAGGTCGAGGTATTTATCCTTCTTTTCACATTCTTTCAGTTTTATTCTGTGGTCAGCCGGGACAGCAAAGTCGACTATTTTGCAAGTTCTCTATTTTTTTGTTGATTATTATTAAGTCTGGTCTTCTGGCCGGGATTAGGTGATCTGTTTGTATGTTAAAGTCTCATTATTACTTGGATCCATATAATTATTAGTATTAGATAGGAATACTTGAAATCATACATCTGTATGCAAATTATTTGTATTCGTTAGGAATACTTCATATCACATAACTGTGTGCAAAAATAACTACTCGAAAAAATGTAAATATAAAGGTTCAATGAATGCGATTCTGTAACCACTAGGCACAAAAATAACCCCGGACCAGTTGGCGTGTCGTTAAAATCCTTTAGAAAATATTTCTTTCTCTTCTACGTTACTTGCTTTTTTGCATCTTTTCAATTTCTATCTTTCTGTTTTTCATTCACTCTTTTTCATCTGTCGGCCTCTCTCTCTCTCTCTCTCTATATATATATATATAGATATATATATATATATTGCAGTGTGGATGATGTAGCTTAATAGTTGCAAAACTGACTTCTTGATGGAAAGGGTAGCTTATGTTGCGGGAAATCTAAAACAAATTCAGATAGAAATCCGCTTATGGAACCTATGATTTTCAAATTGTTGCTTTCTTGCTGATGAAAGGGTAGGATTTTGATATTACTTTATTCTTTTAGCATGGATATCAGTATATCCCGACAACAAACCTTACGTTTATCCGTATGTGGATATCAGCAGAGTGTGGCAAGTACTTGAGAACACCCATTTAACGGGTTATAAATGGAAGACGACCTAATGCAGTCGTACACGGCATACGTCAATCTTTCACATTCCCGTTTCTCTTTATGGTGTATCTAAGGGAATCAACAAACTGACTCAAGAAATGAAAAGAAACATCGGAGATAGCCAACTTGTCGAAATGGAGTAGAAGCCGTTGATTTTTCTCTCTTCGCTCTCCGCTCTCTTTTTCTTTCTGTCATTCTCCTTTAAAGGTTCTCTTTCCACAAAAGTTTTCATCTTTGCTTCTCTCTTTCTCTTTCCTCTTTCTTTCTTTTTTCTTTTAAGAGAAAGAAATGTCTACATTGTTTACACTCTCTTTCTCTTTCTTCTTTTTCCCTTACAATTTTTGTCTCTCTTTCATATTGTTTTTTTCCTTTCAATTTCCCTCTCTCTCTCTCTCTCTGTTTTCTTTTTTCTTTCTTTTGAGATAAAGAGTATTTTATTTTGTTTCATCTCTCTGCCTCTCCCTTTTTATTATTCTTTCTCTTTCCCTTACAATTTCTCTCTCTCTCTTTCTCTCTCTCTTTCTCTCTCTCTCTCTCGTTATCCTCCTTTTTTCTTTCTTGTTATATTTTTCTATTTTCCTTTTCTTTCTGTTTCTCTTTCTTTATTTCTACTTGTTCTATTTCTCGCTAACTCCCTTTCACTCTATCGATTTTCCCCACCTCTTGCTCTCTCTCTCTCTCTCTCTCTCTCTCTCTCTCTCTCTCTCTCTTGCTCTCTCTCTCTCTCTCACTCTCTCTCTTTTCTTTTCCTTCTTCCTCTAGCTCTCTTTAATTTCTCTGAGTGTGGCAGCAAACTGTTTGATATGCACTCGGAAGAATAATTTTACTTTTTATGTTCTTACTCAGAAGAACGAATTGAATATCTCAGTGGCATCAACCACAACAAAAAGATCTCAGCGATCAGATATTGGAAAAGCAACCAGACTTATTCTGCAGGTTCAAGACATCATCAACCTTGATTCCAACAATGAGGTCCATCACCGTGCACCTCAAAATGACATATTGTGGGGTTTAAAATGAAAGTATTTGTTCACCCATCATTCATAGAGTGGGGGGGGAAAATGTCAGTTGCCTATCCACGAATTAATGCCTATATGTCAGTGTACTTATGTGTATAGCAGCATATATATCAGCTACGTCGATACAATGATAGATATTAGGTAATGCGTGTCGTTAAGCTGGTTACCGACTGCTGTCTTTTGCTGTCTAATGTACTCTGCAGCAATTTTAGTGGCAGTCGGGACCTGCATAAAAGGTTTCGCTTGCTTCTTTTAGAGTAACGTAGTAGGTTCAACCCGAACACAATTTGGTTTTTTGTTTTTGTTTTTTGCTTTTTTTTTGCCGTTGATTTAACGTTGTTTTTGGAATCTTGTGGTTTATTTACAACCACGTCCATGTGGATTTGTTTTTTCCTGTAAAATTAGCGCCTGGACGACTAATTTATATTCTGTTAAGAAATACAGCCACCATATTGTACATTTGCATTCACACTCCTTTTTACTGATCATGTCAAAACTTCCGGAAGTTACATACTGTTTTTGATGATTATAACGTTGAGACCTCCCACAGGTGCATCTTTATAAGAGATTTTAAAGTAGTTTCAAATGCTTAGGTTTTGTTTGGTTTGGTTTGGTTTAGTTTGTCTGACGATATAACAACTCGTTATAAGTTGTTTAATGTCGAAAACTGATTCATTCGTAATTTTTTTACCATACTCATAACTATATTCACAATGTTGAATAGTCATTTTGTCTCTTTCGGCCGATGGTCGATCTTTCTTCCTGAACGCTGTTTCTCTTTTCTTAGTTGGAATTTTCATAACGAACATAATTTCTTGTGTAAATATGTCTTTGTTCATCTTATCAGACCTTGCTTATACATAATCGGCCGTACGTTGTCAGTAGCTGCCTCTGGACGGTTGATGGAAATAAGGAACGCGCAAACTAAGGCCCATCCACTTCAGCGGTACAGTGCTAACCAATTTTAAGTTACCAATCTTACTTCAAACTTCTAGACTGTGGTCACCTGATTTTAAAATCCTCCAATAAGTACACAGATTTCAAACTGCTCTTAAAAGTGGTCTTTACCTGACAATCACTCTGGGCTGAACTCAGCTAGTTATACGGTTTCTGGGTACAGCTGTTTAACTCTTTTTAAAATAATGCATTTCATACCAAATAAAAGATTCAGACTATCTATAATCTCACAGTTGCATTTTTTATTATCTATTTTTATTTGTCTATATCCAATTTGTATGTACACAATTGTATATCAAGTATTCCTATCTAATACTAACAATTTGCTCTGAGTTGTATGATTTCAATTATTTTTATCTATTGTAAGTAATTTATATGCAATTTTATGATTTTAAGCCACTATTCCTATTTGAATCCATTTATATGGTTTTAAGTATTCCTAACACAAATACTTTTCAAGCATTTATACGGTTTCTAGTACCTACTACTAATAATTGGTTTTGTTCGGATAGGCTTCTTTGTTTATAGTATATTAACAGTCTCGAGTTATTTAATGTCAAAAATCATCCTTGTAGAAGGACAGTAGGGTATTATCCACCCCATAGCTAGAGGGATAAGGGGGTTCATACCTTTCCCAATAGTATTAGTCCGAAAGTAAACATAATAGCGTGACTGGAATTCGAACTCACTTACTAGGATGTCACTGTTCAGCACATTAGCCACGACGCGACGAGGACTCTCCAAAATAGTAATTATTATTAGTAAACACTTCAAGTAACTCGTGGAGTAATGGTTAAAGCGTGGACTGCGGAATCGTAGTAAGCAAGTTCGTACTCCAGTCACGCTATTACGTTCACTTTCGGGCAAATACCCTTGGGAAAGGTATAAACACCCTTATCCTTCCAGCTATGGGTTAAATAGTACCCCTACTGTTCTTCTAGGAGAATAGCTTTGGCATTAAATAACCTACAAAGGTTGATATGCCATTAAACAAAGAAACCAAACCAAACCAAACCTATTCATAATACAAATAATTCTCGCACAGTTATATTGTATCAAGTATTCCTATCCAATACGAAAAATTCAAATAGATCTATCTGACCTATACGTAGAACACAAACAGGGGTAATGATGCTACAGACCCGAAATATTGACTATCCCAAGAGTTATTAACAGATGATAGCTTTGTTAGCGTCACAGCTGTTTCTTTATAAAATTTTGCTGCACCAGCTCGTATACGTATATATATATATATATATATATTGCTGCTCACACAAACCACTTGATTCATAAGTTTTTTCTTTTATTTGTTTAAAACATCTGCTACTTCTTCTTTGTTTTGTGCTTGACTTGTTTGTCACGATCGGCTCAAAAAGAACAAAACAATAACCGGAAGTTAGCCGAATGCGTACAACGCAAGGTAAGCGGACTAGTACATATACACGTTGTATCCACACGCAGCCGTACACATGTAATTTTTCTACTTGTGCAATAGTTGGAATAGTTGAAATGTTGATGAAGGGCGGAGCTGCTGTGACGACAAAGAAAAACTTGAATGGGAAGAGAAAAGAAGTGGGGACTTCAAAGGGAATATGACATTAACGGTCTAATTGAAACTGGCCACGCACTAGCAAAGGTGTCCGGTAGTAGTTGGGGTCGGGTACCGATGTGTTGGCTCGTAAGAAAATAACACCCCTCGCTCTCGCTCTCTCTCGCTCTCTCTCTCTCTCTCTCTTTCTTTCTTTCTTTCTTTCCTTCTTTATATATATATATATATATATATATATATATATGTATTTATAGCATTACAGTGTGTGTAAAGGTCGCAATATTTATAATGAGAATGCTCGATATCTGAGACAGGACATATTAAAATAACATATTGCAAATTTGAGTTACTCTTTTTCACAATTATCAGACAATACACTCTGAAGAATCTTACTAGCGGTAAAAAAAGGTGATGCATAGAAAGCAAGGAATATGAAAGGTCATCAGATTTACTTTACAAAATATTCAAAAAGAAATCCGTACGACAATCGACCAAATAAAAATATGTCTGCAAAAATTCAATGTAGTTTATTTCTAAAGTTAAATTTTAGTTTTATAATATACACTCTTGGCGAGTTTTTCACACCACTTGGAGTCTAAGTGAGAGCAAGTCACCTCAGCTGATTTTCTGGATGGTCTCGATTCTTCTTCCTATCTTCCAGTCTATTTTCCAGGCCTTTGCAGAACGTTCTGGACTCCAATTACAGTTGGTATCACCGTCATCTTCATGTTCAACAGCTTCTATAGTTCTATAATTATATAGGTCTACGTATTTTTTCGAGTTGGTAACAATGACGCTGATAATGACTATAAATAACTAACATGATAAATTAAAGAAGAAATTTTTTTAATATACTTTTTTTACATCTTCATTTTTAGAAGTAACAATTATTATTATGACTTTAGGATGCAACTGATACTAATTATCATAAGAAGGATATAAAATTTAAATAGAACTAGAACGAAAACTACTGATACGAGGCATACCTGGGTGGGAAATGTAATTCACAAGGAACTATGCAAGAAATTGAAATTTGAACATACTACCAAATAGTATGTGCACAAATCAAAAGCTGTTTTAGAGAATGAGTCGCGTAAAATTCACTGAAATTTTGTGACAGAAACGGATCACCCAATTTCGGCCACAAGACCTAATCTAGTGTTAACAAGGAAAAAAAAAAGAATTTGCCATCTCGAGGATTTTGCCGTTCAGCCGGACTACAGAGCGGAAAAATTAGTACTTGGACCTTACCTGAGAACTAACAACGTTGTGCAGCAGTGGGTGACGGTGAGAGCAATTGTAATTGGGGCGCTAGGAACGATCTCCAAATGCTTGGAAAAAGGAATCTGACGAAGAATGGATATTATCAAAATAATAGCATTGTTAAGATCGGCCAGAATATTGAGAAGAGTCCTAAATACCTAATGAGACTTGTTATCACTCAGACACCTGTGAACATCCACCAACGTTAATTAGTGTGAAAAACTCGGAAGAAGTAAAATGATAATAATAAAGAAACCCTGGTTTTAATGTAGCCACTATATACAACTGATGAAAAAATAATAACTCGAAACATAATTAAACATGGGATCCAGATAACAGGTCTGGGTGTCATTATTGGCTGTATAATAGCCACTATGGGGGGATGACAGGAATCCTGCGAATGTTGACCGTTCTAATTTTGAATATACAAACAGCGACTCAAGCAACCACTTAACTCAGAGACACTAACTAAAGAAATGGACAAGAGAAGACAACAAAAATGTATTTCACTGTTTTCTTAAGAATAATCCTGCACAAAGAGTGTATAAAAAAAGAATGATAGAAACTTGGGCAGAATATGCTAAATTTGATACAAGAAACCAAAGACTTGTTAACCAAGAAAGAACGATATCAAAGAAAGGTTGGTTTTCTTACCTTAATGTATTAGAAATATACCAACAAGTAAATAGGGAAGGATATCAGCAAGACCCAACGAGTGTCCTGTATATGACACTAAACAATCGGATGGTGAGGTTCCAGTAAATAGCAGTTCATGCCCTTTCTATGTATAGGTTGACATCACTTTCAGTAGATGAGATATTGCTACTGAATTACGTGAATTACTCTACTAATTTCATTGGTTTGCCATTTAATGTAGAGCCAACACTCTCTTGTTTATAACATTGGAAACACTCTGTTTTATCTGAGTTCACATAGAGGCCAGTGACTCTGGCCGCCTGCTCTGGGCTATGCATCTGGGTTTTGGCTTGGACAGGTGTATAAGCAAGAAGCGCTAGATAATCTGCGCAGTCTGATTTTCAGCGGGATATCGACTGCTTCTTGCTTTTTTTTTTACTGTGAAAACATTTTCTTTCATTAAATCTATTGACGTTCGAAATACGTAATCTAGCAGATTATAAACAGAAAAGGTGCTAATGTATCCTCTTACAAGAGTCCTGCGAAAATGTCAAATAAATCAAAGTCACTATCGGGTGACTGAACCATTGATTTTAGTGTCTTTATAGAGCATCATTATAGCAATAATATTTTCTTTAGGAATACCATATGCTAGTTGTAAATTCTCCGTCTTTCCTCTGTGTTTGGGTTCAAATGCCTTGAAGAAATCTAAAATTAAAATCTTGGTTCGAAATTTTTACATGAATTTTTTGGGTGTTTTGACGGATAGTCAGAATCTAAGAAATCGTGGATCCATTTCTTAAAAAAAATATCCTGATTTTTCCCAAGTATTTTCTCGACTTTTGGTCGGATACGGTTTAGAAGCAGGACATTGTAAACCTTAGCAGTTATGGTTGTAAGAGTTATGCCTCTGTAGTTTTTTAATGTTTCCGAAGTCACCTTTCTTCGGCAATGGGAGAATGAAGATTTTTATTCATTCCTCTTTGGTATCCTTTTTTTTATACAAAGCGCTGCATAATCGAAAAAGCATTTCGTCAGATTTCCTTATTTTCCATACTTCACGAGGTGTTTCGTCGAGGCTTGCAGGTTTTCTGCTTTTCATTTTTTCATTACACCGTCAAGTTCATCATCCATAAAGTGTCCCTGTTTAATGTATTGTTAACCATTGATAATTTCTTCAGTATATTTCTTTGTGATTTTAGATGGGTTTCTACACAGATTCTTAAAGTGTTCTTTCTACTACTGAAGTCTTTCTTCGGAGCTGGCAGCTTTTTGCTTTGATCTTGAGGCCCTTTTCCTACTGCTAACTTCATTTACTGTAGCGAGTTTTCCATTGGTAGAAGCTCTTCTAAAATTTCGACTCACTTATTTGACCCATTAATGATATTTACCCTTAGTCACTATGGCTTCAATGGAAACATTGGGAAAGGTATTGAACCCACTTATTCCACAAGTAATAGTTTAAATTGTATCACTGCTGTTCTAGAAGGATGATTTTGGCATTAAATACCCACAAAGTGTGATATGCTATTAAACAAGAAACCAAACCCTCTATAAATTAACTTCTGGCGTCAGTTTTGGAATATGTAAAATAATAGGATGATAACCATTAATCGTTGCTTTTGTGATTAATATACAGCACTTGCTAAACTGAATTGTTTGTTATAGAACTGTTTTGACATTTTAACTGCGTATCTACGATAAACTGAATTACTTGAAATGGAATTGTTTTGGCATTTAACTGTGTGTAAACAAAAACTATACTTATACTAAATTGAATTGTTTTGGTGAGAATTGTTTGACTAAACTGAATAGTTTGAAATAGAAATGTTTTTCACAATTAAATTGTGTACTTATGCTAAACTGAATTGTTTGAAATAGAACTGTTTATTTGTATAAAAATGGATTCGGCATTAAATAACCTACGAAGGTTGATATACCATAAAAAAACACAAACAAAAAACAAACAACAATAAAATGCAACACCAGTTTTTTTAATCTTCTGTCAGAATGCCGTAATGAAAAGGAAAAATTTATCTCTCGATAAGTAGATTCTCGCAAGAATTTTTGGACGTTGCATTTTGATTCTCCGTTGTGCGTTAATAGGGGAACCCAAATTCCCTTGGGAGGACACCCCGTGGAGTAATGATGAAAGTGCAAGACTGGGCCCTCGAAGTAAGCGTGTTTGAACATCAAGCGTGCTATGATGATCACTTTTGGACTTATGCCCTTGGGAAAAGTGCAATCCCCTTTATCCCCCAACTATGGGTTAAATAGTATTATTGCTGTTTTTCTACAAGGATGGCTTTGACATTAAATAACCCTCGAAGGATGATATGCCATTAAACAAAGAAACCAAACCAACTTTCCTGCTAAAGTTTCTTTCCAATTTGCTTGGGATATTTTGTGTTCTGTTAAAAATTGTGTCTCTTTGCTAAATCTCTACTGCTTTGACAAGGATCGGCTAAAACAGATGCTTTAAAAAAGATCTTTATCTAAAGTGGTTTGTCGTCTACAAAAAAGCTTATCAGAAAGATCACAGCCACTTTAAAAAAAAAAACAGAGTTAAACTACAGCAGGTGATCAATGCATCTGAGTGAGTGCGCAGAATAAATATCAATAATAAGTAAAGTTGGCGACCGTAGTTGAGGGCGGCCAAAAGGCTCCCTTTTCGACAGCTACTACACTGAGGTGTTGGGGAGAGCGCTACTCCTTTCCCAGGATTGCTCCACTTCACCCTTGATACGAACCTTATATTGCTGAATGTTAAGCAAGGAGGTATCAGATACCATTTTTTGATTCTTTGGTATGACGCGACCTGGGATTGAACCCAGGTCTCCCGGACCATTGGCGAACACTCTGACCAATGAACCGGCATAAATATTAATACTAGTCGAAATTAATAACGATGATGATGATTGACAAATGTTTATCTGATAATAAATAGCAAATGTTATGACGAGATATCAATAACTTAACTGTAGATGATGATATTTCAAATTGCTGTAAGCTAAAGAAAACCTTGCTTCAGGCTTGATTTAACAGTAGCTTTGAAACACCTGGTCTAATGGATTATGGTGTTGGTTAAGTAACTCTTGTTTATCTGCGAGACATGAGTTCAATATCCAGCTCAAGCAGAAAAATGTAATCTGGTCTAGGGAAAACTAAAAGAAATTACGTAATACTTAGTAGTCCCATAAACAGTGAAAAAGATGAAAAAATATGTTCTTGTGAACTTAAAATTACAAGGTTACTTACTGAATATGAAAGTCGCCTAAAGAATTTGGATTTGTAAAATGGCCGTAACATTGTGACTATAACAATCTCGATGAAAAGAAATTGACCTTGTGTCCTGTCCTGTTTTGCTCCTGCGTAGGAGTTGGTAGATATTGTTACGAGGCGTCATTTCGCCTACTTTTTTGGTTGATATCACATTGAAAATCAAGATAACGCAAATGCTGTATTACATTGGTCGTTCTTAGGTTCTCTACAAGTATACAAATAATTTAAATGATAAAAAAAATAGAAAATAACTGTTTTAAGGAACTCTCGGGAAGCTTTTGAATTTAAATGATAAAAAAATAGAAAATAACTGTTTTAAGGAACTCTCGGGAAGCTTTTGAATTTAAATGATAAGAAAAATAGAAAATAACTGTTTTAAGGAACTCTCGGGAAGCTTTTGAATTTAAATGATAAAAAAATAGAAAATAACTGTTTTAAGGAACTCTCGAAGCGTTCTACGAGATTCTCGTAACGGTCTAAGCGTCGCTATATAATAATAAAAGTAAAAAAAAAAAACAGCGTTGTGAGTCAGTTGTTTCTGTAGTTCCGCTACGGTGACCTCAACTCCAGTTTATTCATTGGTTTATGGATTAGAGAGTCCGTCCGAAAGAATTCAATCTCTATAACACAAAGCAGCTAAGAGGTAATTTACTAAGCTTTTTTGCTTAGATGTAGCACAAGGCCACATGAATTGGGCACCCAATGAGAATCGAACTCACTCGTGTAGGTTTGCTAGTCTACCTTGCTAACCATTACACCACCCGAGGTGCCCACAAAGCAGCTAAGAGGATAAATTCGATAAAATACCATTTTCTGACTTCTCTGACCAATTTCTTAATTTTTAGATGTTTGGATATTTCCATTTTTTTAACGAACTCATTGTAACTTATCAGTTACTACTTATTGCTTATTTGTCGCCTTGGACAGTTTTACAATACATTTTTTGTCCCCTTTCTTTCGATTAACATTTGGGTTGATCAATGAGGCCTTGACGTTTGGATATTTGTATTTTATGCTGTAATTAATTTAAATCTCTCTTTTCTCTCTTTTATAGTATTATTTTTTATTGTGTTCGCCGTGCAACAATATATATAACAATCTCATCATCGTCAAGTTACGCTGATATGATGGTGTTTCCTGACTTCCTTCTGCCATCTATCCCTATCATCCATCACTCCAGATAGGTCCTCCAGGCTGCATCCAGTGTCCGCACAGAGCTGATGTATGTAACTTTTTGGCTGGTCCGCCAAAACTGGCGCGTCTATGTGTTGGAGTCTATAAGTGAACGTCACATGACTTCGTCCTTGCTTCTCTAACAATGCCCTGTATGTCTTATTAGTCTTACTTGAATGGTTTGCGAGATGGGAAGTACAGTTGTTGTTTTGTGGGGTGTTGCTTCCCGGATTTTTTAAAGACAACATGTAGCATTCTTGTGTAGCTTCCATCTAGCTTTTTTTCTATTTGTTTGGTTCGCATCCAAGTGGTGTATCCATACAGTAGTAAATTTGTCGTCATTTGAACTATTTGCATAATGCATTTATCCAACCCCTCCGTCGCGAATAGGTTGCGACGCACGGTCAAGCTTTTAAGCAGAATTTGAGAGATTTTTATTCAGAGTTTTCCTTTTCCTAGACTGGTTGCCGAACCAAGGTAAAGTAACCTAGTCTGTCCTACTATTTAACTACTGCTTAAGTGAGAATAGATCGATTCATGCCTTTACCTAGTGTATTGTTTCAAAGGGAAATACAATAATTTATAATTTATATAGAAATTAATAAAAATAAGATAAATGTGTGTGTAATCTTTTTATATGCATTCTTATTTTGTTTTCTAAGTCTTTGTAATTTAATACAAAATCTCATTTGCCCAGTCGGCTGGGGTTGTAGAATAGACCGATAGCATCTCTGAAGAGGGGTAAGACCCCACTGCCAACGAGTGGCTCAGTCGGCTGGGGCTGTAGAATAGACCGATAGCATCTCGGAAGAGGGGTAAGACCCCACTGCCAACGAGTGGCTCAGTCGGCTGGGGCTGTAGAATAGACCGATAGCATCTCTGAAGAGGGGTAAGACCCCACTGCCAACGAGTGGCTCAGTCGGCTGTGGCTGTAGAATAGACCGATAGCATCTCGGAAGAGGTGTAAGACCCCACTGCCAACGAGTGGCTCAGTCGGCTGGGGCTGTAGAATAGACCGATAGCATCTCTGAAGAGGGGTAAGACCCCACTGCCAACGAGTGGCTCAGTCGGCTGGGGCTGTAGAATAGACCGATAGCATCTCTGAAGAGGGGTAAGACCCCACTGCCAACGAGTGGCTCAGTCGGCTGGGGCTGTAGAATAGACCGATAGCATCTCTGAAGAGGGGTAAGACCCCACTGCCAACGAGTGGCTCAGTCGGCTGGGGCTGTAGAATAGACCGATAGCATCTCTGAAGAGGGGTAAGACCCCACTGCCAACGAGTGGCTCAGTCGGCTGGGGCTGTAGAATACACCGACTGTATCTCAGTTGTGGGGTTAAGACCCTCTAACGAGTGTCCTGGATATTATACTAAACAATCTGATGGTGAGGTTCCAGTAATGCAGGAGCTTTGGGAAATGCGAAGTTCCCCTTCATTGCCATCGCTCCCAGGGCAACTCTGGCCCGAAGTTGTAGTACCTGATAGGGTCCTATCTAGGGGTCTAATAGAACTAAACTGTATTGCTTCAAATAGGACTGTCTTGACATTTAAACTGCGTACTTATGCCAAATCGAATTGTTTTAAATGGAACTATTTTTGTTTGCTAAACTGAATTGTTTGAAATAGAACTGCTTTTGACATTGAAATTGTACTCACGCTAAACTAAATTGTTTGAAGTAGAACTGTTTTAATAAGAACTATACTTGTACTAAACTGATTTGTTTGAATTAGAACAGGTTAACTACACTGAATAGCTTGAAATAGAAATATTTTTCACGATTAAACTATGTACTTATGCTAAACTGAAATGTTTGAAATAGAATTATTTATTTGTATTAAAATGGCTATGGCATTGAATAGCCTACAAAGGTTGATATACCATAAGACATAAACAAGCATATAAACAAAATTTTATTGCATTAAAACTTCACTACTTATGCCTGTGTGGCGTATATTTTTACTATTTTTTCTAATTTACACATATAACATCTATAGGCTATTCCACTTAGACACGCCAAAAGCAATTTATATTTACCTTTATTTTGGAAGCGTAATATCTAAGGTGTTTAAATTTCTGAGACAAACTTGATTTTTATCATTCAGGGTTTTCAGACTAGAGTCTTCATCTTCATAATCACAACGTTTCAGGTGTTTCTTATCAAACTCGGAAGCCTACACGGAACTTCGAACTACGTCCTTTATTTAATCCACAGGGTTCACTTGCTCTGATCCCGTTAACTATAACCAGGTATAAGAGTTAAGTATTCGCGTAATGTTACTCGCCTGCAGTCAGGCTTAGAACCTGCAATCTCCAGATGATTATCATATAGGGAACCAACGCCTATAACCGTTATGCTATGTCTCCTGATGGACAGTTCAGAGTGGATTTTTAGGATTTATAAACTTCATACATTACTATGAATTAATACTATCATAGATCATTTTTTTAACTGAGCTCATATTACGACATTGTTTTATCTAACCTTTTTGATTATTGGTTCCCATATTGTATTCATGTCTATACTTGGTCAACTCAACTGGTCACTGTTGCCCAACATATGTGCTAATCTTTTAGGACGTTTAATTCTCCAATGTTCTTCTCTATCAATTATTTTAACTTCATCCTATAAGGGCAGATGGCTTCTCTTTTCCTTCTATATATGGTCCGTCATACTTGACTTTTCAATTTCACCTCGTACTACTGCTTTTCGATGTTCTTCTAGCCTTATTTTTGTGAGCGGCATGTCTCGCCTTTGTATAATATTTAGATGATTCTTTTTTACATCCTCGTCCTTCAGTCGTATGTATGTATGATGGCAAGTCGAGTAGCAACTAGAGTCAAATACAAATGAATAATAAAGTCTTTTGTCGAGTCGAGTGTTGCCTCCAAGCCGATATTTGGAGATCCCCTCCAACATTGTTTCGAGCACTAATTGTTGCGGAAGAACAATTTTGGCTGAAAGTGATATATCTTTATCAGGCATCGTATTTTAAAAGTTTTCATTTCCACTTATGGAAAATAAGATATAACTGTACTATCCTCTAAAAGCTATTCGCAGCTGACTCTGATATTCTTTGACTGAGGCTGAGAAAGCAGTTTGCAGTTTGGAGGGAAAACTTTTGTCTACAGGGGCCAAAATTAAGGGATTGGCGGTGCAAATATGCGAAGCAAAGTAGAATCAATACGCTTGATTTTATATATATATATATATATATACACGAGCGTAGACTCACAAGTTCATAGATACATACATACATACATACATAACAGACAAAAATAGATCGGCATATACTTAAATAGATAGATAGATAGATTTTTTGTTACTTTTTTTAAAAAATTATCACAAATATTAATTCTGATAAAAAAGTTGTTTTCTTATTTCAAACATTATTTATCTTCCCAGGATTCATATTATTTACTTTCAAAATACTTTTTTCTTTTCAGAAATTTGATCTTATTTTGTACCGGAAATGTCTAATGAGCATGCGCGTGTTTCTGTATTTATTTCCTTTCTAACCTATTGGCATTGTTAAAAAATGGTCCATCACAACGCAGTTATTTTTTTCTCTCTTTTTCAAAAGTAGGAGGGGTGAAAACTAACTCTTAAATAGAATTTATAAAAACTCTCCTGCTCACTGAATACTGATTAAATGTTGGATCAGAAGGATTGGAGGCGAAAATGTCAGTCATTTTTGTGTTTTATGGGGCACCCCTCCGAGGTACAAATGAATAAATAAACTGGATTGTCTTCGAAAGGGTCACCTGGTATGCGAGAATTATAGACAAGTCCCAAATGACAGGTGAAAAATGGTCTCTTGGGATGTCAACATTTTAGGGTACATTTTTGCGTCGTATTATTTAAAACAAACGAATATCCCTTTTTTTCTGAACTGACAGTGTCACTGATATTATTTTACTTAATATTATAATTTTCAGGTGGCTCTACAGGTGGAACAGAGGTTGCATCAAGGAAGTAAGAGCAATTCTATTTAAATCCATTAAAGATATCCTTAACTAAAAAAAAGGACCATTGTCTCGTTTCAGGGACGTTTAGAAAAATTGCTTTAAATTTATTTTTGGTCCATTTTTAATCAGTGTATAATCGTAACAATACGTGGAAGGCCAGAGAGTACAACAGATGAAACATTGTAATAAGGACAACACAGAGAAGAAAACTGGTCAGAAAGAATCTATGTATAATAGTAACAAGATGAGGAATGCCAGAGAGTATAACAGATGAAACATTGGGATAAAGACAACAAAGCGGAGGAAAACTGGTTTGAAAGAATCAATGTATAATAGTAACAAGATGTGGAAGGCCAGAGAGTATAACAGATGAAACATTGGGATAAAGACACCAAAGAGAAGGAAACTGGTCCGAAAGAATCAATGTAGGGCCGTGTTCAGCACTAGAAATGACTTGATAACGACACCATATACCAAGAATCTGGCCTGAAAGAATTATTGCGCAACGCTGTATTTATAAAAATTATAATTTCAGCCTATAATTATTGCATAGTATACGAGCGTTCTGTCTCGGATCAAACACAAATATACATATATAAAAATATCGTATATGCCATATAAAAAGCTGAACATATATATATATATATATATAAAGAAATATATATGCCTAGTCTTTGATATGGCAAAGCAAATCCTATTCTCAGCAATGGGTCCTTCCGAACGATCAAGTAGAACGGATTTTCGAAAAATCCATCAACAATTTTATAGTTGACTATCCGTCGTATCATCGAAGGAGTACGTGCCAAAAATCTCGGGGCAACATTATTTTTTTGTAGATTTCTCCAAAACATTTGATTCGAAACACAGACAAAAGATACAGCTAATACTAATGGCATATGGTATCCACAAAATACTGTTACTGATATAATTATGTTTTACGAAAAACACGAAAATAATGGTTCGCCAACCCCATGGTGACACCGAGTTCTCCGGCATTGTCGCTGGAGTCTAGCAAGGAGATACATTAGTGCCATATACGTTTATAATCAGCCTTGATTATTGACTACGAACGTCAGTAGATCTAATAAAAGAAAATGGTTTCATATTTAAAATATAGCTAAAAGCAGGCTGAGAGACTAAGATAGATAAGTAGATAGTGCACCATAGTGGTACTAAAGAGACTTTTCGACCTTCGTTGTGACCTCACCGTAGTAAGAAGTTAACGAACACGAAACTGTTAAACATACACTGAGGTTTATTTACTACGAGGTAGCAAGTAGCCGCCGGGAGAAGAAAGAAAGAAAGTGTCGAAACATGAGCAAGATAAAGATAAAAGTAACATATCATGGTAGGAAAGAGAGAGCTGACACAGACCTTGAATTTTTTCCTGGTTCTAACATGCTTGTCCGATGGGTCACGTAGTCTAACGCCCTCTTTTTAACGCTCCTCTCCCAAAAATTAGGGCTCGTAAACTTTCGTCCCTTACATTTTCGTGGCTGGTGTTCAACTGACGTCTTCAACTTCTCGCGTTCGACCATCGACTCTCTAGAAGGACACAAGTTTTCCCCTCAATTCCGTCTGTCGTGTCGAGAGCAGAAACATACACATCCACTCACGCATGCGCACGAGAATTCGAACTTCCGGTTTTCCTTAGTCATTTTCGGCCTTGTTATTCGGTGACTACTGTCTGCTTTATTTATTTACTTATTCACTTTCCTATAAGCCGTTCAATTACGTTACAGATAGGCTGTTTCTTCTTAATACACTTGGCCAAGCTGAATTCCTGCAGCTTAACATGGAGCAAACAGCAAGAACCGTTGGCTTATACGTAAATCCAATTAAAACAGAGTCCACGTGTTTTAAACAAGAAGGTGCAATTTCCACTTTAAGCAGCAAGTAGCGGAAATTAGACAAGTTCCCATATCTAGGCAGCAATATATCTGATATAACTGAATGTGATATCTATTTACGTATAGGGAATCATGGACTTCTATTGACAGGCTGCCGATCATGTAGAAACCTGATCTCTCTGATAAAATAAAACGGGATATCTTCAAAGCAGTGGCTGTCTCAGTATTGCTGTATGGATGCACCACCTGGATTATTACGAAAAGCATGAAGAAAAACCTAAACGGAAATTACATAAGAATGCTACATACTGTTTTAAACAAATTCTGCAACCAGCAACTTACAAAACTGCAGCTGTGCAGCTACTTACCTCTCCTCTCATAAACTATCCAAGCAAGACGAACAATTCATACAGGAAACTGCTGGTGAAGTAAGGACGAATTCATTAGCGAAATTCTCTTCACATCCTCAACACATGGACGCGCATGTTTTAGGCGTTCAGCGAGGACTTGCATACAACAGCTCGAGTTGACCTGCCAGGAGCCACGGACAATAGGCACGGGTTGCATGAGAGAATCGGGGAACTCCGTTTTATCAATAAAAAGTGATGATATATATATATATATATATATATATATACTGGGGGCGTTTTTGAAGTAATGGTTACCGTCGTAGTAAATGGACACAGTGACCCGAGTTAAAATCATGGACAAGATTGGGTGCATTTCACATACCTTGGAAAAGGTATGAATCCAATTATTCTCTCTACTTATGAATAAATGATTAGGAAGACTGTACTCTTTAACCTTTGTATGGCAATTAGTCTAGGATAAGGAAAACTCTGATTTCAAACATGTTAAAACCAGCTTATAAAATTGACCTAGTGCCTCATCCTGCTCGTACGGAGAGATTGATATATATATATATATATATATATATACACACATGCTTCACACACACACACACACACACATACATAATATATATATATACATATATACTTGTTTAACACCTACAGCTTTTATACACGCATACACACACACACACACACATATATATATATATATATACTTGTTTAACAACTACAGTTTTTTCATCTTAGCCTTTTGAACAACCCTGCCGTATGTATATCTTCAGTTGTTCTTAGCCCGAAGCACTTGACCTATTAGAGAGTATCCGGCAACATAGTCATTATCTTCCGACCCCCGGTGCATCGAATCCAGATGTGGTCACTAAGTTTTATAGATTAATTAGATTTTTGATCTGTCTACTTCACGATGAAAAATGACCAGATAGTTTACTAACATTGCTGAATATATCAGATTTTCGATCGCGTAGGAAATAGCAAAGCAAATCTTATTTTCAGTTGTGAATCCTTTCGAGCAGGACCTCAACGTGAACCAGTAGATAGCAAACTAGTCTCCAAGGGAGTTTAATTCTCGACACGAGTGCCGCCCTATTGTTTGTGCCCGATTCAACTGAGCTTAGTAAACAGTTATATTAGCGACTCGTAAAGCATTACAGTCGAAAGACCCTCGGTAGCTATCACATTCTTTGCATTACAAATTAGTCCACAAATCAAGTTGGCTAAGCATAGCTCAATGCAAGATATCTATTTCAAAACAAAATGAGAAAACAGGCACTATATATATATATATATATATTGTGCCGTCTCCGGCCACATGTTACTGTATCAAGAAAACGCGTGCATTGTCACTGTCAGTGAGGTAAACATCTTTCCACAATTACATTCTAAAGCAAAGTGTAACGTAATTGAACGGTTCATAGAAAACTGAAATTGAATAAATAAATTAAAAAATAAAGTAAACAGTCTTCGAACAGCCAGGTCAAAGCACTCGTGGTAATTAAAAATGACTCGGGGAAAACCGGAGGTCTAAAGATCGTTTATGCATGTGCGGAACGAGCGGAAGCAGATGTTCGTCCCGCAGACGACAGGTCCAAGGAAGAGGACAACTCGTGTTTTTTGGCAGTTGTCGGCGAGACATGATAAGGTAAGGACGTACAGTTGAACACCAGCCCCTAAGATGTAAGGAGACGAGAGTTTACGAGACCCATTTGGGAGAGACGCTCCAAAGGGAGCCTTAGACTAAAAATTCAAGGTCTATGTCTGCTCTCTTTTTTCTCACTATGATATGTTGCTTATCTTTTTCTAGCTGACGCGGTCGTTTCGGTTTCCATACTCTCTTTCTTTCTCCCAGCGACTACCGACAAGTTTTAGTAGTCAATAAACATTCGGGTAGTTAAACAGAGTTTCTTGCGTTCGTCAACTTAAATACGGAGGAGTCAAAATTCTCTTTGTTACCGCAACGGGACAAAGTTAGGCTTCGTCAACAGCGTTATTAACCGGCAGGAAAAGAATAAAATTAAGTTTGATAAGCATATGTGAGAAACGCTGGTAGGGGCTGAACACAGATAGTAGCAGACAGTTCTTCAATGAAAAGAATGTTATTCATTGTAAAAACAACGCTGGTAAATGAAGAATAGAAATAACGTCCAAGTAAGGACCAAGTTAACGAAGCGAAGCGGAATGATGTCTAAAATGTACAAAAAAGGGATACTAATAAATAAAGAACAATAGAAGGAAAGGCTACGAAATATCAAATAATTATAGCAGTTCTGTCTTTCAGAAAAGAAAAGACAATAATTCTTACAGATCATGCTTGAGACATCAGGCTAATCAGGAAGGATTAAGATAGCGGCTGTAGGCAGCGAAGCCCGTGTCCTTTTATTATATAAGGAAATGAAAACAGATGTCCTCTCTCAGAGACTGGTCTCATATGTGCTCTGAAACATTAATGGGCCACTAAGGGAAATAAACAACTGAGAGTCTATTCTAATGAGTAAAACCACACATATACACATACATGCGCATGTGTGTGTGTGTGTGTGTGTGTGTGTGTGTGTGTGTGTGTGTGTGTGTGTGTGTGTGAATTAAGGAACTCGTGCTTTAATTGATACAGTAACCCAAGTTCACAACCTTGATGAGGCTGTTTGCATTTCACCAGGTGCAAATAAACTGAGAAAAGATATATTACCAACAATTCTCCCTTCAGTTATTTTTAAATAGTTGGGCAGACTGTGCTCCTTTAACTTTTGTATGGCCACCAGTCTAAGAGAAGGAAAGCCCTGAATCCAAACCTGTGTGACACCATCATCGTCATCATCATCATGTCATGCCGCTAGCATGGATATCCCTGACCATCTCTCGCCACTTCTCCCAATCGTTCATCGCCTCCGGCAGGTCTTCAGGACTACATCCCGTATCCTTACATAGCTGCTGTATGTATGTTCGAGCTGGTCGTCCTACTTTTGCTCGGCCATATGTGGCGGTCCATAGGAGTACATCACTTATGAGCTCGTCCCTGCTTCTCCATCAGTGTCTTGCATGTCTGGTTCGTCTAACTTGGATAGTTTTCGTGATGGGAATATATATATATACAGCCGTACAGTTGGTGTCTTGTGGGGTGTTGCCGTCAGGACTTTACGGGCTTAACTTTAAGAGAGTCACGTACTTTTGTATGTATGTACGTGCGGGCGTATACATGTGTATGGTTTTGAGTTAACCATGAGTATGTATAGGCATATGTGTGCGTATGTGCGTGTCCATTTAAAGGCCATGGCATATTTGCATAGAAATCACTAATTCTTCCCTACTAGTATAAAACGCAGATATCAGATAAAAGTGGATGAACGATTTTTAAAAAAATTATTATCACAACTTTAAGGGTCGTGGAGACTTGTTGTTTGCCGTTTTTTATGTCCAGACCTGAGTTGCCGAAAGTCTGGAAATAGGAACGCTCCCCACTGGATATATAATAGGGAGAGTGACTCTGTTACTAGAAGGGATAACAGACTGACGTAGAAAAGGTAAAAGACAAGTCAACCAGAGGACAGTCAGAACAGAGTCAGTCTGCTACTAGAAGGGGTAAGAGACAGATGCAGAAAGTATACGACCAGAAGATGGATAGCTGGGATCACAGATACAGAGATGGACTGAGAGAACATATACAGAAGAGATCGAGGGAGACCAGAGAATCGAGAAACGAGACAGACAGACATGTCTATAACCTGAGAAGTTTTTGTTTAGGGATTTCGTTGCGAAAAGTCACACGAACCTTTTCCTCTCCGCAAACATTAATTCAATATTTGGTTTTCGCCTTGTTCTTTCTTTTTGAAACCCTCCCGAACTCATGCATCTCGACTCGACCTGCTAAGAAAGTCAACATAACGAGGTGTCAGACGATCCTGCAGCTGGAGATGCATGGCCGGTTCGTATTCTCACACTTGTTGAACTCCGCTCAAAAACTGACCTTGTGTTATTTACTGCTCGTGCAGAAGGGTTAAGTAAGTACATATATGAATTAATCAATGTATAATAATAACAAGATAAGAAAAGTCAAAAGGCACAGCAGAGGAGATGCTGTGGTAAAAATAACAAGGAAGAGAAATCTGGTTTGAAGGAATCAGTGTATAATAATAACAATAAGTGGAAGAACAAAGCATACACAAATTAACTGTCACTAAAGCTACAGAAAAAATAAAGGGGGAACTGGATCAAAGAAATAGTCGAAACTATCCAGACCACAGCATTGTTAAAATCAGCTAGAATACTGAGAAGAGTCTTAGAGTCTCGAGGGGACTTGCTGTGAAAAATCAGCAATTAACGCTGATGTGAAAAACATTCAAGGAGTAAAATAATCATCGCCTAACAGAGACTACAAAAAGTATAAATACAAAAAATACATATAGCCACTATCTTCCCTCAGCCTATATCTTGGATAAAGACCCGGGAAAGAATTGTAAGAAACCAAAGATAAAGCTGAAAATAAATCAATAAATAAGTAAATATTTTATAATCAGAAGAGTCTTAAAATACAAATACTACTACTAATAATAATAATGCTAATAATATGAATCAACCAAAAAGAGAACCTGTGTAACGTAAGTGAACAGCTCATACGATATTGAATAAATAAATAGATAAATAAATAAAACAGACAGAAGTCATCGAATAAAAAGGACGAGGCACTCCGAGTAATTAAAAATAACTAAGGAAAAAGGTGATCCGAAACTTCGTGCGCATGCACGAGCGGAAGATAATGTGTCTGCTCCCCACATGACAGGCGGAAGTGAGGGGACAACTTGTCTCCTTTAGGGAGTCGACGGCGAGAAGTGAGGAGGTGAAGACGTCAGTAGAAAACGCGCCACGAAGATGTAAGAAGAAAGTTTACAAGCTCCAAATTCAGGAACACCCCAAAAGGGGTGTTAAACCCAGAGGATAAACATGTTAGAACCAGGAAAAAAATCAAGGTCTGTGTCAGCTCATCTGTTTTTCACTAGGATATGTTGCTTTTTTTAGTCTTGTTGACGGTCGTCTCATGTTTCTATACTTCCTTCCTTTCTCCTGGCGACTGCTTGCTACCAAGTTCTAAGTAAACCTTAGCGTATATGTAACAGTTTCGTGTTTGTCGACTTGTTATCACGGCGAGGTCACAACGGGAGCCCAAAGTGTCTTTAGTACCACTGTGGTAAATAAATATATTTTGGTGCCGTACCATGGCGTAGCTACTTCTGAGAAAGAAAGGAAGAAAGAGTTAGAAGAAAAAGGAAGAGAAAACAAAAACCAAGAAAAAAAAGCAAAGAAGAAAAAACTGAGAAAAACCGACGAAAAACAAAGAAAATAAAAAAGATTAATGGCAGAAAACCGACTGAAGGGAAGAAAAAAGAGGAAAAGAAAAACGAAATAAAACTATAGAAGAGAAAGAAAGTGAAAAGACAACCCTGGAGAAGAACGAAAAAAAGAAAGAAAAGATAGCAAGAAAATACAAGGAAGAAGAGAAAAAACTAGACGAAGAGAGGGAGACAAAGAAAAATGAGAAATATATAAACAGTCGGACGACTAAGAAATATAATGTAAACAACCTGTGCGTTCGTAGAAGAGACAAAGGCAGAAGGAAAGAAGAAGAGACCGTCAAAATAAATTAAAATAAATAAATGAAAATCAGAACATGAAACAGTGACAAGGTGGAGGTGATAAACAGCAACTGAAAAGCAGAAAGAGAAAAAAACGAAGAATCAACTTAAAAGGTGAAAACAGAAAAAGAAAGATACAAGACTACGTGTTGAAGAAAAGATAGAAAGAAAGAAATATTGAAGAACTGAAGGTAAAGAAAGATACTTGACCACGCGCTAAAAAAACTGATCAGGATGAAAACAAAAAAATACAAGAACATGTATTGAGAACAGGATGGGGAAAAAAAAAGAAAAAAGAAGCACATAATGAAGAGAGAAATACAAGAGCACGTGTTTGAAATTAAAAGAATAAAAAGATGGATAAGATAAAAACAAGGTATGTGCCTCTCTTCGATTCATTTTTTTTTTTTTCTAATTCAAACTCTGTAGTCCGTGTTTGTGATTTAAAATAAGAAAAGCTAAACAAATAAGAAGGGGCGAATTATAGACAAGAGGAAAAGGTAGGAAATATAATGTCGTTTCTCTTAATGTTTCTTGCTGTTTTTTGGTTCAGTCCAGTCTGATTTTGAGCCTGACGGTCCGAGATTTCCTCCACCTTATGTTAGAGATTGTTTTGGACATACGGCAATGAAGTGGTTTTATAAAAACCCATCGTTCATATTTTAAATCCTTGATGTGGAAAATGTCTCATAGAAATTGAGCAAGACGATGGTTTTCGTAAGGATTTGGAGCCTGATTTTTCCGAGTTCCGACGAAGTAAAGAGATAAATAACGCTTGTCTCACTTGTTTGAAGGTAGTGTACTGGGTTTAGTTGTTGGTAGCGAGAGGGAAGTTTGTTTGTGTTTAGCGAGGAAGATGGTGTAACGTATGTGCGTTTACGTTGAGTTGTTTCCTCGCTTAGTACAGTTAGTCCCTTCGCTAGGTTGTGAGAAATAAAAGGAAGAGGAAGAAGAAGTAAGATGGCGATAGTCGAAAGGTATTTTTATGAATAAAATTTTTATTTGCAGCATGGAATATTGGGTTTGCTTTTGGTGCTGCAAGACTCATGAAAGGTTGTAAGTATTGAGACGAAATTGAGTTATGAGATGTTGAGAAGGTTGAGATGGCAGCGTGTGTCGTCGGACGTGTGAGGGATTGTGTTCGTTGCATTTTGACGAAAGACATGTTGCAGTTGTAGGAATTGAACTTTGGATGTCACCGTGGGTTTCGTGTCTGGTATTTGGGGAGAGTATACGTTATCTCCATTAAGGTGGCCCAGAGGTGAATTGAGAGCTAGCGTGTCGAGAGCGGGGTTACACGTCAGATCGACATAGCCAATTTTGGGGTGACATAAAGCTGTGCCAGTGCGAGGCATGTTGAATGTATCTAATTTATATTCAACTGGGATTCCTTGTAAGGAATCCATAAATTAGATGGGTTCCCTCTTTGTGTCCACGCTGCTGCTGCTGCTGCTATTCTAGAGCCGCAGTGAGATGTCTGCACTGGGCGGCATTGTTCAGCTAAAAAGCATCGCTATTGAAGAACGGCCAGTATGACGTCTGCACTGGTCGGCGTACTCCAGCCAAAAAAGGGTGTGTTTGGCAGCTTACCCGATTTGCAGGCCAGAAATGAAAGGTCCGGGCTGAATAGGATAGGTCATCCTGATTGGGTGAAATTAAGTGTCGAATTAAATTGCGCGCCAAACCAAAATACGAAATTTTTCCTTTCTCTACTGTAGTGAATTTTTAGGGGGTGGAGTTCAATTTAAGGGTAATTTCTCCGAGATTTTTGGTTTCGGGTGATGTCTTGGATTTGTTCGATAGCAATGAGGTGAACAAATGGTTTTAGGAATGCAGAGACGTTAGTACTGACAGGGAAAGGTCCCCCAAAGAAATATCTCATTGCCAACGGGGTTCCAAAGTCTCTTTAGTACCGCTAATGTACACCTGCTGAATAGTAGACTTTGCCGTCCCGGCCAACCATGGTGTAAAATTGAAAAAAAAAACGAAATGAAAGAGAAGTACCTAGACGATGCAAGAAAACTGAAAAACTATGGAACATGAAAGTGTCGCTGATACTAATTATAATTGGTATGCTCGGTACAGTTACCAAAGAAAATAAGAGGACGAGACGAAACCATCCAAAATACAACTTTATCAAAATCGGCCAGCATACCGAGAAGAGTCCTGGAGACTTGAGGAGACTTTCTGTCACTCACACTCCCATGGAAAACTATCAGCTAACACTGTTGTGAAAAACACTTAAAAGGTCCACTCTCGTTCAGAGTGGTAGCACTTGGTAGGGTTTTATCTATGTGTCAAACAGAACAAAAATGTGTACTTACGCTAAACTAAATTGTTTGAACTAGAACTGTTTTTGTATGCTAAACTGAATTGTTTGAAATGGAACTGTTTTTTGACATTTAAACTGTGTACCTATGCTAAACTAAATTACTTGAAATAGAATTGTTTTTACATTTAACTGTGTGTAAACAAAAAATATACTTATAGTAAACTGAATTGTTTGAAATACAACTGTTTATATGTATAAAAATGGATTTGGCATTAAATAACCTATAATGGTTGATATGTCATTAAACTAAACCAAACCAAACCAAACTAAACTTGGCCTCGTTTGACACAAGGCGATAATTATGAGGGCACTTGTGGATCAAACTTACTCTAGTACAAGGCCAATCTATTAAAAATGACTTGATTCAATTGGTTCGATAGATTGATTTTAATGGCATATCAATCCGTCTGGAGTTTTTTATTCCAATACGTTAGGGAATCGCGCACATTTTATATATATATATATATATATATATATATATTGTTATGCTATTTCTTCAGACTTTCTTTTGCGCATATTCATATATCCTGTATTCTTATGTAATACAAATATTTTGTAAAGTAAACTGTTTGTTGACAAAACAGAATTATTTGAAATAGAACTGTTTAGATGTATAAAAATGAATTTGGAAATGAATAACGTACAATGGTTGATATGCCATAAAACCAAACGAAAAGAAACCAAACAAAGAGGTCTGACTGCATTTATAACTGCTTAGATGCAACAGTTTGTGAATTCGAGAAATGCACCAAAAAGGTCAAATGCTGCAGTGAGTAAGGACAATGTCAACAAAGGACAAACAGTAAAACAACAAAAACGAGAACACAAAATGGAAAAAAAAAACAACTGCATGGATACTTTAAGTGACAAATTGGCGATATTGTATACGAGATGATACGGATATGATTAAGAAAAGGCAACCTTAAGAGAGTAACTGAATCTCTTTTCATAATAACAGCCCAAAATAATACCATAACAACCAATTATATCAACGCAAAAATTAATTATACGCAATAGAATTGCAGGTGTAGATTAGGTGCTGACGGAGACGAAACGGTTAATCATATATTAATTGAATGTCGAAAACTGGCACAAAAGGAGTGCAAAACTAGGCAAGACTGGATGAAAAAGGTGATCCACTGAAAATTGTGCAAGAGATTAATATTTGACCACAGTAACATATGGTATACGCACAAGCCAGAATCTTCCCGAGAAGAAGAGAGATATTGAATTCTCGAGGAAACAAATGGATCTCTATTGAATTCTCGAGATACAAATGGATCCCTCAATCGAAAGCAGAAGACCCAAGAGATAGATTGAATTCTCGAGGAAACAAATGGATCTCGATTGAATTCTCGAGATACAAATGGATCCCTCAATCGAAAGCAGAAGACCCAAGAGATAGATTGAATTCTCGAGGAAACAAATGGATCTCGATTGAATTCTCGAGATACAAATGGATCCCTCAATCGAAAGCAGAGAACCAAAGAGATAGATTGAATTCTCGAGGAAACAAATGGATCTCGATTGAATTCTCGAGATACAAATGGATCCCTCAATCGAAAGCAGAAGACCCAAGAGATAGATTGAATTCTCGAGGAAACAAATGGATCTCGATTGAATTCTCGAGATACAAATGGATCCCTCAATCGAAAGCAGAAGACCAAACCTAGTGTTGATTAATAAGAAAAAAAGAACATAGCATTTTATTGATTTTGCCGATCCAGCGGACCACATAGGGAAAATGAAAAAATCGGAAAGATTGACAAATACTTGGACCTGGCCAGAGAGCTGAAAAATCAGTGGAATATGAAAATGGCGGTGAAACTAGTTATAGATGGCGCGAAAGAAACTATCCTGAAAGTCTGGGAAAAGAAACTGGCGTAATTGGAAATTAGAGGAAAAATTAAAACTGCAGAGATCGCAGCATTATTGAAATCGGCAAGAATATTCAAAAGAGTACTAGAGACCTTAGGAAATATGCTGTCGCTTAGACTCCAGCTTGCTCAGTCGGCTGGGGCTGTAGAATACACTGACTGCACCTCTGCAGTGGGATAAGACTCCCCAACAGGTGTCCTGCATATGACACTAAACAACCTGATGGTGAGGTTCCAGTGAAGCTGGGGCTTTGAGGAATCCAGAGCACCCCTTCATTGCCATCGCTCCCAGGTCCACTCTGGCCAGGAATGGTAGAAACTGATAGGGCCCTATCTATGAGTTAAATTGAATTAAACTGCATACTTACGCTAAACTGAATTGTTTGAATTAGAACTGTTTAACTAAACTGAATAGCTTAAAATAGAAATGTTTTTGACAATTAAACTGTGTAGTTACATCTAAACTGCGTACTTATGATAAACTGAATTGTTTGAAATGGAACTGTACTTACGCTAAACTGAATTGTTTAATATAGTTCTGTTTTGACATTTAACTATGTGTAAACAAAATCTGTACTTATACTAAACTAAATTGTTTGATTTAGAACTGTTGGACAAAACTGAATAGCTTGAAATAGAAATATTGTTGATAATTAAACTGTTTACTTATTCTAAACTGAACTGCTTGAAATAGGACTATTTTTAACATTGAAACTGTACTTATGCTAAACTGATTTGTTTTATATAGAACTGTTTTGGAGAAAATCTATACTGAATTGTTTGAATTAGAATTGTTTGACTAAACAGAAAGACAAATGCTTTTGACAATTAAACTGTGTACTCATGCTAAACTGAATTGTTTGAAATAGAACTGACTATTTATATAAAAATGGATTTGGCGTTAAATAACCTACAAAGGTTGATATGCCATAAAACCCTACCAACCAACCAATCAGACTCCAGGGAACGACTACCAGCTAAGGCTGCTGTGAAAAACCCGCCAAGAGTAAATTTAAAATAAAGCGAAAAGAGGGATAGATATCTAGAGCATCCGAGAGAACTAAAAAAAAAAAGACTACGGAACATGAAGGTAACGGTGATACCAATTGTAATTAGTGCACATAGATCAGTCACCAAAGCGTTGGTAAAGAGACTGAAAGGACTGGAAACAAGTGGAAACCGTCCAGACTACAACATAATTAAGATCAGCCAGAATACTGAGAAGAGTCCTGGAGATTTGTATAAACTTGCTGTCTCTTAAACCCCAGTGCGAAACTATCAACTGATTCTGGTGTGGAAAACTCTCAAAATAATAATAATAATAATAATAATAATAATAATAATAATAATAATAATAAGAAGAAGAAGAAGAAGAAGCAAATGCAGCAAATTAGCACAGAAATTTAAGAATAGATACGACTGGGTGTGCAAGGGAGTCCACAGGGGATTGTGCAAGAAATTGAAATTTGACCATATGAACGAATGGTATATGCACAACGCAGAATCTGTCCCTGAGAATGAGATGCACAAACTCATCTGGGATTTTAAGATACAAACGGCCAGACGACCAGACCTTATAATAATCAACAACAAAAAAAAAAAAAAAAGAAAGAGAACTTGCCGAATTGTGGTCTTTGCTGCCCGGGGTGACCACAGGCTAAAACTGAAAGAAAGCGAAAAATATATATAAATACCAACACCTTGTTAGGGAATTGAAAAAAATCTGTGGAGCATGAAAGTGACGGTGATACCAATTATAATTGGTGCTCTTGGTACAGTCACCAAATGATTGGTACAAGGACTGGAGGAATTGGAAAAAAGAGGACGAGTAGAGACTATCCAAACTACTGCATTGTTAAAATCGGTCAGAATACTGAGAAGAATCCTGGAGACTTAAGGAGACTTGCTGTCACTCAAACTCAAGTGAGAAACCATCAGCTAATGCTGTTGTGAAAAACTCGAAAACGAGTCACAATAATAATAATAATAATAATAATAATAATAATAATAATAATAATAATAATGACATATGGCCTTTAGTTGGTTGGTTGCATATGATTTGAAGTAAAGTCCAGTAAAAAATAAAAGTAATTTCGATTAACTCATATATATTGCTTAAGCAGCCAGTTCAAGACCGGAAATTCATAAATCATGGTCCTAGATAGTTATTTCCGCTTATAATGGAAATGTTCTACCTCATAAGTGAACGCTGACCCCCAGGAAAATCCTATCAACGATTTGGACGAAAATGTCAAGTTGTTTCTCCAAATGACTCCAACGAATATAAGTGATTACATCATATCCCGTGCATAGGCGTTTTTGTGTGGGTAGACTTGAATTGACGATAACTGCAACCGATATATATATATATATATATATATATATATATATTAAAACTCATTTGTTCAGTACTAGCTCACCTAAAAATCCACAACGTGAAACTCTGAGTCGTGGGTTTTTAACCTGTTTTATTATTATCTTATTCCATACTTGAATTATATTGTGATATTGCCTTGCATTTTCATGGATTGAGCACAGTAAATATTTTGATAATGATTATATATCTATATATATATATATATATATATATATATATATATATATATATATATACATAGCAAAAAACACAGCTGACAGAAAAGATTATCATTAATTGATAATAATTGATGTATTTTATGGTTAGTGGGTCGGAAGGTTGATTGCGTTTCATGGCATATCAACTCTTGTGAGTTGTTTAATGCCCAATCATGTTTATATATATATATATATATATATATATATATATATATATATATATATTAGAACTTTGGTTATCGAATGACTCTCAAGTCAGATATTTCAGAGTTTGACCAAATAATTTTGAACAAATGTTCGGAGTTCGAACCCACGAGTCGAACCGATTAAAATTGAAAGCGAATGACTGCCGAGACAAACAGAACACGGCCGAACGGCTAGCCGGGTTTACCTGAGCAGTGTCAGTTTGTTTCAGGTCAAGTTGATTCCCCGATTGAACGAGTGTCTGATATTGTGTTTGTGCAAATTCTTCGCTTCATTCCTGTTGATTCCTTACGTTACAGCTACTTTAACACTTTGTCGTGGGTCCGAAAAAAGAAAACGAAAACCACTTTGCACTATTTCTTAAGGGAAATATTGTTTCAGTTTTTGAACAAATCTGTCGTCAAACATAATTTAGTAACGAATTAAGTTCGCCAATGGTCCGGGTAACTTGGGTTCAATCTCAAGTCGCGTCATACCAAAGACTTTAAAAATGGTACTTGATACTTACTTGCTTAACACTCAGCATTATAAGATACACATCAGGGGTAAAGTGGAGCAATCTAGGGAAAGGAGTAGCGCCCTCCCCTACACCTCAGTGTAGTAGCTATTGAAAAGGGAGCTTTCTGGTCACCCTCGACTACGGCCTCCAACTTTATATTTACTTATATATATATATATATATATATATATATATATATATATATATATATATGTTGTATCGTGGTAAGGAAAAGATACATAGTGAAATTATTAATTATTTAATAACTCAAGTGGTACAGTTCGACTAGTATTATAAGTCTCGCACTGTTGGTGTTACGTCCTTAAGAGCTACCTCTCGGCTTCCCCTTCTGAAACACAGCGTCTTTATACTTCTGCTATAACGAATGTCACGTGGTACGAGCCACTATAGAACAATATATATGATTTGTAAATGAATAGTTTGAAGGTAACAATATTTTAAAACGAGCACACAGTTAAATGGTTTCAAGTATTGCTCTTTAGCGCTAATAATTTAATTCACCATTATTCATTCTTTTGAACTCAATTAAATGGTTTCAAACATTGGTATTTAATACTAATAGTTCAATTAAACATTAATCATTTGGTTACACATAGTTAAATGGAATTAAGTATAGTAAATAATTAAATAGTTCTATTTTACCCATAGATAAGACCCTAAATGGTACTACCACTCCAGGTCAGAGTGGACCTGGGAGTAATGACAGTGATTGGGTGCTCTTTATTCCCAAAGATTCAAGGACGGAGGATCTAATGGGTAAAGTGTTCGTCAATGGTCCGGGAGACACGGGTTCAATGCCAGGTCGCATCATACCAAAGACTTTAAAAATGGTACTTGATACCTCCTTGCTTAACACTCAGCAATATAAGGTACGTATCAAAGGTAAAGTAGAGCAATACAAGGAAAGGAGTAGAGCCCTCCCCTACATCTCAGTGTGGTGACTATTGAAAAGGGAGCCTTCTGGTCACCCTCAACTTCGGTCGCCAACAACTTAATATTTACTATCATTTCACATCACTGCCTGACGGTGTTTGGTCATGCTTTCAATAAAGATTATTTGTGGCCCAGTCAGCTAAGGCAGCAGAATGCACCGACTGTATCTCTGTTGAGGGATAAGATTCCCCCAAGACTGTCCTGGATATGACACTAAACAACCTGATTGTGAGGCTTCAGTAATGCTGGAGCTTTGGGGAATGTGGAGTACCCCTTCATTGCCATCGCTCCCAGGTCCGCTCTGGCCTGGTGTGGCAGCACCTGATAAGGACCTATCTATAGATCAAATAGAACTAAACCGTGTACTTATGCTAAACTGAATTGTTTGAAATTAACTTATTTTTACATTTAATTGAGTGTAAACAAAAACAGTACTTAAGCTAAGCTGAATTGTTTTAAATAGAACTGTTTTATCCTTTAATTGAGTGTTAACAATTGACTGATGTTTAATTGAATTGTTAGGGGTACATAGTGATACTTAGAACCATTTAAATTTTTTGGCATGCTAAGCTTAATTGTTTGAAATAGAACTGTTTTGACATTTAACTGTGTGTAAACAAAAAACTGTACTTATGTTAAACTGAACGGTTCGAAATGTATGAAAATGGATTTGGCATTAAATAACCTAAAATGGTTGATTTGCGATTAGACAAAACCATAGATTATTTGATAATTGTTGCAAGCAATCATTCAATACGTTAAATAACTCAGTTTCATTAGAAAGTTTGCATTTTTTTAAATATCAATAGATGAATTATGACAATTCAGTTTATCTACAATATCACCAAGTTACAGTCCACAATCATTGTATTTCACAATGTGTTGCTTTTCAAATTCTGACAACTGCTTATAGCAATTATCAAAAGAATAATTCCAAATTAGGATATCAAATCAAGGAAAAGAGAATTCTGAGAAATTTCCTTTTCTTTTCTTTTTTTTTTTTTTTTTTTTTTTAAATTTCTAAGAATTTTTCTATTTAGAAAATTATGACTTTTCGCAAGAACTGAGGCAACTTTGACGACAATAATCAAGAAAAAATAATCATTTCCTACGTGTGCCTTAACTATTGAAGTTTCATTTTGTGAGTGGTTCCGTTTTTCAGTCTGTTTTTTCTCCAGTATATATATATATATATATAATTCCTAAGAATTGTGAAATTTGTTACTTATTGATTATATTTCCTTTACCGTTGGAAATGTTTATTTTTTGAAAGCAGTTCACCGGACACGATAAGAAGAAAAACGAAATGTTACCTACATATACTCATTCAGATATAGTTGTCACTAATATAGTATTAGTTTATTTCCCTCAACTATCGCATTTGTCTACGACATTATACATGTAAAGATTAGAGTGAATGTATATTTTAACGTATTTGTTTATTAGATTCCCGCCTTGATATGATGGCTTATATAAACACTAGGTGAATATATAGAGGAGCATGTCATCAGCTCGACACAGTCTTAAGTATACACAAAGTGGAGAGAGGGAAACGGTATTAAAACGATTGTGCCTGTCGATAGATAGATAGATAGATAGATAGATATGATTTATATAGACAGACATGAACGCAATAACTTAGATTGACAGACATGAACACTCTGAGATAGATAGATAGATAGATAGATAGATAGATAGATAGATAGATATTATTTTACTCACTCACTATAAAAGCGTAGTAATTAAATGTGCACGGGGGTATTCAATCATTTTACTTCAGGTGATCAAATTAATAAAAATGAGGTTTGTGTTTTCGCTTGTTTTCTAAACTAAAAATATACCTGCTTTGAAAATCAGCATTTGAAATCCTGACTTGTACTGTTTATGTACAATTTAAATAAACCGTAACGTATTTTATTAGACCCCCTTCTTTATCGGGATGCAGAAAAACAGACTTGGTCAACTGCCTCCGACCAAACCGAAATGAAGATAAGAATAATTGTCGTTCTCCTCCATTTGGTTATCATTGAAGGTGCATCATCCTTCAAATGATAATCTCTTCTCTATTGTCATAGTTATTTTTTGTATTTTTTAAAAGACCCCCAAAAAGAGATTTCATAAATCCCTTAATTAGGGGGTAGTCAATGGATGCTCTGAGCCCACCATGTAGACGGCGTTGGCGTTCATCTGTACTGGCGATGTGGTATGCAATCAGCACCGGCTAAACTTAGTGCAGAATAGTTTTTCTATGATGAGCAAAAAAAAAAAGCGGTTAAAAAATAATGTTAAGGACTGGAGGGAACAAGGGATAAAGAAATAACACAGTGTAAAATGATAGATAGATAGATAGATAGATAGATAGATTGATAGATATCCACAAAATGCAATATTATAGACTTGCTGGGGAAAGGTAGACTGAGCAAAATTCACGTCAAATACCTGACTTACACATCGGAAAGACTTATCTACGAACAAAAGAATGCATCAACGCTCAGCCTTGAAGAACGATATTATCATATTTACCCAACCCCTCCGCTCGGGCAGGATATGACACAAGGTCAATTTTTTAAGCGGAGTTTAACAGGTTTGAATTCAGATTTCTCCTTCTCCTAGACTAGTTGCCAAACCAAGGCTGAAGAACCTAGTCTGCCCTACTATTTACCCATAGCTGGAGGGAGAATATTTGGATTCATACCTTTCCCAAGGGTATTAGTGCTATGAGAAATGCAATCAGTCAGGTCCAGGATTTGAACTCGTGTCGCCGTGTCCATATCCTGCGACGATAACCATTACACCACGGGCACCTCCAAGAACGATATTATACAGACAACAAAAAGAAATAATTTGAATCAGGTACAAAATATATAGTTTCGTTTTTTCCGTCGTAGACATCAGTAAAAATAAAAGGTTATTTTGAACAATTGTGTACGTCAATTTTTGAATCTTCATTGCGTTGTGATACAATAATAAGCAAATAGACCTCGGGCATAATTACTGAGCGGTAACTTAGATCCTCATTTGAAGCCCTATATTTGAGGTGTTACGCCCAAAAAGTAATTCTTAATCATAAAAATGTAAAGGAAGAGATTGATTGATTGATTTTAATTGCATGTTAATCCATCAAGGTTTCTTTCATACCAAAAGGTTAAGGAAATGCGTACGCTGTATGTTTATATTAACGTTTGTTTGTTTGTTTGTTTTTGTTTGTTTGTTTGTTTGTTTGTTTGTTTCAGAGTTTATTTATTTACATATGTCAAATAGATCTGCTTTAAAAAATTATTAACATGACACGATTGGCTGATTGATTTTAAAGACATGTCAGACCGTGATTGGTTATTATATACCAAGAGGTTAGAGAATTACGTACATAAAACGTTGATATTTCCATTTGGGGGGGTAGTTTCGCAAGGTTATATTATATTGAGTATTCCTATTTATTACATCTAAATATAAAAACTTTCACAGTCGGCTGGGACTGTAGAATACACCGACAGCCTCTCTGCAGAAGGGTAAGACCCCCACCAACGAGTGTCCAGGACATGATGCTAAAAAATCTGATGGTGAGGCTTCAGTAATGCTGGAGCTTTGGGGAATGTAGAGTAGCCTTTTATTACCATTGCTCCCAAGTCCACTCTGGCTTGGAGTGGTAGCACCTGATAGGGACTTTTTCTATGGGTCAAATAGAACTAAACTGTGTCCTTATGCTAAACTGAATTGCTTCAAATAGGACTCTTTTGACAGTTAAACTGTGTACTTATGCTAAACTGAATAGCTTGAAATGGGACTGTTTTTGTGTGCTAAACTGAATTGTTTGAAAAACAATTGTTTTTGACAATGAAACTGTACTTACGTTAAACTGAATTGTTTGAAATCGAACTTCATAAAAATAGATTTGGCATTAAATAACCTAAAATAGATTATATGCCATAAAGCCCTAACAAACAACCAAACCAAACCAAACTAAATATAGAAACAGATCTATTTGACCCATGGGTTGGAAAGTGAACCTGAGAATAATGGCAATGAAAGTGTTCTCCACACTTGACTGAGGAACAGAATTGGAGCGTCAGAACCAGATGCAGTTTACCGTCATACGCAGGACACCCTTTGTTGGAGGAATGTCAAGGGATACCATCAGTGTATTCTCCGCCCCTCCAATTGGGCAGATGAAGAAAGAGAAGGCAAAATTTCTTATTAGCAATCGTTAAATATTAGCTTTCACTTTCTACGTAAACTTTCATCTTTATAAAAGAATCATCGTCAGTTTCGATTTAGTTTCTTTTTTTAAAGCATATCAACCTTCATGGGTTATATTAATGCTTAAGCCATCTATGTTGAAAAACAGTTGTGGTACTATTTAACCCATAACAGGAAGGGGTTGGATAATAGTATTTGTATCTTTACCAAGGGTATTAGTCCGAAAATGAAAGTAATAGCTCGATCGAAGTTTGAACTCGCTATTGACAACGTTGCAGTCCAGCCCGTTAACCTCTATTCATCTTCCCACATGACCTCAGACTTAACATGGAATCCTACATTAAATGCTTGGAGGAGGTACCGCTCACCTGAATCGAAACAATGGCTACTGGAAGACCCTACGTCTGGCAACAGGATTCTGAACTATGCCATGCAAGCAGTGTTGGCTGTCAGAAAATTTGTGCAACCATATCACCTCAAACATTTGACCGCCACACTCCCCAAATCGCAATCTCCTTGTTTATTATGTGTTGGCGTTGTTAAGCGAGAGACCAACAAACCTCCGTGAAATATCAAAGATGAACTGAAGGCAAGGAATTATAGCAACATTTACCAATTTAAACAAGAACATCAGAAGAGCTTGCAGTTGATTCTGAAGTCATCTGGAGACTGTGATTGAAACTGCTTGTGATTTCTTTCAATAAATTTGATTTATTGTATTTCAAGATATCTTCATGTAATTTTGGTAAATATATCTGATAAATTGTGATATAGCCGTGTTATTTTCTTTTTTGCGTAATTTAGACGATAATTCAACCTTCGCCTCGTACATGATGCGATACAAGGTCAGTTTTAAGCGGAGTACAGCTAGTTTAAATTCAGAACTTACCTTCACGTCAATTGGTTGCATAACCAAGGCTAAATAACCTAGTCTGGAGAGATAATACATAGATTCATTTCTTTCTCACAAAGTGAAAGGCAAACAACCTCATCGAGGATTTGAACTCGGGCCACCGATTCCATTTCCTATAGGGATAACAGTTACGCAAAGCACGCTTTCAAAGATTGCTTATATTTGAAGATACAAGGTCAGTTTTAAGCGGAGTACAGCTAGTTTAAATTCAGAACTTTCCTTCACGTCGACTGGTTGCCTAACCAAGGCTAAATAACCTAGTCTGGAGAGATAACACATAGATTCATTTCTTTCTCGCAAAGTGAAAGGCAAACAACCTCATCGAGGATTTGAACTCGGGCCACCGATTCCATTTCCTATAGGGATAACAGTTACGCAAAGCACGCTTTCAAAGATTGTTTATATTTGAAGATAAACTGATCAAATTGAAAATCAATATGAAAGCATTGTTTGTTAAAACATGTTTTTACAAAAATCCTTATGCAAATTACATATCACCGTTAGTTTGATTAACGCTGTTAATAAATATAATCATATGTGGAAAAATTTATACTGTCGGATTATCGTTACTTATTAAGATTATAGATTGTTTGTTCTCCATAACAGAGGTGGGGATGCACTCACAGATTTAAGTAACAAAAGTTCATAATAGATGAAAATTTTTTTCTCTCCAATTCGGACAACTTAAGACTATACAAACACATTTTCGAGGGTCGTTCAAAAAGTTCTAAACTCACCCTGAAAAAAGTGCCATATCTGAACATTTTTGGTTTTGTTTCTTTGTTTAACGGTATATCAACCTTCGTGAGAAATCTAGTGGCGAAGCCATCTTTATCGAAGAACAGTAGTGATTACTATTTAACCCATTGCAGCATGGATAAGGGGGTTCAGACCTTTCCCAAAAGTGAACGTAATAGGGTAACTGGAGTTCGAACTTGCTTACATTGAGGTCACAGTCCTGCAGGTTAGCAATTACGCCAAGTGGACTCAGGTCAAACATTTATTTTTGTTGTGACAATACACTACCATTCCGTATAAAACTAGAAGAATCTGGATTAGTTTTTTCTAGTTTTATATAATATGGTGGTGTGTTGACTCCATAAGATGTTCAGCTATGGTCCTTCATTCTGGGTGAGGCTGAGAACATTTTGAACAACCTTCGTAGCTGCATCAAAATATTATATGTATGTCTATTATATGTATGTCTATTATATGTATGTCTATTATATGTATGTCGTAGCTGCATCAGAATATTATATGCATGTCTACTTTTTAGTTAGATTTTATTTAAAATATCATAAATGCTCTTGTTTACAAAAATGAAATGATACTGTTCAGAAAACAGAAAGAACGTTGTTGATAAAAGTAAAAAAAATGTTTTTTTATGAAGCTGGAATTGTTTAAAAAACTCAAAAGACATTGTTTAAAAAACTCAAAGTCATTGTTTAAAAAACTCAAAAGACATTGTTTAAAAATCTGAGTGTTTCATGGTTCATAAAACTGGAATAACATTGGTTTCGAAAACTGAAACGTCATTGTTTAATAGACCTTTTGAAAACCCGAAATAACATTGTTTAGAAAACTGGAATGACTGTTTAGAAAATTGAAAGAAATGTTTGATTTTAAAAACTGAAAGAATATTGTTCATAAGTCTGAAATAGCCATTGTTTATTAAATTAAAAAGACATTGTTCCAAAAACTAAAAGAATGCCTATTTATTAGCTGAAATCTTCATCGTCTACGAAACTGAGAAGACATTATTTAGAAAACTGAAATAGCCATTGTTTAGAAAGCTAAAAACGCTATTGTTTGTAAAACTGGAATAGCATTATTTAGAAAACTGAAAGAACATTGTTTAAAAACTGGAATAACATTGCTATTAAAACTGAAAAGGCATTGTTTATAAAACTGAAAATAAATTGTTTAGAAAGCTTAAACGATATTTTTTTCGAAAACTGAAAGAATATTGCTTATAAAGCTGAATTCGCCATTATTTGTGAAATTTAAAAGACATTGTTTCGAAAACCGAAAATACTATTGTTTATAAAATTGAAATGATATTTAGAAAACTCAAAAAAATTTTCAAGTGAAAAGTGCCATTGTTAAAAAAACTGAAAGAATATTGTTTATAATATTGAAATAACCATTGCTTAGGAAATTGAAAAGACATTGTTTCAAAAACCGAAACAAGCATTATTTATGAAACTGAAAATGCCATTGTTTATAAAACTAGAATGATTTTTTTTTTAACTGAAAGAACACTGATTAGAAGGCTCAACAGACATTATCTATAAACCTGAAAAGACATTGTTTATAAAATTGAAAAGACATTGTTTAGAAAACTGAAAAGACATTGTTTAGAAAATTGAAAAGACATTGTTTCAAAAACCGAAATAAGCATTATTTATGAAACTGAAAATGCCATTGTTTATAAAACTAGAATGTTTTTTTAACTGAAAGAACACTGATTAGAAGGCCCAACAGACATTATCTATAAACCTGAAAAGACATTGTTTAGAAAATTGAAAAGACATTGTTTAGAAAACTGAAAAGACATTGTTTAGAAAGCACCATAGACATTGTCTATAAACTTGAAAAGAAATTGTTTATAAAACTGAAAAGACATTGTTTAGAAAACTTAAGGAACATTGATTGAAAATTTTAAATACATTGTTATGAGCACATATATCCAACGTTCAATCATATTTCCATGATTATACACGAACAACTGTGTCTATTTGGTACCAATCTTATCATAAACATATTTTCGACAAAGAATTAAAAGGGGGAGTAATCGTGGCGTAATATATAACATCACAGGAAGCAAGTTCGAACACCAGTCGTTCTATAAGATCACTTTCAGACTAATACTCTTAGAAAGGTATGAACCCTCATCATGCCTCCAGCTATGGGTTAATCAGTACTACTACTGTCTTTCCACAAGGATGACTCTGGTATTAAATAACCCATGGATATCGATATGCCATTAAACAAAGAAACTAAAAAAAGAATAAACAATTTTTTAGATTTAATGTTATTTATCTATCTTCATCGAAAAAACTTAATTTTGGATGTATGGTCGATTTGTCTCGGAGGCCCTACTTATATAACCATTCAACGTACACAAAGACATTGTAGCTTACCAGTTATGGAGCGTGGCGTGCTCTGATTGGACGGCAGAAAATTGCAAGTTAATAATTTGAATAGAACTCAGTCCCAAGCAGTAATTTTTATCCTACTTCCGTTATATTTCAGGAATGTGTCCAAGACTTTTGTTTGTAACTCTTTGTTATGTTCATCAATAAATGTGTTTAAGTAAATATTTCCTTGTCTCTCCTTATGCATAATATATCTTAAGACTTTATCATATTAAGACATATAAATACAGAGCCTGTCATGGGTGTTCAAACAAGTTGATAATTTACATGTGATTGCTTAGCTTTGAGAAGTAAAAAGAACATTTCTCAAAAAAATCCATTTATTGAATTCCTTAATAACATCACAATTTTCAAGATTTCCCAAACAACACGATAAAAGTTAAGTTCTTGATAAAGAAAGAACTCGAACTATATATATATATATATATATATAAGTTGGCCGACCGCAGTCGAGGGTGACTCGTCGGCTCCCTTTTCAATAGCTTCTACAGACCCATACGTTATAATACTGAGTGTTAAGCAAGGAGGCATCAAGTATACTACTATGAGCTTTTAGTATAACTCGACCTGGGATTGAATCCTAGTTTTCCAGACCAGTGATAAACATTGTAACCAATATGCATATGGGCCGATCATATATATATATATATGTGTGTGTGTGTGTGTGTGTGTGTGTGTGTGTATGTATGTGTGTGTGTATTAAAGATGATGGGCAAGTGTTTGTAGTTTTTGTTTTTGGCAAGTTTTTGTTAGCTTTTTTCTTATTTACGAGTGAGATGTTGCAAATGAGGAAGGAGGCTGTTACGTAATTATCGAAAATCTCTGATGTTACGACACGTGTAAATGCACTCCTGATTTTTTTTTTGGTCATTGTCAAGGATATGGTTTCGACCACCCCATAAATCATGTTTTATGTACCCAATGGATATTTCGAATGATTTACGAATCAAAGTTCGAAATATTGGGGTCAAATAGGAGTGACTAGGCGCGGCGAAGAATTACTGAAAGAGCTGCAACTTCCTGTATCACACAAAGCATAAAGCATGGAAGAGGTTCTGTTATGGTGGTGGTGGTGGTGGTGGTAGGGAGGGCTTTTCCCAATTGCAAAAGTGGGGATTTCCCCCAGGTGAAAGGCAAACTGAATCAGACCAGCTATCACAGCATACTGCAGCATCACGTAATCCCACCTGGAATGCGGCTTGTGGCTCATGAATTCCTACTCATACAAGATAATGACTCAAAACATACTAGTAAACTTTACCAGAGGTACATTAGAAGCAAAGAGGAACATCAATTCCTTCAACTAATGTCTTGGTCGGTTCAGTCAGTAGACTTGGTAAATCGTCGTGTTTATTTCATTTTATTTTTCTTGACTTCTTATCTGCTGCTCTTTCAAAGGGGTTTTAGAAGGGACACACACAATGACAAACTTTTCCCCCTTTTTTCATGTTAAATATATACCTTGATAACCTTCCACTATTGCCCGCTAACTCAATAGCAGTTTTAAACTTTTTTGTTTTAATTTTTATAAAAACACGAAAGTAAAAGTTCGCTCACCGGCTGGAGACGTAGACTTCTTTGACATTGTTGCCGGTGTTCTGTAAGAAGATGCATTAGCTCTATATCTGTTCATAATCTGCCTAGACGACGTACTTCGAACGTCGATAGATCTAATAAAATAAAATGGCTTAATGCTAAAAATGGCAAGAAGCAGACGATACCCCGCACAAACTGTTACGGACGCAGATTACGCGGATGACCTGGCGCTTCTGGTAAATACACCTATCCAAGCCGAACCTCTGCTGTGTTGTGTAGAGCAGGCAGCAGGTGGCACTGACCTTCTTGTGAATGCAGACAAAAAGGAGTTTATGTGTTTTAATCAAAAAAGAGACATCCCCACTCGAAAAGGTGGCTCTCTGAAATTAGTGGAGAAGTTCACCTACCTAGGAAGCAGCGTCTCATCTACTGAAAATTACATCAATATGCGACGAGCGAAGGCAAGGACTGCAATCTATTCGTCATCGATCATAAGGAAATCAGACATCCGATAAAATGAAACGCAATTTTTTCCAAGCAGCGATTGTGTCAATTCTACTATATGGATGCCCCATTGACGCTGACTAAGCTCGACGGGAATTGCACAAGAATGATACAAGTGATACTGAACAAATCCTGGAAGCAACATCGCACAAAATTCTGCTGTACAGCCACCTACCGCCCATCTCTAAAACCATCCATATAAGACGAACAAGGCATGCGGAACTCTACTGGAGAAGTAAAGACGAACTCATAAGCTACGTTCTCCAATGGACCCCTTTCCACAGACGTACAAGTGTTGGACGACCAACGAGAACTTATCTACAACAGTTCGGTGCAGACACAGGAGGTAGTCTAGAAGACCTGCCGGAATCAATGGATGATAGAAACGAATGGTCTGTGTGTGTGTGTTTGGAAGAGAGAGAGAGAAAGAGAGAGAGAGATAGTCAGGGAATTCCGTGCTTGCAACACAAGATGATGATGACGATGATTATATATATATTAGGGTTGACTTTGGTTGGTTGGTTTTTATAGCAGGTCAACCCTTGCTGGATATTCAATGCCAATGTGTATTATTATATATATTAAGTTTATGATTTGCAAAAACATATGTAGATAACCATTTGAAACTAGTCAGAGCTCATTTGTTTATTCTGTTTCAAGTATTGCTATTTAACATTAACATTCCAATTTAACATCAGTCCTTTGTTTGCACATAGTTAAATGGTTAAATAGTTCTATTTGACCATAGATGGAGCCCAAACAGGTACTAAAACTCCGGATAAGAGTGGGCCTGGAAGTAATGGTAATGAATAGGTGCTCCACATTACCTAAAGCTCCAGAACTGGAGCTTCTCCATCTAATGGTTTAGTGTTATGTCCAGAGACGCAATTGGTGTATTCTACAGTCCCAGCTAACTGGACTCATATATTAGGATTGTGTAGACACGGACTCAACAGCGCTTGGTGACCAATAAACTAATGATCACATAGGCGAGAAATTGACAGTCACAAAACATCGTTGACTCTGAGTCTACACTATCCTAACTTGAATATACATGCTCTATCACCGATATTGAGCACTATTTATTTATAAATACAGCAAACTATATAAATACTGCAAACTATATTATTAAAACTAATACATGCGTGTGTTTGTGTGTCTGTGTGTGGAGCGAAGTCAAATGCAGACCAATGATTAAAATAGTTAAAGAAAACTATGGAAAAAAGTTTAAAAACTGTTAAGAAACATGATAGTCACAATATTTTTTGTAATGACCACGATCTTAAATAAGTTTTTTTTAACGATTATAATAATGGGTCTGGATTTATGGCGTCTCTATCCCAGATATTAAGGACCGGAGAAGGAACAACCAAGGATGTATTTATTTTTTACACTGCAAATATTATATATATATATATAGAGAGAGAGAGAGAGACAGACAGACAGACTGACAGACAGACATTAACTTCAATTATTCAATTATATCTCTAACGTAGACAATAGCACGGCTATATAATTACGATTGATTGGCCACTTTTCTAACTTTTCGGTCTGATGATTGTGCACACCTCATGAAGCTTAATGTAACGGACAACTAGTGTTCATAATTTGATATTTTTCTGGGTTATATACCTGCTTAGCGGCTGTATCATCGAACACTTTTTGAAGCAGATTTATTTCATTTATATTTTATCTTTTTATGTAATATTACACACACACACACACACACACACACACACACACACACACACACACACACACACACACACATAAATATATATATATGTGTGTGTGTGTGTGTGTGTGTGTGTGCAATGCCTAAAATCCCCGTAAACGAAGTGGGGGTTAAAACTTTGAATCCATGACCGGTACATTTATGCGCTGGAGGCCCTTGTTTAAGGACGGACAATGGTACGGATTAAATGTCGGCTCAAAACGAAGTTTGATCAACCAGCTCAATTAGTGCACAGTACACATTCCCAAGCATTTACTTTTCGTTATCTTCTCTCTCTCTCTCTCTCTCTCTCTCTCTTTCTCTCTCTCTCTCTCTCTCTCTCTCTCTCTTGCTACAGACGTCTTATCATAAAGACCACCCTTTCTTCTCTTTATTCTCTTGAGATCATAACAAAAACTAGTCCTACATAACAAATATGTCAACATTACATACAAAGCGACGCTTATATCACAATATATATTTGAACTAAAACCCAAACTTTTGAGAGCGATAGTGGGTGGTTGTAGGTAAGTGGTTGTTTGCATTAGCCTTGTAATTCCTTAGAGGGGGGGGGGTAAAACTCAGAAAAGTATCGCTTAGTTGCAAATTAGACTGGAAATTGCTTTATTCACTAAGTTTAGAGCACTTCGGGTGTATTACTCCAGTTTCGCACGCTCTGTCACCGGGATTTTGAATTGCGCCATCTCTTAAGAAACTACCCCCACCAAAAAAAAGAAGGGGTGTCCTGGGTAATTGCATTCGGTGTTGATCTATTTCTGGAACTTTGAGGAGTTACCCGTTCATTACCAGTACTCCCATGTCCACTCTGATTCGGAGTAGAAATCTTTTTAGAGTCCCGTCTCTTGGTCAAATAGATCTGTTTGAGATAACGAAGTGTTTACCAGTTTGAAATGATTGTGAAGGTTTATTTTTAAACTATATACAGTGTGTCTCAAAATAAATGCAACCTATTAATATGATAATGACTTCTTACTGTGACAACCGCAATGGAAGTCATTTAGAACACCTGTAAAAAATGCATCCTTTGAGCAAGAGGCATCAAATCAATGTTTTTTTTTTAATTGTTATTATATCAGCTTCCAGGACATGCATTTTTTTTTTTTTAGTTTCTTGTCTCAATGATAAATCATTATCATATTAATTGGTTGCATCTATTTTGAGACAGTTTTGAATGATTTTGTCTCCGAGTAAATAGTGCCGCAAAATGTTTATTCCTCTTTTGTCCAAGGCATTGTGATCGAGTTGTTATAATACACTATTTTCAAATTTGAATACTAAAAAAACACAATATTATCATTAGTAGAGTTATTAGCAGTTACATAGGTCCCGTGTAGATTGAGACACCCTATATAATAAAAAACCATAATTGCTCAACTGAAATCAACTTAAAATAACCCAGTAAAGATTGATATGCAGGGAAATTAAACCGCTAACCATCTGTGTCAGGAAAGACGGATTGCCACTCGTAGACAGCATTTTTTGTTGACGGTAGACGTAGTTTGACGTAGGCTCTTCTCTCTCTCTCTCTCTCTCTCTCTCTCTCTCTCTCTCTCTCTCTACACACACACACACACATACACACACGCGCGTGCGGGCGCGCAAATACATACACAAACATATATGTATCAGTTTTTGTAGTCAACATACCTAGGTTTCAACAAAGCCGCAGCTACGACTTTCCTTGCATAAAGTCCACTGAGAAACCTCCCGCCGGTTGATAAGTACATACACGCAGACAGATCATCAACAAGGTAAATAAGTTGGTATATCAGAAAAAAGGGAAAAGACTCCTCCCCTTTGATTATTCATTATGTTAACAGAAGGTGACTCGTTTTTGAGGGCCAAATAAGCCTGCTAATGCAAGCAAACAACCCTAACAGATCCGTGTGCACATAATCCTTGGTGCTTAGCGAGTTAGTCAGTCTATGACGGGTAAAATTCATTCCATTCAGGATATTACAGTAACCTGGCGAATCGGTAAGCGGAAGTGAAAGTTTAATCTTGTCGACTGAAATATTTTCATAAACAGACGTAAGGGTTGGAAAGGAATGCACGACTAGACGTCAGAATGAGACCCTGTGAGAAGTAAAATTACTACAGTAATAATAATAATAGTAATAACAAAAAAGAAAACCTGCCTAATAGTGAACTTTGCCGTTCCGACTGACTACAGGGTAAAACTGCAACAGAAAACGAAAAGAGAGATAAGCACCTAGACCTTGCAAGAGAACTGAAAACAATGGAACTTGCAAGTGATGGTAATACCGATTGTAATTGGTCCACGTGGTACAGTCACATAAGGATTGGTACAGATACTGGAGTACTTAAAAATAAGATCCCAAGTGGAGACCATCCAAACGACAGCATTATTAAGATCGGTCAGAATACTGAGCAGGGTCCTGGAGACTTGCTATCATTCACACTCCAGTGAGAAATCATCAGCTAACGCTGGTGTGAAAAATTCTCAAAAGAGTAAAATAATAATGATGATGATAATAATAATAATAACTCTTGAATCTTGTCAGACACCTGAAAAAACTATGAAACATGAAAGTAACGTTGTAGCTGTAGTCGGTGCGCTTGCAAGAGCCCCCAAGGGTGTGAAAAGTAGACTAGAAGAATTAGAGATCGGAAGGAAAATGAAAAAGAATTGGAAGCTAATACAAAAAATAAGAATATGCAGCCAGGAAATATGGGAATGGAATTTGGTATTGAAGAATGTGCCATGTATATAATGAAAATTGAAAAAAGAAAAATAACAAAAGGAATAGAACTGCCAAATTAAGAAAGAAGCAAAACACTAGGAGAAATGGAAACCTACAAGTACTTGGGAATATTGGAAGTGGACATCATCAAACAAGTGCAGATGAAAGAAAAAATAAGAAGAGTATCTTAGACGAACGAGAAAACTTCTCGAAACCAAGTTATGCAGTATGAATCTTATCAAAGGGATAAACACTTGGGCTGTCTCCTTGTAAAATACTCGAGACCATTCTTGAAATAGCCGAAGGAAGAATTTCAACAAATGGACTTGAGGATAAGAAAGATAATCACGATGCACAAACCCTTTAAAAAGAGAGATGATTGACTTAATATGACAAGAAAAGAAGGCGGAAGTAGACTCGCCAGCATTGAAAATAGCGCGGATACATCAACGCAGGGACTCGAAGACAACATTAAAAAGAGCAAACGAAGACTTATTATAGCGGCCAGTAGGAGCACTGAAAATATAAAGATCAACGGAACAATAATAACTAGGAAATAGAAAGGGGAAGAAAACAATTGTACGGATATTTCAAGCGACAAACTGAAAAAACTCACACGAGAAAACTTGGACATAGCTAAGAAAAGAAAACTTTAAGAGTGAAAGTGAAGCACAAAACAACATCATAAGGACCAACTATGTTAAAGCAGAAATAGATAAGATGCAACAGAATAGCAAGTGTAGATAATATGGAGATAGAGTCGAAACAACTAATCACATAATAAGCGAATGTAAAAAAGTACAAGCTGGGTGGGAAAGGTGATCAACGGGCAATTGTGCAAGAAAATGAAATTCTACCATACTACCAAATGTTATATGCACAATCCAGAATCCGTCCAAGAAAATGAAACATACAAGACTCTCTGGGATTTTTTATACAAACAGATCACCTCATCACAGATATAAGATCAGACGTTGTGATAATTAACAACAAAAAAGGGAATATTCCGAATAGTAAACTTTGACGTTTTGCCAAACCACAGAGGAAAAATCAAAGATTATAAGAAGAGAGACAAGTACCTAGACATAACCAGAGAACTAAAAATCAATATAACATGAAAGTGACGGTGATACCAATTGTAATTGGTGCACTTGGAAAGATTCCCAAAGGCTTGGTGAGGGGTCTGGAAGAATTGGAAATCGAAGGACAAGCTGAAACCATCCAAATTACAGCATTGTTGAGTTCGGCTATAATACTGAGAAGAGTCCTGGAGACTTGAGCTGATTTGCTCTCACCCAGACTCCAGTGAAAGGCCATCAGTTAACGTTGGTGTGAAAAACTTGCAAATTATAATGATAATCTCGGAAGAAGACTGATTATAGCAATCAGAAGCAATATAGACAACTCGAGGGTCAAAATAACAAAAATTACTAGTAAACAAAAATTGGAAGAAAAACAGCTGCATGGATAGTTTAAACAACAAACTAGGTAAATTTCACACGAGAAAATTTGTCGCTAAGGAAAGGAAATCTTAAGAGAGAAACTGAGTCTCTTTTAATAGCAGCACAGAATAACGCCATAAGGACTAACTATGTCAAACCAAAAATTGACAAGAAGCAACAAAATAACAGATGTAAGTTATGTGGTGATAGAGACGAAATGATCAATCACATAATAAGCGAATGTAGGAAGTTAGCACAAAAAGAGAATAAGACTAGACACGACGTGATGGAGAAGGTGGTCTACTGGGAGTTGTGCTAGAAGTTTAAATTTAACCATCCGACCAAATGGTATATACACAAATTGTTATATTCTTACTGACGCAATGATAAAGACGCAGGAAGATTTCTTTATAAATATATGTACCTCTCACTTTATTGTAAGGTTCGAAAAGGGTTATTCAGGGTTTGGGTGTGAGAGGGGGCTAGAGACCGAACATAATTGTAATATTTTGACCCCCACTCTTATGGCCGTCAACGTTGTGTCTTTCTTGTTCTCCTGATGCTCAACCGGAGGCCGAAAGGCCCACTCTGCTGGGTGATGGCTTTCTTTACTGCATCTTATCAGCATCTTATCAGCATCTTCTCTGGACCCCAACTCATCAAGGCCCCAAACCCCTTCGGCCTGGTGTGGCTTTCCCTACCACACCTCGTCTATAACTCCCTCTCCAACTGTAACGGGAACTGGCGCTTGACCTCTGTCTTGACTGAGTTATATAATAGTTCAACGCCCACTCGATCTTTGGAATGGCATGATTGATCGTCATCCAGCGGAAATAACTGTCATGCAGTTCACAGGTCACTCTCTTCCGGTGCATCAGTCTATGAGTGTATCATGGGCTTTACCTTGTCCCATTTCATCAGCCAAATCCACCCACGTGATCTCTTTCGATTACTGGCCATTGGAATGTGTCACTTCCTTCCGGTGCATCACTTTGTAATGGCATGTTTTCTCGGGCCGAAGGTCAAAATACAACAAAATGAGACTCCGTCCTGAGAATGAAACACAAACTTCTCGGGGATTTAAAGATACAAGCGGATCACCTAATCTTGGCCAGACAACCACACCGAGTGACAGTTAACAAAAAAAGAGAGAACCTACCGAATAGTGGACTCTGCCGTTCTGGCTGGCAACATGGTAAAACTGCAAGAGAAGCGAAAAGGGAGATCATTACCTAGACCTTAATAGAGAACTGAAAACTATTAAATATAAAAGTGACAGTGATATCCATTGTATTTGGCACGCGCAGTACAGTCACCAAAGGATTGACAAAGGGTTTAAAGGACTTGGAAATAAGAGGACAAGTGGAACCCATCCAAACTACAACATTATTAGGATCGGCTAGAATACTGAGAAGAGTCCTGGATGCTTGAGAAGACTTGCAGTCACTCCAATACGAAATCATCAGCTAACACTGGTATGAAAAATTCTCAAAAGTGTAAAATAATAATAATGATAATAATAATAGCAAACAGAAAAATAACAAAAATTAGATAACAGAAAATGGAAGCAAACAACTATATAGATACTTCAAGAAAAAACTGGCAAGATTACACACGAGATGATTGTATTGGGCAAAGAAGGTGAAACCTCAAGAGAGAAACATGATGTTTTCTTATAACAGCGGAAAACAATGTCAGTTATGTTAAAGCGGATATTGATAATACACAACAGATTAGCAAATGTAGGCTATGCGGAGAACAAGATTAAAGGGTTAATCACATAATAAGCGAATGCAGCAAACTAATTCAAAAGGAATGCAAAACTACTAGGCACAAGTGGGAAAAGTTATCCACTAGGATAATGCAATTTGACCATTCTAGTAAATATGTTCATTTTACAAGAATCCGTCCGAATTCTCTCGGATTTTGCGTTACAAACAGATTAATTGTTAATAAAAAGAAAAAAAAAGAACTTGCCATCTGGTAGATATTACCATTCCGGTGGCGGACAAAGTTGAAATGATAGAAAGAGAATAGATAGACAACTACTTCAACCGTGCCAGAGGACGAAAAAATGTAAAAAATGAGGTTGATGGTGATACCAATTATAGGTGGTGCGTTTGTAACGTTCCCCAAAGGCTTGGAGACTGGAGAAATTAGAAAGTAGAACAGAGACCTTCCAGACCACAGCATTGTTAAGATTTTTTAGAAAACTGAGAAAAATCCTGGAGACCTGAGGAGACTTGCTCTCATTCAGACTCGAATGAAAGATTACCAGCTCACTCCAGTGTTAAAAACTCCATAAGGCGAAACTAGTTGAGAACAAAGAAAAAATAAACAAAAGTAATATCCCTATTTTTCATGTTACTTCTGTTCATCTTTTATATATATATATATATATATTGTTGTAGGTCCAACAAGAGAATAAAGATATTTTTACATAGGTAGATCCACAAAGAGATTTTCATTTTTTGAATTTATCAGTTTATTTATTTTGTTCTTACATGCGTGTGTGTTTCTAGCTTGTTGCTTTCGTTAGAGAACATATATGGTGCAAAACCTTATTAATGAGGTACTCAATGAGACTTGAACTCACTCGTCTTTGCAGTTTAAATGATTTTCAGTTGGTTATGGGTTTATATATAGGTCTTCCTCTCTTTTTCTTAGAGTGTGTTTACCTTAGTCTGCTTTACACCTCTTTCATACACACACACACATATATATATATATATATATATATAAGTTTTAATATTGTCAAAAAGAATGTTCCATCAAATTCATTTAAAGTAATGTTTTAAGAGTGTATGATGATTATTAAAAACTATCAACACTCGTCTTAGTATTTTTGTCATTAACCCTTGAAACTAGAACGACTGGCATCTACGCATCTACACAGAAGTACATATACTTGGACAGCCTGAATTTCAACCGGGGAATTCCCATACCTACTTCGATACTGCCCATAAAACTTTGTAATAACAGATTACGGCATAACTTCTTATCTGTTAAGGCAATTAAAATATATAAGTTAAATTCTAAAACAAAATGTTTTTAAGAGATGACATTAAACTGCAAAACTAGTATTGTATTCACATAAGTAAAACAACACTCTGAGAAAGCTGTTTTGCTATTACGACCCTGAGTAGCAGTAATTCTTCGAGTCCGACTTTTGTTCAAATAGTTCTGTCGAAGAATTATTCCGATTGGATAGGACAAGGAAAAAATATCTTAAGAAACAGTTACACAAAAAATGTTGATATGAATGTACAATTAACACGATTCCGAAACCTCTAAACATAAAATAGCCCTAGACGAGTTTTCATGCCGTTAAAGTCAATCACTCGCTCTTTAAGTAAATATGTTGGTGAGGTTCCAATTCTGAAGCTCTGAGATGTGGATCTGATTGTATTAGCAATGAATGGGTAGTACACACTCCCTGTATCTCCTGTCGTGAAGTCTCACCATCAGATGAAGTTTAGTGTCATACCTAGGACACTCCCACAACCACACCAAAAATACTATGAGGTTCATTTGTCTGAAGAATTTCCGATATGTTAATAGTTCTTCTCAAAGTTATCGATAATACGATTATTTGGTTAATGCAAAGGTTTCCATCATTTGGGGGGCAAATCTATTCATTTTAGCAAGCTGAAAACACAGCCTGTCCCTCACTTTATGGCATTAAGAAATATCAAGAAGTAAAAAACATTATTACAGTTAGGAAATCACTTATTTATATATTTCTAAAATTATATATATATATATATATATATATATATATATATATATATATATATATTGGGGAGCTTGGGTGTAACTATAACAGAAAAAAATGTAAATCATAAAGAATAGAGCAATTTCCTGTCCATCTTCCGAGTGAATGAATAATTTTTTTATCTACGTTTACGCTGAACATCATTCTAAATATCAATTATTCTCAATGTAACGGAGAATAGTATGAAATGCTAATTCTTATCGTTCACACCCTTCTAAATAGCGGGGAGTCTTTGTGGCGTAGTGGTTACCGTACTGGACTGCAACATCGTAATAATCGAGTTTGAGCTCAAGTCAAATACACCGACAGCACCTTTGAAGAAGGATAAGATCTCACAACGAGTGTCCTGATATGACGCTAAACAATCTGATGGTGAGGTTCCAGTGACCCTGCAACTTTGGGGAATGCGGAGTACCCCTTCAATGTCATCACTCCCAGATTTACTTTTGCCTGGAGTGGTAGCAACTGATAGGGTTCTATCTATAGGTCAAATAGAATTAAAATGCGTATTTATGCTAAACTGAATTACTTGAAACAGTACTGTCTTGATATTTAAACTGCATACTTGTGCTAAACTGAATTGTTTGAAATGGAACAGCTTTTGAGATTTAACTGTGTAAACAAAAACTATACTTATACTAAGCTAAATTGTATTTAACCATGTGTAAACAAAACTATACTTATACTAAACTGAATTGTTTGAATTAGAACTGTTTGACGAAATAGCTTGAAATATAAATGCTTTTTGACAATTAAACTGTGTACTTACATTTAAACTGTGTACGTATGCTAAACTGAATTGTTTGAAATGGAACAGTTTTTGGTATGCTAAACTGAATTCTTTGAAATAGAACTGTTTTTTGACATGGTATTTACGCTAAATTGAATTGTTTGGAATAGAACTGATTATTTGTATAAAAATTGATTTGGCATTAAATAACCTACAAAAGTTGATATGCCATAGAACCCAAACAACCAACCAACCATCCAGTCGTGCTATTAGTTTCGCTTTCAGACTAATTCTCTTGGAAAAGGTATGAACTCCTCTATCCCTTCCCCCCGCCCGTAACTTATGGGTTAAATAGTACCACTACTGCTCTTCTACAAGGATGGGTTTGGCATTAAATAACCCACGAAAGACAGAAATCAAACCAAACCCTTGTAAATGCAATCATCAATATTACCGTAACGAAAGATAAATAGGTTCATAGGTCGTCTAGTAAGTTAATAAATGTCGTTGAAAGGTCTATACTGATACTAGTTACTCGTACTATCGTATCACCCAAAAATAAATACTTTGCGAATAATTTTTTAAAATAAATGTTTATTTTCTTCTATGCTAAAAGTATCAGAATTTTATGATTTCCAGTGAAACATTATGCAATCAAAACAGCTTGGATACTATGTAACAAAACGTATAATTATAAACCAAATCAAAAATAGGCATAAAACTTTTCACTCTCTATCCTAGCTACGACACGAAACTCCATCTAGAACACTTGATAGTATCGAGTTACCCATTTATTTCCATAATTCTCAGGTCCACCCCAATAGGAGTGGTTGCACTTGTTAAAGTCCCATCTGTTTAAGAATTATTCATTATAAGCAGATAAACTTGATGACATATAACTATGCCCAAATTATTTGCATAAAGGGCAGTTATTTGAAGTTATTTTTGTTGACAAGGGATTATCGTACTCTTTTGAAAGTTTTGTAAGTCTTACTTATTCGTATGGTCTAATTTAAACTTCTTGCACAATTCCAAGTCGATCACCTTCCCCACCCAATCATGTTGTCATTATCATTTTTCTCATCTGAGAGTTTTTCACACCAACATTAACAGATGATTTTCCATTGGAGTCTGAATGACAACAATCTCCTCAAGTCTCCAGGACTCTTCTCAGTATTCTGGCTGATCTCAACAATGCAGTAGTTTGAATGGTCTCCACTCGTCCTCTTATTCCCAAGTCCTCCAGTCCCTGTACCAATCCTTAGGTGACTATATCGAGCGTGCCAAATACGACTGGTATCTATAGTTTTTTTTTTTTCAGTTCTCTACCAAGGTCTGGGAACTTATCTCTCTTTTCGCTTTTTTCAGTTTTACCCTGTGGTCAACCGGAACGGCCAAGTCGACTATTTGGTATTATTATTATTATTATTGTATAACTTCTTCCAAGTTTTTCACCCCAGCTGATACTGGAGGCCGTTTACAGGAGTCTCAGTGATACCAAATTTCCAGGACTCTTCTAAGTATTTTAGCCGATTTCAATGATACTGGATGGTATGAAGTCTTCCTCTGATTTTTAATTCCTCTTTTTTCTGGGCCGATTTCAATGATACTGGATGGTATCGAGTCTTCCTCTGATTTTTAATTCCTCTTTTTTCTGGGCCGATTTCAATGATACTGGATGGTATCAAGTCTTCCTCTGATTTTTAATTTCTCTTTTTTCTGGGCCGATTTCAATGATACTGGATGGTATCGAGTCTTCCTCTGATTTTTAATTCCTCTTTTTTCTGGGCCGATTTCAATGATACTGGATGGTATCGAGTCTTCCTCTGATTTTTAATTCCTCTTTTTTCTGGGCCGATTTCAATGATACTGGATGGTATCGAGTCTTCATCTGATTTTTAATTCCTCTTTTTTCTGGGCCGATTTCAATGATGCTGGATGGTATAGAGTCTTCCTCTGATTTTTAATTCCTCTTTTTTCTGGGCCGATTTCAATGATGCTGGATGGTATCGAGTCTTCCTCTGGTTTTTAATTCCTCTTTTTTCTGGGCCGATTTCAATGATGCTGGATGGTATCGAGTCTTCCTCTGGTTTTTAATTCCTCTTTTTTCTGGGCCGATTTCAATGATGCTGGATGGTATCGAGTCTTCCTCTGATTTTTAATTCCTCTTTTTTCTGGGCCGATTTCAATGATGCTGGATGGTATCGAGTCTTCCTCTGATTTTTAATTCCTTTTTTTTCTGGGCCGATTTCAATGATACTGGATGGTATCGAGTCTTCCTCTGATTTTTAATTCCTCTTTTTTCTGGGCCGATTTCAATGATGCTGGATGGTATCGAGTCTTCCTCTGATTTTTAATTCCTCTTTTTTCTGGGCCGATTTCAATGATGCTGAATGGTATCAAGTCTTCCTCTGATTTTTAATTCCTCTTTTTTCTGGGCCGATTTCAATGATGCTGGATGGTATCGAGTCTTCCTCTGATTTTTAATTCCTCTTTTTTCTGGGCCGATTTCAATGATGCTGGATGGTATCGAGTCTTCCTCTGATTTTTAATTCCTCTTTTTTCTGGGCCGATTTCAATGATGCTGGATGGTATCAAGTCTTCCTCTGATTTTTAATTCCTCTTTTTTCTGGGCCGATTTCAATGATACTGGATGGTATCGAGTCTTCCTCTGATTTTTAATTCCTCTTTTTTCTGTGCCGATTTCAGTGATACTGGATGGTATCAAGTCTTCCTCTGATTTTTAATTCCTCTTTTTTCTGGGCCGATTTCAATGATACTGGATGGTATCGAGTCTTCCTCTGATTTTTAATTCCTCTTTTTTCTGGGCCGATTTCAGTGATACTGGATGGTATCAAGTCTTCCTCTGATTTTTAATTCCTCTTTTTTCTGGGCCGATTTCAATGATACTGGATGGTACCGAGTCTTCCTCTGATTTTTAATTCCTCTTTTTTCTGGGCCGATTTCAGTGATACTGGATGGTATCAAGTCTTCCTCTGATTTTTAATTCCTCTTTTTTCTGGACCGATTTCAATGATACTGGATGGTATCAAGTCTTCCTCTGATTTTTAATTTCTCTTTTTTCTGGGCTGATTTCAATGATACTGGATGGTATCGAGTCTTCCTCTGATTTTTAATTCCTCTTTTTTCTGGGCCGATTTCAATGATACTGGATGGTATCAAGTCTTCCTCTGATTTTTAATTCCTCTTTTTTCTGGGCCGATTTCAATGATACTGGATGGTATCGAGTCTTCCTCTGATTTTTAATTCCTCTTTTTTCTGGGCCGATTTCAATGATGCTGGATGGTATCGAGTCTTCCTCTGATTTTTAATTCCTCTTTTTTCTGGGCCGATTTCAATGATACTGGATGGTATCAAGTCTTCCTCTGATTTTTAATTCCTCTTTTTTCTGGGCCGATTTCAATGATACTGGATGGTATCAAGTCTTCCTCTGATTTTTAATTCCTCTTTTTTCTGGGCCGATTTCAATGATACTGGATGGTATCGAGTCTTCCTCTGATTTTTAATTCCTCTTTTTTCTGGGCCGATTTCAATGATACTGGATGGTATCAAGTCTTCCTCTGATTTTTAATTCCTCTTTTTTCTGGGCCTTCGGAGACCGTCGCAAGCACACCAACTAAAAGTAGTATTACTGTCACCAGCATGTTCCACGGCTTTTTCTTTTTTTTTTTTTTCTTTTTTTAGTAATCCGGCAAGGTCCAAGTAATTGTCTATCTATTCGCTTTCTTTCATTTTAACTCTCTCGTCAACCAGAACTGCAAAATCAACTAGATTTCTGGTAATTATCACAAGGTCTAGTCTTCTGACTAAGATTAAGTGATCCGTTTTTATCTCAAAATCGCAGAGAATTTTGTCTTTTTTTCTAGGAAGGATTCTGGTTTGTGCATATTTTATCAATACTCCTAGCAAGTTTTTCACACAAACGTTAGGTGATGGTCTTTCACTGGAGTTCGAGTGACAACAAGTCTCCTCACGTCTCAAGGACTCTTCTCAGTATTCTGGCCGACCTCAACAATACTGGAATTTGAATGTTCTCGACTCGTCCTCCCATTTCCAACTTTCAGCCAGCTTACCAAGCTTTTGGGGATTCTTCCAAGTGCACCAATCACAAGAAGTATCACCGTCATCTTTATGTTCCATAACTTTTTAGTTCTCTGGCAAGGTCTAAGTATTTGTTTATCTTTTCACTTTCTTTGATTGACTCTCAGTGGTCTCCCGGCAATACAAAGTCAATAATATGCCAAGTTCTCTTTTTTTCAGCTTTTTTTCCTGTTTTTTTTTGTTTTTGTTTTTTGTTGTTGTTTTTTTTGTTTTTTTGTTTTGTTTTTTTTTTTGTTAGTTATCACTAGGTCTGGTCTTCTGGCTGGGATTAAGTGATCAGTTTGTATCTAAAAATTCTAAAGAGGTTTATTCATCTAATTTTCCCAGATGGATTCTGGTTTGTGGATATACCATTGGGTAGTATGGTAGAATTTCAATTTCTGGCATAATCCCCAGTGGATCACCTTCCCTATCCAGTCATATCTTGTCTTGTACTCCTTTTGCGCTGGTTTGCTGCATTTGCTTATTATGTGATTAATCTTTTCATCTCTATCACCACATAAACTACACTTGCTGTTCTTTTGCATTTTATCTATTTTCGCTTTAATATAGTTGGTCCTTATGACGTTGTTTTGTCTTACTATTCGAAGAGATTCAGTTTCTCTCAGAAAATTTCCCTTTCTTAGGTCGTCTCTCTTGAGATTTCATCAGTTTGTCGCTTGAAATATCCTTACAGTTATTTTTCTTTACATTTCTGTTTCCTTGTTATTCTTATTCTCTTTATCTTTATGCTGTCAGCTGTCTCTGCTCACATTTATTATCATTATTATTATTTACTCACAAAAGTTTTTCACATCAGCGTTAGCTGATGGTCTTTCACTGGAGTTTGAGAGACAGCAAGTTTCCTCAAGTTTCCAGGACTCTTCTCAATATTCTGGCTGTTCTCAATATTGCTGTAGTTTGGATGGTCTCCACTCGTCCTCCAACTTCCAAATCCTCCAGTCCCTTTAATAGTCCTTTAGTTACAGTACCGAACGCACCAATTACGATTGGTATAATTGTTACCTCCATGATCTATATTTTTTTTTAATTCCCTAGCAAGTTCCAGGTACTTATCCTTGTTTTCACATTCTTTCAGTTTTATTTTGTGGTCACTGGGGACAAGCAAAGTCGACAATTTTGCAAGTTCTTTTTCTTTTTTTTTTTTTTTTTTGTTGATTATTATTAGGTTTGGTCTTCCAGCCGAGATTAGGTGATCCGTTTGTATGTCAAAGTCCAAAAGGAGTTTATGTGTGTCCTTTTCTAGGACAGATGCTGGGTTGTGCATATACCATTTGTTCGTATGGCCAAATTTAAATTTCTTGCCCATTTCCCGGTGGATCACCTTGCCCACCCAATCGCGTCTAGTCTTATGCTCCTTCTGTGCTAATTTGCTGCATTCGCTTATTATGTGATTGATGGTTTCATCTCTGTCACCGCATAGCCTACATTTGCTATTTTGTTGCGTCTTACCATCGTTAAAAAATGGTTTTCCTCAGGAGTTTGAGAGACAGCAAGTCTCCTCAAGTCTTCAGGACTCTTTTCAGTATCCTGGTCCATCTTAGTAATGCCATAGTCTGGTTGATCTTCCCTTATCCATTTATTTCCAAGTCTTCCAGTCCCTTTACCAATCTTTTGGGGAAAGTTCCACGCTTACCAATTACAGTTAGTATCACCATCACTTTCATGTTCCATAGTTTTTTAGTTCTCTAGCAAAGTCTAGGAAATTATCTCTTTTTTCGCTTTGTCTTAATTCTAATTTGTTGTCTGCTGGGACGTCAAAGTCCACTATTCTGTAGGTTCAGTTTTCTTTCCTTTTTTTGTTGACTATCACAAGGTCTGGTCGTCTAGCTGAGATTAGATAATCTGCTTACATCTCAAAATCCCAGAGAAATTTGTGCGTGTCATTTTCCGGTATAGATTCTAGGTTGTGTATATACCACTTGTTCGTATGGACAGTTTTAAACTTCTTGCGCAATTCCCGGTGGATCACCGTCGCCACCCAGTCGAGTTATTATTATAATTATTTTTCTCATTGGAGAGTTTTTCACATCTGCGTTAGCTTATGGTTTTCCACTAGAGTCTGAGTGACAGCAAATATTCTCAAGACACCAGGACTCTTTCTAGTATTCTGGCCGATCTCAACAATTCTGTATTTTGGATGGTCTCCGCTGGTCTTCTTATTTCCAAGTCCTACAGTCCCTGTACCAATCCTTTGGTGATTGTATCAAGAGCACCAAATATGACTGGTATCACCGTAACTTTCATGTTCCATCGTACTTTTTCAATTCTGTAGCAAGGTCTAGGTATTTATCTCTCGTGTCGTTTTCCTTCAGTTTTACTATGTGGTCAGCCGAAACGGCAAAATCGACTATTCGGCAGGTTTTCTATTATTATTATTAGTAGTAGTAGTAGTAGTAGTAGTAGTTCAGTCCTAGTGATATATTTACACCAGTTTTAACTGGTAGTCTTTCACTTGAGTCTGAGTGACAGCAAGTCTCCACGGTGTCCACTCAGTTTTCTAGCCGATTTTAGTTTTACTGTGGTCTGGATTTCAATTCTTCTTCTAATCTCCTATTGATAGAGCATCTTTTCCAGATAATTGGGGGCTGTTCCATGGACCCCAATTTTTATTATTATTTTTTCATTTACTTGAGACTCTATGATTTCTCGAAAATTATTGATGTTAAAAATACTTGAATCAATAAAACTATGTGAAAGTCATTATCATAAGATAGGAATAGATACTTTTGATCACGTAATTGTGTATGGATCATTAGTTTTGGATAAGATTACTTTAAAACATACAAGCCTGTGCAAATTATAAGTCATTTACTAAGCTTTCTGCTTAGATGAGTCAGAAGGCTGTATTAAAGAGTTTGTTAACCATTACACAACCAGAAACCCCATTGTGCAGATTATTAGTATTAAAAAGGATTACTTTATAGCATACCTTCCCTTCTCTCCGAATGGGGCTGCGGATTTTGTCGGAGCTTCAGGATTTGCGTCCGACAAATGACACACCTAGGAGGCAAGCGTCTCCGGGATACTACCACCTGGATGGTTTTTATGAAGCACTTCGGACATACAACGCGATACCCACAAGGAAACGTCTGCATTGTTGCTTTCGCCCCCTGACATATAGTAAGTAAGTAAAATTGGCGACTTCATTGGTCTAGCGGGTAGAGTGTTTGCCGGAAGACCTGGGTTCAATCCCAGGTCGCGTCATACCAAAGACTTAAAAAATGGTACTTGATACCTTCTTGCTTAACACTCAGCAATATAAGGTACGTATCGAGGTTAATGTGGAGGAATCCAGGAAAAGGAGTAGTGCCGTCCCATACACCTTGGTGTAATAGCTATCGAAAAGGAAGCCTTCTGGTCGCCCTTGACTACGGTCACCAACTTTACTTACTTACTCATAGCATATAACAATGTGCAAAGAAAAAGTAAAGCAAAGTTCAATTTTAAATTATCCTATTTACCCAACCCCTCCGCTCGGGCAGGATATGACACAAGGTCAGTTTTTAAGCGGAGTTTAACAGGTTTGAATTCAGAGTTTTCCTTCTCCTAGACTAGTTGTCTCACCAAGGCTGAAGAACCTAGTCTGCCCTACTATTTACCCATAGCTGGAGGGAGAATAATTGGATTCATACCTTTCCCAAGGGTATTAGTGCTATGTGAAATGCAATCAGTCTCGTCCAGGATTTGAACTCGTGTCGCCGTGTTCATTTCCTACGGCGATAACGACTACACCACGAAAATTATGAAAATATAGTGATTAATACTATCAAATATTTATGTATGATCTCAATGCTATAGTTTGAATGGTCTCCATTTGTCCACTTATTTCCAAGTCCACCAGTCCCTGTACCAATCCTTAGGTGACAATGGCGAGAGCGCCAAATATGGCTGGTATCACCGTCACTTTTATGTTCCATATTTTTTTCCGTTCTCTAGTAAGGTCTGGGAACTTATCTCTCTTTTCAATTTCTTTCAGTTTCACCCAATGGTCAGCTGGAACGTCAAAGTCCACTATTCGGTAATATTATTATCATTATTTACTCCTTTAGAGTTTTTCACATCAGTGTTAGCTGATGGTTTTTCACTGGAGTTTGAGTGACAGCAAGTCTCCTCAAGTCTCCAGGACTCTTCTCAGGATTCTGACCGTCCTTAGCAATGCTGTCGTTTGGATAGTCTCTACCAGTCCGCCAACTTCCAAGTCCTCCAGGCCTTTGAATAATCTTTTAGTTACTGTGCCTAACGCACCAATCACAATTGGCACAATCGTTACTGTCATGTTCCACAACTTTTTCAATTCTCTAGCAAGGTCGAGGTACTTATTATTATTATTATTATTTCTTCCAAGTTTTTTTACACCAGCTGATACTGGAGATCTTTCACTAGAGTCAAATTTCAGCATTAAATAATCCAAAACGAGTTGTTTTGTTTTTTAAATAAACGGTCAAAAATGTATTGACCACGAGAATTATGATAAAAACTTAACCGAGAAAAAAACCCTTCTTGTTCTCTTAATTCAAACTAAGTCCTAAGGTTGTTTATTCTTTTTTATGGGGGAAGAAGTGGGGGGCTAACGTGTTTGTCGGATTCGTGTAAAAAAATTAAATTAAAAAATAAAATAAAAAAAATTCTGACGTAACTTCCAATTTTCATTTGTTTCATTTCCTTTTTTTTTTTTTATCTTGTAAACGTTTCATCCATTTTTTCTTATCCATTTTTTTTTTTCGTCTACCATCTTTGCTATTTTCTTTTTGGATTCCCGACAACAAGTCTGCAGGAAGTGAGACCAGCCGATGGAACCAAATGTAATAAAAATCTTTCAATTATATATTATGTATTTTAAAATAATCCCTCACAGTGTGTAACAAAGCCGTTTGATATCTATCTATATATCTATATCTATCTCTCTCTCTCTCTATATATATATATATATATATATATATAAGTGCATGTGTGGGTACATTCACAGCCGTACATCATACACATGAATAAATATTTATACATATATATATGTATACATATACATACACACAAACGCACACTCACACACACATAGAGACACACATATATATATGTATGCGTGAGTATGTATGTATGTACACTCACATCCATACCTCATTCATATATATATATATATATATATATATATATATATATATATATGTAACACATGTCTTGCGTTTACCAACTTTATATAAACGTATGGGAATGATGATGATGATGATGATGATGATGATGATGATGATGAAAAGAAGTGGGAAATAAAGAAGAATAGGACAAGAATATATGTATGTGAGTGTATGTGTGTATGTCTATGTGTGATTATGTATATGTGTAAGCATGTATATTTATCATTAATATATTGGTGCATGTGAGGGTATATATATATTTATATATCTATATATATAGTACGAATAATAACATATGAATAAATTCATAAATAGATACACACAATCATATACATGTACATACACACGCACACACACATTTATACGAACACACACACACACACACACAAATATATATATATATATATATATATATATATATATATATGACGCTGTTTATGTTTATGTATATTAAACATATATTTATGTATTAGTTTACACCCTATGCATGAGAAGGAATAAACGCAAAAGTCAATTTTTAAACAAAGTTTAGCAGGTGCGAGTTCAGAGTTTTCCTTTTCTTCGAGCAGTGCCGTGCCAAGGCTAAAGAAATCAGGCTGTCCAACCATTTACCAATATCTGGAGGGAGAATTGTTGGATTCATACCTTTCCCAAGATTATTAGCGTTTTTGAAATGCAAACAGTATACACATGCATGCATGTATGAATATACATATACATATGCATGCATGTATATTAGCTTCGTTTGTGGGTGTATTTCTCTGTCTTTTTATATATATATATATATATATATATGTATATATATGTGTGTGTGTATGTGTATTCATCATTCATATATAATCGCATATGTGGATAAATTTACAGCTGAACATTACACATATATATATATATATATATATATATATATATACGAGGATCATTAAATAAGTTTCCAGACTTTTTTCGTATGGGCACTTTTATTGATAGTACACACATGAAACTCTAGTCTCCTTCAAAGTAATCTCCTCCAGCTGCAATGCACTTGTTTACCGTTCCAACAACTTCTTCAAGGTCCCATGGAAGTCCTCATGTGTGAGCGTGTCAATGACCTTCGTCACAGCCTCTTTCATCTCCTCAATTGTCTCATAACGACAGCCTCTGAGCTTAGGGAATAACCAAAAGTCACAGGGAGCAAAGTCTCGACTATAGGAAGGGTGAGGAACTGTCTTGATACTATTTACCAACCCCTCCGCTCGGGCAGGATATGACACAAGGTCAATTTTAAAGCGGAGTTTAACAGGTTTGAATTCAGAGTTTTCCTTCTCCTAGACTAGTTGCCAAACCAAGGCTGAAGAACCTAGTCTGTCCTACTATTTACCCATAGCTTGAGGGAGAATAATTGGATTCATACCTTCCCCAAGGGTATTAGTGCTATGTGAAATGCAATCAGTCAGGTCCAGGATTTGAACTCGTGTCGCCGTGTCCATTTCCTACGACGTGTTGCCGTGTCCATTTCCTACGACGATAACAACTACACCACGGGCACCTCCACTGTCTTGATGCCCATCTTTGTCAAATAGTCTGTGACAAGGATGGAGTTGTGGACTGGTGTATTGTCCTGCTGGAAATGTCACTGACCCGATTTGAAGAGAGTTGGTCTTTTCCGACGTAATCACTTCCTGAACTCCCTTAAAACCTCAACATAGTAACCCTAACCCATACCCGAACCCTTTGACTAATCAACTCTGGTGTATTGACTCCCTTACTCCTCCCACATATCTAATCATCCCTCACAGACTCCCTGCCTTCCTTGAATCTCTTATGCCACTCAAAAACTGATGCTCGATTCATGAAAGATGGTCGAAAAGCAGTCTGAAGCGTTCCATACGTTTCTGTGGCATTTTTTCCAAGTTTAAAACAGAATTTTATTGCATATCGTTCTTCAAAAGTGTCCACACATACAGATTGCATTTTTGAAATTCACCAGCTGTGACAATCAGGTTTTAGTAGGGTGTATTCTAATTGCTACTGTAGCTGTTTATTTGAACCTGAAATCATAAAAATTGGTCAGTCATCTCATAAGATGTATAGCAATAACATAGTGCATTTTCAAGAGTCTACGACAATTTTAAATGCCTGTACAAAAACAGTCAGGAAACTTATTGAATGCCCACGATTATATATATATATATATATATATATATATATATATATATATATATATATGCGTTCTCATATAAGAAACGCTGAAGGTCTCATTTGTGAGAGACGAACGATCAAAACACTGACCATTATCCCTAGGTCCAATCGGCTGGGACTACAGAATATACCAATTGCATCTTCGCAGAGGGATTAGAACCTCCAACAAGTGTCCTGGATATGACTCTAAACAATCTGATGGTGAGGTTCCAGTAATGCTGGAATTTAGGGAATGTGGAGTACTCCTATATTGCCATCGCTCCCTGAGTGGTAGCAGCTGATAGAGTCCTAGCTATGGGTCAAATAGAACTAAACTGTGTACTTATGCTAAGCTGAATTGTTTGAAATAGAACTATTTGACATTTAAACAGCGTATTTATGTTAAACTGAAATGTTTGAAATAGAACTATTTATATGAATAAAAATGATTTGGGCATTAAATAACCAACAATGGTTGATATGCCATAAAACCAAACCAAATCAGTTACTCTGACAGAGTCCCTTGGACTCGAATCTGTCCGACCACCTGCGACCTGCTAATAAACCGACCCGACTGACTCAACTGACCGCTAAATCACCCGGCTTATTTATTATATTAATTATCTCATCAACTAATGACATCAGAACACGTGTCAATAACTTTCAGCGTTACGTCATCTTATCTTAACCGCAACCGATGAAATGTTTATCTTTTTAATATCCGACTGACAACCCTGATTTCAAAACAAGGACTCTATTATAACAAGACTGACGCACATATGACATATGCACGTATTTAAGTCCTGACTTTAAAAAAATCGAAGCCTGCTACCAAGCTCCCAATGCTTTTAGTTTGCGCACAATTTATTTTTGAATGCAACTTACACCAAAACCTGAAGTTTTCTTTATCTATCTCATTATTTGTCATTAAAGATAAAACGATTTACTAATATAATTAATTACCATCCTTAGTTATATTACATTTTTAGTTCATATCCGTCACTAAATGTTTATAGATACTAAAATGATATACCCTTACCTTTTAATAAATACAATTTCCTTTACTCTATCTGCCCAATTATTTTATTTTTAAAAAATTGTATAACAACTTCTTGGAAGAAATTCATCTTCGTTACGTAGTGTTTAGGTTACAAATGTACGTGACTAAATAAGTCCATCGGTTTAGGGTGGGGAAAAGCCTTTTACTTTAAACAATAAAAATTAACTTTCCGCATAATCTACATCCGGGTCAATGCACTAAATAAATGATGAATATAAATCACAAATATCGCATATTTCAAGAAATTGCAGATTAAAATTCATCTTATATTTAACAACAGACTTATTGATGCAGTTATTTACCGGAGTTTGTACAAGACCTGATTATGTGGCACACAGTGAGATACGAACTCACTCTAATTGGTTTTGCTAGAATTACTTGCTAACCCCAACTCTACGCCAGACATACTGATGTACACTCAGTTTTGGGAAGATGAGATTGGTTTCTTTGTTTAATGGCATATCAACCCTCTTGGGTTATTTAATGCCGAATCTATCCTTCTAGAAGAACAGAAGTGATGCTATTTAACCCATAGATAGGAGGATAAGGCAGTGCATACATTTCCCAAGGGTATTTGTCCGAAAGTGAACGTAACAGGGTGACTGGAGTTCGAACTCGCTTACTACCATTCTGCAGTCCAGTGGTTTAACCATTACACCACAAGGATACCCCCAGCAATTTTGGTTTAACCTCTATGTATTTGTATATATATATATATATATATATATATATATATATATATATATATATATATATATATATATATATATATATATATATATATATATATATATATATATATATATATATATATATATATATATATATATATATATATATATATATATATATATATATATATATATATATATATGTTTTTGTGTGTGTTTTTTAGAGATATATAATATATCTATACGTGAATACTATACGAATATATACATTTCTTTTTATGTCGTGCTTGTTCGACTGGGGGTGGTTGTGAATTTCAGATTCCACGCAGCATTCTCAGACAAAGATAAGTACATATATAAAGAGAGAGAGTGAGGGGGGATTATTAGCCAGTATGTAATAATAACAACATAAATATGTTTTTCGGGTGTCTCACGTGATGTAATGCTTTATACTTGCAGATCATTTACCACTGAGTTCAATTCTCTGTTGATATCTTATACTTCTAACCTTATGCCACTATAAAACTAAAATAAAAAACAACTCAATGTCTCTATAGGTATGTCTATGTCTGTTTGTATATATATATATATTTGATTAAATAATAAAGATACATTTTGTCTATATAGTTTTATTAAGCTCCTTTTAAGTTTCCTGATAAGTTTCTTGCTTTCAGGTTGGAATTGGTTGATGAATTTACCAAAATTGTCCCGAGCGCTTTCAGACCTTTTATATGCCATCATCAGGGGTTGCTTGCATGTGTAAAGAGGATTTTTTAAAGAGTTTTGAAAGAGTTTTTTTTAGGTTTTTTATAACATTACAAAATTACGTAAACGCAGAATTGGATAAAACTGAGATGCTGATGAATTTAAAAAACAGATCACTATCAACGGAAATAGAATATTATCAAGAAATATAGAATACTTAAAATATGTATATATACATACAAGCAACCTCTGATGATGGCCTATGAAAGTGTAACATACCCATGATACGGATATGTGAAATGTACATAAAATGTTCATAAACATATATATAGAACATAGGAATCTCGGAACACGAAAACACTTACGACTTCTTAGTTCAGGTACGAAACTTTTTATTACCTTTGAGTTAAAAGGTTTTTCGACATAAGGAGAGAGAGACACAATCCTTTTATGCTGACTGCTTTTACATCGTCAGCTCTCAACCCAACTAACGCGCGGCGCCCATAGCGCACAAATTCATCTGGCCACGACGAGCTCCGAAAGTCAACCCTCTTCTCCCCAGGCAGGAACTCTACTGACCTTTCGCAAATCTCAGCCCACGCTTCCGGTGCGTGACGTCACTCACATTCCTGGTCATATCCTCTCTCTGAGATTTTTATTGTGACATCTCTGAATGACTTGCCGCTCCGCACGCGCGTGAACACCTGCGCTCATGTTTGCTCCTAACTAACCCATGCACTGAGTCGAAGGTTCTCAGCCTAACTAAACCCAAAGGCAAAATATATAAAACGAAGTCCCTCGGCCATTATATTACAAAATGTCCGAAAGTGCTCGGGACAATTTTGGTAAATTCATCCACCAACTCCAACCTGAAACCAAGACACTTATCAGGAAACTTGAAAGGTTCTTAATAAGATTAGATAGACAAAATGTATCTTTATTATTTAATCAAACATGCTTGAATAAAAGACTGCTCCCCAACTACATATATATATATATATGTGTGTGTGTGTGTGTGCGCGCGCACGCGCGTGTCTGTGTCTGTGTCGGTGTTTTCTAAGAATTTGAATTAAAAGAGCGGGGCTCTCAGATGAATACAGGATATGATCACTTAACATCCCGGTTTAATTTTGAATTTTTAAATTTTTAAATAGAAATATGTGCACAGCTCGACAATTTATTTTTAAAAATGATGACCCTGTTTAGATGTCTAGACTGCTGTTAAAATGTGTAGATGTCTAGATTGCCGTCATAATATCTAGACGTCTACACTGCTGTCAGAATGTGTAGATATCGAGACTACTGTCAAAATGTCTAGACGTCTAGATTGCTGTCATAATGTCTAGACGTTTAAACACCTGTAAGGACGACGAGACGAAGTATATATGAGTTAGTTCCATGCAACTTTTTCTTGATTTCTAAATTGAAAATTCATCTCACTGGTATATAATTCACTTGTATATAATTCATCTCACTCTTGAGATTTGAGAATATTGAACACACAAGAAATAAATATGACAGCGCAAATTCACACTATAATAAGAAAAAAAAAGTCCTTTGATTAATGAAAGTCTTCTCAACAGGGTCTAGAGTACTCTATTTGCATCCTTCACCAAAAGACTATCATCAGTTTGACACTAAACCTCATGAGGCTCCAGTTCTGGGGAATGTGGAGTCCTTTCTTTGTTTGCCATTTACTCACAAGGTTTCCTAAAATCCCCTCTCCCGGAGAAATAGTACTTGCTAACGCCCAATATATATTTGTCCAACCCTTCTGCACCAGAAATATGTGACACAAGGTCAATTATTAAGCGGAGTTTAATAGGTTTGAGTTCAGAGTTTTCCTTCTCACGGACTTGTTGCCATAACAAGAGTCAAGTCTGCCCGCCTATTTTTTTTCATTGCAGTAAGATAAAATAGATCCATACCTTTCCGAAAAATATTAGCGCTATGTGAAATGCAGACAGCGCCGTCCAGGATTTGAACTCGGATCACCATGTCTATGTCTTATGACGATAACCATTACGCCAAGAGCGCCTTATAAATTTCTTTGATAATCAATATTATTACATACAAATAATACACCAGTTAGGTTCCTATAGATTTGTTTATAATCAATGATATTAGGTTGGAATACTTTAAATCAAATAGCTAAATTATTATCTTTAAATAGGAATATTTGCTATGAATCATATAATTGTGTATACATTTTTAGTATTTGATAGGAGTACTTGAAACCATATACTTGCATGCAAATTGTTTGCATTAAGAATAGTTACTTGAAGATATAATTGTTTACAATTGATTATCATTAGTCCCGTTAAACCATAAAATAGCAAAAATATTGACTTCAGTATTAGGTAATCTCATCGCTTCGGGCTTAATGGCCCCCAGCACTCCCGGTGTATGAAGGATCAATGACAAGCATAGATTCACGATGTACTAGATTTCGAATCTAGTAAATCTATAACCAGCAAGGTCTCCTGGTATACGTGCCGGGAAACTTGGCAAAGGTTAGCATAGTTCCATTTGCACCTTGTGATCCTATGGCCAGCATTGACCAACAACACACGAGTCTTGGCTCGTGTGCGAGCTCCTCCTCCCTAACCCCCACTATGAAATTATATAGTGTCAAGTCCTGCCTGGCGGGAGGCATGGATAGATATTCAGCATTAGGCAACCCATTAGGGGTTAACATGCCGCAAAACTAACCAACTAATTATCTATTCGTGTAAAATGTCTAGAATAAGAGTGTTCAATGTCGGTGGAACTATCTTGAAGAAAATTAACGTTTCTTTCATTGTTTATTTCTGTTCTTGTAAATAAAGCTTTCGTCTCGCTAGTTTTGGGACACACCTCGTCAGTGATCTACGAATTTAAACGCAGCAGTCATATCTAAAAGTGTGTGTGTGTGTGTGTCTCTCTCTCTCTCTCTCTCTCTCTCTCTCTCTCTCTCTCTCTCTCTCACGCTTTTTGTGCGTGTGTCTGTCTACTATATTCTTAAATAAATACACCTTAAATATTCCTGAGACACATGATTCATATATTTGTCAATGCCGCAAAGTTTATAATAACTAAAACCGAATAATATTCTTTGCTATGCTATTAGCAGCCCAGTTAGCTGGGGTTGCAGAATATACCAACTGAATCTCTGCTGATGGTTAAGACACACTCCCCACCAACCAGTGTCCTGGATATGACACTAAACAAACTGTTGATGAGGCTCCAGTAATGCAGGAGCTTTGGAGAATTTGGAGTACTCCTTCGCTGCCATCGATCCCAGGTCTACTCTGACTCGAGTGGTAGTACCTGAAAGGGTCCTATCTATGGGTTAAATAGATCTGTTTGACATTTAAACTGTGTGCAAACAAATGACTTATACTGAATTGAATTGTTCGATATTAATTGAAATAGAACTGTTATTATGTATAAAAATGAATTGGGCATTAAATAAACTACGATGGTTGCTCTGCTATAAAACCAAAACAAGCCAAACTAGTCCCTGATAGAGTCCCTTAGACTCGAATCTGTCCGACCACCTGCAACCTGCTAACAAACCGACCCGACTGACTCAACTAACCGCTAAATCACCCTGCTTATGTATTATATTTATTATCTCATCAACTAATGTCATCAGAACACGTGTCAATAACTTTCAGCGTTACGTCATCTTATCTTAACCGCAACCGACGAAATGTTTATTATAGAACTGTTTGATCATTTAATCGTGTGTAAACAAATGACTGATGTTTACTTGAATTGTTAGTGATACATAGCAATACTTGGAAGCATTTAACTTTCTTAACTTATGTTTACAAAACATATATATCTAATGTATATGTATAAACCGGATTTTACATTAAATATCCTATAATTGTTGATATGCCATAAAACCAAACCAAACCAAACCTATTCCATAAGGTTTTGTTACAAATGATAAAATCCTAGTATCTCTGGTTTAGAAGAAAATGAAACTTCTTAGAAAAACATTGGCTTCGGTATATTTATTTAAAATCGTAACTGTATTTATTTATATCTACCGAGTTTCATCAGTACTTTAAGATATTTCCAGCGTCAGATTATATACGCTTAAAGAAAAGTCTCCTTGACGTAGTGGCAAACGGTCTGTCTGTAAGACCATAGGAAGCGAGTTTAGACTCTTGCCGCGCTATTACATTCACTTTCGAACTGATACCTATCGATATTATAAAATAAGTCGATCTCTTTTTTAAAGATAAGTTTATTTTTGGTTAAAGTTGTGCTAGAATATTAATTTTGATTACAAAGCTTGAATAGTGCAGTGTTTAGTAATAATAAACAACCACTAATAGTATCGGTTTCCACTGTACTGGGTGTCTCTAAATAGATGCAACCCATTCATATGTTAATACATATTGCATCAAGTTATCTTTCATCTGAATCTTAAAAAGCAATCATATCCCTTCAGAAAGGTCAAAGAAGATGACAAGGGCAGAAATTGATTGACTTTATCCTGCAGTGTTCATGAAAGACCAAGGTCTTGGGGACGTCTTCGGGGGGACTTTCTCGGACACTTTACAACAGAATCTCTCACTGCATCCACATTGTCAGGACATCTTGCTTTTAAATTCCTGCCAGATCTGGGATTTTCTGCCTTCTTGTTAAAGTTGTTTACTGACCCTGTGGCTTGAAATGTCTGTACCCAACGATAAATTTGGCTTTTCTGGGGATAATTGTTGGGTTAAACTCGTTGCGAAATTTTGCTTGCACAGTTTTGAATGATTTTGTCTCCAAATAAGTTGTGACACAAAACATTTTTTCCTCTCTTTTCCAAGGCATTTTGATCGAAGATTTATAGTTTTTATAGTGTACCATTTTTAAATTTGAAACAAAAAAGAACACATTATTATTAGTTGAGTTATTAACAGTCATATTGTTACCTTGAATATTGAGACACCTTGTATAATGTTTTACTTGAAATAATCAAATGCAGAAATGTTTGTTTAGAGGAAAATTTTTGCGTAATATTGTTATGGCTGAAACTATTTATCAGACTCGACACACACACACACACACACACACACATATATATATATATATATATATATATGTGTGTGTGTGTGTGTGTGTGAATATTACTCATGGATAATACTTTTATACACTCTGGTATGTATCTAACGTGTATCTAAGATATATTTATCTGATTTTTAGTTTTAAAATGATAGGTTTGGTTTCTTCGTTTAACGGCATACCAAACTTCCTGAGTTGATTAATTCCAAGCCATCCTCGTAGAAAGATGTTGATGACACTGATCTGCAGATACCTTAGAGAATTAGGGGTGCATGCCTTTGCCAAGGATATTAGTTCGAAAATGAACCTGACAACGATGTTGCAGTTCAGCAACAAAAAATGATTAATACATATAATTCTTTTTTTAAATAAAAGTGACTCTCGTTGTTTAATAATGATAATCGTCATATGAAATGGACATAGCGAACTGAGTTCAAATCCTAAACGAATCTGTTCACATTGCTCTGATGCCCTTGTGAAAGGTATGCGTTCAACTATTCTCCTTCCAGCTATGGATCAATAGTAGGGTAGACTTGGCGCTTAAACCTTGGTATGGCAACCGGTCTAGGAAAATGAAAACTCTCAATTCAAATTTGTTAAACCCCGTTTTAAAAATTGACCTTGTGTAGAGTAAATATATTGATTTAATTCTTTTGTATATATGTATGTATGTATATAACACACACACTTATATATATATATATATATATATATATACTTACGCACGCACGCGTACACAATATATATTTATACTTGCATACAAAAACCAAATTCATACATACGTACACACTCATATATATATATATATATATAGTATAGAGTATCGACCATAAATATCCACATTTTATAACATAGAAGGGGTGTATTTATTTTCGGATTTCTACATATACATAGAACCTAATATGTGTGTGTGTGTGTGTGTGTGTGTGTGTGTGTGTGTGTGTGTGTGTGCGTGCGCGCGCGTGCGTGTGTCCGGGATTCTCAGACGAAACTATTAGAATAAGCGTCTACGAACAGACAGTGAAATTACTTCCATTTATTTTTTCATTTTTCGCTCATTTTCTTTTTTTTTTTTTTTCTTTTTCTTTTTCTGTCTCTTTGTTTCGCTCCGTTTTTTTTTTTCTTTCTTTTTGTCTCTTTTATTTTATTTTCGTTTTTTTTTTTTGTTGTTGTTGTTGTTTTGTTTTTTTTTTGTTTTGTTTTGGTTTTTTTTGCCTATTTCAACATTTCTTCTTTTTTATCTTCGCAGTCGCTGATTTCGTTTAGCCTGTGAGTCGTATGTTCGCTTGTTTACTGCCTGAATGTTTGTAAAAAAAAAAAAAATAAATAAAAAATAAATAAAAGAAAGAAAGAAAGAATTATCTCTTTTTTTTCCGCTAGTTTATTATCGTTATTGTTGTTTTCACCGTTTTTTTTTTTTGTTTGTTTTTTGTTTGTTTGTTGTTTTGTTTTTTGTTTATTTTGTTGATTTAATTCATTTATCGTTTGGCTTAATTTAACCGAAGAAGTTAAGTGAACACGTTGCTTATATCATCCCGTCCCAGTCGGTATTCTCTCTGAACAGATCCAGATATTCAAGTTCTCTTGATTGGTTTGGTTTGGTTTGGTTTGTTTGTTTAATGGCATATCAACTCTTTTTAGGTTATTTAATGCCAAAGCCATTCTCCTAGAAGAACAGTAGTGGTACTATTTAACCCATAGCTGGGAGGATAAGGGGGTCCATACCTTTCCCAAGTGTATTTGCCCGAAAGTGAACGTAATAGCGCGACTGGAGTACGAACTCGTGTACTACGATTCCGCAGTCCATCGCTTTAACCATTACACCACGAGGACACCCCCAAGTTCTCTTGAATCAGATATTTTACATGTCGATGAACAGCTCCGATGAAAGTCTAATAAGAATTCTATCTATATATCGTTCTCCTTCTCTCTCACTACCCCCTTCTCTCTCTCTCTCTCTCTCTCTCTCTCTCTCTTTCTTTCTTTCTTTCTTGATTTATATATATATATATTCATAACGTAACATGAAGCTCTTCTAATGAACTGATCACCCAGTAGCTGTAAAGCGTATACATGTAAACTAAACAAAAGTTGTACATATGCATTAAATTCCCTTCGCTTACGTTCACTCGGCTGGTGGATGAGCGGTAAAATATCCGACTGGCGTAATATCAGCTGAATTTCGATCCCGGCTTGAAGCATCTTACGTGTCTAGCCATACTGATGAGTTGTGATACAACGAAAAAGTCTGCCTGGGAATGACAGTATACTTATATATATGATTTAGGATAACGTAGACTAAGGATCAAAGACGCTTAATGGCGATCAGTTTCTCGCCTATGCAATCATTAAAGTACTGTTAACTCTGTGTCTACGTTACTTTAGATTGATCTATTTGCTTAATCAGCGATATTGAGATCTTTTTATTTATAAATATACCGAACTACATCATACACACACACACACACACATATATATATATATATATATATATATATATATATATTGGAACTCTCTGGTCGGTCTTGAGGTATAAGGCACCAACAACTCAATTAAACATCCGGATCGCACCGCTACCTATACAAATGATTTATTCATAGGAGTGAAAGCCTGTGTAATATATATATATATATATATATATATATATATATGTGTGTGTGTGTGTGTGTGTGTGTGTGTATAGAGATAAACAGACAAAAATATGGAGGTGCCCGTGGTGTAATGGTTATCGTCGTAAGAAATGAACACGGTGACACGAGTTCAATGGTTGATATGCCATAAAAACCTACCCAACCAAACCATATATATTTAATGTATATGTATAAAGAGGGTTTGGCATTAAATAACCAATAACAGTTGATATGCCATAAAACCAAACCAAAGCAAGCCAAACAGTGTTTTAAACTAAAAATCTTGAGGTCGACATATATGCCAAGTAAAATTATACAACGCAATTCACGGTATATATCAACAATGGTTGATTGATAAGTAAGGTCTCTTATCAGGTGAATTTATTTGATCTCCCACAAGGCTAAAGTATGACACAAAGGTCGGTTTAATGTCGAGTGCAGCCTAACAAATGAACATGCCGCGGGGCGGTGTAAGAAATCGCTTAAATTCAGTATGTATTCCCCCTTGAAAAGAACCTAAAGCACCGGACAATAAACCAAGCATTTCCTCTTTTTAGGTTGGAGGTTTTTGCTGCTTACGCGGGAGGCCCCTCTGGAACTAAGCTGCAATTAATTACCAAGAGTAAACTCCAAGTAAGTATGAGGTCTCTCACCTGGTGACTAGTAACTGAGACAGAGACATGTTTGGACATGTATTTGGTAGTAAATAAAGTTCTGTTAAAACGTCTGAGCGCCATATCGTTATTGATGGGTATTATGCATACTCGATGACGATTGCACCACAGTGACACCACCAAAAAATTACTTTGTAAAGATAAAAGCCACTAATCAGATGCAACTGAAATGCAAGACTAAAATGCCAAACATTAAATCACGAACTGCACGAAAATCTGGGCCAGTAAATCGTAACAATGTTGTCATTTACAAATGTAGGGATTACATCCCTTGCCTTCCAAATAGTACTTCTAATGGCCGTTAGGTGGCCTGACCGAAGTAGCATTATAAAATAGCAAAGCAAAGTCTCTCTCCACTTCTCTCTCTTCTTCGTTTCGGCTTCGATAACGAGAAGCACACGTATGTGTACGCCTCCCGACATAGGGGCTCCAACCAAAAAAAAAAAAAAAAAAAACTGAGTCATACCAGACATGGTATCATATCTAGACATAAGTCTTCGCACAACAACTTTCATCTTATTAAGGACTCATGACTCATATAAAAAGACTCTGCAACTTCATTATATAACTTTTCTCCATGATATAATCTAAAGGTATTTCATGTCATTTCTAAATTCATTTCATTAAGTCTGCTCTGGGAATAGATATGTTGTTAATTCGTCGCGAAAATCTTTGCATTGTTTAGCGCGAGGAAGAAATAAACCATTATACATTTCCTCAACTACGAATAATTACAGTGGTGAGTTTTGGTATTCGGAAACAGCAGATCTACTAAGACAAACCTTCAAGTCGGCAGTACCAAAGCTCACTTGATTCAATTTCCACACTAAGTTTAGATTTGTTTGGCACAACACCAGAACTATAGAGCATCAGTAATAATCAAATTTGCTAGCAATGGTTTACTAGACTACCTGTTAGCATTATATTAAACGAAGAGTCCATATCTGATGACAATGAAGGGATAAATGCTTGTAATTTTCAAGACAAATTTAATTTATTTTGATACCAGTTAAATTATTCGTCCAATCAGCATCATTATTCGTCGACTGCGTATCTGCAGAGGAGTAAGGCAGCCTCCATAAAAGAGGGTTATCCTGGTTTTGACACTAAATTGCATCCGGTGGTGGGACTCCACTTCTGGACTTCTGGAGAGTGTGGAATATGTATCTATCCAACCCGCTGCTGCGTCTAGGATGCAATACCAGGTCTATTTGTAAGCACATACCAACGGCATGAACTCTTACATCAAGACCATTTAATACACCCAGGCTAAAGAGTCCCGTTTGGTTCACTTTTTACCAATAGATTATGGTTAACAAATGGATTCATCCCTTTTAAAAGAGTATTTGCACCATTTTAAAATACAAACAGCCTCGTCCAAAGAGCAGTATAGAATACCTTTTCATTGCCACTTCTTCCTAGAAGACTCTGATCCGAAATGGTAGTATATGTCAGGGTCTTATCAATGATTCAAATAGATATATTTGAAAATCATTAGTATTGGATAGGAATGTTTGAAATCATATAACTGGTGAGTTGATTGGGCTTTCTGGCATATCAACACTCATAGTTTATTTAATGCTGAAATCTCTCCATATATATATATATATATATATATATATATATATATATATATATATTAAATATATGATTTGTAAACAAATAGTTTGTTAATCAAATTTTTAAACGAGCCAGAACTCATTTGTTTGCACACAGTTAAATGGTTTCAAGTATTAAAATGTGCCAGTAACAATTTGATTTAACATCTGTCATTTTTTGCACACAGTTAAATGGTTATACATTTAAGATTTGTAAGTAAATCCTTTAAGGGTAATAAAATGTTTAGAAAATTTACTGCTGACTTGTTTGCGTACAAATAGTGCTGTTATTTGCACAGTAAAATATTTTCAAATATTGATATGTAGCACTGAGTGGGGGTTCCTCATGGTTTAATGGTTAAAGCGATGGACTGCGGAATCGTAGTAAGCAAGTTCGTTCACTTTCGGGTAAATACCCTTGGGAAATATATGAACCCCCTTATCCTCCCAAGTAGGGGTTAAATACTATCACAACTGTTCTTCTAGAAGTATGGCTTTGGCATTAAATAAGCTACAAAGGTTGATATGCCATTAAACAAAGCCAAACCAAACCTATATAACACTGATAATTCTATTTGATGTTAATGATTTGTTTGCACTCATGGGTTTCAAGTATTTCTCCCTCTGATAGTTTTATTTGCACATAGTTAAGTGGTTTCAAATATTGCTATATAACACTGATAATTCTATTTAATATTAATGATTTGTTTGCACCCAGGGGTTTCAAGTATTTCTCACTCTGATAGTTTTATTTGCATATAGTTAAGTGGTTTCATGTTATGATATGTAATACCAATTATTCAATTTTTCCTCATAATTAAATGGTTTCAAGTATTCATATATAACACGAATAATACTGTTTCTTATTAATCATTTGTTTGCACGCTTTTAAATGCTTTCAAGTATTGCTGTCTAATAGAAAGAGTTTTATTTGCCAATAGTTAAATGGTTTCAAGTATTATAATTTAACACAAAGAATTCTATTCAACACTATTTATTCCTTTGCATTAAGTTAAATGGTTCAAGTATTCCGATCTAAAACGAATAACTCTATTTAGTGTTAATCATTTGTTTGCACACACATAGAAAGTTTCAAATATTGCTATCTAACATCAATAATTTTATTTGCACACTGTTAAATGGTTTCAAGCAGAGCTATCTAACACTAATAATTCAATTTAACATCAGTAATTTATTTGGACACAGTTAAATGATTAAAAAGTTTTATTTTACCCTGTCAGGTACTACCACTTCTGTTCAAAGTGGACCTGGGAGCGATAGCAATGAAGGAGTACTCCACATTCCCCAAAGCTCCATAAATAGAGTCTCATTATTAGACACAATTTAGTGTCCTATTCAAGACACTCATGCAGAGATGGAGTCGGCATATTCTACAGCCCACGCCAACTGGCCTTATAGGACGGTGAGGAATTATCATTTGATTGGTATATTTGATATAACTGCATAGACATAAATTATGAGAGAAAAAAAGGGCCATTTAAAAAATACACTGAAACATTTGACTTATAATTGTTGTAACCTAACAAAAATGTTACTGAATGAGAAATAACCAAAATGGAGGTTGGAAATAAAATGGAAAACTTTAGAACATTAACATAATACAATACAGCGGCGTGAAGAAGGTAACTGCTGCTAGTGGTGACTACATAGTATATTTTTATCCCCGTCACAGAAGTGTCCAACGCATTTATGAAGAATGGGACATACCCATTAATGTTAATAGGTAGGGTATATAACAGTCATTATTACAATCAAACATTTACGAATGAATAAAGTATCGACATTAAATAACCCATAGGTTAATTAAACCAAACCATTATTACTATTTTCTTTGGTGTAAAACTTATTTTCTTGAATCACTGACTTTTTCATCAGTCAATCCTGGTATATGCATATTTACCAACCCCTCCGCTCGGGCAGGATATGACACAAGGTCAATTTTTAAGCGGGGTTTAACAGGTTTGAATTCAGAGTTTTCCTTCTCTTAGACTAGTTGCCTCTCCAAGGCTGTAGAGCCTAGTCTGCCCTGCTATTTACCCATAGCTGGAGGGAGAATAATTGGATTCATACCTTTCCCAAGGGTATTAGTGCTATGTGAAATGCAATTAGCCTGGTCCAGGATTTGAACTCGTGTCGTCGTGTCCATTTTCTACGACGATAACCATTACACCACGGCCACCTCCAACCCTGGTATATGTGTATGTGTGAGTTTGTGAACCTATACATAGACAAGCTTTTTGCTTAGATGTGGCACAAGGCCATATGAAAGGGGCACCCAATGAGACTCGAACTCACTCGTGTAGGTTTGCTAGTCGAGCTTGCTAACCATTACACCACCAGAGGCGCCTATAGACAGTTAGAAATGTGCATACTTCAATAATAGTACACTCTCTTTTCTTTGATGCACTGTTCACTGCTTTAATATAGGGTTTGGTTTCTTGTTTTAGTGGCATATCAACCTTCTTGGGTTATTTAATGCCAAAGTTTTCCTTGTAAAAGAGAAGACATGGTACTATTCAACGTATCTGAAGATAAATGGATATCAATAGATAAATAGAAAGTAGATGCGTCTCACGCGCGAAAAAGGTTTCGAAGACGACATTTACGTAAGATTCTCATTCATATATAATAAACAATATTTGGTAAGGCGATAAAATAACATTCTTGTTCGCTTTATTCAATTTCTTATTCAATTAGAACACTTCAATTTCCAAAAGTAAATATTCTTATTCTTACGACACCGGGTGATGATAAAACAATGTCACACTTCATAATTCTGTTACATTATCAATAAAGTTGAATATACGAAGTCTATCCGGAATGTTGACCTCCATGGATGTAACTTGGTTTGATGTCTTCCAAGGAGTAGCTATATCGATGCTACTGTAAGGACTGCATCACTGAGAGCCTAGCGATACGTCTAGAGAAAATGTTCGATGGGAACTATACAAGAATCCTACGTGTTATTTTGAACAAATCCTGGACACAGCACAGTACAAAACAGTATCTCACAAACCATCCTAGTTAGACGAGCAATACATCCTGGATACTGCTGGAGAATTAAGGACTAACTCAGAAGCGACATTTTTCAACGGATTTCTACATATGGACACGCTAGTGTCGGCTGACCAGCAAAAACAACTATTCGCACTGTGCAGTCACTGTAGGGCGTCTAGAAGACTTGCTAAGAACGATGGCTGATCGAGACGAATGATGAGAGAGATTCAAAGAGATGCGTTCTATCGGCACACCTTCAGAATGATGATTTTTAAAGGTGTGTCAACTTCTCATAGGTTATTTAATGCCAAAATTTAATTCGTTGGTAAATGTTTGATTCTAATCATAATCATAGTGTCAATTTTTCAAATTTCTCTTATTTGTCAATAATTTTTACTGTTATTTGAAATTAAGAGTTTCAATCAACTTAAAATAATTTGTACATATTTTATGGTTTTAAGTCTTCTCACCAAATACTAATAATTTATAAACAATTATATGGAGGCGCGCTTAACATAACAGTTATTGTCGCAGAAAGTGGAATCAGTGACCCATGTTCAAATTCCAGACGAAGGTGTTTGTGTTTGACTTCGCACTAATGCTCTTGCGAAGGGCTGAATCCAACTATCATTCCTCGACTGCTATATGTAAATAGTAGGACAGAGTCAGTTGTTTTGCTTTAGTTAAGACTACCTGTTAAGAAGAAGAAAAACTCTGAATACGAACCAATAGTTGGCCTAAAACTGACCTTGTGTCCCATCCTGTTTTTTTTTTGTTTTTTTGCGGAAGGATTGGGTAAATTCATTCATGATTATATGATTTTAAAAAAGATACCACGCAAAAACAATTACCGACGCCGACTACGCTGATGACATAGCGATACTGGCAAATACACCCGACCAAGCCGAAACACTACCGCATAGTTTGGAACGAGCAGCCGCAGGCATAGGCCTCTATGTCAATGCACACAAAAGCCTTCGCTCTTGTCCGCTCGTCCGCACGGCTTTGACACGACAAAGCCTTCGCTCTCGTCCGCACGGCTTTGACACGACAAAGCCTTCACTCCCGTTCGATACGTCCGCACGGCTAGGGGGCCCAGCAAGGCCCTAGCCTTTCCTCGACCTCAACGCTCTTGCAAGGTACAACGCAGTCCACGTAACGACTCGCTGTTACGGACTGTTCTACCACTGCAACACCTGACTCACGTACGACCTGCCGGACCAGCTAGCAACCGGATCGATACATCCTTGGTTAACCACAACATACCGTCATAACCGGGGATATCGATCTACCAAACTCGACCGACCTCAGCTGCCCGCGACGACTGTCCAGCTGTACCCAACGACTCGACCGACCTCAGCTTACCAGCATCCAACATCCAGCTGTATCTCTACGACTCGACCTACGCCAGCGACCCTCGTCGAACGCTCAGCTGCGATCATCTACAACGCGATCACACCAGCTACCAACATCACCCATCTAGCTGAAGACCACATACAACCGCCACGGACATTTACATACACGCTTGTAAATACGACAAAATAAATTGTCACTTGTTATAATTGTTACCTTGCCTTTGTTCCTTCCTATTGTTTTGGCTGTTCTCATTCACATAATTCATTTGCGGGGTCGACATACTTATCGGCTCCGCAACAGGTTTATAGGCCATTAAACAACAACAAAACAAAAAAGAAAGCATTTAATTCTTTAAAAATACTTTAATTACTCATCTTTCAGGGTTTGAAATAATTTCCGGATTCACTTTCAATATTACGTTTGTGTCTTCAGTTGTGACATAACCGGCTGTAGGATTCTGGCAAGCTCCACTTTGTACGTATCAGTCTTGAAATTTAAGAAGAAAACCACATGCTATAGCATAAATATATGTCCATCTAAAATGGAAGATCTCGTGTAATTCTCAATCATCAAGTCACCGATATCGACAATGTCCACTGTAAAAGAATTGGAAGTTTATCGAAAATGTTGAAAAAAATCGAGGAGAATTGTGATTGGCTAATGCGCCACCAATCAAATCAACGAACATAGAAATCGATATATTTATAGACTGGCTTATTTTCATCGTTTTGAGAGAAACTGTGATTATTTCTATATATAAGGCATTTCCGTCTGATGATTGTGGGCACCATGTGAAACTTCAAGTAACGGACTTGTGTCCATGAATATATTTTTTGGGTTTATACCAATTCTTTTAATAGTACCAATCTCTGTTTTACGAAACTTCTTATATGAATTTCTTTTTTAATCATGCACACACACACACACACACACACACACGTGCACGTGTACACACACACACACACACACACACACACACACACACACACACACACATATATATATATATTATGATTAAGAATATGATTAAAATCTAACAGTAAAACCGTTTTCTAATTTGCAATATGTTTACATAATTTAAACACAAAATATGATTGGCTAATGCTCCACTAATCAAATCAATGATAGTACTTGAAACTATATCAGTTGGCGACCGTAGTCGAGGGTAACCCGAAGGCTTCCTTTTCGATAGCTACTACACCATGGTGTAGGGGAGGGCGCTACTCCTTTCCCTAGATTGCTCCACCTTACACTTGATCCTTACATTATAATGCTGAGAGTTAAGCAAGGTAGCATCTAGTACCATTTTTGGAGTCTTTGGTATGACACGAACTGGGATTGAACCCAGGTCTCTCGGGCCATTGGCGAACACTCTAACCATTATGCCAATGTCCGGTATTTGAAACTATATAATTGCCTTTAAAAAAGCCAGGCTTCAGTATTAAATAAGCCAACAAGTGTTGAAATACCAAAAAAGCAACACACCAAACAAATTTTTTGTTGGACAACTAGTTATTCATAGCTTTTGTTGACAGAGTTCGAATGTTGTGGAGTTTGGTCATAAATAATGCATAATTATATCGGTTTTCATATATAATGTTTCAGAATGAATAATAAAGTCCTCGTATCTTTGATTTAGAAGAAAATTTATTGCCCTCTTGACGGCGCTTAGGATGCGCTGCCTGTACCCCTTGCTGAGGCGTAGTACCCCCACCCCCAAAAAGAAGTGTCCTGGGTATGACACTAAACTGCATCTGATGGTTAGGATTCAGTTTTATTGATCAGGGAAGCGCAGAGTCCACTTTGGCAGGAAGTAGTGGTACTTGTTAGAGTCCTATCTAGGGGCCAAATAGATTTGTCTGAAAATCATTCATATACGATAGGACCGTGTGGAAAAAAACCTCTCAAGAAATAACTATCCAAAAAATATATCTATGTACAATAAACGTAATTTCCAAACCCATAAGCATAAAATAGCTCTTGATGGGTTGATATGCCGTTGAAATCGATCTATCAATGAAGAAAATCATTTTCCATAACTGTCTTTCCACAAAAATAGCTTCGGTATTAAATAACCCACAAAGGTTGATATGTCATTAAGCATAGAAATTGGATATTTTTTTCCATAAAAATGTTTTTTATGTTTACTTATTTATAGGTGATATTATTTATGTGAGGATGATGATAATTTTTCTTATATATACTGTTGTATACCCTACTGTTTAGCAGTAATGGGTATGTCCCATTCCCCATAAATACATTAGACCCTATTGTGAGGAGGGGTAATTTAGCTGACTAAGTAGTCAACAATACCAGTGGGTACCTTCTTCTCGCTGCTGGCGAGTATTATATTTTGTTAATGTTATAAAGATTTCTATTTCATTCTCAACTTCCGTTTTGGTTATTTCTCATTCAGTAACCTTTTGTCAGGCTATAACATATACAATAAATAGTGAAAAATGTTCGAATCCTGGATGAAGCACGGATAAATAATGCTGATTTTCGAGGAGCATCAGTTACTCTTTTTCAGCGAATTGACATTGTCGATCTTTTCAATATCCAGAAATCTGTTGATTTTAGATATCACTCCCTCCATTTCTGGGTGAAATAGTAAGGCGCTGACTGAGACAGCAACTAGCCGAGGAGAAGGAAAATTGTGGATTAAAGCTAGTTGTATTCCGCTCTTTTTTTTTAAATGAAAAACTGCGCTTATGTTGCAGGGGTTGGATAAATAGATACTTCCAAAATCTGAGATCTCATACAGGTGGAACAGGAAGCGACATCATTTTAACGGACTCGTTTCGAAACCATGTGACACACAATTATGCAGTATATCCCATAATGCATCTCCGGAATTCGGGATCCTTTAATTTTATGTCATATGCCATCGACACATGCGAACTGTTTTAGTAAAAGGGCGTGTTTATGTGTCTGCTAAGCTGATTGCTTTCATTTTGTTCGCCTCCATTTGCGTTTTGACTCCACGCCCTTGTCGAGAGGTCTACAGCAACATATAACAGCGGGTGGACTTTTTCTTTTTTATAGTTGTGTATACGTACCTACTCGCATGGCTCTGTTTCTGTGTGTGTCTCTAACTGAACGACACCTGCAACTTTAAAACTAGATCAGAAAGCGTAATGACTTTGTCGCTTCTTTAACTGGCGATAAAAATGCTGAGTTTTCACGCCCCGACGTGGCGCAGTGGTTAGGCAGCCGGGTCTCCGCTATCGGAATTTCCACCTTCACTTACAGTCGTGTGACCTTGTGCCCGACAAAGGGAAGGTCTAAAAATATACAGTCACTGTTATGTTAGGGTTACAAAGCTGAACTTGTGAACCATGACTGCAGTAGGAAATCCGACCTGCAGAAAGGAATGCTCATTTAAGATCTTTTGTCTGATTAAGTAAAATCAGGCAAAGACTTTGCAGTATCAACAGAAATGTTTGCCTGATATCAGGCACAGAGAATATACAGTATTGCCCATAAATATTTACAAACTAAAACAATTCAATTTAAGACAGACACCAGCATTTTACCGTTTCCAATTGAACTGTATGTAATTAAAACGAATATTAAGTAAGTAAAGTTGACGACCGTAGTCGAGGGCGACCCAAAGGCTCTCTTTTCAATCGCTAACACACTGTGGTGTGGGGGAGTGCGCTAATCCATTTCCTGGATTGCTCCACTTTACCCTTGATCATTACTTTATAATGCTGAGTGTTAAGCAATGTGGCATCTAGTCATACTAAAGACTCAAATTTTTGAGTCTTTAGTATGAATCGACCTGGGATTGAACCCCGGTCACCCGGATCATTGGCGAACACTTAGCTATCATTTATTTACCAAACCCTACTGCGTGGAAAGTATGCAACCAAAAATAGAATAACACCCTGACGGTGGAGTTTAGAATACTATGACTGTATCCCCTGCAGAGATGCAAGACCCCTCCCCCATCAAAAAAACTATCCGGAGTATGACATTTAAATGGATCTAATGTTGACATTCAAGTTTTGGTTATCTTGATTGCGTGGAATACCGTTTAATCACTATCAATCCCTGATCCACTCTGACCCGAATTGACAGTACCTGTTAGAGTTCCATCTAGCTCTGTTTAAAAGTATTCGTATTTGATAAGATCGTTTTCAAAAAGAACTCTTGAGAAACAACGACCTGGAAACGTAAATACGAACATACAATGAATGCAGCTCCATAACTTCTAAACATAAAATAACTTTAGATTAGTAGACATACCGAAAAATCAGTCAACCAAACTATATATGTATATATAGATCGATAGATTCGACTAACAAACCTACACGAGTGAGTTCGAGTTTCAAGGGTTGTATCATTTTTATGGCCTGGCGCTAAATCTTTTCTCTGACGAAAGCAACAAGGTAGAAACATGCATGTATGTAAGAACGAAATATATAATTCTTTAAAAAATACAAATTTCTTAGTGGGCCTATTCATTCTGATATATATATATATATATATATATATATATATATATATATATATATATATATATATATTACATGGTGGTATCTGTGACCCTGGGTTTAATTCTTAACGCATTCATCTGACAGATTTCTATATGTATAATATCTCTATCATTGATATTGAGCACTATTTAATAATACAGTATAATTTGGTCGACCATTTACCCACCAAGTGAGCTAGTGATAACTATAAATCATTACAAAATATATATATATATATATATGTATATATATATATATATATATATATTACAATATATATATACATAGAGAGAGAGAGAGAGAGAGAGAGAGAGAGAGAGCGGGATGGGTTCGTGAAACTTGTGTGGTAAGAAAGTTTTTGTAAATTTTAATATTTATTGTATTTTTTATTCAACAAATGTATATAGAGTGCCACCAGTTCATTTTTCGTCGCTTCTCTCACAGAATATCAATTCTTTAAAAATCTATTTTAAAAGCTTTATAAAAAATAAACAATTTTCTTCAGGAAAACTTTTCTTTTGACGATGACCTAAAATCGAATATCTTGTCTATACGATAACCTAAAATCGAATATCTAGTATATACGATGACCTAAAATCGAATATCTTGTATATAAGAGAACAAAAAAAAATAATTACAACCAAATATTCCTATAGGTCTTAACTTATTCCTCGATCTCTGGCTGTGTAATGGTTAAAGAGCATTAAGCGAGTTCGAATTCCAATCGCGCTATTACGTTCACTGTCGGACAAATATCATAGGGAAAGTTATGAACTGCTTTATCATCCCAGCTCTGGGTAAAATAGAACTACTGCTACTATTCTTCTTAAAGAATGGTTTTGGCATTAAATAACCTAAGAAAGTTGATATGCCATTAAAGAAACCAAACCAAATCATATATATATATATATATATAATGGTTGCACTTATTTTGGGATAGCTATATATTCATATCTTGGGTTTCAGTGTGCCACTAGACATAATAAAATCCTGACATCTTTGGTTTGGAAGAAAATTAACTTATTTTTTATTAAAGCAATTTTTAGATGTATTTATTTATGGGTGATACTGTTACTTTTTCTTGATACCAGTGTCATACTCTATATGGTTAAAAAAAAAAATTTTGTGCATTATTTATCAATCAAACCTCATATTTGCATTTTTTCTTTTTTTTTTTTTTTTTTTTTTTGTAAAGAGTAACTCGGCTATGCCAAAAACGCAGGGTAATCAGTCGCGAATTAAAGCGGCGGCCTTGAGTACAAGAAAGAAAAAAAGCACTCTCTCATTTTTGTATATAAGAGAACTCAACCTGACACATTGCTTTTCTGTCATCTAACCACGAGAGAAAGAGAGTGAGTGTACGTAAAAAATAGAATAAGATAAAATAAAAATAAATTATAAGAAATGGGGGAAAATAGCCTACCTTCCCTTTTACAATGGGCTGACAGGTCATTTCCGAGATGTAAAATTCTTTAGCTGCCATGGCTGTCAAGATGCCACTCAAGGTCAGTTCTTCTCGCGTTGCACAAGCGCGCGACAACGTTTAGCCACCCTTTGGCGAATTCTATAAAAGACAATTTTATTTCCTTTCGCCTTTTAGCTTTTAATTTGATGTTTAAAGTAAGCAATCAGGTTGCTGATCGGAAGAAGAAAACATTCCATCTCTCCATCTCTCTCTCTCTCTCTCTATATATATATATATATATATATAACAAATGCCTATGCAAGCACTGAGATTCATAGTATCATCTCTCGTGTAACAGCGGCGCTATATTGCTGAACACAAGCGACATCCAAAATAGGGACTTAGTAACTGTCCCGCCCTACCGGTGGGGATTAAAATACTACAGTATCTTTTGCAGAGGATTCAACCCACTCCCGAAAAGGGTTTCCTGGGTATGAACCTAAACTGAGCAGGTGTGACTATTTCTGCTACATTTTTCATTCAGATTGTTGTAATAAAGTCCTCTTAAAATCTTTCTTTTTATCTTAACTCGTTCAGGCCCTTAATCTACGACATTGAGGAACAGTACAAATCAGTAACAAGAAAAAAGGCACCTATTGGTATTTGAACTTACATTTTATTTTGCCTCGAAGAAGCCTGGCTCTTCGCATCTGCTACTTCACCTTCTAAACAATGAGAGCATATCTCCAAAGTCCAAATATCACCTACAAAGCCATCCAATAATCTCATTATCATCAAGTCACGCTGACAGCATGGATTTCCCTGAGTCTTTCTTGCCATCGGTCCCTATCATGCATCGTTCCTGGTAGGTCATACAGACTGCATCCCGTATCAGCATGAAGCTGATCGACAAACACTAAGTATAAGAGAACACTTATGAGTTCATCTTTACTTCTCCAGTTATAGCCCGTATATCTTGTTCGTCTACAATAGAGAGCAAGTAAGATGGGAGGTAAATGGCCGTACAGCTGCTCTTTTGCGAGATGTTGCTCCGAGATTTGTTCAATCTACGCTTTGTCGACGCCATATTTGCTGTAAATCTTTCGTTTGTTTGTTTGGGTTTTATGGCATGTCAACATTTGTAGGTTATTTAATGCCAAATTCATTTTTATACAAATGATCAGTTCTATTTCAAACAATTCAGTTTGGTTTAAGTACACAATTTAATTGTGAAAAACATTTCTATTTCAAGCTATTCAGTTTAGTCAAACAGTTTTAATTCAAATAATTCAGTTTAGTATAAGTATTGCTTTTTACACAGAGTTAAATGTCAAAACAGTTACATTTCAAACAATTCAGTTTAGCACACAAAACAGTTTTATTTCAAGCAAATCAGTTTAGCATAAGTACACAGTTTAGTTCTATTTGGCCCATAGATAGGACCATATCAAGTGCTACCATTCCGGGCCAGAGTGGACTTGGGAGTGATGGCAATGAAGGGGTACTCCGCATTCCCCAAAGCTCCAGCATTAATGGAACCTCACAATCAGATTGCTTAGTGTCATATCCAGGACACTCGTTAGAAGTGGGGTCTTACTCCTCTACAGAGATGCAGTTGGTGTATTCTACTGCCCCAGCCGACTGGGCAACGTAAATCTTTTAAACACGTGTAATATTATTAAAAGAAGATTTGCGAGCTATTTTATTTATAATTTTGATTTGCTTTTGATTTTCGTTTAATGGTATGTCAACTCTCGTGGTTTACTCAGTGCCAAAGCCATCTCTGTCAAACTCATAGCTGAGGGGATCAGTGAATTCATACTAATATGTAATAGCACGAGTGGAGTTCGAACTCACTTTCAAACATTTCTCAGTCCAGTACGTTAACCACAACGCCACGAGAAGTCTTCTTCAATATTTTGACTTGTATTTTCCTTTATTTTTCATATTTTAATTGCTTTTTATCCTAACTCACCCAAGCCTTTTTACGACGAAAGCGTAAAAAATGCTCTGTCGGTGGGGCTTAGAAATTAGAGTCCCTAAAAAAAGTTGATCTGAGTATGACACTAAACTGCATCTGATAGTGAGACTCCAGTTCTGGAGATCTGGGAAGCGGGGAGTACCCATTCATTGCTATTACTCCCAGCTCCACTCAAAACTGGAGTTGTAGAACCAGTTAGAATTCCATCTATGGCTTAAATAGACGCGTTTAAAAATTATACGTATTTACAAAAAAGTAATTACGAACATACTATGACCGCGATTTCCTAACCTTTTGGTAAGAAATAAACCCAAACGGTTTGCCGTGCCGTTAAAATCAATTATTTTTTCATGTACTTATTCCTCCCGATTTTCCTGTTTTTCTTTTTCTTGAATCTATTGTTTCGATTCTTACTCCATAACGCTTCAGCTCTGTCGACTAGAGCTGTAGAATATGCTGACTGGTAAAACTAACCACCAACAATGAAATGGATATGACACGGAACTATCCGATGGTGAGGCTTCAGTCCTGGATCTTTAGGGAATGCAGAGTACCTCTTCATTGCCATTACTCTCAGCTGTATTCTGACTCGGAGTGGGTCCTATCAGTTGGTCTAATGCAACAGATCAATCATTCATTATACTTGAAACATTACTGAGTGAAAATATATGATTAATATTAAATTGACTTATTAGTATTAGATAGCATTACGTAAAATTATTTAACTGTGTGCTAATAGAACTATTAGCGTTTGATAAGAATACTTGAAACCATTTATCTGTGTGCTAATAGAACTATTAGCATTTGATAAGAATACTTGAAACCATTTATCTGTGTATTAATTGAACTATTAGCGTTTGATAAGAATACTTGAAACCATTTATCTGTGTGCTAATAGAACTATTAGCGTTTGATAAGAATACTTGAAACCATTTATCTGTGTGCTAATAGAACTATTAGCGTTTGATAACAATACTTGAAACCATTTATCTGTGTGCTAATAGAACTATTAGCATTTGATAAGAATACTTGAAACCATTTATCTGTGTATTAATTGAACTATTAGCGTTTGATAAGAATACTTGAAACCATTTATCTGTGTGCTAATAGAACTATTAGCGTTTGATAAGAATACTTGAAACCATTTATCTGTGTGCTAATAGAACTATTAGCGTTTGATAAGAATACTTGAAACCATTTATCTGTGTGCTAATAGAACTATTAGCGTTTGATAAGAATACTTGAAACCATTTATCTGTGTGCTAATAGAACTATTAGCGTTTGATAAGAATACTTGAAACCATTTATCTGTGTGCTAATAGAACTATTAGCGTTTGATAAGAATACTTGAAACCATTTATCTGTGTGCTAATAGAGCTATTAGCGTTTGATAAGAATACTTGAAACCATTTATCTGTGTGCTAATAGAGCTATCAGCGTTTGATAAGAATACTTGAAACCATTTATCTGTGTGCTAATAGAGCTATTAGCGTTTGATAAGAATACTTGAAACCATTTATCTGTGTGCTAATAGAACTATTAGCGTTTGATAAGAATACTTGAAACCATTTATCTGTGTGCTAATAGAGCTATTAGCGTTTGATAAGAATACTTGAAACCATTTATCTGTGTGCTAATAGAGCTATCAGCGTTTGATAAGAATACTTGAAACCATTTATCTGTGTGCTAATAGAGCTATCAGCGTTTGATAAGAATACTTGAAACCATTTATCTGTGTGCTAATAGAGCTATTAGCGTTTGATAAGAATACTTGAAACCATTTATCTGTGTGCTAATAGAACTATTAGCGTTTGATAAGAATACTTGAAACCATTTATCTGTGTGCTAATAGAACTATTAGCGTTTGATAAGAATACTTGAAACCATTTATCTGTGTGCTAATAGAGCTATCAGCGTTTGATAAGAATACTTGAAACCATTTATCTGTGTGCTAATAGAACTATTAGCGTTTGATAAGAATACTTGAAACCATTTATCTGTGTGCTAATAGAACTATTAGCGTTTGATAAGAATACTTGAAACCATTTATCTGTGTGCTAATAGAGCTATCAGCGTTTGATAAGAATACTTGAAACCATTTATCTGTGTGCTAATAGAACTATTAGCGTTTGATAAGAATACTTGAAACCATTTATCTGTGTGCTAATAGAACTATTAGCGTTTGATAAGAATACTTGAAACCATTTATCTGTGTGCTAATAGAACTATTAGCGTTTGATAAGAATACTTGAAACCATTTATCTGTGTGCTAATAGAACTATTAGCGTTTGATAAGAATACTTGAAACCATTTATCTGTGTGCTAATAGAACTATTAGCGTTTGATAAGAATACTTGAAACCATTTATCTGTGTGCTAATAGAACTATTAGCGTTTGATAAGAATACTTGAAACCATTTATCTGTGTGCTAATAGAACTATTAGCGTTTGATAAGAATACTTGAAACCATTTATCTGTGTGCTAATAGAGCTATCAGCGTTTGATAAGAATACTTGAAACCATTTATCTGTGTGCTAATAGAACTATTAGCGTTTGATAAGAATACTTGAAACCATTTATCTGTGTGCTAATAGAACTATTAGCGTTTGATAAGAATACTTGAAACCATTTATCTGTGTGCTAATAGAACTATTAGCGTTTGATAAGAATACTTGAAACCATTTATCTGTGTGCTAATAGAGCTATCAGCGTTTGATAAGAATACTTGAAACCATTTATCTGTGTGCTAATAGAACTATTAGCGTTTGATAAGAATACTTGAAACCATTTAACTGTGTGCTAATAGAACTATTAGCGTCAGATAGCAATACTTGAAACCATTTAGCAGTGTGTAAGCTTATGAACTCTTGCTCGCTTAAAAAGTAATGTTACTTACAAACTATTGCTTACGAATCAGATATAATATGCATATAAACAGGATTTGGCATCAAATAAACTTCAAGGGTTGATATGCCATTAAATTAAATATCCTCACTGAACCTCAATATCTCTTCTCAATACCCCTTTTTATTTCTATCTACATTTCTCAAATGTGTTCATCTTTCTTTCTTTCTTTCTTTCTTTCTTTCTTTCTTTTTCTTTCTTTCTTTCTTCCTTTCTTTTTTCTTTCTTTCTTTCTTTCTTTCTTTCTTTTTTCTTTCTTTCTTTCTTTCTTTTTTTCTTTCTTTCTTTCTTTCTTTTTTTCTTTCTTTCTTTTTTTCTTTCTTTCTTTCTTTCTTCAATCTCACAATATCCTAACTCCTGCTTGGATCTCTTCTTTTTATCTTATTTTCTGTGCCAGCTCGCTATATGTGTCAAACAGATCAGTTTGAAAATTATTCGTATTCGATAGGAATACTTGATACCATATAACAGTAGTCTTACCATTAGATGGAGTTTGGAGTCATATACAGGACACCTCTTTTTGAGGGGAGTGGTCTTAACCCACTCCAGAGGATACAGTCAGCCTATTCTAATACCCTCCGACAGGTGATGGTAGGGTTTATATAACATGATTTCGACCCCTGGACTTAATGACATGAAGACACTCCAACTATTTGTTTTCAATTATTGTATTCTCCCAATGAAACTGATAAACATTGTAATAAGGGGAGGTGCAGATAGGAGCACGATATTGCTTCATTTCAGTCATGTTTCATTAGTGATGGACACAGGGCTATAAGTTTAATCTAGACCCCTTTCGTTCTGATTATTAATAACTATCAATAGACTTTAGGTCCAACAGCAACTAAAAAAGTCCTGCTTGTGTTAGAAATTTCAGATATGAATATTAATGACGTCATCTAATTTCATCGTGTGGGGAAACTTTACCTATAAATATTAATAAGCATGATGTCAACAAATTTCATCATGGAAAACAAAATTTAGATTTCAGAATTATGCCAACTCATCTACCTCTAATCGTATGGGAAAATATAAATTTCATTCTGTCCTCTGATCCCTACGTCCTGACTGAGAAGACATCATTTGATTTTAGGATAAAAAAAAGCAACACTACTTCCTCAAAATAATCAAATGATGCTCTTCACCGAACAAAGAAACAAAGAAAAATGTATTTATTTACTATGAATGAAACACAATATTCAAACACTTTAAAGGGAGCGCAACCTTACCTTAAAATGGACTCTTCCGCTCAATTCGCCCAGAAACAAGACTCACAAACAAAGAAGAAAAAAAAAAACGAGAAACTAGCAAAATGACACTAAAGCAATAAAATTGAGTATGCAGTTTAGCATTACTAAATTTTAGTTTTAGCATATAAAACATCCAACTACTTCACTAGATTTTACCAAAAAGAAACAAATTCATATATATATATATATATATATATATATATATATATATATATATATATATATATACCAAGAGACGTTAAAAAAATTCTAAGCCTCATATAGAAAAAGACGATTACTGAACATTTTTGTTGTCGCGACACATTACCGTTTCTTATAAAACTAGAAAAACTAATTTCGATTTCTGTCTTAATTTCTTCGCAGGTGCGGTCCATCCATAAGTGAGAGATCTGCGACAAGTCAGTCTGGGCAAGGCTTAGAACCTTTTGAACAAACTTCATGTGTGTGTGTGTGTGTGTGTGTGTGTGTATATATATATGTGTGTGTGTGTTTGTGTGTGTGTGTGTGTGCGTGTTACATCAAAGGAAATTGCAAGAGAAAGTTGGTAAAAATCGATGCCACTTTGAATAGTCAAAAATACATGTCAATTTTAAGAGAGCATTTACTTCCTGGCATTACCGATGGTGAAATTTTTCAACAACTTCCTATACCTCAAGAGGTACCAAAATGTTTTTAACAGAAAATGGCGTTAATCTACTGGAAAATTGCCTCCCACAAAGTCCAGATCTCAGTATTATGGAGAGTACTGAAAAAGAACGTTTTGGCGAAAAAGCCAAGGAATTTTCAAGATCTCTGGGAAATCTGTCGACAAGAGTGGGAAAAATCTCAACAAAACAAGTAACTACGTTATATAACTCAATGTATTGCTGAATAGCTGCTGTTATTGCAGCAAAAGGTCAGCATACAAAGTACTTATGAAAATAATGTATTGTACCGTGTATTATATTAATCAAAATAATAAAATTTGGATATTATATAGTTCTGATAAGAAAAATTGCTGTTTTTTTAATCTCTTATTCAATGACCATCATATATATAATAGGTTCCTCCTCAGTCAAAAAGATACCTGTCATTTATTGAATGACTTCAAATGAATGACCATTGTATGTACAATTGGTCTCTCCCTAGTCAAAACATTCCCCTTATTTTTAGAATGACCCTTGTATATATAATTGGTCCCAAATCAGTCAAAAAATCCCCTTTTGATTGAATGATCTTCATATATATAATTGGTCCCTCCTCAGTCAAATAATTCCTCTATTTATTGAATGACCCTCATGTATATAATCGGCCACTCCTCAGGCAAAAAACTTCGCCTGTTTATTGAATGACACTAATATATAAGTTTGTTCCCTCCTGAGTCTAAATATTCCTCTACTTATTGAATGACCCTCATATATATAATTGATCCATCCTTAATCAAAAATTTCCCCAATTTATTAAATGACCCTCACATATATAATTAAGAAGCCAAAAAAATTCCCTTTATTTATAGAATGACCCTTGTGTATATAATAGGTTCTTCCTCAGTCAACCCCCCACTGATATATTGAATGACCCTCGTTCATATAATTGATCTCTCCTCAGTCAAAAAATTCCGTTTATCAGTCCAAAAATTCCCCTTATTTATTGAATGACCCTTTTATATATAATTGTCCCTTCACAGTAAAAATTTTCCCCTTATTTATTGAATGACCTTCATACATTCGGTGAGATGGCATGTTGTGTTGTCATCTAAGAACAAGTCACCCATATTGAGAAATATGGCGGAATCCACTTATCTCACGAGCGAATGTTTCTGTTCTTGGAATGTTCGGATACTTCTTGGATGCAGACCTGGAGAAGGTTCAAAGTAAGATGAGCAGTTGCCCATGCAACGAGTCTCTCCTCTTTACACCACTGACGTTGTCAAAAGAAAGTTAGGCGCATAATGGCTCAAAACATCGTCGTAGAAACTACCATATTTATTTTTTTAAAATAGCGTCTGAAGACTTTGACGGCTCCATCTCTGGATTTTTCCTCTGGGTTTATTGCCAAAAATTTCCCCTACATTGATATGATCATAAGGCATCGTCTCTTATCGGCAGATATTGTGTAGACTTCATCCCCTACAGGCTAGTAAGATTCTCTCTCACAAGAACAAAATATATGTTCTCTTTATGACACCAAATTGTGTCCAATGGTGAGGTTCCAGTTTTAGACCTCCGGAAGTGTTGAGATACCCGCTCGTTACCATTACTCCCTGTGGTAGTATCCGCTAGGTTTCATCTATTGGTCAAATAAATCTGTTTAAGAATTACTTGAAACCCTGTATGCATGTGAATTTTTTTTAAATAGTTGTTTGGAACTATAATTGTTTACTAGGGATTTTTATCGATTCATTGAAAAACTCGAAACCAAATATATATAATTGTGTATAAATCATTAGATTGGAATACTTGAAACTATATAACTGTGTACAAATTATTTTTATTAAGAATAATTCCTTGAAGCTATATCCAGCTAATTCGGCTGAGGCTGTGGAATACGCCAATTGCATCTCTGTAGAGGGGGTAAGAACCCCACCAACGTGTATCCTGGATGCGACACTTATTCATCTGATGGTGTGGTTTGGATCCTGGAGCTTTGGGGTATATGGAGTACCCCTTCATTGCCGTAAATCCAAGGTTCACTCTAGTATTACCTGTTAGGGATCAATCTATGGATCAAATAGAATTGTTTAATCATTTACTGTACTTAAAACCATTTACCCGTGAACAAACGAATGATTAATATTAAATTGAATTGTTAGTATTTGATAACAGTACTAGAAACCATTTAACTGTGTAAACAAATGAGCTCTGGCTTTATTTTTCATAAATATAAACTCAGTATCGTCTGTTTTAGAGGAAAAATTATTCTAATATCAAAAATATTTATTTTGAGGATATTCAAAATGGCGGCAAATCGAACAAGTTACTCTGGGCTTAACAGAGGTCTGTCATCAAACTTTTGCTTGCGGAGAAGTACAAATCATGTGAAATTTACAGAACAATGTTTACAAATTGGCTAAACATTTGTTTGCCTCAACAAACCTGAGTAAAAAAAACAGTCATTAGAGTGGAAACACACTGACTCTCCAATGAAGAAAAAGTTCAGGGTGTAGTGGTCAGTAAAGGAGGTCATGCTGACAGTCTTCTTTGACGTGAAAGTACCCATTACAACTGATTTTCTTGAAAAAGTTACAATTATAAATAGTGCTTCCTACTGACAAATCCTTTGACAAAATTCGCCTTATCTATTGAATAACCCTCGTATCACTGTATGAGGTGCGTTCAAAAAATGTCGAGATTAAAGCTGTATTTACCAAGAAAGAAATGATCAATTAATGAAATATATTCAGCAAAATAGTTCTCTTATCATTAATCACACTTACTCCAGCGAGTTTTCAATTAGTCGAAGCAACGGAAGAGGTTCTGGTTTGAGCATATATACCATTTGGAAATATGATAAAATTTTTATTTCTTGCTCAATTCTCAGTGGATCGCTATCTCCACCCAGTCGTGTCTTGTCTTATACTCTTTTTGGGGCAAGTTTGTTACATTCATTTATTATTTGATAAATCGTTTCGTCTCTATCACTACATAACCTACGCTTACTATTTTGTTGCGTCTTATTTATTTTCACTTTAACATAGTCTTTATGGCGTTGTTTTGTGATGCTATCAGAAAAGATTCAGTTTCTCTCCTAATGTTTCCTTCTCGTGTTAGATTTCGCCAGGTTTTTTCTTTGAAATATCCATACAGTTATTTATCATACCATTTTTTTTCTGTTGATCTATATATTGTCTCTGCTGTTTCTAGACGCTGTAATTATTTTTCTTTGCTCTTTTCGATGTAGTCATCGAAACCTCATTATTATTATTATTATTATTATTATTATTATTACTATTATTATCCTTTAGAGTTTTTCACATCAGCGTTAGCTGATGGTTTTTCACTGGAGTTTGAGTGACAGCAAGTCTTCTCAAGTATCCAGGACTCTTCTCAGTATTCTGGCCGTTCTCAATAATGCTGTCGTTTTGATGGTCTCCACTCGCCCGCCAACTTCCAAGTCATCCAGGCCCTTTAATAATCCTTTAGTTACTGTGCCAAAAGCACCAATTATTATTATCATTTTACTCTTTTGAGAGTTTATCACACTAACATCAGCGTTAGCTGATGGTTTTTCACTGGAGTTTGAGTGACAACAAGTCTCCTCAAATCTCCAGGACTCTTCTCAGTATTCTAGCCAATCTTAATACTGCTATCGTTTGGACGCTCTCCACTCGTCCTCTTATTTCCTAATTCTCCAGTCCCTGTACCAATCCTTCGGTGACTGTACCGAGCGTAAATTACAATGGGTATCATCGTCACTTCATGTTTCATAGTTTTTTTCAGTTCTCTAGCAAGGTCTAGGTACCTATCTCTCTTCTTGCTTTCTTTCAGTTTTACTCTGAGGTTAGCCGAAATGGCAAAGTCCACTATTCGCTAGGTCCTCTTTTTTCTTTCTTTTTTTTTTTTTTTTTTTTTAACTATCACAAGGTCTGGTCGTCTGGCCGAGATCAAGTGATCAGTTTGTATCTTAAAATCTCAGAAAGATTTGTGCGACTAATTTTCCAGAAAGGATTCTGGGTTGTGCATTTACCATCTGTTTGTATGATCAAATATATACTTCTTGCACTACTCCAAGTGGATCACTTTTCCTACCCAGTCGTGTATAGTCTTATACAATTTTTATAATTATTATTTTAATCCTTCCGAGTTTTTCACATCCACTGTAAATGATGGTTTTTTTCGTAGTCTGATTGACAGCAATTCTCCTCGGGTCTCCAGGACTCTTCAAAGTATTCTATATGATTTTAGTGTTCTTGGAGGTTTCAATTCTTCCTCTAATCTATAGTTCATCGAGCTTATTTTTATCCAGCTCCTTGGGAACCGTTCCAAGGGCTCCAGCTATCACTGGTATCACTGTCACATTCATGTTTCACAGCTTTTTCAGCTCTCTGGCAAGGTTCAATTATTTGTCCATTTTTTGGTTTCTCTGGAACAACAAGATCTATTAGAAGATAAGGTCTCTTCTTTTTAATTAAAACTAAGTCACGCCTTCTAGCCGAAATCGGGTATCTGTTTGCATCTCGAAGTCGCAGAGAATTTGATACGTCTCAATTTTGATACTAGTTCATTATTATCATATATCAAATAGAACTTGAAAATATCACAAAATAGAACTGATAGCATGAATAGTTCATAGATGTTTTTATCCCTGTGGAAAGTTACATGTGTACCATAGCCAGATACGGATATGTGAAATGTACATAGAATGTTCATAACATATATACATAGAACATGGGAATCCCGAAACACGAAAAACACGTAACGACTTCTTAGTTCAGGTACAAAACCTTTTATTACCTTTGAGTTAAAGGTTTCGACATAAGAAAGAGAGACACAATCTTTCTATGCTGTCTTTTTCATCTGCCCCCCCCCCCATCCGTGCGGTGCCCGTAGCGCGCAAATTCGTCTAGCCTTTGCGAGCCCCGAAAGTCGACCCTTCTCGTTCGGTGTCTAGTTCTCAAATCAACTGACTTTCTACAAAATTCCCAAAATCCCCTCCGCGCTTCCGGGTCGTAACGTCATTCACACTCTCTAGCCACGTTTCCCATCTGGGCTATTGTGACATCTCTGAGTGACACGTCCGCTCCGCGTGCGCGCTCGTGAACACCTGCGTTAATGTTGCACCTAAGTAACCCATGCACTGAGCCGAAAGGTTCTCAGCTTAACTAAACCCAAAGGCATAAAACGAAATCCCTCGGCTATTATATTACACATGTTTGAATTAGAAAATGATTTACCTTTTGTGTAGCTTCATGTATCTGTTCTGAATTAAATATTTGAATATGAAAATACTTACATGTTTCCTATTATTTTTCTCCTCCTTTTCGGCTTATAGTTGGCATAGCTTAAAAAGAAACAAATACTCAATGCGACAATAAATCATCATCATCATCAAGTCGCGTTCACAGCACAGATTTCCCTGACTCTCTCTCCCTCTCTTCCCCCCCCTCTCTCTCTCTCTCTCTCTCTTGCTCGCTCGCTCGCTCGCTCGCTCAATCCGTCTCCATCATCAATCGTTCCTGGCGGGTTTTCAAAACTACATCCTGTGTCTTCACAGAGCTAATGTAAATAAGTTTTTGCACTGGCACGTTTATATATAGTGTTCCATAGATGACTTTGACAGGAATCAATAATATAACATAGTCAGCAAGAGACCTAAAGAGGGTCATAGCATCTGAGATTTAATAAAGAAAAAGAAAACACTTACTCAGTAGTATAACATGACATTTCACTTATCCTGTTACTCACTAGGTACACGTTATCATGTCCCGATGCGGATTTGTCGACAGAACACATACAGAGTGCGATGAATAAACTGTCGTCTAGATTACGCAAAAATGAAAATAACACTTTATCAGGTAAATTTTGTAAAATTTCATGAAAATATCTTGGAATAGATTAAATTTATTCAAAGAAATCGCTATCGGTTTCAACCACGGCCTCCGAACGACTTCAAAATCCTTTCCAAGCCTTTCCGACGGTCACCTTGTTTTGAATGGTTAATGTTGTCATCATCGTTGCCATCAGTTCATTTTTGGTGTTGCAAGGAGTTTTGTTGCTCTCTCGTTCGACAACCCCTTACACATCACAGTCAAGGCGATTGCAATCGAGGGAGTCAAGCAACCAGATGTTAGGAGTGATGTGGTCCCAGAAATTTTCTGACAACCACTACTTGATTCTACTAAGTGTGTGGTATGGCACAGAGGCCAGTTGACATCTCCCAGCAGCCATCCTCTCAGCAGAACCTCGTCCAGTCACTTGATATAGGCTTGAGTTGAAGGCCATGTAAGAAGATAAACGAATATCTTAACGTCACCATGGCTGGTGAGCATCACAGACTCCATAATGCGGATTGGGTGTTTGGTTTTCATCAGTACTAATATGTTCGTTTGTTAGTTAAATGGCATATCAATCTTCTTGGGTTATTTAACGCCAAATCTATCCTTCTAGAAGGATAGTAGTGGTACTATTTAACCCATAGCTTGGAGGATAAAAGGGTTCATACCTCTCCCAAGGGTATTTGTCCAAAAGTGAACGTAATAGTGCAACTTGAGTTCGAACTCGTTTACTACGATTCCGCAGTCCAGCGCTTTAACCATTACACCACGCGAACACCCTCACAATATAATTATGAATCTATTCCTAGATTGACATCCAAACACAGTGAAATCATCGTAAGGCGCCTCTGGTGGTTTAAAGGTTAGCAAGCTCGACTAGCAAACCTACACAAGTGAGTTCGAGTCTCATTGGGTGCCTCTTTCATATGGACTTGTGCCACATCTAAGCAAAATGGTTAGTAAATTACCACTGTGAAATCATCGTATGGGAACTTCGACGTAAATGCCAAACAGTACAACATACCTTCTTCCAAATTTTTAAAGGAGTGAATTGTATCATGTTGCTGCTTGCCTCACAGACAGTGCACGACTGATTCTAGTTTGTAGCCATGTAGACAAAATCTAAAACAGATAATATGCATTCGTGAAATTAGTAAATTAAAATGGTGACAATTTACCCCCCCCTCTGTATTCGAACTGAATTGTAAGCATTCAATGCAGCATTCAAACTCAAATAGTTCTACCCTTTGTGTTTATGAAATAGCGCTTTTTGAAGAAAGAAAGAAAAATGAAACTTGGTTCCTTGTTTGCTGCCCTCTCTTTCTTTTTCCATTCTACCTCCGAATAAAGTGAGGACTATCAAGCATCAGCTGGGTAATCTTATCCCTACATTTTTAGTCTTTTCAACAGTGGTTTACTCTGTTATTATAAAATAAGACTTGAAAATGTCAGATTAGTAAATGAATGCAAGTGCGGACAAAAATTAAAACTATTAACTGAAAACCAGACTTCCGAGCAGGTTTTTTAAGCGAATTCATTTGGAAGGTCAAAATGCATTCTTTGGCCTCAATAAGAGGTCATTAGTCTGAACTATATAATTAAGAGACCAACTTTTAATTGTACCAATAATCACAGGTATATCACAAGACTACATATGTTTCTTTGTTTAATAGCATATCAACCTTTGTGGATTATTTAATTTCATGGGTACGGTTTGGTTTCTATGGCATATCAACCATTGTAGGTTATTTAATACTAGATCATTTTTTTTTTATATATAAACAGCTGTATTTCAAACAATTCAGTTAAGCATAAGTACACAGTTAAGTTCCATTTGATCCATAGATTGGGCCCTATCAGGTGCTACCACTCCGAGCCAGAGGGGACCTGGGAGCGATGGCAATAAAGGAGTACTCCACACTCCCCAAAGCTCCAGCATTAATGGAGCCTTACCATCAAATTGTTTAGTATCATATCCAGAACACTGGTTGGGGGAGTCTAACCCTCTACAGTGATGCAATCAGTGTATTCTACAGCCCCAGCCGACCGGGCCAATTATAGCAACAGTTTGGTTTCTTTGTTTAATGGCATATTAACCTTCGTGGATTATTTAATGCGAAAGCTATTCTTGTAGAAGAACAGTAGTGGTACAATTCAACCCATAGCTGTGGCGAGGATGGGAAATAAAAGGTTTCATACTTCTCCCAAGGGTATTAGTCCGAAAGTGAATTTAATAACGCGACTGGAGCTCGAACTTACTTACTACAATGCTGCACGTTAGCCACTAAACTCCAAGGACCCCTCCCAAAGTACAAATGCGGTCAGTGCTCGAACCACAAGATCAGATGGTGTCCTAGGTATGACAGTAGACTGCATTTGCCAGAGAGGTTCCTCTTCTAGTGCTCTAAGGAGTTTAAATAACACTTCTTTGGGATTACTTCCAGGTTCACTCTGATCCTAAGTAGAACTTCGTTAGGGTCCAGTCTATGTATCAAATAGTACTGTTTACAAAATATTTCGATTGAATAGGAATACTTAATATTGCAAAGATTTTAAGAAACAATACAAGAAATATAAACAGAAAATGTACAATGAACAAAATTCCTTAAAATCGAATAAACCCAGAAGGTTTGGCATAAAATTAAAATCAATCAACAATCATAAACAATTAGATTTTCCTGAAGATATTATGTATACAAACGATATTGAAAACTAAGGATTTAATTCTGTAAAGCATCTTGGCTTCCCGTGGCATAGTTGCTAACGAGCTCGACTTTGCTATCGTTGTAAACGAGTTCGAACACCATTCGTGCTATCGCGTTCACTTTCAGATCAGTTCTCTTGGAAAAGGCATGAACTATCTTATCTCCCAAACTATGGGTTAAATAGTATCACTGCTGTTCTTCTACAAAGATGATTTTAGCATTAAATAACCCACAAAGGTTGATATGCCAAGAAACCAAACCAAGCCCATAAAATGAGCATTTAAACGAGCTTTGGTATAATTTGATTAACATCAGATTTTACCGAAATTGAGATGCTATAAAAGCAATATAACACACAAAATATGAAGTTGATATACTTATTATTGGATTAATCTTCTTTTTTTTTTTAATTATTTTCCAATGATCTTAAAAATCAAAGAAAAAATCCCGAAAAAAATGTCGGTTTACGGCTACGAAAAATTCTGATAGATATCAATTTTATACGGTCAAATAAAGAGATAAAGATTCGGTTTAGCCAACCATTATGGCTTCCTACGGCTACGGCTTTCTGCGGTCCAACGGAAGTGCGAAAGTGTTGATGAACTGGTAAAACGTAAAAGGACACTTCGATTGAAATATAATATAACAGACCTGTTTTGGGGGTCATTAACGTTTGAGAAGTTCCCTTTAAAAGGAGCTTAATAGATACTTTTGATGCAGTGAGTTTTCTCTTTCCTATAAAAGGTGGTTGGGAAACCCACTAAAATGTAAGCCCAGTCAGTTAGTTGCAGAGGAATAAGACTTCCCACAAGGAGTATCCAGGATATGACACAAAACTGCATCTGGTGGTGAAGCTCCTGACCTAGGGCTTTGGGTAATGTGGAGTACCCCTTCATTGTGAAGTGTGAAGTAAATCTTCATAGCCATTACTCCCAGGTTCTTTCTGAACTGGAGTAGAGGTCCCTGTTAGGGTCTCATCTATGGGTTAAATGGAACAGTTTATATTTGAAACAATTTAACTGTGCGCAAACAAATGACTAATGCTAAATTGAATTATTAGTATTAGACTGCAATATTTGAAAATATTTATTTGTGTCCAAACAACAAATAGCAATACTCGAAACCATTTGTATGCAAACAAATGAGCTCTAGCTCGTTTAAAAATGTTATCTATAAACTATTCATTTAAAAATTACACACGCATAGATAGATAGATTACAGGATTTCAAATTCAATAACCGACAAATGTTAATATGCCATAAAACCCAACTAACCAACCATTAAGATGGCTAACTTGAAATATAAAAGCATGAATAAATGTGAAAACCAAATCATAAATGCCAGTTTGTCCACTTGTCCACTTGTCCTGGGATCAAGTGACAACATTTCGAATCTATGCATGACGTTACATAACCTAGCAGTATAGGTCCAGTTTGATATTATATTTGTAATGCAAATAAAGCCCTTTGCAAAAACTGAATGATTTTAACGGCATGTCCACATGTCTGAGATTATTTTATGCTTAAAGGTTAAAGAATCATATTTATTGTACATTTATTTATATTTTTATGTAGTTTCTTAGGATTTGGTTTAGTTTGGGCTTTATGGCATATCATCCTCTTTATAGTTGTTGTTTGCGACGTAATCGAGGGCGACCAGAAGGCTCCCTTTTCAATAGCTACTACACCGAGATGTAAGGGAGGGCGCTACTCCTTTCCCTGGATTGCTCTGCTTTACCCTTGATACGTACCTTATATTGCTGAGTGTTAAGCAAGGAGGTATCAAGTACCATTTTTATAGTCTTTGGTATGACGCGACCTGGGATTGAACCCAGGTCTCCCAGCCCACTGGCGAACACTGTATCCTCTTTATACACATATCAAATATATATGATTTGTAAACACGTTTTGTTGATAAAATTTTTTAAACGAGCCGGAGCTTTTTTTTGTACACAGTTAAATGGTTTCAAGTATTGATATGTAACAGTAACAATTTGACATCAGTCATTTGTTCGCGCATGTTTAAATAGATATACCTGATATGTAAGATAATAATTTGTCAGAAATTTCTTTTTTAAATAAGTAAAAACTAATTTGTTTGCATACTAGTATTGCTATTGTTTCTACACAGTTAAATGTTTTCAATTATTTATTGCTATCAAACACTTATAATTCTATTCAATATCAATGTTGCCCATTCGTCTAGGGCTGTAGAATACACCGTCTGCATCTCTGCAGAGGAGTAAGAACCCCCCCACTAACGAGTGTCCTAAAGATGACACTAAATAATCTGATTGTGAGGTTCCAGAGATGCCGGAGCTTTGGTAGCACCTGATAGGGTGCTATGGGTCAAATGGAACTCAACTGCGTACATATGCTAAACTGAATGCTCGAAAGAGAACTGTTTTGAAATGTAAACTGTGTACTAATACTAAACTGAATTCTTTGAATTGGAAATGTTTGACTAAAATGAATACCTTGAAATTGAAATGTTTTGACAATTAGACAGTACTTATGCTAAACTGAATTGTTTGAAATAGAACTGATTGTTTGTGTAAAAATGGATTTGATATAATTCAGTTTGGCATAAGAACAGAGTTTAGTTCTGTTTGATTCATAGATAGGACCCTATCAGGTGCTACCACTCCGGGCCAGAGAGGACCTGGGAGCGATGACAATGAAGGCGTACTCCGCATTCCCCAAAGTTCCAGCATTACTGAAACCTCGCTATCTGATTGTTTAGTGTCATATCTTGGACACACGTTGAGCGGTGGGGTCTTACAGCCCCAGACGACTGTATAAACTCTTTCAAAAGTCAGAGACACTGGTATCAGGTAACTTAAACTACCAACTCTTTTAAAGCGATCACTTATTTGAGTACTGAACAAGTTCATCGTTACTTAGCTGAGATCTGACGACAATCAATGTTTTAGACGTAACATGACCGTAACGTTTTTGCTTATAATCAAAATACGTGACATTCTAGAAGTACGGGAAATAAAAGACGTTAAATATCGACTAGTCTACTCTCACCAACCAAACTCACACCTGAGCACCTTGTGTAGTGTAATAGTTAACGATTTATATTAGAAAACCATGACAAGTGAATTTATTTCTCACTGGGTGCCTAATCCGTCTATCCTGACGTCATTAGAAATTGTTATGACAAAAATTTTCATCAAATAGCAATGGCTACAATAAAAAATAGATAGTATACCAAGAACTTCCCTATATAATTGGTTTGGCTTCTTTGTTCAATGGCATAACATTCGTAGGTTATCTAATGCCAAAGCCACCTTTATAGAACACTAGTAGCGTTATTTAACCAGTAGCTGGGGAGATATAGAGTTTATACCTTTTCTAAGGGTATTAGTCCAAATGTGAACGAAATGGCGCGAATGGAGTGCGAACTCGCTTACTACGATGTCACAGTCCAACACTTTAGCCACTACACCATGAGGATTTCCCCTTACCTATCATTCACTGATTAACTGATTTTGTGGCATGTTAACCCGTCTAGGGTTATTTTATGTTTAGAGCTTGTCCATTGTATGTTCATATTCATATTTTTTGTTTCTTTAGGGTGTTTGTTTGTTTGTTTGTTTGTTTGTTTGGGGGTGGGACACAGTCTTTTCGAATAAGAATATTTGTATTATCAGATCTAGTTGGCCCATAGATGGGACCCTAATAGGTACGACTACTTGTCAGAGTGGAACTGGGAGTAATGGCAATAAAGGGGTGGGCCACACTTCCCAGAAGTCTTGAATTGAAGCTTCACAATCAGATGCGGTTTAGTATCGGCACCACTTGGGGGGGGGGCTCTTACGCCTTCGTGGGAATATACAGCGTATTCTTAGCTCCTCTGACCCGACGAAATTACTCTATAGTGTTAAATATGAATTATCACGATTTGAACGCCCATCGACAGGTCCAAAGTGAGTCACCATTTGTTCCCCAGCAACGCCCCTTACTTTTGTTCTCTGCTCGCAGTCAGCGCATACGAAGCACCATTTTGGTGAGTCGCGAGAACGAGTTGAAATCAAACCCAGCGTGTCACCCTCACGACAAGCGGTCCGTAAAAATACCGACCGAGTATTTTTGAATTTTTTTTTTTTTTTTTTCGTTTTCTAGGGAAATAAACAGTGTTTGTAACTGACTCTTGGGTGCAGAGTGTCTATCACGAGTCGCACTGGAGGCCAGTTGGATGGAATGTTGAATTTATTTATTTATTTTATCTATTTATTTATTTTTGTCTTTTTTTCTTTTATTCTTTTTTTTTTAATGTTTTTTTGGGTCGTTGCATGTCAGCAATTTGACATTCGGGTCGGATGTCATCGTCGAAGATCACTCAAGTCTTGTAGGATTGTCGTCCGTATTTTTAAAAAGACGTCTGTTGAACTGTAACGACACTGAATACTACTGCAGAACGGGTACAGAGCAAGCTATGACATAATATTTTGATCGAAAAAAGAAAAGCTATCAGAAAAGTGTTTGATTGGCAGTTTCTGATTTATTTTTCTTTGGTTTGATTCTTATGCCTTCCTCGCACTACTAGCCCCAGCTCCCAACGAGTGTCCTGCGTATGGCATTGAAGAATCTGATGGTGAGGCTCCAGTAATGCTGGAGCTTTCGGGAATGCAAAATACCTTTTCATTGCCATCGCTCCAAGGTCCACTCTGACCCGGAGTGGTAGCACCTGATAGGGCCCTATCTATGAGTCAAATACAACTTTAGATATTTAAACTGAGAGCAAACAAATAATTTAGGCTAAATTGAATCGTTAGAAATACAACTGTTGATTATTTAACTGTGTATAAACAAATGACTGATGATTAATTGAATTGTTAGTGATACATAGCAATCTTAAGAACCATTTAACTTTGACTTATTCTAAATTGAATTGTTAGAGATAGAACTGTTTTATCATTTAACTGTGTGTACCTACAAAATGTGTTTGCAAAGCATATATTTAATACATATGTTAAAAAAGGATTTGGCATTAAATAACCTACAATGTTTGAATGCCATAAACCTAACCAAACCAATCATCGCAATACTGAGGTCTTTTTATAATTTAAGGCTGGTGAACAAGAATTATGGATAAAAGATAAAGATTGATTGATTGATTGATTTAGCGACATGTTGACTCATCCAGGGTTACCTTATCCAAGAGGTCAAGGAATCGCGTTCATTCTGTGTTTACATTTTGTTTGTGTTGAGGTTTCTTGAGAGATTTTTACACGCAGTTTTATATCAAGTATTACTATCAAATGCAAATAGTTTGCACTCACTTGTATAGTTTCAAGTATTCCTATCTAATATCAGTAATTATATGGTTTCAAGTAATTATCTTATTTTAATAATAATCAGATCTGCGTATTTACACATCTTACATGCATATATACAATCACTTACCCATAACTAACCTACTTGTTCAGGTTTTAGTTTGGTTTGCTTTGGTTGTGTTTTATGTTATATCAACCTTTGTGGGATATTTAATGGCAAATTTTATTTATATATATATATATAGAGAGAGAGAGAAAGAGAAAGAGAGAGAGAGAGAGAGAGTTAGAGAGAGAGAAATTGATAACAAGGTAATCCAAGTAGAAGGATAGATTTATTGATAAGCAAAATCGACACTATAGTGTTTCGGTTCTAATGAACCATCATCAGGTATGTGTGGGATGATATTAGAAATGTTAAATCAACGATGGATGTTTTAAAGTACAAAATACAAAAACCTAGGGAAAAATTATGTAACAAGAAAAAGTTGGCCGTATAATTAGGGAATCAATATTTCACTAATTAAACGACCAACTTTTTCTTCTTATACGAATTTTACCTAGGTTTTTGTATTTTATACTTTTAAACATCCATCGTTGATTTAACATCGCTAACATAATCCCTCATATACCTGATGATGGTTCATTAAAACCGAAATCCTAAAGTGTCGACTTTGCTTATCCATAAATTTATCCTTCTACTTGCATTACCTTGTTATCAATTTTTCTCTATTGTCACGTGGTCTCCCACTGAGACGATAGAAATAAGATTAATACTATTCCCCGTGTTCGAATTAACAGTAGCAAGCCGTCAAAGAATGACCGTTAAGAAAGAATGTGGGTCACGGGGAGACCAACAGATGTTGGTACTTGGTAACCTCACTCGGGTCGCCTGACACCGGAAGGAAGAAGGTAGAAGCCAAACGATTGGCTGGGACCCTAAAACGGAAGTGGGGACTCCTTCCCGTCAGCGGAAATAGAAAATAAGAAAAGTCAGTTGTTGGACAGGGCTCGTGGCAGACGGAGCCAAAGCCAGTACTCCGGGTAGAAGAAGACACAAAAACATTTCGGATTGAAGAAGCCATTTTCTTCAAGCCAGTGTTAAAAATAGCATAAAGTCTATTAGCCCGTAAAAGAGGAAAGATTCTCCACAGGAACTCCATCAAAGAAAATAAGATAAGTACCTTTGGGACTGTTTCTCCTTATACCCAATTTTATATACCTCTCTCTCTCTCTCTCTCTCTCTCTCTCTCTCTCTCTCTCTCTCTCTCTCTCTCTCACTCAATTTGAAGAAAACGAAAGACAAGAAAAGAAGAAAGACATTTATGTTCATGGACTGTTCATTTATTATATATTTGACACTTTGGCGGTGTATATCTATGTATAGTAAAAGATTCATGTATTTTAATGTTCCCACGTGGTCTAAGTTGTTATTTGTGGCGTCTGCTACGAATTTGTTACTTCATGTTTCTTTTCCAGCTTCTGTCCGCCTTATGTTATCGTGCTTAAAATTGTCCTATAAATTCCTTTAAAATATCACACGGGAAACCGGAATTGCCGACTACTATAATTAATATTATTACGTCTCAACCTAGAGGTCCATATCTTCCATTGTCTAGAGGAGGAAGACTAGCGACCTGGTGGGTGTGTGTATAGTGTGAAATTTGGAACCCCTTGCTAGCGGCGGTCAGTCTGGTCATAAATTAATCCCCCACATAATATGCCAGTTCTTATATGCCTGAGAAAAAAACTCTGAACGAGGACTTATTCTACAAGGGATCAAGCGCCAACCTGCCCCGTCTTCACACGTACAAAAATAAAGTCTCGTTTTGGGATTTTAAAGAATTTGCCGTCACACTATATATTGTCGGATTACACTCCATTATTTACTTCCATATATATATATATATATATAATTTATAAGCTAATAGTTTGTAGGTTAAATTATTTCTTAGGGAACCAAGTCTCTTGTTTGGACACAAAATGGTTTTAAGTATTGCTATTCAACGTCTATAATACTATTTTTCAAGTATTTCTAATTTGAATAAATTACATATAGCTTTTGAGTTTCAAATAACAGGTAATGTCAATGATCCCAGGAAAAGATTGACCGATTCTATTTGATCCATAGATGGAACCCTAATAGGTACTGTCATTCCGAATCAGAGTGAACCTGGGAGTAATGGCAATGAAGAGGCTCTCCACATTTCCCAAAAACTAGGTCTGGAGTTTTACCATCACGTTGTTTAGTGTCATACTTAGGAAACTCGTTGTGAGGGGTCTAAACTCTCTGCAGAGGTGCAGTCGGCGTATTCAGCCGCTCATGTTTTAGACATATATATATATATATATATATATATATATATATATGGAAGAGAATGTTGCTATTTGAGTTAGTGCTATTTGCTATTTGAGTTTTTGTTTCTTTGTTTCTTTGTTTGTTTGGATTTTATGGCATATCAATTTTTGGAGATTATTTAATACCAAATCCATTTTTATACGAATAAACATTTCTGTTTCAAACAATTCAGTTTAGAATAAGAATATATTTTTGTCTAAACGCAGTTAAATGTCAAAAGAGTTTTATTTCAAACAATTCTGTTTTGCGTAAGAACAGTTTAAATATCCAAAATAGTTCTATTTCAAACAATTCAATTTAGAATAAGTAACCAGTTTAAATGTCAAAACAGTCCTATTGCAAGCAGTTCAGTTTAGTTCTATTTGATTCATAGATAGGACCCTATCAGGTGCTACCACTGCGGGCCAGAGTGAGCCTGGGAGCGATGACAATGAAGGGGTACTCCGCATTCCCCAAAATTCCAGCATTACTGGAACCTCAGTATCAGGTTGCTTAGTGTCATATACCGGGCACTGGTTGGTGTGAGAGGATTACTCTAGATGCGTGGGCTATCGGCTTGTTTGTCTCATCGGGCATTTTATGTAGGATTCACGAACCAACCCTATATGAGCTGGCATCGCTTACGACAATAATCTCCAGTTTTGGGTCATAGTGCGTGAGAAAAAGATCAGATGTTAATGGCTTTTTAATTTGGTCAAATGGTGTTTGACATTCGGGCGTCCATTTCCATTTTTTATCTTTTTTTTTAGTCGTTCGTTTAGCGGGTCGCGGAAATCGTGCAAATTTTTTATGAAACTTTGGTAGTAGTTTGCAAGTCCAAGGAAGCTCTGTAATGTCGTAACATTATCAGGGGCGGGCATATCCTTGATAGCAGTAGCCCTTTCGGGGTCAGGACGTCTCCCGTCTTTGTCAATGATATGTCCCAGATATTTGATTTTGTTCATACAGAAATCGCATTTTGCTTCCTTTACCTTGAACCCGAATTCCCGTATCTGTGCAAAAATCTTGTTTAGATGTTCTCTGTGTAGCTCCTTCATTTTACTACTAATTACAGTATTATCAAGATAAGCGAAAGTGAAGTCAAAGCCGTCCATCACCTGTTGGAAAATAGCCGGTGCGATTTTTATTCCCAAAACTAGTCTGTTAAATTTGTACAGCCCTCTCTGTGTGTTAATACAGAGTAGTTTTGAGCTATTTTCTTCTACTGGAATCTGAAGGTAGGCTTCGCTTACGTCAATTTTTTTAAAGACTTTTCCTCCATTTGATTTATTAAAAACCTCTTCTGGGCTGGGGAGTGGATAGTGGTAATCCTTGAGTGCAGCATTCAATCCTGTAGAAATATCTGCGCATACCCGGATTTCCTGAGATTTTTTCTTATATATACCGTTGAAGCCGCCCATTCACTGAATTCCACTTTCGATAATATGCCCATATTCTCTAATCGGTCTAGCTCTTTATTTATTTCTTCGGTCGCGGCGAACGGTACGTTTCGCTTCTTTCTAAAAATGGGGCGTGTATTTTCCTTCAGTTCAAAATTTGCCTTAATTTTAGTACATTTGCCAAGACCAGCTGAAAATATTTCGGGGGAACTACCTTTTAGTTCCATTTTAATTTTTTTCAGCTTCAGCCGTCATGCATTCTACGTTTTGGCAAAACGTAGTAATTTGTTGATCCCAGAGATTAAATTTCTGAAACCAGTCCGACCCAAACAAATTTTCTGTGTTCTTCAGTACGAAGACTTTTAATTTTTTGGTTATACCATTTAATGATACTGGGATAATTATTTCGCCTTCAAATTTTATTTTTTCTCCTGTTACCGATCGCGCCGTCTTGCTTGTCATCTTTATTATTGGCCTCTTCAATTTTCTCCAAGTTTGTAAGTTTATTATTGATAGATCAGAGCCAGTGTCTAACTGAAATCTTACCGACTTATTAAGTACTTTCACTGTTATGTATTTACGAACGACTTTGTCTGACTCGTCCCTGATTTTTGTATGTCTGACTCTGTTTTTACTTATGTTTTCTGTTTCTGCACTGTGAGCCCTTATGTCCGAATTTATCGCAGTTTTGACATTTTTTTGTACGATAAGGGCAGTCCTTGGCCCAATGTACTTTTCCACAGCAGTAGCAAGCTCTGAGTGTTTTTTGTTTTTTTTGTTTTTGTTTTTTTGTCACTAGTCTGCCTGTATTGAAGTTTTGGGTAATCATATTTTTTTCTCTCTTTTACCGGAGGGTATGATTGGGATCTATGCTTGACTTTCCTTACGTAAGCAACACCAGACTCCTCGATATTTTTTGAGTATTTTCTGACACTCAATATCCTCTGACAGTCTTCTGCTAGTTTTTGAAGTGTGAGATCGGGTTCGTTCTCTAATTTCGACAAAACTCTGCGTCTGATTTCCGCGTCTTTTGCCGACACCAGGTCTTGTGCGAATATCAGACATTTGAAGTTATCCGCAGACAATTCGCCTAGTTTAAAATCGTCGCAGTTTTTATTGACGACCGAGGCAAACCCTAAATAATCATCACTGTCCCTTTTTGTTAAGTTAAGACATTTCCATCTTTTGAGGAATAGAGACGTTTTGGAGCTGAATAATTTTGACAGTAATTTAACTGTTTCTAAAAAACCAAGTTCGCAAGTTTTTTTGTTTTTTTTTTGGTAAGATATAATCTACGAACTTGTTGTGTTCCACAGTTCCTAGCTTTCGTAGAAGTAGCCGGACTTTTTTGCATCAGTCCAATCGGCACAGTCGGTAATATAGATATCTTCATATCTTCTTTAATATGCCTCAAAGGTCTTATCCTCATCTGGTGCGTAGGAAAATGTTTCGAGTGCGTTCCACACTGCATTTTGAGTGAAAATAGTTGTACTATCTGTAGGCTGGTTATTACTTAGACTTTTAAAAAGTGCTTCTTGTTGTTTTTGCAATTCAAGGAAGAACAGTTGTGTTCTTTCCTTGTTTTTTAAGATTCTTTCTTCGTTTTCTTTCTGAAGTTGAAGGAGTTTTTTTTCATTTTTTGGTTGAGACTCCATTTGGAACTTCATTATTTGTGCAAACATTTCTTTAAGGTCTTTCTTTTTTTTTAGACTTGAAAAAAAAAATTCTATTCAAAAAAGGAATTTTTTGTTTTTTTCGGTAAATATCCCCAGAAATGAAGAATAATTACTCTGTGTGTGTGTGTGTTTTTTTGTTTTTTGTTTTTTTGTACAACACAAAACTGTAAGCGCCGAATCAATTTTTTCTCTCAGAAGTGGGGTTAAGAAAGAAAAATATAAAAATCACTTTTTGATTACGTAACAATCTTACTTACAGATTTTTTTTAAATATCCGCTATCCGACACACTCCGTCGTTTGTACAATTTGATACCTTGTAGTCGTTTAACAAAAATCTTGTTCTGTTTGTTGTATGCTGGAACTTTGTTGTAGATTCTTTAACAACTTGTAGTTGGGTATCTCTTTGTTGTTGCGATGTATCTTCACCAGTATGTTGTGCGATTAACCCCTTTTGCTTGTTGGAGAGTCCCTTTTTTCGTTGGAGTTCCTCGTCGCCAGTATGTTGTGGCCCCGGAAAGGGTCACTAATGAAAACGCCAACACAGATATTAGATAACAGATTATATGACACAAGAAATATAGAGTTACATAGAAAAGGTAAGAAGTCTCGTACTGTTCGGATAACACCGATATTGATCTGCGGTATTTGATGTCCGCCCCACCCAACGACCATGTGTTGCACAAGGACTTTTTTGTGGCTCCAGGCGCAAGACCGAAGCCCACACACGCCCGGCATTTCCCAAAAATGCCTACAGCCCCGTCGGGATTTCCTCTCAGGCGCCCGAAAGGGGTAAAAGCCTGGGGGGAAGGCCCCCTGAGGCCGAATGAAATCTCCAGGTACCGAGACACACTCGGCCGGATCCGTGCCGCAGATAACACGGCCGGCCGAAGTGCTACCCGGCAATTGGAGAGTTGCAGACCGATATTAATCTGCGGTATTTGTTGCTCGCCCCACCTAACGGGCAAGTGTGGCACAAGGCCTTTTTTTTAGGTGGGTCCAGGTGCAGGACCGGAGCCCACACACGCCCGGCATTCCAAAAAATGCCAAGGGCCCCGTCGGTATTCCCCTTATAAGGGGCGCCTCAGGCGCCGGGCAATGAACCCAACCCACCCCCGAAGGTGGTAAAAGCCTGGGGGATGGCCCCCTGAGGCCGAAGGAAATCTCCAAGTACCAAGACACACTCGGCCAGATCCGTGCCGTAGATAATACAGCCGGTCGAAGTGCTACCCGGCACCTGGAGGGGTTCAGACCGATATTGATCTGCGGTATTTAATGCACGCCCCACCTTACGGGCATGTATGGCACAAGGCCGTTTTTTGGGTGGGATCAGGCGCAGGGCCGTAGCCCACACGCGCCCGGAGTTTGCCAAAAATGCCCTCGGCCCCGTCGGCATTCCCCTTGTTAGGGGCGCCTCAGGCGCCGGGCAATGAACCCAACCCTCCTGAAGGAGGTAAAAGCCTGGGGGAAGGCCCCCTGAGGCCGAAGGAAATCTCCAAGTACCAAGACACACTCGGCCAGATCTGTGCCGTAGATAATACAGCCGGTCGAAGTGCTACCCGGCACCTGGAGGAGTTCAGACCGATATTGATCTGCCACTCTGGCAGCGAAATCTCTCAATACTAATAACGGTGAGAAGATTCCATTATGGTGAGATGGGTAAGGCTCCTGCAACACATAAGTACACAGTTTAATTGTCAAAAACGTTTTTATTTCAAGCTATTCAGTTTATTTTTATCATTAAGAGTTTTCGGACTATTGTCTTCATCTTTATTGTCATTCTGCAGAGAAGCAGTCAGTATTCTACAGCCCTAGCCAATTGGGCAATTCTAATGAGAGTTTTTCCCGCGTTGTATGACTTCAAGAATTCTTGTCTAATACCAATGATTATATGGTTTCAAGTGATCATTTCAATTTAATAATAGTATTTTGTTTACACACATTTACAAGATTTTAAACAACTAATGATAATCCCGAGCAAACAATCATAGCTTCAAATAACTATTCCTAATACAAATAATTTGCAGATACTTTATATCAAGTATTCCCATCTAATGCAAATAATTTGAGCATAGTTGAAAAGTTTCAAGTATTTCTATTTAATACTAATAATTATAAGGTTTCAAGTAATTACATATATTTAATAGTAATCATTTATTAGCGCACAGTCAGAGTACCAAATAATAATCCTCACAAATCAATTACAGCTTCAACTAACAATTCTTAATGAAATATTTTTACATTTGTATGGTATCAAGTATTTGCTGTTGTATGGTAACAAGTTTTATGGTGTTTTACAGCAGTATGGTATCAAGTTGTATTATATCGAGTGGTATGTTATTGTATACTTATATGGTATCAAGTTGTATGGTATTTTTTGATGTATGGTATCAAGTTGTATGGTATTTTACCATTGTATGGTGTCAAGTTGTGTGGTGTTTTACAGCAGAATGGTATCAAGTTGAATTATATCAGGTGGTATATTATTTTACACTTGTGTGGTATCAAGTTGTATGGTATTTTGCAATTGTATGGTATCAAGATGTATGGTATTTTGCAATTGTATGGTATCAAGATGTATGGTATTTTGCAATTGTATGGTATCAAGATGTATGGTATTTTACAATTGTATGGTATTAAGTGGTATGTTATTTTACACTTGTATGGTATCAAGTTTTATGGTGTTTGTATATCAAATACTTATAGTTTTCAAACAGATATATTTAATCCATAGATGGGACCCTATTTGGTGCCACCACTCCGAGTCATGGGAAAGAGTAAATTTCTGTCAATTCTTGAATTTAACTCCTCTTTTTCGTATGAACAAGAAACAAAATACAAAGAAACGAAAACTAGTTGAAAATAAAGGAAAATCCTTCTTCCAGAATCATTATCAATATCCTCAAGTTGTGCTGCCAGCACGGATTTCCTTGAATCACTCTCTATCCGTCCCTATCACCCATCGCTCCCAACGACATCCGGTGTCCGTACAAAACTGATGATGATAAGTTCTTGCTAGTCGGCCACGACCGGCACGTCCATGTATAGGGGCCCATAGAAGAACGTTACTTATGAGTTTGTCCTTGTTTCTCCCGTAGTGTCCACATGTCTTCTTGGGCTTATTTTAAGATGTGGGGGGTTAGTGGCCGTACACCTGTTTTTTGTGGAGTGTTGCTTTCAGAATTTGTTCATAATAACTCATAGCATTCTTGTGTACTTCACATCTAGCTTTTTTCTCTATGCCTTTTGTTAGCGTCCATGTGGTGCATCCATACAATAGTACTGGCACGGTTTGGAAGAAATCCCGCTTTATTTAATCGGATAGATCAGACTTCCACATGATCGATAAGCTATTGATAGCAGTCCACGCCTCCGCTAGGCATGTGTTAGTATCACTTTCAGTAGATGAGATATTGCTGCTGAGGTATGTGAACTTGCGAAATAATTTTAGAGGCCTGCCACTTAAAGTGGAGGTGGCTCCTTCTAGTTTAAAAAATGTGCTTTGTTTTATTTACGTTTCTGTGGAGGCCAATACCTCTTACTCTTTACTCGGGGCTATGCAGTAAAGATTCAGTTTGCGTATAAAAGAATCATTTATTCAAGACATTAGACGCTTTATTATGTGTACCATAGCCAGATACGGCCATGTGCGAAACAGACATCGAATGTTGGTAACATATGTACATAACGTAGAACACAGGAATCTCGAAATTCGAAAACTCGTAACGACTTCTTTGTTCAGGTACAAAACTTTTTTTATTACTTTTGAGTTAAAGTTTTCGACATGAGGAGAGACACACAATCTTTTTATGCTGGCTTCTTCATCTGTCCCCTATCTCGTGCGGTACCCATGGCGCGCAAATTCGTCTCGCCTCAGCGAGCCCCAAAAGTCGAACCTCCTCGTTCGGCGTCTAGTTTCAACTCTTTAACTTTCTTCGAAATCCCCAAAATCCTCCGCGCGCTTTCGGTGCATGACGTCACCCGCACTTTGTCACCCGTTTAACCATCTCAGGCTATTGTGACATCTCTGAGTGACATGTCCGCTCTGTGCGCACGCACGCGTTACCACCTGCATCAAGGTTGCACCTAACTAACCCATGTGCTGAGCCGAAAGGTTCTCAGCCTAACTAAACCCAAAGGCATGAACCGAAATCCCTCGGCTATTATATTACATACGGAGTAATGTGTAGCGTACAAATCTGGAAGACCATGATGATTGTATTATGTTCTGGTGTCTCAGTCTGAACATCCGACATAAAACTGGCCATGTAAAATAGATTAAAGATTTGTCTATCGTATTTTTAATAAAGCCAAAAGCGTTTAGATACATCGTATCTAAGTCTGTCGGCAGGATTTGGAATATGCTGGAGAAGGGTAAGACCCCAAAAAAGAGATGCCCTTGCTAAGACACAAGACGGCATCAGGTACTGAGGTTCCAGTTTTTGTGGTCTGGAGATTATGGAGTACAATAACAAGATTGTAATAGGAGCCCTGTATCTCTCAAGATGCTACGAAAGGCCTCAACTACACGATCAGAGCATTTTTTTTCGACAGGGTGGAGCGACACCCCACTGGCACAAGACTTACTCTTAGTTACCTTGATGAACATTTTCTTAAGCACAGAAGTGGCTACCAACCAGCCTCCACCATGTTGGTCACAACCATGTCAAAATCTAACAGTTTACGACTTTTTTTTGTTGCAAGTGGGGGGATATGTCAAGGAGATATTTGTCCTTCTCCTTTCTTGTTAATTTAGATTATCTGAAAAAATATATTGCAACAGCTGTCACTAGTGTTGATGAAGATATGTTAATACGCGTTTGACAAGAATTTGACAACTGCTTAGATCTATGCCGTGGGACTAAGACTGCACACATAGAGCATCTATAAGCAGTTGTAATAAACTTCAAGAGTTTCTATACAAAATTGCATAAGGAATATCTTAAATAGTTTTGATCTAATAAATTTCTGAAACTATTTAGTTTGTAACCACACTGTATAATAATAATAATGTTTATAATATAGGTTGGTTGGTTGGTTGGTTGGTTGGTTGGTTTCTATGGTATGTCAATCCTTATTGTGTTATTCAATGCCGAACACAGTCTGTTTTTGCAAGTATTTCTATAGTTTCAAGTAACTAATGACAGTCATTTGTAAACATTTACAACTTCAAGTAAATATACTTAATAAAAGATAACTTTTATACAGTTATCTGGTTTCTGGTATTCCTCACAAAAACTAATAATTTATCCAAAATTATATAGCTTCAAGTAAATATTTCTATTTAATAATAAAGTGACACTAAACTGCATCTGATGGTAAGGCTCCAGTTCTGGAAATTTGGAGAGTATGGAGTAACTGTTCATTGCTATTACTCCCACGTCCACTCTGATTCTGGGTGGTAGTACCTGTTAGAGCACAAATTATGGATTAAATAGATTCGTAAGACAATCATTAGAATTTGATGAAACCTTATGATAGTGTGCAAATTATTTGTATAAAATAGAAATACTTCATTCCATATAACAGTGCAAAAATGATTATTAAAACCAAATAAAAAGTGAAAATTAAAAATTAAATGGTTACAGAAAATATAAATGATTATGACCAATCATATTTTGACATTAAATAACCCATAAGGAATTGACGTACCGTTAAACATATAATCCTGAACTAGACCATTAATAATAATACCGGTTTGTTTGTATTGTAATATAGTTTCAAGTATTCCTATCAAAGACTACTAATTTTTAAGCAGATCTGTTTGATCCATAACTGGGACCCTAACAGATACTCCGGCCCAGAGTAGACCTGGAAGTAATGTCAACGAAGGAGTAGGTGCACACTCCACAGAGCTCCAGAGATGATTTCGTAGTTTTGATGATGAAAAGGTACTCCACACTTTTCAGATGGTTTCAGATTCGTTTGAAGATCTCAGATGCTACCGAAAAACCACCAAAATTAGTTAATATTTCGAATAAAAGTGTAATTTTATAATTTTCAAGACTTTGAGAAGTAATATAAAAAAATGAGTTTCTCAGCCTCATCTTTTTTTTTTATCTTTTTTTTTTTTTTGTCCTATGACCGCAAAGCTTAAATAGATTCCCGGTGAGGGCGATACCTATCGGCGACGGAAAAAAATCAATTGCTAGCTTCTGTGGGTAAGCGTTGTCTGTGATGGGCGCCCTTTCAGAAAGATGGGTGCAGTAAGAAATACAGAATGAGTGACATATACCACCTAAAAAAAAACAGTCTTAGCTGAATCTTCCGGTGCAGTTTAAAAGCTTTGAAAGCATAACTCTGACAGTTCGTAAATTTTGAAATCCAAAACAATATTATTTATAATTTATTTACTTCTCACTTTTACGAAGTGACCAAATGAATAACGAACGCGCTGGATCGCGACTTGGTAGTAAGCGAGATTGAACTCCAGCCGCACTGTTATGTTGACTTTCGGACAAATACCGTTGAGAAAAGAATAAACCCGCCCCCTGATCTCCCCAGCTATCGGTTAGATAGTATCACTACTGTTCTTCGACGAAAATAGCTTTGTTTTTAAATAAACCGGAAATGTTTATATACCTTTAAACAAAGAAACCTATCAAATTAGTCTATTTTATGAAGAGATGATGTAGGGAAAAGGTTTGAATTGGTTGGGTTGAGTTGGGTTTTATGGCATATCAATCATTGTAGATTATTTAATGCCAAATCCTCTTTATTCATATATATTAAATATATATGATTTGATTTGATAGGGTTTATGGCATATCAACCATTGTGTGTTATTTAGAGCTGAATCCTTTATATATATATATATATATATATATATATATATATATATATATATATATTTAAATATATATGATTTGGTTTGGTCGGGTTTTATGGCATATCAACCATTGTATGTTATTTAGAGCCAAAATATTTATATATATATATATATATATTAAATGTATATGATTAGGTTTGGTTGGGTTTTATGGTATATCAACCACTGTATGTTATTTAGAGCCAAATCCTTTTTATACATATATATTAAATATACGATTACTAAACACATTTTGTAGATAACAATTTTAAATTCTTTTGCACTTTGTTAAATTTTTCGCTCATTTCTATCTAATACGAATAATTCTATTGACTTTTAACCACTTATTTGTACACAGTTAAATGTTTTCAAGTATTGAAAATCACTAAGAATTCAATTAAACATCAGTTATTTGTTTACACACAGTTAAATGATCAAACGGTTCTATTTCTAACAATTCAGTTTAGCATAAGTCAACAAAGTTAAATGATTCCAAGTATTGCTATTTATCACTAACAATTCAATTAAACATCAGTTATTTGTTAACACACAGTTAAATGATCAAACGGTTCTATTTCTAACAATTCAGTTTAGCATAAGTCAACAAAGTTAAATGATTCCAAGTATTGCTATTTATCACTAACAATTCAATTAAACATCAGTTATTTGTTTACACACAGTTAAATGTTCAAACGGTTCTATTTCTGACAATTCAGTTTAGCATTTGTCATTTGTTTGCACTCAGTTTAAATGTCAAAGTATAAAGTTTAAATATAGAAAAGACATATTACTCAGTTGATAATTCGACTGAGTAAAACATAACATTTTAGCAGGTCTTGTGGGCTATTCTTGGAGTTTTCTATCAGTTAACTTGCTAATCACTAGAGTGTCCAAAGATCAAAGTCACGACTGACACAAAACTCGACAAAAACAAACGTCTTTTTTATCTTCTTTTATCAAAAATGAAAACTCTAGTGGGATAAATCGTTGACCAGGTTTTCAGAAACTGCCCAAAGCTACGAAGTAAAACCCACTTCGTCAATTTAGGAATGGCTCAATTTTGCGTCTCCGTACTGGACCAAGATGGTCGCAAGTTGCGCAACGGTTATCGTCTCAGAAAATGTAAATGGTGATCTGAGTTCAAATTACAGACGAGTCTGTCAACATTTAAATTTGCTCAAATGCCTTTAGGAAACGCATAAATGCATATTTTATTTCCTTCTAACCTTCTGATATAGGTAAATAATAAAGTAGACGGGACTGCTTACTCTTCGTAGGACAACCAGTCAAAGAGAAGGAAAAACTGAATTTCAAAATCAGTTGAGCAAAACAATAAGCAGCCAACCCAGTACTTTTTACCGAGTGAATCCTTTACGAAAAGGACCACCAGAAGTTGAAAACGACTAGACACCAACCTATCGGCCGGAGCTGGGCTCTAGAATATGCTATCCATTCCTCTGCAGAGGGGTAAGACCTCCTCAACGAAACCACGTGTTGGCGGTGAGTGGTGACCCGTAATGATTAAGGACGGGTTCCTGGTGGCTGAACAATCCTTGATTCAGCAACCAAAGTGTTCAAGTGACTTGCAACACTCCCCTTTGGACCTTACTCTGCCAGTCAGGCGGTCGGAGAGGCTCGATCTGATCAATTGGCTGGTCATATCAATACCTAGCGACTATATGATCAGTTCCGACTGTATTCTTCAAATTGCTCTGGTGAAAAACATGTACTCTACCCTATTTTATCTTAAAGGTGCTAGAAGGCAATGGCCGAGGTTCAGTTGCACTAATATAGCAATACTAAAAACAATTTAAAACAGCATACAAACAAATGATTAATATTAAATATGATTATTAGTGTTAAATAACAATACTTGAAACCATTCAACTGAGAGCAAATAAATGATTAATATTGAATAGAAATATTTGTGTTAATAGCAATACTTGAAACCGTTAAACTATATACGAGCAAATGATTAATAATACATTGAATTATTTGTGTTAAATAGCAATACTTGAAACCATTTAACTGAGTACAAATATCTGATTAATGTTAAATAGAATTATTAGTGCTAAATAGCAATGCTTGAAACCATTCAACTGACGACAAATGAATGATTAATATCACAAAGAAATATTAGCTTTGAATAACAAAACTTGAACTCATTCCTCTCAGTACAACTAAATGATTAATATCAAACAGAATTATTATTATTAAATAGCAAAACTTGAAATTATTTAACTGTGTGTAAGCAAATGATTAATATTTAATAGAATTATTGGGCTTTAATCGCAATACTTAAAAACTTTCCACTGAGTGTAAATCAATGATTAATATCAAATAGACTTATTAGTGTTAGATAGCAATGCTTAAAACCATTTAACTGTGTGCAAACAAACTAGTTCTAACTTGTTTAAAAATAAAGTTTACTATAAACTGTTCGCTTACAAATCATAAATATATATGCAAACAAAATTTTGCATTAAATCGCCCACAAGGGTTGATATGCCATTAAATCAAATAACAGAGCAAATGATTATCCAGAAAAAAGGTACAAAAAACAAAAGAATGCGTGTACGTGTGTGCGTGTGTGTATGTGTGCGTGCGTGTGAAAATTGCTGACAACTTAAATTTCGAGCCTTGTGGAGTGATTCGTACGAAGATCAAAGTCACTATAGTGTCCCAATTTGACAAAGACAAACGACTTTTGTCGTCTTTTGTTAAAATTATCAATTTAGCGTGATCAGTTCCTGATCAGTGACCTGAGCAAATATACAAAACATAACGTGCTTAATACTCATCACCAATTAACTATATATATATATATATATATAAACGAACAAATCCGTATATATATATATATATATATATATATATATATATATTTACACGGATTTGATCGTTTTTTTTTTTGTTTTGTTTTTTTTTTTGTCTTTTTTTTTTTTTGTCAGGGTTCGCACATTAATCTTTGCTAGGTATATATATTATCATTATTATCATTATTGTTATTATTATTCTTATTCTTATTATTATTATTATTATTATTATTGTTAGGAAGAGGGGAGGAAGAAGGAGAGGGGAAGGGGAAGACGAGGATGAGGTTCGCTTAGTTTAATGTCTATCGTCCCAGGAAATGTAATTAGCGATCCGAGTTCAAATCCTCAACATGACAGTTTGCATTTCACTTTGGGCTAATATCCTTGGGAAAGGCATGAATCTATCGTTACATCCCTCCGAATAGTAGGGCAGACTGTGTTCTTGAGGGTTGGGTAGGTAACCGATTTACAAACCAACTTTACTCAACATAAAAATTAATCGTCAAATCTGGCCCGTGTTAGAGGTTTTCAACAATTTTTAAAAACAGAAACAGAAATCGGCGATTTATCTCGGAAATTATTTTACTGAACTTCCTTATCCCCACTCCCAGCTATGAGGTAAATAGTGTCTCTACTATCTTTCAACAAGTATGGATTCAGCATTAAATAATCCACAAAGGTTTGTATACCATTAAACAAAAAAATAAACCCGAAATTCATTTATTATTTAAATCCGTTTAAGTGTCATGTTTGTATTGCATAGAATTTGCCCAGGTCGAGTCAATATATGAGGATTGTGATGTGTGTGTGTGAGAGAAAGGAGGGAGAGAAAGAGAAAGAAAAAGAAAGAGAATGGTATAATTTTTTTTCCAAATCTGTTTGTTTTAAATTTCAATTTTAGTCACCTTAAAACTGATAAATTTAGGAACATCTATATATACGTTACTAAAGTTCTCATGATGTTGGTATGCAACCCTGCTAAAACGGTACATCATAGCGAGATTTTTAATTAAGCCATGCCCTTAAAAAGGCGCTCACCGACAGTATAAAGCAATTTCTTGACCAATTAGTAAACTAATGATAATTTTATGGAATGTGTATCACCTGCCTCCTCGCCTTAAAGGGGTCAGGATTGGGGGGATTGCTCGATGCCCGAGGAACTCTTTAAAGGGAATGTCAACTGAGCAGAGGAATTTTTGTTCCAGTACCGCGGAAGGTTTGATTTCTACGAGACACCATGTTAAACGCATCTTGTGTCCAATTCTAGCTTGGTGGGAATCCTGTATAAAATGACCTAATATGATGTTGGCTGATATGATGTTACCATGTGAGCGGAAACACGCACAGGAATTCAAATATATATATATATATATAAGTTGGCCGACCGTAGTCGAGGGTGACCCAAAAGCTCCCTTTTCAATAGCAGCTACATCAAGGTGTAGAAGAGGGCGCCATTTTTCCCCTTGATTGCTCCTTTTAGCCTTGATCCGTACCTTATAATGCTGAGTGTTAAGCAAGGAGGCATCAAATACTATTTTTTGAGTTTTTGGTATGACTCGACCAGGGATTGAACCCCAGTCTCCTGAACCATTAGTGAACACTGGCTGGCAAAAATACAATTTCAGCACCCTTACTGTGATCATATGATTAAATGTGCAGGTTATATTGCAGGATTGCAAATGTTTCCATATAGACAGAAATATGTGCTCGGATTCCAAAATAAGGGGTGAATAACCAATATTCACATACAGTATCTAGATCAAAGTCACCTTTGTCCTATAAGTTGTGGAATTTTATTTTCCGCCGAAATATATCGGTCATTCGACTTAGTCTCTTTGCAGAGTAATAATTCATTTTGTTCTTTCGGTAAGAAAGTAATTACTCAAGATGAAAAAAAGAAAGAAAGAAAGGATAAGTTGGAATGAGAAGGAAATTAAGAATTTTAAAAATACAAAATGGTGCAAAGAAAGAATAAATCTTTAGCATAGTTATAGCAATTGGTTAGGTGATTTTTACCGTATGTCAAACGGTCTGGGGTTATTTGATGCCGAGAGGTTAAGGAATCCCATTCATGCTTACATTTTGGCGTTGTTGTTTCTTAATAAACCAATTGCTTGGTTTATTTCTTTGCTCGCGCTGTTTTAGAATATTTATATTCAATTGGAATATAAATATTCTTAAATCTATTTGACTCAAAGATAGGATACCAGCAGGTACTAATATTCCGTTGCCTAGTCTCCTTGAGGAGCAGTAATGTAGAATACGCCGACTGCGCCTCTGCTGAGGGGTATGACACCCTTCCTCACTAAAAGGTGTCCTGAATATGACACTAAACTGCATCTGATGGTGTGGCTCCAATCCTGGAGTTTTGGGGAAGGTGGAATATTTCGTCATAACCATTACTCCCAGGCCCAACATGAGCCAGATTTGTGGTACCTGTAAGGGTCCTATCTATGTGTCAAAAAGGGCTGTTCAATCATTTACTAAGACTTGTTATTAAATGGAAACCATTCAGATATGTGGGAATTATTTATAGAACACAGAAATTCATAAGATACAATTGCTAATGTTAAATGACTATATTTGAAACCATATAATTATGTGCAAACAAATGAACTCTATCAACTCGTTTAAAAATAATGTTACCAAAAATCATTCATATATATATATATATATATATATATATGTGTGTGTGTGTGTGTGTGTGTGTGTGTGTGCATACATCAATACATATATATATGCATATATATAAGTAAAGTAAAGTAACGTTGGTGACCGTAGTCAAGGGTGACCCGAAGGCTCCAATTTCTATAGCTACTACACTAAGGTCTAGGGGGATACTCTTTTCCCTCGATTGCTCCACTTTACCCTTAATCCGTACCTTATAATGCTGAGTGTTAAGCAAGGAAGTATCAAATACTATTCTTTGAGTCTTTGGTATGACTCGACCTGGGATTGAACCCAGGTCTCGCAGCCCATTGGCAAACACGCTGAACATCAATCATGCCAATGTCCGATTTGCATATATATATATATATATATATATATATATATAAAGCATTAAGTGATCCTGGGGAGTCACTGTAGCTTTCTGGCCAAATTACAGACAGTGGCCTCGAAGTGAGTGAATTCGATCACTCGTCAAGCTACTACCTTCACTTTTGGACTAATACCCATAGGAAAGGTATGAGCCCCCCTAATCCCCCAGCTATTAGTTAAATAGTATTACTGCTGTTCTGCATCAATGCTGGCTTTGACATTAGATAACCCTCGCAGATTGATATACCATTAAACACAGGAACTAAACCATCAAATTACCAACAACGGTTGATATGCCGTAAAACACAAACCAACAACTGCCACTTCGGTTCAGAATGGAGCTGGGAGCAATGGCTAAGAAATTGTGCTGGCACAACTCAGAGCTTCAGAACCTGAGCCTCACAATTTTGGTAAGTTAAGTATCATACCCTGGACAACGCTTTTTAGTGGGGGTGAATCTTGCAACTTATTCTAAGATAGGACAAAAAAGAAAGAGCGTGAAATGAAGAGTTAAACGCCAATCCATATGCAAATAAGCTAATCATTTATTACGGGAACTATGTTGCTTTTCTATATAAAATTTCTACTTCTGCCACGAGGCAGGACACTCCTCTCTCTCTCTCTCTCTCTCTCTCTCTCTCTCTCTCTCTCAGTCATTTATTTGTTTGTTTTTTAATCTATATATATATATTGGTTTAATGCTTACGATATGTGGCGGCGTGTGGTGTGCATATGTACGAATATGTGTACATTGCATATGGTTTAATTAGTTAGCATGTCTTTCATACTTAATCCTCATTCACTCTTTTCGTCTTCTAGACTCGGCGTCCAGACACCCTAACGGTTAAGAAAAATGACAAACAACAGATGTTGAACTAATTTTACTTTGAAAAAAAAGTAAAAGGAAAACGTAATAATAATGATAATAATTCGTCCCTGTTTCCGGTATTGCATCCTGGGTAGTTTCCGGCTTTTAATTTGCCATCATTCTTAAATGTGTTTAGCAGCGAAGAAGAAGAGGAAGAAGAAAATTGGAGAAAAAATGAACAGAGGAGAGGGAGAAAAAAACAATACATAAGAGGATTTAGATAGACAGATATTGATTGATTTATTGATCGATTGATTGATTTTAATGACATTTCAACCCATCCAGAATCATTCTATGCCTAGAAGTTAAGGAATCACATTCACTGTACGTTCATACATATATTTTTTGCATAGCTGTTTCTTTTGAGATTTTCTTGGTTTTTGTTTTGCCCTCGGTCCTATCGAATACAAACAAGTTTGAAACTGATTTATCTTACCCACAGATAGGAGTGTAAGAGGTACTACCATTCCCTTTATTCCCACGACTCCCAGGTCCACTCTGAGTTAACCTGAGAGTCATGGAAATAAAGTGTTGATTTCACACTCCCCAGATCTCCAAAACCGAAACAACTCCGCCAGTTGCAGTTTACTGTCATACCCAAAACACTCTATTTGGGGGGGATCTTACCCCTTTATATGGGATATAATCAGTATATTCTAAGCCCCGTTGACCAATAATAGAATAGACCAGTAAGAGAAAGATGAACGCAGAATTTTTTTAAATGGAAAACATTCAGGATTAAAGAAAGAATATTTCAGCTTTTTTCTTCGCGATTTTCAAAACTTCCAGCCTTATCGATGGGGTGAACATACTGACTGTATCCCCAACTCAGTGCCCTGCTTGTGACACTTAGTTGTATCTAATGGTGAGGTTCCAGTTCTGGAGATCTTCGAAGTATAGAGTCTCCCTTCATTGCCATTACTCTCTAGTCTACTCTGACTGGGAGTGGTAGTACCTGTTAGAGTCCTATTTACGGGTCGAATAGACTTGTTTGAAAATCATTTTGAGATAGGAACATCTAAAATCATATAACTACAAAAATTCACCAAAAATGTGAATATAGGCGTACAATGTTTTCGATTCCCTAACCTCTGGACATAAAATAATCTTTGACTGGTTGACATGTCGTTACAATCAATCAATCGATCTTATTGGTTGCTTAACCAATATTAAAGAACCCAGTCTGCCTTACTATTTACACATAGTAAGTAAATTTGGCGACCATAGTCGAGGGCGACCGGAAGGCTCCCTTATCAATAGCTACTACAATGAGCTGTAGGGAAGGGCGCTACTTCTTTCCCTGGATTGCTCCACTTTACCCTTGATACATACCTTATATCGCTGAGTTTTAAGCAAGGAGGTATCAAGTACCATTTTTATAGTCTTTGTGGGGATTCCTGACTCTTCTGAGAGTCTTAGCTTAAAGTGAAAGGCATACCGACTCATCCAGGATTTAAACTCGTATTACCGATTCCATTTCTAACGACGATAACCGTTACGTTCAAAGCATTTCCAAAAGTGCATTTTTTGTGATAATGGCTTGGTTTGGTTTGGTTTTATGACATATCAACCATTGCTGGTTATTTAAACCCAAATCCTGTTGTTACATATATATCAGATATATGATAGTTGAATGCTTAAACAGTTCTATTTCAAACAATCCAATTTAGTGTAAGAAAACAAAGTTCAACGGTTCCAAGTATTGCTATATATCACTAACAACTCAATTAGATATCGGTCATTTGTTTACAGTTAAATGATCAAACAGTTCTATTTCAAGCAATTCAATTTAGCATACATCATTTGATTGCACTTAGTTTAAATTTCAAACAGTTCCATTTGGCTCTATCTAGTGCTAACACCCCGGGCCAGAGTGTAGCATAGGACCAAAAAACGTTGTGTCTAAAAGAAATGAAATCGCAGAAAAGAAACACTCAAAACTCGAATTTCAAGGAAGAAAATAGTAGTCGCTTTTATTCTTGGGGACTACAACGGACTGTAGTTTAAAAAGTTAGTTCATTTGCGTTCTTCCTCACCTTCTCTTTTTTTTTTTTTTTTTTTTTGTTTGTTGCTATCAAACGTCTCCTTTTCCACCGCGCACTTCAGTTAGCGTACGTAGAAAGGTTCACTCTCCTCTTCTTGGCGATGACGGCGGCGTCGTTATCGTTGGCCTGTTGATACTTTCATATCAGTCGAATTGTTGGCAGACTGGGTATGACATGGGTCGGGGTGTCGTGCACCTCTGTTGAATCTGCCTGGAGACCTGTCTTGAACTACCAAAATCTCACTACTTGGTTTCCTTATATAGCGATTTGATGGATCAATTCGAAGGTTCCCGAATGCTCAATGATCACCAGTGAAAACAGCAGTGTAGCACGTGAAAGTTCCGCGTGTTTATATTAAAATCACGCTTAGACTCTACAGGTCACTCTGCCTACACGAGTGAGGTTCGTAAGTTTTTGATCGTCAGACCCATGTACCCAACGACTGGTGACAGCTATTGTGTTTGCGCCTTCTCCAACCTTGAAACCGCCGCAATTCAGTGGCGGCGCGCGTCCGTAATATTACAAGAGTAGACAGCAATGAAGGGGTACTCCACATTCCTCATAGCTCCGGCATTACTGGAGCCTCAGTATCATATTGTTTAATGTAATAAACAGGACACTCGTTAGGGAAAGGTCCTACTCCCTACAGAGGGAAAAGACCTTTCCCTAACGAGTCGATGTATTCTACCACCACAGCCAACTGGGCTAAGTTTCCAGACTTTTTGTACAGGCATTCAAAATTGTCGTAGACTCTTGGAAATTCACTATGTTATTGCTATACATCTTATCAGATAACTGACCAATTTTTATGATTTCAGGTTCAAATCAACAGCTACAGCAACAATTGGAATACACCCTACTAAAGCCTGATTGTCACAGCTTGTGAATTTCAAAAATGCAATCTGAACGTGAGGACACTTTAGAAGAACGATATGCAATAAAATTCTGTTTTAAACTTGGAAAAAATGCCACAGAAACGCATGGAATGCTTCAGACTGCTTTTCGACTATCTTCCATGAATCAAGCATCAGTTTTTGAGTGGCATAAGAGATTCAAGGAAGGCAGGGAGTCTGTGGGGGATGATGAGATGTGTGGGAGGAGTAAGAAAGTCAGAACACCAGAGTTAATTAGCAAAATAAAGAATTTCTTGGATAAAGACCGTCGTGTGTCTATAGAGACAATAAGTGCACAGTTCGATGTCAGGGTGGGAACTATACACACAATTATTCGCGAGGAACTGAAGATGCGGAAAATTTGCGCGAAGTTTGTCCCAAGTGTGCTCAGAGAAGATCAGAAAGAAAGACATTGTCATGACAGCAGGGAGATGGTCGAGCTGATCAATTCAGATCCCACTGTTCTTGATGCTCTGGTGACCTGCGATGAAAGCTGGATCTACTGCTATGACCCAGAGACATAGAGACAGAGTTACCAGTGGAAGCATGCTGGCTCTTCCAGAACCAAGGAGGACAGACAAACCAAATCCATCCACAAACTTTTGATGATCCCTTTTTTGACTGCACTGGCATGATCAAGATGCACTGGGTTCCCACTAGACAGACAGTCAACAAGAAATACTATGTTGAGGTTTTAAGGGAGCTCAGCAAGAGATTCCGTCGGAAGAGGCCAGCACTCTTCAAATCGGCTCAGTGGCATTTCCACCAGGACAATACACCAGTCCACAACTCCATCCTTGTTACAGACTATTTGACCAAGATGGGCATTAAGACAGTTCCTCAGCCTCCCTACAGTCCAGACCTTGCTCCCTGTGACTTTTGGTTATTCCCTAAACTCAAGAAAAAACTTAGAGGCTGTCGTTATGAGACAATTGAGGAGACGAAAGAGGCTGTGACGAAGGTCACTGACACGCTCACACTTCGATGGGGCCTTCCAGAAGTTGTTGGAACGGTACAAGTGCATTGCAGCCGGAGTAGATTACTTCGAAGGGGACTAGAGTTTCATGCGTGCACGATTAAAAAAGTGCCCGTACAAAAAAAAATCTGGAAACTTATTGTGTGCTCCTTGTAGCTCAGTAGGTAAATATACATATCATATCTTTGAGAAATATTTAGAAAATATTTTGGTGGATTGTCCGATAATGTTGACTTTCTATCAAACCTGCAATGTTAGCCTCATTGTAAGATAGCATCACTATCACAGCCAATTATAATTATAAAAGCAATTAATGAATCAATCGCTTATATTTTTTAATATCTTATCACAAATAAGATTGAAAAATAAAATATAGATATGCTTTAACCTGTTCTCGTTTCTAAAAAGCAGAACATATAAATTTGATCAACCCATGTGAAAAAAAATCCCTACAATTACCATGTTATGGAGAAATTGACTTCAGCAGTCGCTCTCTCGTGCAACACGTTAAAAAGAACAAGATTCAGGTTCATGGCCAGGCACCTTGGGTATCCTCTAGATATATATTATGAAAGGAGACAATCGTGCAATTGTGAGTGAGAGGGCGGAAGAGTTAGGTAAACACGGTTTGCAGGGAGTGGAAGCAATGTTTCTGGCGGCTAATTTTATATAGAACTAGGACCAGAGAAAGAAACAGATAGATAGATAGATAGATAGGCTAACATCTAATCGTGTGCGTTAACATTGTTTGCGGCAAAAAGAAATGGTTATCCTAGCGAAGAAATCTGTATAGAACCAGGACCAGAGAAACAAGTAGATAGTTATATATATATATATATATATATATATATATATATAAGAGAGAGAGAGTGAGAGCGAGAGAGAGAGAGATTTTCTCTTTCTTTTCTTGCCCAGTGGGCTAAGGCTGCAGAATACACCGACTGCATCCATGCAGAAGGGTAAGACCCCCAACGAATGTCCTAGATATGACACTAAACAATCTGATGGTGAGATTCCAGTAATGCTGGTGAGTTTCCAGTAATGAGGAGCACCGCTTCATTGCCATCGCTCCCAGGTTCACTCTAGCCTTGAGTGGTAGAACCTAACAGGGCCCTATATGTGGGTCAAATAGAACTAAACTGCGTACTTATGCAAAAATTAATTACTTGAAATAGAACTGTTTTGATATTTAAACTGCGTACCCATGCTAAACAGAATTATCTGAAATAGAAGTTTCATTTGTATAAAAATGGATTTGGCATTAAATAACCTACAAAGGTTTATAAGCCATAAAACCCAAATAAACAAGCAATCTTTCTTCTTTCTCTTTCTCTCTCTCTCTATATATATAAAACTTTTTTGATAAAATTTAACTAAATCTCTTAAGATATCACGTAACCTCGTCTCAATTGTGATGAACTTTGTTGCCAAACACATCTGCCATAGCCAGATGCCGATTTTGTTGGTGTGACATAAGACAAGGCAAAAATTTGTTAGTGTGACATAAGACAAGGCAAAAATTTGTTAGTGTGACATAAGACAAGGTAAAGATTTGATAGTTTGACATAAGACAAGGCAAAAATTTGCTAGTGTGACATAAGACAATGCAAAAATGCGTAATCAAATGCGTAAAAGATTTAACATATTTTCTTTTTACATAAGAAAGGGGTTGGTTTGTTTTTTTATTTCACCGTGAAAACCAACAAGAAAATAAATTCATCAGCAATTCTTTTTCAAGAACATTTTTCAATTGTTATACAACCGATTTTTTTCTTCACGTGAAACTTAGGATCAAGTCACGTTGAAAGCAGTTGTTCCCAGAAGTTAAGCAGCAGTTTGCCCGTTTAGTACATGGGTGACCACTGGGGGAAGAGCTAGTGCTATAAGGCCTGTATACCTTTGCGGGTTTAATATTCCAACAAAATCAAGTTAAAATTGTTTTTATCTCCTCTCTGGTAAAACGTTATTACTTTTCGAACGCTCTAATATATCATGACCATCCTTAATGACCTGTCATTAGAGACATGTTTATGTTTTCGACTTCCTAACGTCAACAAGCCTGCACCTAGTGACTTTGCAGACAGCTCATGTGATGAAGCACCTAATGCTTTATTTACTTTACATAAGCAAAACTTAGTAAATAACAACAGGAAAGTTGTTTATGTTTAAATTCCCAAAGCTCCCATCTAAACTAAAGTTACCTCCCTTCTTTGTAAGAATTTACTCAGTGACATTTATGAATAACGTTTTTCTGTTCTGGTTCAGCGTAGTTCTTTTTGTAGCTCTTTGCATTTATAAAATATGATTGTAATTCTTAAGAATCATTGTTTAGGTTTTTTGTTTGTTTGTTTTGTTTTTTTTTGTTTTTGTTTTTGTTTTTTTTTAATGGTATATCAACGTTTGCGGATTATCTAAAGCCAAAGCTATCTTTGTAGAAGAATAGTAGTGGTGCTATTTAATTCATAGCTGGCCAAGGGATAAAGGGGTTTTATATCTTTCCAATGAGTATTAATTCGAAAATGAATGTAATAGGGCTGCTGAAGTTCGAAATCGCTAACTACGATGTGAGAGTCCTGCATGTTAGCCGCTACACCATGGATACTCCCCACAAAACTAAGCAAGATTAAGACACTTATTAACCCTGAACTTAAAAAGTTCAAGAGTGTGGCTGGGAGGAAAGCATTCATGGAGAAATTTGATCCATTGTGCAGATGTTCTAGGAAAGAATTATTAGTGTTGAATTGGAATACTTGAAACACCTTTAACTGTGTGTAAACAAATGAGCTCTGACTCGTTTAAAAATGTTACCGACAAACTATTCTTTTATTAATTATATATATATATATATGTGTGTGTGTGTGTGTGTGTGTGTGTGTGTGTGTGTGTGTGTGTGTGTGTGAAGGATTTGGTATGAAGAGTCCTACAAGAGTAATTATGCCATAAAACACAACCGTAGATAGAACTCTAACTAGTTCTACTACTCTAGGTCAGAGTGGATCTGGGAGTAATGGGAGTGAAGGTGTTCTCCACACTCTTCAGATTTCCAAAACTTGAACTTCACGAACAGATGATGCACCCAGAATACTCACTTTTAGTGGGGTATCTTACCCCTCTCTAGGGTATACAGTTAGCATATTGTAAGCCCTGACGAAAAGACAAATAATGAAAGCAAAAAATATTGTGGCAACTATTTTCTGTCTTACAGTTATATTAAACTCCAAAAATTACATACGGGATTTCCTTTTTAGGAAGTTGCAAAAATTGTTTATGACACCTCAGTTACAATTTAGGAGGTGTCCGTGATGTAATGGTTATCGTCGTAGGAAATGGACACGGCGACTCGAGTTCAAATCCTGGACGAAAATGATTGCATTCTACATAGCACTAATACCCTTGGGAAAGGTATGAATCCAATTATTCTCCCTCCAGCTATGGGTAAATAGTAGGACAGACTGGGTTCTTCAGCCTTGATGACACAACTAGTCTAGGAGAAGGAAAACTCTGAATTGAAACCTGTTAAACTCCGCTTAAAAATTGACCTTGTGTCATATCCTGCCCGAGCGGAGGGGTTGGTAAGAAGGATTACAGAAAAGCTAATTGGAAAAAAGAAGAAAACCAAAAAAAAGGTAAGAAGAAAAGAAAAAGAAAAACCAAAAATAAAGAGTTAACTACAAGCGACCAGTCAATAAAAAAAGACAAAGAAAAAAGACAAAGAAAAAGTAAGAAAAGCAAAATACAGAGAAAAGAAGGAAACGTAGAAAAAAGAAAAAGAAAAAAAAGGAACAAAAGAAAACAAAAAAGTAAAAGTTAAAAGTAAAGTAGAAGATAAAGAAAAAAAAGAGGAAGGAAAGAAAAAAATATGAGAAATGAATGAAACTTGTAAGAAAAGAAAAAAAGAAAGTAAAATAGTAAAATAAATAACCAAAGTAAAATATAAAAAAGGATTGGTTTCTTTGTTTTATAGCATATGAACTTTCATGGGTTATTCAATGCCAAAGCTCTGTTTGTAGAACAGCGGTGATACCATCTTACCTAAAGCAGGAAAGTAAAAAAGAAAAGAAGGAAAAGCTCCAGAACCGAAGTCTCACCATCAGACGCAGTTTAGACGCAGGACACTAAATAGTTCAAATGTTGCTATCTAACTCAAATAATTCTTTTGTCCAGTTGGCTTTGGCTGTAGAATACACCGACTGCATCTTTGCAGAGAAGTAAGACCCTCCAACGAGTGTCCCAGATATGGCATTAAACAATCTGATGATGAGGTTTCAGTTTTGGAGTTTTGGGGAATATGAAGTACCCCTTCATTGCCATCGCACCTACGTCCACTCTGGCGCAGAGTGGTAGAACCTGATTGAGTCCTATCTATAGGTCAAATAAAACTGTTAGACATTTAAACCGCGTGCAAAAGATGACTTATGCTACACTGAATTACAATACTTAAAACTCTTTACCTGTGAGCCTAAATTGAATTATTGGTATTACATAGCGAGACTTGAAACCATTTGACTGAGTACAAATGTATTAGAAATGTTGAATAGAATAATAATAATAATAATAATAATAATAATAATAATAATAATAATAATCATGTCGCGCCGCCAGCACGGATCTCCCTGAGCCTCTCTCGCTACCTGTCTCTATCGTCCATTGCTCCCAGTAGATCTTCAAAACTACATCCTGTGTCTGCACAGAGCTGTTGTATATAGGTTCTAGCAGGTCGTCCTGCCTTTGCTCGTCCATGTGAAGGGATCCACAGGAATATGTCGCTTATGAGTTCGTCCCTACTTCTCCAGCAGTGTCCTGCATGTCTGGTTCGTCTAACTTGAATAGTTTTCGTGATAGGTGGTAGGTGGCTGTACAGCTGCTGCTTTGGGGGTGTTGCCTCCAGGACTTGTTCAATATTAAATAGAATGATAAATGTTAAATAGCAATACTTGTAACCACTTTATTGTCAGCAAACAAATTATTAATATTGAATGGAATTATTAGTTTGATAGCAATAATTGAAACCATTTAACTGCGTAGAAATAATTTAATATATATGATTTTATATATATCAGATATGATTTAATATATCTTAGATAACCTACAAGGATTGATATAATATAGACCCAGCCAATAAATAATTTTAGTCATCATGATTCATTTGTTTGCACTCAGTTAATTATTTTTCAAATACTGTTCCTTAATCCTATTTACCCAACCCCTCCGCTCGGGCAGGATATGACACAAGGTCAATTTTTAAGCGGAGTTTAACAGGTTTGAAGTCAGAGTTTTCCTTCTCCTAGACTAGTTGCCTCACCAAGGCTGAAGAACCTAGTCTGCCCTACTATTTACTCATAACTGGAGGGAGAGTAATTGGATTCATACCTTTCCCAACGGTATTAGTGCTATGTGAAATGCAATAAGTCTCGTCCAGGATTTGAACTCGTGTCGCCGTGTTCATTTCCTACGACGATAACCATTACACCACGGGCACCTAAAATACTATTCCTTAATACTAATAATTTAATTTAATTAGTCATTTGTTCACATTCCTTTGATTTCCAGTATAGTAAATGATTAAACAGTTCTATTTGACCCATTGATAGGACCCTAACAGGTACAACCACTCCGGATCAGAGTGAACTTGGGAGTAATATCAATGAAGGTTGGTTGGTTAATTGGTTGGTTGGTATTTATATCATATCGACCCTTCAAGTTTATTTAATACTAATACATTCATATAAATATATATTATTAGTAAACTACACAAGAATCTTGCGAGCAATATTAAACAAGTCCTGGCAGTGACACTCCACAAAGCACCAACTATACGGCCACCTGCCTCCCATCACGAAAACTATCCAAATTAGACGAACCAGACACGCAGGACACTGCTGGAGAAGCATGGACGAGCTTATAAGTGATGTACTCCTATGGACTCCCACATATGGCCGATCTAAAGCAGGACGACCAGCTAGAACATACATACAGCAGCTATGTGAAGATACGGGATGTAGCCCTGAAGACCTGCCAGAGGCGATGAACGATAGGGAAAAGTGGCGAGAGAGGGTCAGGGATATCCGTGCTAGCGACACGACATGATGATGATGATGATGATGATTAGTAAACAAGTAGTTTTTAGGTAATATTCTTAAACGAGCCAGAGTTCATTTATTGGCATACTGTTAAATGGTTCCAATGGTTATGTAATACCAATTTTTCAGTTCTTGGACTCAGATAAATGGTTTCAAGTATTCTAATCTGACACCAATAGTTTTATTTGCACTAGTTAAATGGTTTCCAGCATCGTTATGGAACACTAACAATTCAATTTAATATGAGCCACTTGTTTGAACACAGTTAAATGCTTAAACAGTTATATTTGATCCATAGATTGGACCCTAACAGGTTCTAGCCCAGTCGGCTTGGGCTGTAAAATACACCAACTGCTTCTCAGTAGAGGGGTAAGAACCCACCCCAAACGAGAGTCCGGGATATGACATTAAACAATCTGATGGTCTTGGAGTTTGGAGGAGTGTGGAGTACACCTTCATTGGCCCAAGGTTCACTCTGGCCTGGAGTGGTAGCGCCTGATTGGGTCCTATGTATGGGTCAAATAGAACTGTTTCACATTTAATTGAGAGCAAACAAATGAATTATACTAAATTGAATTCTTTGAAATTGAGCTGTTTAACCATTTAATTGTGTAAACAAAAGACTGGCGTTTTATTGAATTGTTGGGGATACATAGCATTTGTTAGTATGCAAACGAATGAGTAATGTTGACTAGAATTATTAGTGCTGTATAGCAATATTTGAAATTCTTTTAACTGTGTGCCTAAATTGAATTATTGGTATTATATAGCAATAATAGTAACCACTTCACTGTATGCAAGCAAATGATTAATATTGAATAGAATTATAAGTGTTTGATAGCAATCATTGAAACCGTTTAACTGTATAGAAACAATAACAATACCAGTATGCAAACAAATTATTTGTAACTGATATAAAAATGAAATTACCTACAAACTACAAATACAAATCATATATTGCCTAGTCGGCTAGGGCTGTAGAATACACCGACTGCTTCTCTGCTGAGGGGTAAAACTCCACCCCAACAAGTGTCCAGGATATGACACTAAACAATCTGATAGCGAAGTTCCAGTAATGCTGGATCTTTGGGGAATGGGGAGTAATCCTTCATTGCCATCGCTCCCATGTCCATTCTGGCTTGGAGTGGTAGCTACTGATAAGGTTCCTATCTATAGGTTAAATAGAACTAAGCCATAGTTTAGACAAAACCAACCTAACCTTTCTTGGCATTAAATGACCCACAGATGGTTGATATGCCGTTAAACAAATTTCAAACTCAAACAACAAATCATATATTTATATCCATTTTTATGTGTGCAAATAAATAATTGATATTAGAATTATTGGACTTAGATAGAAATCATTTATGTATATCCATTTCAATATGTGCAAACAAATAATTTAGATTTGAAATATTCGAGTTAGATAAGAATACTTAAAACCATTTAACTGTGATTAAAAAAACTGAGCTCAGGTTCGTTTAAAAATGTTATCAACAAAATTTGTTCACAAACCATATATAATGGAAAAAAAAAAGATATGACTAAATGATGGAATTAAAAGATAGAAATTAAAACTAATTTTTTTAAATCTCAAAAAAGCAACCAAAAGGCTGGAAAAAATAAATTAGGATTTTTAAGCTCGATGTGAATGTCACAAATACTGAAAATTCGAGGTCTTTATAAAAAATTGCAAGATTTATCTCGTAGCTGTTTTACTCTCTCTCTCTCACTCACTCTTTCCCTTTCTCACTCTCACTCTCTGTCTGTCTGTCTGTCTTTCTCTGTCTCTGTCTCTGTCTCTCTCTCTATCTATCTATCTATCTATCTAATTTGCATTTCACTTCTTTTCCTTGTCCTTTTTAATTCTGATTTCGAGATTACTCTTTCTTCCTTCACCTCTGTCCCTTTAGAGTATTTTAATCTCCCCTTTATTTCATGTTATCTTACTGCCTTTCCCCCATCCTCTCTCTCTCTCTCTCTCTCTCTCTCTCTCTCTCTCTCTCCTTCATTTTTTCTTTCCATCTTTCTTGACATTTTCACTTTCAAGTTTACTTTTTCTGCCCCTTGATTCCTCTCTCTCACTCTCTCTCTCTTACCCTCCCTCTCACTCTGTCTCTCTGTCTCTCTCATTTATCTTTTTCTTTGAAACTTACTTTTTCTTACCTTTTTTCTCTCTATATATATATATCTCTTTCTCTCTCTCTCTCTCTCACTCTCTCTCTCTCTCACACACACACACACACACACACACAGTCTCTCTATCTCTGTCTTACTCTCTCTCAATATATATATCTCTCTCTCTCTTTCTCTCTCTCTTTCTCTCTCTCTTTCTCTCACTCTCTATTTCACTCAACCTTCAAATTTTTTCTTTTTTAAACCACATATTTACCCTGTGTTTCTCTTCCCTGATCTCTCTCTCTCTCTCTCTCTCTCTCTCTCTCTCTCTCTCTCTCTCTCTCTCTCTCTCTCTACCTTAAGTTCTGTCTTGATTTGTTTTGTCATTTTAACCATGTCCACTTTTTTGCGTCCCCTTTTTCTGTATCTCTGTTTAGTTTAGCTTGTCTCTCAATTTTCCGGTAATTTTAACCCTTATGTCTCTTTTTTCTTTCGCCTCTCTCTCTCTCTCTCTCTATCTCTCTCTATCTCTCTCTTTTATCTTTCCTCTCCATCTTTTGTGACATGTTAGCTTTCAAGTTTTTTTTCTCTCCTGATCTCTCTGTCTCTCTGTCTCTTTCTCATAAGCAACAAATCATCATCCGACACGACAGTTTCACGTAATGAAGCTGATTCCATTTTGACTGGATCCGATGTCAGTCTTCCTTTCTTTTGCTAAATATCTACGGTTGAATAAGCCCAAAGCTTCATATATATCTTCGTCAACAACAGCGAGTCAGGCGAAGAATCTTTCTATACAAGAATCTCTCACCCTCAGCGATATGATTACCAAAGATTTATAGGCACCTATCCATATACAACGACTCTCATTTCCTTTTGCGCCTCTTCTGATAATACAATGCAGGCTTAAAAAATAATGCCTCTTATCAATTTGTAAAGAAACCACAACAGATACAAGAGACATAAAATTACTGTTGGATAGAGCAAGTTTTCAGCTACATCGCACATAGCTACTGCTACTAACTATACATTATCATCGGTGAAACACTGTGGTTAGCTGTTAGTTCCGCGAGTACAGCTTCCATAATAACGTTTGTTAGATGCTACGTAAGATTTTGTCAGCTCGTTTTCCACTTACGCCCAGTTTAAAAAGTCTTTTCTCAAATATTGGCGCAACCTGTACATTACACCGTCCCTCTAAACCAAAACTCGCCGATGAACTCGATTTTATAAAGAAGACTTTGTTAAAAAATAGATACCCCGAGGATGTAATCACCAACACCATTAAATATAAATGCCTGAAATTCTCCACCGAACTAACATTTGAACCAGAGAGGTTCCTGGTATATCTAAGATTTCCGTGAATCGGCAACGCCTCCATGTAACTAATAGAACAAATTTAAAGATCTGTCAACCGTTGTTTCATTTCGGTTAAATTGAGATTCGTTATTAAATCTAACATGTTATTTCCACCTAATCTCAAAGACAGTGACTGCTCTCCAAAAAAGCTTTCATTTACTGGTTTATATGCAAATGTGACGTTTGCTATATAGGCTTCCCCAGTCAACATTAAAAGGTTAGAATAAACCAACACATTCCCTCGAGTATCCGAACACATACTTCCGACTACACATCGACGCCGAGCAGTTATAATCAACTTCTGTCATTGGTCGCTATCTATTGGCCAATCAGAACTGCACATGCGTATACAGTCCCACTATGTTTACCATCTTGGAAATACCTATGAATGAACTGCTGCAATCCATTCAGGTATCATTATTTATAAAAAATACAAACTGGAATTGTGTATCCAAAAGCAATCCTATACTCCATTGCTTTTTAATAACCTTCTCGGTCCATCAGAAGAAAAATCGTTATCAGTACCAACTCTGCTGGCTTACAGTAATTTTTAATGTGTTTTTCTTTAACCCTTCTGGATTCTCCTTTGGTTACCATCCTATGCTTACTTCCTCTAGTACAAAATCGATTGTCACTGACAATTCCCTGAAGAGAAGTGATCGGAAGAAAGGGTCCTCTTTTTTTATGATTTTGATTCGTTTTTATAATTTTAAAACATTCCTAATACCATGCACTTTTTTAATGCAATATTTTGATTCTGTACGTACCACAAGATCTTCATACATATATATATGTACATATATATTTACCAACCCCTCCGCAGGATGCGACAAGAGGTCATTTTTTAAGCAGAGTTTAACAGGTTTAAATTCAGAGTTTTCCTTCCTCTCGACCGGCTGCCATGCTAAAACTAAAGAGTTCAGTCTATCTTACTATTTATTCATTACTAGGGGGAGAATAGTCGGATTCATACTCTTCCCAAGGGTATTTGCTCTATTTGAAATACAAACAGCCTCGTCCAGGATTAGAACTTGGGTCAGCGTGTTCATTTCCAACAACGATAACCATTACTCCACAGGTTTACATGATAAGAATTTTAGCTCAAAATTGATCTAATAACTTTCTTTCAGGCTACCGACTTATTGATCGACCTTTGCATGCATCGTATCTCTGAATATCTTAAGGTTCAGTTATGCATCAAACATTTTTATTTCATTTTTGAATATGTAATATCTAATAATTAATTATAATAATTATCTGATTATGTAACCTGTAGTATCTGATTAATTAATCTTTTTAACAAATACGTCAAAACTTTCTTTTATTCTAATGAGTATATCTACAATGACACAGCTACTGCTATAAGTATATGTAGAAATTCATTGGAAATTATCCTATTATAGAAATTCATTAGAAGGGGTTCTATTATAGAAATTCATTGGAAATTATTCTGTCATTGAAACTCATTAGAAGGGATTTGAATTAAGAAAAGTTACTTGAAGCAAACGATTAATAGTATTAGTTACTTAAAACCTAGTTTTGTGCAAACTAATGCTGATTAGTTAATATAAATATCACTTGAAACTATATAATCATGTGTAAATTAGTAGTATTAAACAGGAATATATAGAATCCATACGACTGCGAGACAATTATTTTTATTTGATAAGAATACTTGATATCATAACTGAACAGACAAATGATTTATAGTAAAAAAGAAATAGTTACTCGAAACTATGGAATAGTGAATAAATTATTAGGGTTTGAATGGAATACTTGAAACTATATAACCCTGTGTAGATTATATCTATTCGATTGGAATAGTTGATACCATATAACTGTGTGCAAATTATTTATATTCATTGTGATTTGAAGCTATAATTGTTTACTCAGGATCATTATCATTAGTTATTTGATGCATATAATTGTTTACTGTTTCATAGGGACAACCGAGAACATATAACTGTTCAAATAAATGATGTTTGTTTGTTTGTTTGGGTTTATGGTATATCAACCTTTGTTGGTTATTTTTATGCCAAATCCATTTTTATATAAATAAACAGTTCTATTTTTTTTAATTCAGTTTAGCATAAGTACACAATTTAATAGTTAAAAATATTTCTATTTCAAGCTATTTCGTTTAATCAAACACTTCAATTTCAAACTATTCAGTTTAGTATAAGTATAATTTTTGTTTACGCTCAGTTAAATGTCAAAACAATTCTATTTCAAACAATTCTCATTAGCGTAAGTACAGTTTCAATGCCAAAAACAGTTCTGTTTCAAACAATTCAGTTTAGCATATTTAAATGTTTAAATGTCAAAACAGTTCTATTTCAAGCAATTCAGTTTTGCATAAGTACACTTTGCATAAGTTTTGCATAAGTTTTGCATAAGTACACTTTGCATAAGTTTTGCATAAGTTCACTTTGACCAATAGATAGGACCCTATCAGAGTGGATCTGGGAGCAATGGCAATGAAGGTGTAGTTCAAATTCCCCAAAACTCAAGCATTACTGGAACCACACCATCAGATTGATAACTATCATATCCAGAAGACTCGTTGGAGAGGGGTCTTACCCCTCTACAGAGAAGCAGTCGGTGTATTTTGTAGCCCCAGCCGACTGGGCAAGCAAACAAATGAATATTATTAGATAGAAACAACTACCTGAAATTATATAAGTGTGTATAAATTATTACTAAGGAATACTTAAAACTATATAACTGTAAAAATTATTTGTATTAGATAGTTAGATAAGAATACTTGATATCATGTAACTCTGTTCAAACAAATGATTATAGGGATATATTTAAAAGTGCAATTTAAAAACAAATGCAATGCAACATTTAGAAGATAGTTCTAATTACTAGCACTTACAAATAAATCGAATTTCTCTATCTGTTTCTTTGTTTAAAGGAATATCAATCTTCATGAGTTAGCTAATACCAAGGCTATCCTTGAAGAAGGACAATTGTGATGCTATTCAACCCATAGATGGGAGGATAAGGGAGCTTCATACTTTTCCTAAGGGAATTAGTCCAAAAGTGAACGTAACAATATAACTCGAGTTCGAACTCGCTTACTTCGACGCTGCACTCTAGCACTTTAGCCACAACACTACAGTGACATTTCCCTTCTTTAAAAAATCAAATTCTTTCTTAGTTTTCATTGTTTGGTTTGGTTTTGTTTGGTTTGATTTTATGGCATATCAACCTTTGTCGGTTATTTAACGCCAAATCCATTTTTATGTAAATAATCTGTTTCCTTTAAAACAATTCAGTTTAGCATGAGTACACAGTTTAATTGTCAAAAATATTTCTATTTCAAACTATTCAAGCTGTTATATATAACAATTCAGTTTAGTGTAAATACAGTTTCAATGTCAGAAACAGTTCAATTTCGAATAGTCCAGTTTAGCATAAGCACGCAGTTTCAATGTAAGTACGGTTTAATTTCAAAAACATTTTTATTTCAAGCTATTCAGTTTAATCAAACAATTCAGTTTAGCATAAGTATGCCGTTATTTCTATTTAACCCATAGATAGGGCCCTATCAGGTGCTACCACTCTGGGCCAGAGTGGACCTGGGAGCGATGGCAATAAAGGGTTACTCCACATTCCCCAAAGCTCCAGCATTGCTGGAACCTCACCATCAGATTGTTTAGTGTCATATCCAGGACACTCGTTGTGGGCGGGGGGGGGTCTTACCCCTCTGCAGAGGTGCAGTCGGTGTATTCTACAGCCCCAGCCGACTGAGCAAAGTTTTCTTAGTCTCCTTCGAAATAATTCATTGGTTCCTGTTTACACACTGGCTCACATTGAATAGTGCGCGTTGTTTGAATACAATTAACTTTGGTTTGATTTCTTTGTTTAATGGCATACCAACCTTCATGGGTTGTCGAATGCCAAAACCATCCTTATAGAAAAACAGTGATGGCGGGGAGGGAAATCATGCATTTCTCAAGAGTATTAGTCAGAAAGTGAACGTAATAGCACGAATGGGGTTCGAACTCGCTTACTACGATGTTGCAGTCCAGTACGTTTGCCACTACGCCACGGATACTCCCCTAATTAATTTTCGGTATTAAATAACCCATAGCGAGTTGCTCTGCCTTTAAACACATAGACGAAGCCATCTAAATTTCAGCTTTCGAAACCTATAACCCCAAGCAATTATTGATCCCTTGAATAGTTCCGTTGACCCTTCAGTGATCGATATCGACCACTTTTAGTGACCCCTGAATTAAATGCCATGTGAGCAAGTTGGAACATTTGCGTCTTTATTCCTCTTTCATAAAACCATGATGAAATACTGGCATTGATCGTAAATCTTATCATCGGTACGGAATTACACAGTAGGCATTCGCTAGGAAACGTCAGAACTTCAGGACAGATTTAAATTTGCCTTTTTCACAGAAATAAATGAGGCGGGTGTCAACGACAACAAAAACAAAACAAAAAATCCGGACGTTGTTACCCGCCAAAACAAGGAATTCATTTTTATGAGAAAGTTTCGCACGTAACAATGCGCGCCACAGAAATTTAAATTACATTTAATCTTTTAACTGTCACGAAAAACTTTTATGACATACTTGCAATAAGCGCGCATATAGATATATGTGTTTATATAAATCTACGTGTCTGTATGTACTTAAACAAAAACGGGTAGAAAACTGTGTCAGTTAATACGAATATATGCATGTATTTGCCCAACCTCTTCGCCACGGGTAGCTTTCTAGGCGGAGTACAGCTGGTTGGAATTCAGTTTTCTTTCACTTTGATTAGATGTCTTAACAAGGCAAAAGAACTTAGACTGAACTGCTATTTACCCATAGCTGGGGGGGGGCATTCATACTTTTGCAAAAGCGATAGAACAAAGTTAAATGAAAATGGCCTCGTGCAGGATTTGAACTCGGAACACCAGTAAACTTTTACGAATAAGGCTTTATAAATAAATGTCGGGTTAAGATTGTCCATATCTGCATAGAATGGCTTGGCAGGTTAGATAAGTAAAGATAACAAGAACCCGTTTGTCCAGGGTGCGCAGATCACTGTATTTGTTGTTCGTCACACCAACCGGACGAGTGTGGCACAAGGCCTTTTTCGGTAGTTTTGACGCAGATCACTGTCAATGAACCACTGCTAGTAAATAACAGAGAATTCTATGAGTCTCTACTTTTAATTATTGTAAACTCACAATAATTGCGTTGCATTTACAGAGAAGCTTGCCCAGTCGGCTGGTGCTATAGAATACACCGACTGCACCTCTGCAAAAGAGTAAGATCCCCCAATAAGTTCTGGATATGACACAAAACAATCTGATGGTGAGGTTCCAGTGATGCTGGAGCTTTTGGGAATGCGGAGTGTCCCTTCATTGCCACTGCGCCCAGGTCCACTCTGGCCCGGAATAGTAGCACCTGATCGGCCACTATCTATGGGTTAAATAGAACTAAACTGCATACTTATGCTAAACTGAATTGTTTGAATTCGAACTGTTTTTGACATTGAAACTGTACTTGCACTAAACTGAATTGTTTGAAATAGAATCGTTTTGACATTTAACTGTGTGTAAACAAAAACTATACTTATGCTAAACTGAATTGTTTGAATTAGAATTGTTTGAATAAACTGAATAGCTTGAAATAGAAATACTTTTGACAATTAAACTGTGTACTCAAATTACGCTGAATTATTTGAAATAGAACTATTTGCATAAAAATGGATTTGGCGTTAAATAACCTACAAAGGTTGATATGCCATAAAGTACAAACACCCGACCAACCAACCTACAGAGATGAGATCTATTTACAATACAGCTTAGTTTGCAGATGTATTTAGGCATGCTCCCCGTAGCCCTATCGGTGGGGCTAAGAATCCACTGACTGTACCCCATGCAGCGGGTTAAGATTCTTTGTTTGGTTTGGTTTAGTTTCTTTGTTTAATGGCATATCAACCTTTGAAGGTTATTTAATGCCAAAGCCATCCTTCCAGAAGAACAGTTGTGGTACTATTTAACCCATAGGGGGTTAAGGGGTTTCATACTTTTCTCAAGGGCATTTGTCCAAAAGTTAACGTAATAACGCAATTGGATTTCGAACTTGCTCACTACAACTTCGCAGTCTATCGCTTTAACCATTACACCACGAGGACAACCTCCTAAGACTTCTGTTAAAAAATAGTCTCTTGAATATGACACAAAACTGCATCTGATAACGAAACTTCAGTTCTAAGGTTTTTAGGAGTATTCGTATTATTCGTATTAGATACGACTGCACGAAAAGAAAGAAAAAAAAAACATCTTAAGAAACGGATATACAAAAATGTAAATATGAACGGGCAATGAACGCGATTTCCAAACCTCTCGGCATAAAATAACCGTAGATTGGTTAACACGACGTTGAAATCAATCAATCAACCAACCTCTCTACGGACAGGTTTCGACACAAAGCATTTTTAAGTCGAATGCAGCTGGTTTGGATTTAGAGTTTTCCTTCTCTTATATGAGTTGCCGTACCAAAGCTAAAGAACAAAATCTGCTCTACTAATTACCCATATGATGACTTTTACCAGGGGCATTAACAGCCTTGTTCTGAAATTTAATTTGACTCGCTGGATGCATACGTGTGCATGAAAATTTACAAAAATTAAATAACACTAGGTTTTCAGGGAATGATTTTATTTATAATTGAATTATTTGCCAAAGTTAAACGTTTCGGTTTTTTAAACATAAAACCTTCATCAGGAGCTTTGAATATATGATTTTTGTATCTCATCATATTTACCCAACCCCTCCGCTCGGGCAGGATATGACACAAGGTCAATTTTTTAAACGGAGTTTCACAGGTTTGAATTCAGAGTTTTCCTTCTCCTAGACTAGTTGCCTCACCAAGGTTAAAGAACCCAGTCTGTCCTACTATTTACCCATAGCTGGAGGGAGAATAATTGGATTCATACCTTTCCCAAGGGTATTAGTGCTATGTGAAATGCAATCAGTCCAGGATTTGAACTCGTGTCGCCCTGCGACGATAACCATTACACCACGGACACCTCCCTATTTTTTGTATCTCATGAATTTTATTTGTATATATATATATATATATATATATGTGTGTGTGTGTGTGTGTGTGTGTGTGTGTGTGTGTGTGTGTGTGAGGAGCATATGAATATATGTATGTATGTGAGAGAGAGAGGGAAGGATGTAAATATTTAAGACGTCGACGAGTCTGGACGCCAGTGATTTTGCAGTCTGTGAAACACGCAGATATACAATAAATAAATGTTTGATTTTTTTTTCACTGTTTCCTCTATTAATTCAGCCACTGATAACTTGAGAATTTCGGCTCGTTTCTTTTAGTTTCATTATTTTTTCAAATGAGTTTTTTTTAGATATTTGCATTGCTTCTTAATTTGTTCAGTTACTTTATATCTGACTTAGAGGTCTGAAAACATCGTCGGTCTTTATATACATATATACCTGTAATAGCGAAAAGGCTTCCACATAAAAATATAGTTGTATAGATAGAGGCATAAATACACACACGCGCACACATACAAACATATACATATTTATATGTTTGCTTATATATATATATATATATATATATATATATAATTTATGTGTAAATCCATTCAGATTACTGTCTACTTGAAGATCGACATTAGTGAAACCTGAGTAACAGGAAAAATTTGGTGTTTTAACATTTAATTAATATATATATATATATATATAGAGAGAGAGAGAGAGAGATAAACTCCGTGTGTGTGTGTGTGTGTGTGTGTGTGTGTGTGTGTGTGTGTGAAGGTAGCAGATTTTCTTTTAGGCATATTTTATCAAAGATGACAGACAAGGATTCAATTTTTTTTATTAGCTTTTTCCTGTTCGCAAATTAGACATCGCATTTGAGCGCGAAGGCTGGTTAATAATTAACCGAAATCTCCGATGTTGATAGTCGAGTTCATATACTTTCGACCTTCGTTGGTCATTGTCGAATATTAATAAAACTTTAGTTGATAACACGAAACTCCTACATCGCACAAATTCTTTAAAAAAAAACTAATCAGTAAATAAAACTCCAAATACTAGAAGTCATTCTTATAAAAAAAAAACACTCCACACGAAACAAAAACTTTCAATTTTAAAGTCCTAATCCTCAAATGGTGCAGTTGGCTGGGGCTGTAGAATACATCGACTGCACCTCTGTAGTGGGGTAAGAGTGTCCTGCATATGACTCTCAACAATCTGATAGTGAGATTCCAGTGAAGCTGAGACTTTGGGGAATGCGGAGTACCCCTTTATTGCCATTGCTCCCAGGTCCACTCTGGCCCGGAATAGTAGCACCTGATAGGCCACTATCTATGGGTTAAATAGAACCAAATTGCATACTTATGCTAAACTAATGTGATTGAATTACAACTGTTTTACTAAACTAAATAGCTTGAAATAGAAACGTGTTAGACCATTAAACTATACTTACATTCAAACTGCGTATTTATGCTAAACTGAATCGCTTGAAATAGAATTGTTTTTTACATTGAAACTGCACTAACGCTAAACTGAATTGTTTAATATAGAACTATTTTTACATTTAACTGTGTGTAAACAAAATCTATACTTTTACTAAACTGAATAGCTTGAAATAGAAATGTTTCTTACAATTAAACTGTGGACTCATGCTAAACTGAATTGTTTAAAATAGAACTGATTATTTGCATAAATGTATTTTAATCGAACTACCCTGCTGATCTAATTTGTTTAAATTAGAACTGTTTGACTAAACTGAATAGTTTGAAATAGAAATGTTTTTGACAATTAAACTGTGTACTTATGCTAAACTGAACTGCTTGAAATAGAACTGTTTTGACATCGAAAATGCGTACTTAAGCTGAACTTAATTGTTTGAAATAGAACTGTTTGAATAAACTGGATAGCTTGCAATAGAAATGTTTTTGACAATTAAACTGTGTACTCATGCTAGACTGAACTGTTTGAAATAGAACTATTTGCATAAAAATGGATTTGGCATTAAATAACCTACAAAGGTTGATATGCCATAAAAACCTAACCAAACAAAAAACAAAAAACAAACAAACAATCCTTAAAAGTATCAGAGATAGGAGAATAGTTCTACATCCTCAGCAATTCATACTCACGTGATCCTGATCTCTGATTTCAACACCATCAAACCAGTCCCAACGGACGACGCGTTCAAAGTTGACATGAACTGCACGCGATGAACTCTTTTATTCACAATATTCATTGATCACATAAAACAAACCTATGCTGTGGTCGTATCCACATCCTCGAAAATGACCAACAAAGGTCGAATGTACATGTAGTCGGGTTCCAACATCCTCAGTTGTCACATCAAGCTAACATGAAAAGGGTGATTTAAACTCAACTCTTAATTCTTTTATCATCTTTATATATATATATATATATATATATATGTGTGTGTGTGTGTGTGTGTGTGTGTGTGTGTGAAGAGGCCACAAGAGGGATAAGCCAATAGGAATATTTCAATATAATAGTTACTTCTTTTTCATTATTCTCAACCAGTTTCAACCTCAGAAAAAACGTTTTCCTGATGAAAAGTTTTTTGAGAGTTTATATATCACAAAAGAAACAATAAAAATTAAATTAGTAACATTGCATATTCATTCGTTGAATGAAAATTATTTGCTATCCAAGTGTCTTCAACTGATCATTTTTTGATCTCCATAATTGTAAGCACCAGAAAGTAAGTTCTACATCTGAAAGATATTTATTAAGCATATATATATATATATATATATAGTATTTAAAGGTTACAGACAATTTTGCTTCTTGGGAGTTTTTTCTTTGAATTCTGGCCGATCTCAACAATATAGTAGTTTGGATGTTTTCCACCCTTACCCTTATTTCCAATTCCTTCAGTCTCTATACCAATCCGATGGTGACTGTACTGAGTGCGCCAATTACAATTGGTATCACCCTCTCTTTTATATTGCTTTTTTTTTTCTAGCAAGATCTACGTATTTATCTTTCTTTTGGTTTTCTTTCAGTTTTACCCTCTGGTCTACCGGAACTGCAAAGTTCATTATTCGGCTGATTCTGTTTTATTTGTTTGTTTGTTTTTACTGTCACTAGGTCTGGTCGTCGAGATTAGATTATCTCTATAATTGTTATCATTATTACTCTTTTGAGAGTTTTTCACACCAGCTTTAGCCGATGGTTTCTCAATAGAGTTTGAGTGACAGCAAGTCTCCTAAAGTCTCTTGGACTCTTCTCAGTATTCTGGCCGATCATAATAAGGATGGTCTCCACTCATCCTCCAAGCCCTCAAGTCCCTGTATCAATCCTTTGGTGACTGTACCAAGATAACCAATTAGAATTGGTATCATCGTCGCTTTTATGTTCCACAATTTTTATTTTTTAAATTCTCTAGCAAGTTCCAGGTACCTATTCTTATTTTAGCTTTCTTTCAATTTTATTCCGTGGTCAGCCGGGACGGAAAAGTCCACAATTTGGCAAGTTGGGTTTTTTTTTTTTTGTTTTTTGTTTTTTTGCTGTTGACTATCATTAGATCTGGTCGTCTGGCCGAGATTAGTTGATCCGTTTGTATTTCAAAATCCCCGAGGTATTTGTACGTCTCATTTTTTAGAACGGATTCTGCGTTGTGCTTATACCACTTGTTGGTATGGTCAAATTTCAATTTTTTTTCACAGTTCACAGTGGATAACCTTTCCCACTCAGTCGTGTATAGTCTTATACTCTTTCTGTGCTAGTTTGCTACATTTGCTAATTATGTGACTGATTGTTTTGTCTCTTTCACCATATAATCTACATGTGCTATTATTATTATCATTATTATTTACTCACTGGGGTTTTTCACGTCAGCGTAAACTGATGGTCTTTCACTGGAGATTGAGTTACTGCAAGTCTCCTCAAGTCTCCAGGACTCTTCTCAGTATTCTAGCCGTTTTCAATGATGCTGTTGTTTGGATGGTCTCCACTCGGTCGCCAACTTCCAAATCCTCCAGGCCCTTTAATAATCCTTTAGTTACCGTGTCAAAAGCACCAATCACAATTGGTATAATTGTCACGTTCATGTTCTATAGTTTTTTCAATCCTCTAGTAAGGTTGAGGTACTTATCTCTCTTTTCACATTCTTTCAGTTTTATTCTGTGGTCTGCCGGGATAGCAAAATCGACAATTTTGCAGATTTTCTTCTTTTTTTTTTTTTTTTTTTTTTTTTTTGTTGATTATTATAAGGTCTGGTCTTCTGGCCGAGATTAGGTGATCCGTTTGTATGTCAAAGTCCTGTAGGAGTTTGTGTGTGTCATTTTCTAGGACAGGTGCTGGGTTGTGCATATACCATTTGTTGGCATGGTCAAATTTAGATTTCTTGCATATTTCTTTGTGGATCACCTTGCCCACCCAGTCGTGTCTAGCTTTGTACTCCTTCTACGCCAATTATTATCATTATTATTATTATTATCATCATTATTATTACTATTCCTTGTGAGTTTTTAAATTAGTTTTAATTAGTGATATTTCACTAGAATCTTAGTGGCAGCAAGTCTTCTTAGGTTCCTAGGGTTTTTCGGTGTACTTTAGCCGATCTTAACAATGTTATTATGTAGACAGTCTTGATTCTTTCACTGATTTCCAGCTCCTCCAATCTTTTTTCCAAACCTTTGAGGATCAACTTAAGCACACCACCTACAAATGGTATCACCGGTACCCTTATGTACCATAGCTTATTTGGGGTCATTCTCTGGTATAGTTCATGTATTTGGCTATCTTTTTTTCTTTCTTTTTTTTTTTTTTTTTCATTTTTACTCAGTAGTCCCATGGAACAACAAAATACATTCGATGCCGAATTCTTTTTTCTTCTTAATTAACACTGGGTCTGGTCGTCTGGCTGGAAGTAGGTGATCTGTTTGTATCGCAAAACATCAGAGAATTTTATACGTCTCATTTCCAAAGACAGATCCTGGTTTGTGCATATACCCTTTGTTAATATGGTCAAATTCTAATCTTTTGCTCGAGTGGATCCCTTTGCCCACCTAATTGCGCCTGTTCTAGTATTTCTTTTGTGCTACTTTGATACGTTCGCATATTACGTGATTGACCATTTCATCACAGTCTCTACGTGACCTACACGTGTTATTTTTTGCGTATTATCAATTTTCACTTTAGTATATAACAGATCATCGGTTTCTCTTGTGCAATCCTTTCTGTTCTTCCGGGTATAATCCGCGGCTTATGAGAGAGTCATATATTTCTTTTACTGTGCTGTTAGGATTTTCCACATCAGAGATAAATAAACATATTATCGGTCATTTGGATGGTTCTTTTTTGCGGACCTTTCCAAATAATGGTAGTTATCTCCTTCGTCATCCATTCGGGTATTATTGATTCTTCTAGAAATTTACTCAGTTGCTGAGACAATCTGTCGTGGATAGACGTGAATTTTTAAAACCAGAATCCATGTATTCCATTTTGGTCTTATGTTTTTATGTGTGATACTTTCTTTGGTGTTGCTCTTAGTAAACACAGATGTGTGTTCGCCTCAGGAGCTTCGATCGCCTGCAAGTCTTCCTTTTTTGTCTCATTATTTATCTACATGGCCTTTATGTTCTTTCTATTCTCATATCTTACTCTCGAAAGGTTTTGTTTACTTTGCATCCGGTTGTTCATTTGTTCTTTGTGCTTTTTCCCTCGACTTGGCGATTGAATTTTCTTTCCTTATTTTAAAATGTCCTGTTTTGCTTGTATTGCTTGATTTTGTCTTGGTATCTTTTGAGTTTCCCTTCTTCCGTTAATACATTTTGATTTATTTCTTTGAGTTGTACTTTCAGACTTCTCATTGGCCTAGTGAGTAGAGTGTTTGCCAATGATCCGGGAGACCTGAGTTCAATCCCAGGTTGCGTTATACCAAAGACTTTTAAAACGGTACTCGGTACCTCCTTGCTTAACACACAGCAATATAAGGTACGTATCGAGAGTAAAGTGGAGCAATCCAGGAAAAGGAGTAGCGCCCTCCTCTACACATCGGTGTCGTAGCTATTGAAAAGGGGGCCTTCTGGTCACCCTGAACTACGGTCGCCAACTTTACTTTGTTGCTTTTGCGTCTTTTTATCCCATTGTGCCTGGTCATATGTTTTCATAGTTTCTTTATTTGTCCTTCTAACCTTTCAAATCCAAATTTTGTATTTCTATTCTGGTTGCTTAAAGGAAAGCTAATTTTATCAATTGACGAGTTAGATCCTTTAGTTCGGTTATGTTGCCAGTTGGGATAACTTTTTATCAATTTATTTACTCTTTGGGTTTCTGTCTTAATTTTTTCTAGTTCTGATTCCTTAGGGATCGTAACGTAACGTTCTTTTTGGTTCTTATTTTTTATCGACTCTACATTGTTTCTTTCGTCTTACGTTAATATTAATGTTGCAGTGCTGGGTTGCGTGATTTTGGAGCTTTTAATATTTTGTGTTTCAACGCGTTTAGGGTGCTCTTCCCGGGCATATTTATAGTGTCGCGGGGTGGGGAAATCAGCCTTTCTTTAAAATAATCCTCCCTAGGCCGCCAAGTCTTTGGTTTTTGGTGCTAAATTCAGCGGATTCAGCCCAAATTTCAGTCGTCCTTTTTCCTTAACCTCTTTGAGCTTAGTTGCTTCTAAAATAAAAGGTAAATACATTTTTGCTGTCTTCTCTTGTCCATTTTGTTCTTTGGTGTCTCTCTGTTGTTTCTGTCTTTGTTTCTGCTCTTGAAATTAGAACAGCCAACATTCGCAGGATGCCGAAAATGTCCCTCATGTTGGCTGTTAAGGGAGTACCTTCTGATCATGATACTCAGATCTATCATCCCATATTTATTTGAATTTGGATATGCCATTTTTCTCGAGATGTATATTGTGAATATACCTGACCAAGTGGTTTATTATCATCTGTGATCCTTTCACAGATGTGACCTGGTATTCTCCCAAGAAAGAATAACCTTCAGCGAGCTATAAAAAATTATACCTATGCCTTTAAAATTTCCAAGTTTTAAGTTAGTTAAAGACGAACTTACCCTTTTTATTTCAATCAGGGTTTGTGGATTGATCTTATTCCTGGCTTGTTCGATTAATCAACAATATACTATTTCTTAGTGTAGTCAAATTTTAATGGATACATTTTTCCATGCCAAATTCCATTCCTCTATTGTAATTGTATAATCTTATGGTTTCTATTAGAGTCTCCAATTATTTTTCATTTTTTGCGAGAAACTTGATGTCATCAATGTACATCTTACGATTTTCTAAATTTGTCACCCCCAGTGCACTTCCTAAGTATGTAATTGAGAGGTATCATTACTATTACAGACAATAATGGCCAAAGCGCATCTCCCTGTTAGATGCCTCTCTGGATTTTCACTTCAACTTAATTTTTTTCTCTCTGCGGTCAGTTCCACTTTCCATTTTTTTCATGGCTTCTCGGATGAATTTTATGATTTTATCGGATATCTTATACATTTTCGGATAATTTACTATCCAGGATTGCAGGACTATATCATAGGACATTTTGTTGCCAATCTACGCCAGGTGTACATTTTTCCGCAACGCTTGGCTCTTCTTAAGGATGTGCCGATCTCTGCACAATAAATCACTCGTTCCTCTTGTTACTCGGTGGCACCCTTTCTGTTCTTCGGTAAAAGGTTACTAGCGCGGGATAAATCACTTGCTCAATCTGGACTGTAGCGATTTTCGACAACATTGGTAGATATGTTATTGGTCTATAGTTGCTGGAAATGTTTCCTTTTTGGTTATTGTTCTGGATCAGGGTAAACGTCACTTTTGTCATCTATTTGGGTATATTTGCTTTTGAGAACTGCTCTGAACTTTCTTTGAGTTTGTGTAATTCCTTTTTATGTGATTTATCCATTCGGCTTTTTTATGTAATTTCTGTTTCCATACTTTACTTCAAAATTATTATCCTTCCTTTGCATACGGTTGTCGGTTTGTCATCGTGCATTCACCTCCAACTTGTTGATTGTAATTTTTTTTTCGTTAATTTGGAATGTCCTGTTTTATTTGTATTGATCCAGTCTCGGTATCTTTTAAGTCTCCCTTCTTTTGCCAATATCTTTTGATTTATTCCTTCAAGTTATATGGTCAAACTTGTCTGCTGTTTTGTTTTGATCTTTTCAGTCCAGCATATCTTCGCGTGTTTCCTTCCTTAGCTCTCTTGCTTGTTGTGGTAATTTCTTAACCAATCTGTCTAGCCGAATTAACTTTCCAGGTTTTGTATTTCTGTTTGGGTTCAATGGGGGAACATTAATTTTGTCACAGGCTAGTTTCGCTCTGACATAAATTAGTTCGTTTGCCTTTTAGGATATTCGGTAATACTATTTTTACCTTTTCAGTTTCTATCTTGACTTTTTTCTAGTCTTGATTCCAGAGCAATGATAAGGTATTCTTTTTTCACTCATTATTTTCTTTACAAACTCTACATTTATTTTGTCTTCTTGTGTTAACACTTGTTTTGTGGTGTTGCGTTGTATGGTGTTTAAGTTTTCAATATTTTACGTTTCAATTCGGTTACAAGGCACTTGTTTTTCTGTATTTAGCGTTTCGATTTCGGTTGGGAGATCTTATTCATATTCTTCCAAATTTACTTGTTGATGTATTTCAATTATTTCAAGGTCAGAAAACCAACCTTTTTTTGATATCATCCGAGTTAAGTCAGCAAGTCTTTGGCTTGTTGCATCAAATCTAGTGTGTTCTTTTAAAGTTTCAATAAATAATTCTTTTTCTCTATCCTTTGTGTAGGATTGCACTTAAAAAACAGTGGAGTATATTTTTGTTGTCTTGTGCATTTTTTCCATTGGTGTCTCTCAGTTATATAGTTGTTTTTGTCGTTGTTTGTGTACCTGAAAATAGAACAACCAACATTCGGAAGATGTTGATTATATTTGTAATTTTACATGGGTAGTATATTGTGACTTTACCAGACCCAGTGGTTGATTATTATCGGTGCTCCTGTCACAGATGTGACCAAGTACTCATAAAAGGAAGAGAATTCTTGTGCTAGTCACAAAAAAGTTTTAAATTTATAGATTTTAACTTCGTAAAAGTTCAACGGTCTGCTTTTTGGGTTTTTTTTTAAACTGTTTGTTTTATATCATAATTCTTTACTTAAACTGTCATAAGGAATGGCTTATAATTGATACTCTTTAGTTGTTTAAACTCGAGCAGTTTTGTGTTATTCATCAATGATAATCTTTGCACAGAGTTTTAAGTGTGCTAAATCATTTACACCATACTTATATGCCACTGTTTATCGACTTTTTGAGAAAAGAGCTCGAGACACGGGATTTGGGAAGGGGAGAAAGGACCTTCCTACTCTTAATATTACGTTCATTTTGCAACCCATTTTCCCCTTCTTTCTTCCCTCCCCAACAACATACACAAATAGTTAATTTAAAATTAAAAAGCAAAGCGTTAAATAATACTTCAATAGTACGGTAGATAATTTGTAAATATTTACTAACCAGCAACAATATTCTCCATATCAATGAAGATATATAAAAATTATCGGAAAGTTTTTTACCTTGTTCCCACGTCAACTGCTTCTCTCGTCCTCTGAGTGACTGAATATTTCTCATGCTTTTTGTACAAAAGAGTTTTAGTTAGGAGACTTAAGAATAGGGAGACAACCTTCCGACTATTAATATAGGGTACACTTTGCCACCCTTTTTATTATTATTTACTCATTTGAGAGTTTTTCACACCAGCGTTAGCTGATGGTTTATCACTAGAATTTGAGTGACAGCAAATCTCATCAAGCCTCCAGGACTCTTCACAGTACTCTGACCGATCTTAATAATACTGTAGTCTGGATGGTCTCTACTTGTCCTCTATTTTCCAAGTCTTCCAGTCCCTTTATCTATCATTTACGGATTGTTCCATGTGTAGTCCTCTGGCAAGATCTAGGTACTTATCTTTCTTTTCGCTTTCTTTTACTTTTTCTCTGTGGTCAACCGGGACAGCAAAGTCCACTATTCGGTAGGTTCACTTTTTTTATTGATCTCACTAAGTCTAGTTATTTGGCCGAGATTATTTGGCCGAGTTTGTGCGTTTCGTTCTCCAGAACGAATTCTGGGTTGTGCATGTACTACTAGTTTGTATGGTCAAATTAAAATTTTTGCACAACTTCCAGCGGTCTACTTTTCCCGCCCAGTCATATCTAGTCTTATACTCTTTTGACGCTAATTTACTGCATTCGCTTGTTATAAAATTGATCGTTTTATCTCTATCACCACATAACCAACTCAAGCGATTTTGTTACGTCTCATCCATTTTTGCTTTAACGCTGTTTATTCATATGGCATTGTTTTGGGCTTCTATTAGAAGAGGACCAGTTTCTCTCTTGTTTCCGTTTCTTAGCCATGTCCAAGTCTTCTCGTATGAGATTTCTCTTGTTTGTCGCTTGAAATGTCCATACAGTTCTTTTTCTTCCCATTTTTGTTTTCAAATTAGGGTTGTTCTATAGATCCTTGTGTTGTTTGTGTTGTTTCTGGTCGCTATAATCAGTATTTCTTTGCTCTTTTTTATGTAGTCTTCGAGATGTCTTACCGAGATATCGACGCTATCTGCAATGCTGGCGTGTCCTCTTCCTCCTTCTTTTCTTGACACATATACTCCATATATATCATCTCTGTGATGTAAGGCCTGATGTATCGTCATTAATTTTCTTGTTCTCTGCTCCATTTGTTTTTTTAAGTTCTTCCCTCGTTCACTTTAAGAATGGTCCCGAGTTTCTTACAAGGGAAGCAGCCCAAGTTTTTATCGTTTTGATGAAATTTCTGCTCCGTAGTTAGGCTTCGAGAAATTTTCTCGTTCTCCTGGGATATTCTTTTTTTTTTTTTTTCTTTCATCTCTGCTTGTTTGGTGGTTTCCGCTTCCAGTATTCCCAAGTATTTGTAAGTTTCCTTTTCTTCGAGCGTTCAGATTTTTCCTTGATTTGGTTGTTCTATTCCTTCTGTCAATTGTCGTTTTCCGCTTTTCATTGTTAGCATAGCACATTTTTCTATGCCAAATCCCATTTCTATAACATCATTGTATATCCTCACTGCCTAGATAGGTTTTAGAAATTTACAGTTTGATATCGCTCGTGTACATGAGGTGGTTGATTTTTTCTTCCGATTTATGAAGTTTGTATCCGCCTTTGCATTTCCTCAGGATGTGATTGAGTGGTATTATCGCTATTAAAAATAGTAATGTTGATTGTGCATCTCTCTGGAAGATTCCTCTCTGGATTTAAACCTCAGCTAAGCTTTTTTTCTCTCGCTATCAATTCCACCCTTCAGTTTTTCATGGTATTTTTGGTAAACTTTATGACTTCGTCTGATATCTTGTACCTTTTGATATAGTCTATTATCCAGCTTATTATTTTTATTACTTTACTCCCTGCGAGTTTTTCACACTAGTGTTAGCTGATGGTCTTTCACTGCAGTCTAAATGACAGCATGTCTCCTCAGGTCTCCAGGACTTTTCTTAATATTCTAACCGATCTTATCAATACTCTGGTTGGCATAGTATTTATGGTTTGTACGGTCGGAATTCTTCCTCTGATCTCTAATTCTCCTAGACTCTTTCACACAAACTACGACTGGTTACACCATCACCCACATGTTCCGCGGATTTTTAGTTCTCAGGCATGGTTTAATTATTAGTTTATAATATCATTAGTCTATCTTATTTTCATTCAATAAAATCTTCGAGATAACAAATTATTTTTCTTATTAGCTCTAGGTCTGGTTTTCAGGCCGGGGTTAAGTGATCCTTTTGTGTCTCAAAATCCCAGAGAAATTTGTGCATCTCATTTTCTTGGACGGATTCTGATTCGTGCACATACCATTTGGTGGTATAGTCAAATTTTAATCCTTTATACAATTCCGATTGGCTTACCTTTCCACCTAGTCGTGCCTCATCTTGTATTGTGCTAGTTTGCTACTTTCTTTTATAATGGGATTAACTGTCCCATTTCTGTCTGCACATAAACTACACTTGCAATTATCTTATCAATTTTTGCTTGCACAAGAATGCTACGAGCAATATTGAACAAATCTTGGAAGAAACATCCCACAAAAAAGCAGCCGTACGGCCAACCACCTCCCATTAACAAGACATACCAGACAATGATGGAGAAGTAAAGATGAACTCATAAGCGACGTCCTCCTATGGACCACTTTACACGGACGCGCAGGTGTTGGACAACCAGCTAGAACTTATCTACAACAGCTCTTTACGGACCCAGGA